>CM054792.1:2500000-3750000 GCA_028984075.1 Pieris mannii | reverse complement strand
AAGGGAAATGCCAATGTAAGGTGTCACATGAATGGCGACATAATTAAAATACGTCATTAATGGCGTTACTGACAGCGGTCATAGACATTTTATTTTCACAGAGTATACATTAACAACCTCCACATCAAATCAGTCCGAAACCGTATATTTTATAGATGTATGCCCAAACTCAATAATCTATCTCAAACCATTTTTGGGCATCTGAGATAGACATCTTAATTTAATATGAATAAAAGTGTGCCAATAACCAATCGACGAATTGTGATAGCGATACAAGCTATCCATGGTAGGTCTGATCGGTGTATGTGCGTTTGTATGAAAATGACGGTTCAACGGTGACAATATCCTATCTTTAGATTTTAACGTACACCAGTTTTTAAATTAATAAAAAAGCTATTTGATATATTTTAAACATAGACATGTATATTTAAATATTGAATTTGTACGGTTTATTTTACTTTATTTGGTTTAAATTGATTATCAAATATGAGTGTAGAGCGAAGAGATTGCATTCCACCGTCGCCTAAAAATGGATTGTCTTCGTAGGGTTTAGTTATTGGGATGGGATGGATGGGAGATCGATCAAACGTCACGGTCTTAATAATCTGAGATTGTGGATTATTAATATTGATTATGACGTCTATAAAATAACGACTATTCGATGTTCGATAGTACTATTGCTATCCATAGTCATTATTACTTTAATTAAGAGTTTTAGAGAATTAACTTATAAGCTTTACAATATATACAATATATTTAATATATAATAAAATATAAAGCTTTTGCCACACCTTTAGACGTCGCGAAACGAGTAGACAAAGTGTCGTAAAACTTGTTTATCACAAATTCCTTTTTTACACAAAAGCTTTTTACTATAAATAAACCATTCTCCACTGGAAAAAAGAGGACAAAAATATGACGTTACAATATAATCTAAAAATACATAGTCTGTGACTTGAATAGACATTTTCTTTTAATCTGTAAAATTTTAGCTTTTGGTAAATTACATTTAAATGTCAAGTCAATGTATCAATTAAAATTCCCAACCAAAATTTCAGTTTTTTTAACAAAATGCTAGTTTTTAAAGAACCCGAAGAATGCACAGCCCACAAGATATTATACTATGGAATATTAATGTTAATAATCGTGTACATGTCCAAACTTATCAAGTACATAACGAAGAAAGCAAGTACGTTGAAGACGGAAGATTTTAGATTCCCTCTCTGTGGCAACACAGACAGTGGTGGGCAAGGGCAGGCAGAAAGGCATAGGAAACGCCAGAGAAGAAAAAAAACCGTGCGAATCACAACAGCTCAATGGACAAGAGAAAGACCTTGCCATTTAGAAGAGGAAGATGAATAAATATTCAAATATGTCGAAATTGTGAAGCAATTAAAAGTTTACCCAAATTTGAGTTACAAATTTTAAGTGATCAATATACCATTGTTAGAATCTTGCTGAGTTTCTTTTCGCGAATACCTGATTTTGCAAGTTTCTTTTCGCCAAGTTTTCAGAGCCTTCAGCGTTTCCGTTGCAAAATGACTTGTTCATTTTTAAAGTTAGACAATGCCATTTTATGGACAATAACGATAAAATCGATTTGATTTATTTATTTTATCGTCTATACTTTCACACAATGCTGTGTGTAATGACTATTTGTTACTGTTTCATTTTTAATGCAATTGTAAAAAGATAGATTGCCTTAACTTGACTATAAAAAGCTATTATTTGTAGTCTATTATTATTTATTAGACTGTTTAAATCAATATTTATTTATGTATTGAAGATTAGTTATTTGCAGATATATTATAAACATTAATTGCCGGCAACACTTTAAGGTTGTATTTAAATATCTTTAAGAAAATATTTCAGCAAGCCAACGCCAATCCCCGTGTGACGACTTTAAAATTATACACCACATTAACAAGCTATTATAAAAGTCTACTATTATTTATTAGACTGTTTAAATCAATATTTATTCATGTATTGAAGATTAGTTATTTGCAGATATATTATGAACAGTTATTGGCGGCAACACTTTTAGGTTGTATTTAAATATCTTTAAGAAAATATTTCAGCAAGCCAACGTATCTCTGTATAACGTCTTTAAAATTATACACCACATTAACAATTCATTAAATATAATATTTTATAAAACGCAGTAAAATGACAAAGAAGAAACATTAAGAAACTCTGCTTAAACGCAAAACTCGTTTTAAGTTAAAATGCAAAGTGGCAAAATGCATTTTAAAGTCTCACAAACTTCGCTAAAAGCTACCGATATGATTAAGTTAGAAGTTAATTAAAAAGAACATTTCTAAATACAAGTTTTCATGGTTGAAACAGTTTAACTGCATAGAAGAAACGAACCGTTTGTAATTGCAACGTACTGTTGAGAAGGATAATTAACCTTAAGAAATGGAAATGTTGCATTTTTGTGTTACCTTTTGTATGATAAGTTCCTTAATTAGTTAGTGTAAGATGTTTACAGGCAACGAAGCACCTTTTACGTTTCATGTTTTCCTACAAACGAATACTTTTCAATTTTACAAGTAGCGGTTCTTAGAAAAATACATCGACGAAATAATAATTCACCGGAATTATTTTGTTCGAAATTGATTTATTAATAAAGCTTTAAAGGATATGAACACAAAATACATTAATTATATCTTTAAATTAGCAATTCTTGTATATATGTATATATAATTGGAATCTCGGAACCGGCTCCAAGGATTTTCATGAAATTTAGTATACGGGGGTTTCGGGGGCGATAAATCGATCTAGCGATTATTTCTAGAAAATGTCATGGTCGTCTTATATCAACTTAAACATAAACTTACTTTTTTTATTAAAGCAAGGAAGAAAAGAAACAAAAAGGTGGCGTTTGGGTAGTCCAGTTCATATTTTTTTATTATTCTGTCGGTAAGATCGAAAGATATTATTCATATTTCATCATTTATAGTATGTAATTCGTACTTAAATATAATTTACAAAAAACCACTATATAACACTATATATATTTATATTTAAAAAAAAAGTCATCCAGGTACTTTATATTAATGCTAAACTTAACTATCGCTATTTAAATTATACATACGTCTTTAATGTTTATGTTGCGTAGAAAAACTTTTATCGAATGTCGCCGCGGCAAACGAACGTCAAATCGTCAAAGCATTATTCAGCCTATCCGCGTAATGATATTCAAACTCCAAGTCATAGTTTAAAGCGTTCCCATTATGATAGCGCATATGCAATTTAGTTATTTGCATAACGCTCAGAAATTTCCCTCGAAGACTTATAACGACTTTATGGGACCAATTTTGTGAACGCTTTTCAATCATTTTAGGTTAAGTATTTAATACAAACAATAATATATTATTAATATAAACGTATACTCATCGTCTTCAAAACTATACACAGTCATACGGGAAGCGCTGGACAGAAACTGATGGAAGCAGATAGTCCCCTCTAGATGCTTCGTTGCTGACCACGTCTCGCAGACATGAGCAACCGATTAAAGGGAGAGAGAATATAAACGTAATTAATGACACACATATACGAATAATGATTTTATGAGTCTCAAATAATTGAAAACTGAGGTTCTGTGGTAGAACGATGCCGGAATGTAAATCCCTTGAGAATCCGAGACTCGATGCAAAAGATAGGAATGACCAAATATATTAATGATATTATTCATAAGCTTACGTTTAGTTTGGAATATATTATTTTGTTGTATTACACAACTAACATAAATTTACTGAAGCATTATTAAGCTCTAGTGCTATGCCTACGCCTCCAAGGGCGACGTTTACACAAAGACGAGTGAAGAGTATTACGCGTAACAACCTTAGATCGTCGAGTGGAATAAACCAATAAGTTCATTGGAGCGGTAAAGGAAATTCAATTAACGGTAAACTCAAGGTATATTTAGGTCGTCATTAACAATTTTAAACGCGAGGTCTGAACTTTTAGCAGTTTCATATTCAGAATATATTGTATTTAAATATTGTTAAGACAATATGGAGTCAAAACAAAATGTTAATGATGGAATATAAGGTATCACTTATTCCACGTTATTAAATTTCTATCGCAGACATCCCTACTTAACGGCAAAGAAGACAAGGCCGAGAGACAAATCCCGCGTAAAAAAATCTCAGTACCCTTTTAAAATAACAAATCATCATACAAAATGGCAAAAGCACTTATTTTAAAATAATAGTGCTCGTTCATTAAATAGTTGTTGAAGAAATTTAAATAACATTTATAATATAAAGTGACATTGCTCTCTCTTGTAAAATAATTGTGGAATAGCAATAATTATATATGTACCGTTTTTTATTTGAATATTAAACTAACTAATCTATATAATAGATATGACCGAGTACGGAGCAGACCACGCTTATTTTAATATTATTTTATCCCTTTTATATTTTTCTTCTCTTTCTGTCATGGTAAACAGTTCAATCAAATCAACAATATTAGACACAGTTTTATTAATCTGCGATGAAAATGGACAGAAGATTGCATTTTTTTGTATAAATAAGAGGTTTGACGATCAAGATCTTTACAATCTAGCTCGATTTTGTATAATATGAAAACAAAATATTTTTTATTTATGCTACAAACTAGGTACAAAAATAATGCGTACATGATGATGGTGACTAGAAATGAAGCTTCGTAGCCCAAGACGAAGAACCATGTTGCTAGGCCTGATATTATGTCCTATTACATTTGGAAGACGCAGACACCATACGCTCTAGACGGTAGTACAGATTACGGAAAACTGCTACCCAGGCTGTAGCAAGCCTTTCTGGGCTGGGCGTAATCTGTGCTACCGTCTGCGTCTTAGTGGGTATGGCTCCATTGTAGTTCGCGGCCCGACCCCATACTCCCCGCGTTACTTATAAGTTACACCTGTTAATCTCTCAATAACAAAAAAGTAACATTCTAGATGTGCAGTCGCCATAGGTACTTCTTTTCTTTTTACATAAATAAATAAATCAGTGGCGCTACAACCTCTTTAGGTCTTGACCTCAGATTTCTGAATCTGTTTCATGTTCATTTTTAAATCTAAGGCAAGTCTCAGCCTCCAGTGCCTGACACACGTCGTCGACTGTTTTGGTCTAAGACATGTCGGTTTCCTCACGATGTTTTCCTTCACCGTTCGAGCAAATGTTAAATGCGCACATAGAAAGAAAGTCCATTGGTGCAGAGCCGGGGATCGAACCTACGACCTCAGGAATGAGAGTCGCACGCTGAAGCCACTAGGCCACTTGTTGTTTCTTTTTACATACAAACCCAAAACAAACAGTCAATCAACAAGTTGAGCTGCAATATATTCAGGAACCGGGACGTGACCTGAGCTATGAAGGTAATATATATGAGATAAAATATTCACATATTTCATAGACGGTAAGAAAACAACGGCTTGAACATTATATCAGATGTCCGAAAGAATATTGCTATAATAAATCCTTAGATACAGGGGAAAATAAATATTTTTTTATACTTTGCAACGCCTTCAGGCCGCAGCTGTCTCGAGATATTAAAATGTATGCTAACTTGACTCTCTAATGACCACGAGATTCAAATCTAAAGGCACACTTTTGTTTTATCGTTGTACTTTAAATAAGAAAAGTTTCTTTGTTTTTTTGTATTGTCTTCCGAAAATATATTTTATGGAAGCGGGTAAAGTGGCATCTTTTGTGAAAATGTTTAATTATAGGACTCATATTTTTAAAATAAAATAATTGTAAGTAAAATGTTTATTTTTTAACTAGCTACGTATCTCTCATTTCTTATTTCGTGCTAACAATTTTGCAAGCCTGTGGACATACATTTGAGCCTCATATATCAAAATCATTTATTAATATAGGTGACACAGTGTACAAGTAAAAGTCAAAAAATTGAGCCGTCACGGGACGCCTGGCAGATGTGAAACATCGAAATTATTTTCTGAAGTAAAATGCAGAAAAGAACAGATTGTGATAGGAACTAAATATGTCATAATGATAAAATAAAATATTACGATTTTGTTTTCCAGATAACGATGACTATTTATTGAATAAACATTTATTTTCATTAAATACAAAAATTTACTACTGCATATAAATTGTATGTATATACCATCATATAGCGTGGCGATGCGTCGCCACGGCATGCGTCGCCACGCCAGAAATCGGTTTTACGTGCGGCTATAGATGTTTCACATCAAATAAGAAATATTAAATATTTCTAATTTTATATATATATATATAAAGAACGGAAGAGAAGAACTGGCAACAGACTCTCCGCCACACTTATAAATCGTCAAGTTTTTCGTCACAATGTTTGTAAGGAGCTGCAATTACACCATGTTCCACATGACATCTACAGTCATTAAAAGTTTATTTATAATAATAAAATAAATCAAACACAAAACAAACAAACTAGAGAACACACACAACGAATGACTATAGTCGAGTATTGATTTAAAGCTACTGTGTTCTTGTCAAGTATTTTATTGGGCAATATACAATTTTCGAATTCGTGTGTTGGCACTTCACACATTTCGATGCAGCCCTGCGTGCAAGAGCGGGCCACAAATCATAACAATTGTATTCTTTCGTGTACAACAGCTGTTAAAATTCTATACAAATTGTTTTGAGCTATCGATTTAAAAATAAAATTAATATCGTCTTTTTAGGACTTAATGTTGTTACGATTTTCAATATTTTAAAATAAATTTGATGTCTTAATTCATAAATATTTACAATGAGCCCTAATGTAATCCGTAATCTCTTTGTATCAAAGATCCTCTCATACTTACCACCACATATCCTTTGAAATGAACGGTTATTCAAATATAATTTAATAAGGCTTTAGTTAGGAAAATGTTTTTGTTACAATTTTTTTTATTTAATGGGTATGAATGCGAAATAATTACAATATTTTGAGTAGTTGTCTATTATCGTTGATACCGCGAACCGAAGACAATTTGCGTAGGAGATTGATAAAGACAATGCAAAAAAATGTTTACTTGCGAAGGCGCACAGCTGTATAATAAACTACCCACAAATATAAAAAAAATGTGAGCCGTCACGGGACGCCTGGCAGATGTGAAACATCGAAATTATTTTCTGAAGTAAAATGCAGAAAAGAACAGATTGTGATAGGAACTAAATATGTCATAATGATAAAATAAAATATTACGATTTTGTTTTCCAGATAACGATGACTATTTATTGAATAAACATTTATTTTCATTAAATACAAAAATTTACTACTGCATATAAATTGTATGTATATACCATCATATAGCGTGGCGATGCGTCGCCACGGCATGCGTCGCCACGCCAGAAATCGGTTTTACGTGCGGCTATAGATGTTTCACATCAAATAAGAAATATTAAATATTTCTAATTTTATATATATATATATAAAGAACGGAAGAGAAGAACTGGCAACAGACTCTCCGCCACACTTATAAATCGTCAAGTTTTTCGTCACAATGTTTGTAAGGAGCTGCAATTACACCATGTTCCACATGACATCTACAGTCATTAAAAGTTTATTTATAATAATAAAATAAATCAAACACAAAACAAACAAACTAGAGAACACACACAACGAATGACTATAGTCGAGTATTGATTTAAAGCTACTGTGTTCTTGTCAAGTATTTTATTGGGCAATATACAATTTTCGAATTCGTGTGTTGGCACTTCACACATTTCGATGCAGCCCTGCGTGCAAGAGCGGGCCACAAATCATAACAATTGTATTCTTTCGTGTACAACAGCTGTTAAAATTCTATACAAATTGTTTTGAGCTATCGATTTAAAAATAAAATTAATATCGTCTTTTTAGGACTTAATGTTGTTACGATTTTCAATATTTTAAAATAAATTTGATGTCTTAATTCATAAATATTTACAATGAGCCCTAATGTAATCCGTAATCTCTTTGTATCAAAGATCCTCTCATACTTACCACCACATATCCTTTGAAATGAACGGTTATTCAAATATAATTTAATAAGGCTTTAGTTAGGAAAATGTTTTTGTTACAATTTTTTTTATTTAATGGGTATGAATGCGAAATAATTACAATATTTTGAGTAGTTGTCTATTATCGTTGATACCGCGAACCGAAGACAATTTGCGTAGGAGATTGATAAAGACAATGCAAAAAAATGTTTACTTGCGAAGGCGCACAGCTGTATAATAAACTACCCACAAATATAAAAAAAATGTGAGCCGTCACGGGACGCCTGGCAGATGTGAAACATCGAAATTATTTTGTGAAGTAATATGCAGAAAAGAACAGATTGTGATAGGAACTAAATATGTCATAATGATAAAATAAAATTTTACGATTTTGTTTTCCAGATAACGATGACAATTTATTGAATAAACATTTATTTTCATTAAATACAAAAATTTACAACTGCATATAGATTGTATGTATATACCATCATATAGCGTGGCGATGCGTCGCCACGGCATGCGTCGCCACGCCAGAAATCGGATTTACGTGCGGCTATAGATGTTTCACATCAAAAATATTACTTCTCTCAATGCTTTCAAATCGAGGCTGAGTGAATATGTCAAACAAAATTACTTTAAATTTCATTATCTTACAATTGGTTTTTATTCGTGTATCTTTGGTTACTTTTACTTTTGGGTTTGTTATGTACGATTTGTGATTATATGTAAATATTGAACGACTAGAACGACATGTCTACCTGCAGTATTGTTTCTCATGTAAGTGGCATTTTCGTCTGTTTTGAGAAAATAAAGTCTTTAAACCTATGTAATAGTAAATGGCTATTTAATCTTTCGTTTACTATTTTAAATGCAACTGCCATTTAACAAATAACTAAATACATCACTAAAAATCTTGTTCATTTATCGTTCTGTCTAGAACAAACATTATTCAGAGTACACAGGCTTTTTTAAATTGGTCGATCGTCCTTTACCTATACATTTTGGACAGACGAGCAGCTATTAGTTATTTCCATTGATTTCCTCAGTCTGCCGTTCCATTCAAGCCTACGATCGCAATTCCAGTCCGTACATGCAAGTCAACTTTTATTTATAGCTATCGAGTAATGAAAACATTCACAATACCTTCCATTTGTAAAAAGCAGATCCCTTTTCAACTCGAATAGAATTTATTTGAAAATCCGTAAACATCATGTCAACGGCCGACGTGAAAGTTTTTTCATTAGCGCAGTTTCATAGTTTTTCCATGCGGTAAAGTTAATAATGTATGTGTTAGTAATTAATGCTCCTGAAGCTTTAGGAAAATTGTCATATTTTGTTCGGTCTAGTTTTTAATATACGAGTTTTGGTAGGTTTAAATTTATAATTAGTTTTTCGTGTGCGATTTGCGTAAGGTTAGGTACGTTTATTAACTAATTTGCCTCGTCTGAGATGAAGTTGTAATGCCAGTACTGTCTAGGGAGGACTAAGGATTCAAGTGAGCCAGGCGAAGCCAGTATTTAATACAGCCAAACTTCTGTGTTCTTGACATTGATTTGTGGCTTAAGACTCGTAATTCCTTATACGGCTCACATATATCTGAATATTCATCATTGTTATTTATTGAGTAGCAACTTTATTTTCGTAGAGATGCCAAGCTATCTGGCTTGCCGTACTCCTCTTTTCCCGGGAATTATACACAGAACAGGGTTAGAACTCCTGTTGTTTCTTATATAAGTTGATCTGAAAACATTCGACAGTAGGCTGTAGATTCGATTCGATAAATAAAATAAATCATTGGCGTTTCATGATCTTTTGTCAAATAAGCAAGTAGGTGATGGGCCTCCTGTACCTGAAACACACTGTCATCTTTTCGGAGCACGCCGGTTTTCTCACGATATTTCCTTCACCGTTCGAGCAAATTTTACATGCCTACATAGAAAAATGGCTCTCAAGCGGTAATCGAACTTACGGCTTCAAGAGTACCTAGTAAGCTGAAGCCAATAGGTCAAGGTTGCTCAAAAAGATACGCCTAGCCTATAGCCTACAGTATTTAACTTTAATTTTATCAAGTTAATATTCTAGACCGAGTAAAATTTTATTATACGTTTTTTATTTACAGGGCATTCACAATGAATACTTATGTAATTAAAGCGAATGCAAAAATGTAAAAATTCATTTGCAAATGAAATGAACATTTTCAACGCGTTCTTAAGAAAAGCGTTTACAACAAAAGTACCCTTGGGAATTACCGGTTTCTGTAAAGTGTGGACAGAAATGCAGACAATTTTGGACCTTTACGAGTTGGTTTAGAGTGCGTGCAGTGTTATGCTGACGCAAAGTACTTTTCAGCCTGCGGGTTGAAACCTTGAAGGGCACTCAGAGGCGGACGCGGTAGTTTTTTCTTTTACAATGAGCGATTTCCTAGTTTTGTGGGGACGTTGAACTTAAGATTTTGTTGCCATCCAAGAAGTTTTAGTTTTAATATTCGATGTTCTAATGTATTTGTTAACTATTAATATGAACTAATTTAAACTTGCACCGATTTAAATGATCCAGATGGAAGATGGAACAGATTCTTAATCTTTATCAACGTCAAGTCCGTGTGTGTGGATTAATAATGCCGTCATCTCCGGGCCAGTGCTGTCAAATGTCATATTGCTTTAGATACTTTTGAGAGGTGAGTTATAATTGAAGACGAATAATTAGTCGAACCCCAACTCTTTAATCTTGATCATCGCCATTCAGTCTTCAATACAGCACTCTGGAGAATGCTTCTTGGAGCTACACAATCCTTCATCCCCTTTTACGCTACGCCTTTCTAGAAGTACGTTGCAGTCTTATCTCTTTGTAGTTGACTTCCATTTAAACTCCTTGTCTTCTTTCCTTCTAGCATAGGTTCATTCAAGCCAAATGCATTTCCTGGACAGGCGTTCCCTCCAATAGGCCGCATCTCACCTTACATCAGGTGGCAGTCTCTCCAGTTCTGTAGAAAAAAGCTTTATTAACCTTTTTATTTACATTAAAACATCTTTTCAACGATTTTGTAAAATGTTTTAACAGAAGCCCCTCAAAGTCTACGCCTAATTATCTATTCCAAGGATCAACTCGAAGAAAATTACGGTACAATAAGGGAAACAGTTCACGAGCAGACACTTTTAAATCTTATGCTCTTAACTCTGTTTACGCATCACTGTGATCCCAGTACGGGGGTTATTCAAACTTATCCGTAATTGATTCGGCGTCACGCCGCTTACCTACATACGGATTTGGCAGCCGTAACCCGACATATGTATCCGTCATCAAGGCAGTTTGCCAATCCTCAGTACATTTGGTACGGAACAAACAAAATTGTACTTTATATTTAACCAAAAGGCTTCTTTTGTATTTTATTGTTTCATAGTATTGGCATGGAGTACAAAAGCAATTGCAATGTTTTTATTGATTATTGGTTATGTTTTATCTTGTTTTAATGTATGAAATATACGCATACAGCTCACCTGTCACATTGACAGTGATATCTTATTTCTGCCATACAATGCATAGAGTCCATGAGAATTTGGAAAAACACAGAAGGCAAAAGACGATGTGGCCGTTCACCAACCATAAGGATCAATCAAGTGAAAGACTCATCGTCGACAAAAATATACCCTGTAAAAGAGAGGCGCTGGAAGGAATCCGGTGGAAACAGATTGTCTGATCCACATGTTTCCTTGCTGATCACAGCACTCAGACATGACCTACCAGCTGAGAATGTATAAATTGATACATGACTACATTCACACAATTAGTAATTACCTGTAATTTAAAGCGGATTGGAAAAATATTTCAACGATTTCCGACCGCAAACTGAGTCAGTGCGACAAAATGTATTTAATCCCTTAAACAAAATTAGCATTACACATAATGAAATGATGCCTTAGATTGTCTGTCTGCTTGTGATTGTGACGAATATTAAATAAACGAGCTAATTCCGACGTGGATGTGCCTTGCGATACGAATGCTTGAAGATTTAATGAACAAAGTCAAAGGGGGTATGCTTCGTTGATTTGACTTAACACTTTATATTAAAATTAATATGTGGTTTATATGAAAGACACTAGAATGTTTTGCAATTCACGAGTACGGTCTTATGAATAATACGTTATTTCGGTATTTTTAGGGAAGGGAGTGTATTTGACACTTCATGTGTTTGCTAAATATTATAAAATAAATATATAAGTTAACATGAAGTTCATGTTTTTATAATGCGTATAGCGTCTTTCAAATCCATGTATTCACCTCTCATTTCTACTATTCAATTTTCGCTATTTCTTTTTAGTCATCTTCCCCGGTTTCTATCGGGCTTTTTTTCTTCCCACTGGACCATTCCAAGTAAAGGTCTCTTTGATCCATCTATCATCACAGACGCGGGAAATATGATACTTTAAGGAAGTCTGTAAGTCAGTCTATAATAATTGTTTGGAATAATGAAATAAATAGAAAATAATAATAATATATTTAAACCCTACCCATAACCAATAAAGTGCTTGGAGATCCAGTATTTCTACACCACAAGACAACCAATTCATAGACTACAATTATAAATATTTCGTGAGTGCCTATTTTCTTTAGGATCTCAGGACGGGTCACTATAGATACTCCGGCTGTACGCTGTGCTATTTATAATCAAAGTGATTATATAATAGATAATAGATGCGGACACAGACAAAGTCCATTCCACATCTATGACCGGGTTGATTGCTGAATGCTGAAGCTTGGTACAAATACTGCTACAAAACAGTTCATACATACCATAACATAAAAAGCTTCAATTGTATTTCCTAATAATTATATGTGGTTAAAGTTAAAAGAAAAACTGTTAATTGTAGTAATATTCGCATTCGGTGTAACTAGTAAAACGATTCCTTCTCCTCCATACCGCACCATAACTTCCTGAAAAGCTTGTAAAACCGCGATGTTTTCACGTGAAAACTCGTAAGCTTTTAAGGAAAACATTGATTGTATGCATCCGCTCCAATAAACAAAGGCATATGAGTTGAGAGCCGCACTAAGGTAAGAAATGCTAAAAGCTGGATCCATCAGCGCTGTTCATTTTATCTCGATATTGCAAAATAGTTCGGATTTTAAAAAGTTCTATGTAAAACGTAATTCCCGTTTTATCTGAGATTGTTTTTAAAAGCCCTTGTACAAGTAGTCAGGATAACTTTAATTAATAATATAAATTGCAGCTACACACTTTTACGATTATAGTTGTAATGTTAAACAAAGGTGTATTTTGTTTAAGTTAGAATATAACTTTAAGACTTAAACTAGGTCGAAAAACGCTTGTGACAAAAACAAATGACAAATGAATGCAATACTACTTAGGGTATACAGTTTAAAATTGAATTTCAAAAAAGTTTGCATTAGCAATGATTCTAACTGGCCAGTTTTAAACATTTTCAGTTTAACCACGTAATTTGATTTTTCGTAAGTTTTCTACAATGAATATTAATCATGGATATTTTTATGTAATTAAAGCAAATTATTAACTTCTCTTTCACTTCCTATACCGTCTCCGTAGCTACTTGGAAATACTGGTTCCCCTTCCAAAATTCCAAAAAACAATATGGTTCCGGGATCTCTAGACTGGTACTGAAAATATATCATTCAGACCGTATGAAACGAATAACTGTTATTACAAAATATCTAAGCATTATTTAAAGTGAATTAAATAAGTTCTAAAATGTATTATCTACGATACGTAAAATAACTAAAAGCAATTTTATTAATATGTTTATTTGAGCAACTTCAAATTCAGATATTTCTATTTAGATAGGAGATCAATATCGACACCATTCTTGCCAGCTTGTTTAAGTTTGGAAATAGATTTGATATTCTAATTTATCTCAATAAGTAAACAATAATTTGTTTAAACCAAACAAGTAAACATTTCCCATTGGTGTAGTATTCTGATGTATATTAATAGTATCTTAAATAAAGAAAATAACTCTCTCCATAGTAGGTTATCATTTTAAAAATCAATACTCGTCAATTGAGTTCGCTTATCTTGCCTCTGTATCTAGTTCGTATATTTAGTTTCTCAGGTAAAAAAATAAGTTTTTTGTAATAATAATGAGAATTGAAGTTCTTTAAACGTTATATTTTTGACGCTATGTATAATTTAATGTTTTGGTTAGCGTAATATATAAAACTGCTAGATTAGGGATAGTCTTCTTTAATAAAATCCCAGAGGCTCTTTTATCTCTGCCTTTTATTAAATTTAAGAAATGTATTTAATAAAAGCTGTGTAAAAAGGCTTACTATAAAGTTAGTGATTATCTAGTTGATAAAAGGGCCTGGGACTAGTGCTGGGCAGGCTACTTCTAATTAATTTGCTATATTTGTTTTAAACATTGTAGAATTGTTTCATGATTTGCTTTTTTTTTTTTAAGAGTACCGAGCGTTTTTTACGCCGGCTTTTTCTCTCGGCCAACACCTTCTGTCTTCTTTGCCGATGAGTAGGGATGCCAACAGGCTCGAATTTAATGATGTGGAGTAAGTGTTACTATTATGATCCTATGTTCCAAAATAAACGTATTTTATTTATTTTTATTTTTTATTTTAGCTTTCCTTGTTATTGATATGGTATACATAAATGAACAAAATGAAGCAGCGACATCTACAATCTACAGCTATAATCACTGCGGTGAAGTTATACTCTGAATCGCGCTGACAAAGTTATTTTAAACGCTTAGGATATAGACAACTTCTCTTCCATAACTTCGGGTCTGTTAGTGGTTAGACTGATACCATTATAGAAAATTTACACCTCGCATTCACGAAATCAGCTTGATCTATTTTCAATAATGAACTAAAGACTTGTTCACAGTTTACCACCGCTATGTGAAACCAGCTGAAATATATCCGAACCAATTCAAGCTAGGGTCTTTCAAGAGAACAGCGTACGTAATCTGAAAAGGCCGGCAACGCACTCGCTTGTCCTCTTACATTGTGTCCATGGGCGGTATCACTTAACATCGGGTGAGCTCTTGCCCGTTTGCCCCCTGTTAAAAAAAGGCATTAACGTTTTGAAATTAACCAGTTCTAAAAAATATATATTCTCTATTACAACTCAGGTCTATGGTAAACTGAAAAACGCATACGCCCATAAACAACACTTCATGAATAAACAATATGCTAGCAAAAACGGTCAAAAGACAGTTAGCTTTGAATTAATAAGCCTAGTTGTAATTAATAGCCGGTGCTAGTCATGTCATACCGCCCCAAGTCCCAGCGGAAGCTATGAACATGCAAGGGTATTTCCAAGAAAGGCTACTTATGATAACGAGTGAAATAAAGCTATTAACGCCTCAAGGGTCGAACTAAAATTGACCAGACCAGTTGTTTTTTGAGAAGGTTATTTCATTGTATGATATTGGTTAGCACTTGATTGTGACTTGTATTAAAAAAAAAATGGCGTAATAAGCTTTTGGTCTTCGCCTCAGATGGCCATATGTTTCGTTTATTACTAAAAATATAAGTAGGATCAGCCTTTTGTGACAGACACACTCCGCCGATACGCACTTACAGACGCCGTCGTCATTTTTTGGGTGTTAGGCAAGGAATAATATCCGGACTGAACAGAGCAGCGGATGTTTTTCTTTCACCCGCCTTCAACAGCGGCCCGCTTGCCGGAGAGGTTTGAATCTACGACCTATACAACCTCAACGTTCGTCGTTCAAGCGTTATTTTTGGAAGATTTTTCTGTGTACCACTATTTCCAAACCAGCTCGATTTAGGATCTTTGAAGAAAAGACCGTACTAATTCTTAAAAAACTGGCACTTTTGAGCCTTCTGGCTATGCTTGGCGCTTGTTGTATAAAAAAATGAGTTGCATGCTCAAGCCACTAGCGCAACACTGCTCTTCTTAGTTGATGGTGTTAAAATATTTAATCACAAAAACGTATAGAAACTTTTGCTCTGTATTCAGCCTGTTATCATGAATATCAGCGAAAAATAAAATTTGAATTCATTTCGACGAGTACGTGTACAAAACGATTTAATTACTAATTTAGTTTTGATTATACCTATATGATTGTTCAAATGATAGTTTGTCCATCTCTTTCTAATAAATTGAGTTTCGTTTTTTTTTAAATAAACTGTTTCATGCTTTAGTAATAGTACCAATTTTTTTTTACTTTAAATAATATTATATAGTAGATATGTGTGGTACATGTAAAAAAATGCTTGTAGATTCTTTAGTTTCATACATCAAAATATTAAATATCTTCAGATTATAATAAAATGTGAAAAGTAATTTCACAAGAATGCTAGAATTTTGCCTCCATAAAAAAACCCCAAAGGTATTCTATATATCACGCTACCTTCACTACTGTATTAAATACGAAAAAATAAACAATTTATCCTAAAAAATGAGAAATAGCTTAGCATTTTTCATGAAACGAACAACAGATCCCATCGGATATTCTAAAAACCCAGGGATCTTTTAATTAATATTTAAGCCTTTATCCTTAATTTGCGGCTTCACACAATAAATTAATTTTACCTCGGATTTAGCCGGTTTAAATTTAATAAAATTTGCGCGTAATGATAAAAGATACAAGTTGTTTATTAATGATTTAGTAAAAAACACGCTCGGTGAAACGCGAACTGATGCCGGTGTCTTCAAACAAACAAAAATAATTTATTCATATAAGTAACATAATTACACTTATGAACATAAAAAAAAGAAATATTCATTAAATGATTATAATTTTACATTTACTGTCAGTTCTCAAATCAAGGGCGTAGAACGGAAGAGAAGAACTGGCAATAAACTCTCTGCCACTCTTTTTAATTGCCAAGTTTTGTTTTTACATAATGTTTGTAAGGAGCTGCAACCATTACACCATGTACCATATCACATCTGACATCTTCACGGCACCTTTCTACCACGGCACCTACCTAAAAAAGTCGTATTAAGTAAACATGGAACGATGTATAGAAACCTGAAGTCTAAAGCAAAGGGTTTTTAAAGAACTTTTCTAGTTCATGTCTATGTGGAATATACATTTTAATTCGTATCGGTTCGTTGTTTAATAATAGTGATTTGTATGAAGGTTCATTTGTAAGACTGAACAGAGGTTTCTGCGATAGATCATGGGTTGACAAAACAAGTACGATTTTGTGATCGTATGGGTTTCTTCTTTATTAAATACACAACTATTTATCAATACAGAATAGGAACGATTTTTTTATAGTTAATTTTATAAGTAGTGATGTTTTCCTTGAATGAATATGCCATCCACCATGTTATACCATGTTATACCACATATGTTATACCACATATGTTATACCATAAAAGGAATAAATATGACCATTATATTTCTATAAGTTTACATATAATTATTAATATGTAAACAAAAACATCGCAATTTGAAAGCCAAGAAAGGTTAGGCTAGAAAAACTAGTTAGCGGTTCTAATAAGTATCTAATAATCTTAAGTATACAACGAATGCGCCTTTTACCATATTAATATAATTAACATTTTAAAATAGCAGGAAATTGTTTTCAATATCTTATTGAATGAAATTAATGCATTTCTACAATCAAGTCTACCTCATTACTTACGATTTGTATTATGGTTATCGTTTATTTAGAAATAAATAAACAATAACTATGTGCATAACTTACCTTAAAGAACTAACAATTTTTAACAGAACTAGGCAAGTAGAGTTCTGTTACTTATTTAAATGCAATATAATTTTATTGTTTTTTTTATTTATTTAATTCTTCATTTTTATTGATTTTTTTGTTTTAGTAAATGTCACAACATTTTTGTATTTTTTATGTATTCCATCTTTGGCTATATCCTTAATATAACTTTATTATGTAATTGTGTTATCTGTATTACAAATAAATAAATGATATTTACGCCGGTAAAGTTGCTTTATGTACCGTTTTGTACTTATTCTAGCATTAGCTTAAATTATCCTTCTTCATAGGACAGGACATTCGTATCAAAAAGTCCACTTAATCATAAAAACTGAATTCAGTCCAATTGCACTCTTTCAACTAAAGTACTCTTACGTCGCTTTCTATCAAATTGAGTTGTGTGATTGAAAGAGATAGACGAGTGCTTTAGTCAAAACGGTACAATTAGACTGAAATTTTATCATGTATAAGGGGTGCGTGATACTAAATATTTGATTAAAGTATGGTCTTTTTTGTTATGACAAATGAGTTGTTCAATGATTTTGACTATGCTGTTAATATTTTAACGGAACACGTCACACGTCAAGGCAGGATCGCCATGTATTTTATTAATGATATATAAAATCCGGCAAATACATATCGGCAAAAAAGTATAAAAAAACTCAACAAATGCTCCCATATTTTAATAGGATGTGTATGTTTCATTCAGACGTACGCCGAAATTAATAACAAAACCAACGATTAAAAATTCAAAAGCTTCGAGCAAATAGATATTCTTTGTGATAAAAACGCATCCAATAAAGACATTGCAAGCCGAATAAAAGCTATTGAAATAAAACAAAGTGTATGCCAACATCGAGCAATAAAATTCAGTACTTCGTATGCAGTTTCTTTTTTAGAATCAAAGCATCGTTAAGCGCGAGCACAAGATTTATGCATTTATGTTTGACGAGGCAATTAACAAGGGGTCTATTAACACGATAAAGTATCGCAGTAATGAAGTTTAGTTTCCGCTGTTTCATTCTGTATGCGGGAAATATGAGTCATGAAAACTAGAATCGAATAGAGTATTAAAGCCACCTATGTTTTTTTAAATGCGTGGCTTCATTACAGAAATTCTCGGAACAGTGAGGTCATGAAGCCTTCGAAGTGCCCACGAAACATCTGGGCTTCTGGAAGGAGCCTGGTTGGCTTTGTTAGACAAGACTTAACGCACAATGGGTGGTGGAATGAATTTCTGCGTCGGTCTCGATAATTTATTTTCAAGCGAATTGATCCTTATGATGACACATGTTAACTTCTAGATGTAATGACTAATATTTAAAAAACAATTGCGATCCCTCGTATTACGTTTTACAAAGCATAGCATTTTCTCTATACATATAAAATGTTCGTTCCCATAACGAGGCTCAACCGATTCTTATGACATTTGTTATGCATATTCAATAAGTCTGAGAATCAGCTACTGTATATATTTCAAACCCTTAAGTGATAAGGGGTGTCTACCTCAATAATTTTTTTATGATAAAACTCCCAGGGCTGCAGGGAAAGTGACTGGTCGTTGACGATTCGAATAACTAGTGACATATACTAATAATTATTCATCAAGCATAAGAGAAATAACAATCAAACCAGAAACCGCATGTTGAATAGCTTTTCCTGTTTTTCATTTCCTATATTTCAATAACAGCGCACAAACAATTCATTGTTACTTAAATTTACAAGCACTTGTTACACGTCATAAATATTTCATAGCCCGTGTATACATATAGACCGGCGAATTAAGCCGTGGTAACATTGATTTTGAGCTTTCCTACACAATAACCTGGATATTTAGCATAATAATCGGTCTTAAAATGCCTTGATTAGATTATAAATAGTATAGTTTGACCGTTATAGTTTCAAAAACGGAATTAATAAATATTTATATGTTAAATTTGTAGTTGGCTTTGTGAGACGTGTCAGTGAATATTTTCATGACCTTGACTGTATGAAAGTGCTATACTATACATACGTAAGAAGTATTCTCGAATATGGCTGCTCGGTTTGTTCACCTAGTTACTCTGCGCATAATGACAAAATAGAAAAAATCCAAAAAAACTTTATCAAATTTATCTCCTATAAGACCTTTAATAAGTTCAATACCTATAAAGACACGTGTGATTATTTTAATATTAATACTTTAGAATCTCGACGAAAACAATATGATTTTTTGCTATTACATTATCTCAAATAAAATCAATTGCAGCTACCTTCTAGAAAAGTTGCCCTTCCTTGTTCCTGCTTACAAAATTCGTAATCGTCCATTGTTTCATGTTCCTCACATCAATACTAATTATGCAAAAAACTCAGTTTTGTATCGCGCTGCCCGGACATACAATGACCACTATTTAGGCCTTGACTTGTTTAGGTTATCGCGGAATGTGGTTAAAAAGTGTATTAAGAATATCCATAGCGCAAAATCACCTATATTCTGAGCACACCCTACATACACACCATCTCATACATACCCACACTTTTACACCATCACACACACAACCAAATTAGGCTTAGTTAAATAAATTAAATCACAATTAGTGAAATGTATTAAATAATTTTTGTTTGTTTGTTCCCATTTGTAAATCCTTTGTAGTAAAATGTATCATGTATTCCATCTTTGGCTATATTCAGTGTATTTGTTTGTAATTATATATAATTTATGTTAGCTGTAGGATTACGAAATGAATAAATTTATTTAATCCAATTTCTGAATTTTAGAATCTCTGCGCATTTCTTTTACGCGACTAAAATCACAATTAAACAATGTAGCCTCCGCAGTGGAACCATATATATATGTTGATTAAGTATATAATATTTTGGTTATGTCGTAGTGTGGTTTGGTAGCAATTCTGTTTCAATTTGTCACGCTGCAATTGATTTAATTTGTGTGTGGTATGCTTCAACAGAACAAAGCATTCTGGTTTTAATATTCCAGCTTTACTCGTAGGGTAGGTTAATTGTCAATGAAATATTATTCGTAAATAGCATGCCAAACCAATATTCATTCTAAAAAGTCATCATAAACGTATGTTTGTTCGTTATAACTCACTAATAGAAATTGTGTTTGTTTGATAGTTCATTTATAGAGTTATTTGACATTCGCAAGTCAGTATTACAGTAGTCTTAAACGCATTCTTACACAAATTTTATTATTCACATATATTAGCAGCATATAAATATTTTACTATGCTACGTCATAGTGAATGTTCGCTTTCCCAAAATAAAACCAAAGTAATAACATACATACTAAGTCTAAAAAAAATATTTAATATGTTTTAAAAAATGTTCTCTCCATAAATACCTTCCTCAGAGTTCAAGGTATATAAAAAAAATCAATTTGGTCAAGCCATCGGGTTCTATGCTTAGCTACATATTTTGCAATCATTTTAAGTTATATAAAAGACTAGCGGAACTGGCAGACGTTGTCCTGTCTACACGTCTTTAATTTGAAAATTTCAAACTTTTTTAAAACATTCTGGACCATTTTGATGAAAATTATTATTCAAATGTTATGACAATATCTAACGATCCAGCACATGGTCTACAATAACACAATGATAACAAAACTTTTTTTAATTTGATCGCAGCGCTAACTGTCGGGATAGACTAAAATTAAAATTCGAATATTATTTAAAATTTGACACTGCGATGGTAGCGCCGTCTGTCGCATTCAATGTAAAACATTCCAAAATCAACAACTACTAATAAAATAAAATTTTAATTAAAAAAGCATTGTCCAGCGGACAAAATTGTGAATCTAAACCATTCCCAGATCCCCTTGAACACACACAAAAAATTTCGTCAAAATCGGTCCAGTCGTTTGAGAGAAGTTCAGTGACATACACACTCACAGAAGAATTATATATATAAAGATAAGATTAGAAAAAAAGCACTAACATGTCTAAAAACAGTTTTAACACATACAATTGTCGGAGAGAGATCTATAATTTACGATGTTTAGTTATACTGGCGAAAATTAAATTATGTTCCCTTTGAATATTTGTTGAACCATTTCTATCTACAGTTGAATTCGTGATTGAAACTGAATATACAAGTAATGAGTAAGCTTTACGATATATTTGCGTATTATTTCGCTTCAGTGCACAGAATTTAAATGGATTTCGTCACTGTAAAATGATCCAATTAGTAGCTTAATTAATAATATAAATATAAATTAGTAATCCTTAGAAATTAGTCAGATATAAATTTAGAAGAATAAATAAATGTGGCCTTTATTGAACTTGTAAGTTACATTTTTTCTACATTCTACGTAGTTACTAACGAAATTTTGTTTTAGTACATGAAAATATTATTACTTTCTCGTCCTGCTTTTCAGTATATGCCTCCCCAAGTGTTCTCTACAAAGATCTATCTCTTGCTTTCATCGTCCTGCCACCTTTTTAATATCATCTTTTTTTTAATATAATAGGGGGCAAACGAGACCATCACCTGATGTTAAGTGATACCGCCGCCCATGGACACTCTCGATGCTAGAGGGCTCGCGAGTGCGTTGCCGGCCTTTTAAGAATTTGTACGCTCTTTTCTTAAAGGACCCTAAGTCGAATTGGTTCGGAAATACTTCAGAGGGCAGCTGGTTCCACAAAGTGGTGGTGCGCGGCAAAAAATCTAAGATGTTGTCTACCTTTACTTCTCGTTGTCTAGGGCATCATGCTATAAATTCTTTTGTCCATTTTTCCGTATTACTTCCAAATGCCCAGTCCATTTCAATTGAGTTCCCCATTCCCAGTTTGATTCGGTATTTAATGTAAATAATTTAAGTTCGCTTTCTTATTGATGTTAATCAATTAACTTAAACTTTGTCTTTCAGTTTTATGTTAAGTATACTTCTTTCCATTCGGTGTTGACAAGTTTCCAGTGATTGACTATTTTTCTTTTACGACTCGATATCTGATATTCGTTAGTCATGGCAGGTAAATACATGTATTTAATAATTGTCTTTTTTAATTTTTTTGGTATAATCATGTTTTTCATGTTAATTAGAAGAAAATTAATATCTAATTTTGCTGACTTACCTTAAATACACATTTATATCACACATTAAAAATGAGCCAATATGATAATAATAAAGCCTTTTACAGTAAATGCATTCAATGTATTGCTATATAAACATTAGTAAAAATAAATAAATAAGAATTTTAAGTAATGTTAGACGTGACAGTATCGCAATATACCTGAACTATCGTTGCCCAAACTGTACCATGCCTTCGTCCACTAACTGTATCAGTAAATAACCAAACGAAAATGTAAACCCAAACTTATATTTGTTTGTGTGACTTAATAATGGGACGTATAAAACGCAGAACGTCTGAGTCGGCCGTTGATAGGTCTCAAACATGCCAGTTCCTTTACGATGTTCTCGTAAACGAGCAAATATTATTTTTTAATGGAGAGATATGAAAATAGACTTTATTGAATACGAATAAAAATAATTGTATATTGTACTGGAAATGTCTAAGCAATAATGTTGATTTTACTAACAACAGCTTATGAATAGTATAAATAAGCAAATTTATTCTACGAATAAACATAACAAAATATCATTATTGTAATTGTGTAAAATACACAGTATAATGTGCCTAGAATTAGCATCTCTATAATAGGGTTTTTGTTGCCATAATTGCCTATGTTTGTTTGTATTTCATGTTGAAATCGAAAATGAATTTTGGAAATTGCATTATTATAATCAATTTATATTACATGCCCGCGGGTAATATATAAATTAGAGATATATTTGATTCTCGGTTAAATAAGTATTGTTTAACACATTGAATGCTAAACAATGGCTACAAAGTAATTGCCGGAAAACAAAACTTTTTATGACAAATTTTGATTATGTAAATATGAATATTAGATAATATGTATGAATGTATATTAATATTTAAAAAAAAAGAAATCATTTTTCGGACCCGAGTGGTCGACAAGCATATTGGGTGCTGAAAACTCGGATCCGAGAGGTAGGGATGGCAATGGTTTAAAAAAATTAACGGGACGCTCGGACAAAACCGATCCGCACCGCTGCTATGACCCCGCTCCACTCGGATCCGAGAAAAGACCACTTAATGTGTTAAAGTTGGTTATCGGCCAGGTCCATTTAAAAATAGGTCAACGCAAAAGACGTCCAATACAGAGTTTGAATATAACATATGTATTTATTAAGTGGCTCTAAGTTCAATGTTTCAATTGTTTCATAGAATTTATCTTGATTTTATAACAGATACAAATAGTACCGGGAGATTAAAATTATATGCGTATGTTAAATCTGCCAAGTTTCATTCAAAGCAACCAAAAGACATTCTATATAAGTTGAAACGATCCCTAATGGCCTCATGTGGGGTCGTTACTAAGATTTATTATGTTTCTCTGGATATATCAGCTACATAATGGGTAGTTGATAATATAATCGAAGTAAAAATATCACGAGAAAATTTACTCTTGATACAGATAAGAACAGTAACAGGATTTTTAAATTGTTTTGTTCTCAGTGGTTTGTTTTGTCAGGCTTATCAGCTGCAATGATACACAATGGGTTAAAGATATAAGGAACTTTCATTTCTTGCATCTTTGTATGGCACAAGGACGAAGGTTCTTAGTTCTAAAATTGATTCGATACAATTTTTATCTAATTGTTGTATTCAGAACAAGTGATTTAAATTTAACAGATATTTGATATCCGATATAACGTTGACTTTTAGTACTGAATTCGACTTAGGGTCCTTCAAGAAAAGAGTGTACCAATTCTTAAAAGGCCGGCAACGCACTCGCGAGCCCTCTGGCATTGAGAGTGTCCATGGGCGGCGGTATCACTTAACATCAGGTGAGCCTCCTGTCCGTTTGCCCCCTGTTCCATAAAAAAAAAGAATAATATTCTTAAAAATACTTAACTTCAAAATTATACAAACGAAGTTTAAAAGGTTTCTATTTCTATCGATTTTTTTTTTAATTAAAAATACAATTGTAACTTTATACACATTAAAAGAAAAAAATGAAAGAGATGCTAAGAAATACAACACTGCTAAATATACTTATGAATGCTTAAAACTGAAGTTATATTAGACAAGTTTAAAATACAGTGAAAGGATAGTTGCATTGTCTTTACACTTTCTTTTCAGTCGGTAGCTCATGTCTAAACGTCGTGGTCGGCAAGAAAACATATGGGGGGACAATCTGTTTCCACCAGGAATAGTTTCTGTCCAGCGACTCTTTTATAACATTGTATAGTATTATGGACGATGACTAATCTCTAATGTTTTAACTATGAAAGTTCACTTGATTGGTCTATCTGGTTGGTGAACGACGACGTGTTCAGTTGTTTTAGAAAACAACTGAACAACAATTTTCTTAGTATAAAAAAATAATAGTTCTAGAGAACAGCAAGATTTTCAGGGATGATCAATGAATGAAATCCAGTTCGCAAGTGTGCAAATTACAACATAATAATAATAATAAAGCCTTTATTGCTGTATTAACATATTAGGTACATAAAAGAGTGAAATACTAAAAAAACAGTCGCTAAAATTAAAAATACCAATAATTAAATTACAACATAAAATAACATTAATTAGCCAATTATTTCCAACTTAATTGACTGTTCGCAATACAGTGCTATCCAGCCGTTTCTAAGCTAACATTCATCAATCTACTAGATTTACGATACAGTTTACATAATTCAATTATTAGCAATGCGATTATTACTATCAAATTCAATTTGAAATCAATTACAGGTAACTGGTCGAATTTAGTCCATAATCTAAACGATTTTATAGACTTTTCTGATCTAAAAGTTGATGAATTAAGTTCAAGCTCCGTGAGAATCGTACGAATACCGAACCTCTGCGCTTTTTCTGATTAACTCGAAATCGATTTGAATAAACCTTTGAAAAGATACGAAGATAATTACGACCTAAGTCATTGATCTGAAAGCTTATAAAGATGGTTTTATATAAGTTTTTTACCGTTTTTAATGTTTAAATACCCAATAGTTGAATTTAGATGATGATAATGTTTAAGGTTTATTAGAATATTCACATCACAGATCTAAGATTTATAGTCAAAGCTAGGGAGATATGAGACATGAAAGGTATTATGGGGATATGTTTGAAAGGGTGCAAAAGAAGTTCCATAGAAATCTGTACAAACGAGGGTACAATTTTTTCCTTTCCCTACTAAGTCCCTGATGGGGGGGGGGGGGGGTATTGGGGTACAATTCATTAGAGCTTCATAGGGATTTGGCTGTGGTTAGGTTTGGTCTAAACGTTATTAAAAACGAAACGGATAGCGCATACTTGCTGGGAGAAATCATCAGACTGTACGTTCCGGACAATTATTACCGCTGCCGGAAACATAACCTCTTTGCTGTGCGTGCGGCTCGCACTGTCCAGCGACAACAAGCTCCCATTCCTCGATTACTCTCGATGCTTAATGGGTTTCTCGACTCTTCACCGGTGAGCAACCTATTTGGTGAGCGTATGGCGGTAGTATACTCTGATTTGAGGGTATACTTGGAGGGTATTAGAGGTTAGCATCTACTGTGTTTTATGTTATTTTTAATTAATATTGCATACTTATATATTTTAGTCTATTTTTAGTATGAGTTTGGCCATGTATGTTCTGTAAGTGAATAAATAAATAAATGTTTAACATATACATTTTTCATATCACATTAAGGGCGTAAGGGACTTTAATTCAAATTATATATCGTAGTATAAGTTTTGAGTGTGATTTTTTTTCAGGAGGCTCACCAGAGGGAGGCTGCCTTGTTGTCAGAAGAGAAGTACACTAAGTCCAATTGATTCAGAAATACTTTGGTGGGCAGTTGGGTTCCACATAGTCTTGGTGAGCAGAGAAATTTAGTGTTTGCATTTTTGTATTGTATGTAATGTAACTGTAACATGCGAGCAGTACAATCCCATATCAACACATAATTATTCGTTTATATATAACTTTACATAGTTACTATATTTCTAAATGAATCTACTAATTGCTACATTCACTGAACATAATTTATTCAAATCTAAACTTCATTTTCACATTTGTCTTAATTATTCCTCCAAAATCCACTATTCTTTTAACGAGAGCTTTTAAAAGCACCCCAAATGTATTCACTAGAAATTTTAACATATAAAAATTTAATTATACCCCAAGAAAAATTCAATTAACGTTTGAGTCGAAAATTTGTAATGTGATATTCGTAAATTAGAGCTGTGTGAATTTATTCTTTCAAAATATATGATTTCGACAAATCGAATTTCTCCTTTCCGAGCGTGAATATTTGTTATAACGTGGTAATTTCGATAATTTAGGTGAAGTTTAATTAACAATATAAGCTCATATAATGGTAATTTCACAATGTTTATAGTAAGTGTTCTTACCAACATGACTCACCCGATGTGTATTGGTTCTGTGCCCGGCATAAATAAATAAATAAATCAGTGTCGCTACAACCTCTTTCGATCTTGGCCTCAGATTTCTACCTCTGTTTCATGATAAATTTTTTTAATCTAATAGGCTAGTAGATGATCAGCCGCCAGTGCCTGACACGTCCTCGACTTTTTGGGTCTAAGACATGTCGGTGTCCTCACGATGTTTTCCTTCACCATTCAAATGTGCACATAGAAAGAAACTCCATCCGGGGATCGAACTTACGACCTCAGCTAGTCAGTAGTAAGAGTCACACGCTAAAGCCACTAGGCGACACCGCTCCGGTGCCCGGCATATCACTGATTATTTCGTGTTGTTTGACCTAAACCAACAGTCTTCAAAAGTGATAAAAAGAGCGGTGTTGGCCTAGTGGCTTGAGCGGTTTTCATCTCTGAGGGTGAACCTCACTAAAGGACTTTTCTGATATTGTGAGCTTGTAGTAGTGGCTTCAACGTCGAAGTGAAAAATACATCGAGGGTAATATTTTCGGCAGCGTGTCAGGCACAGAAATCTGATCATATTGTTGGATGCATGAGTGGATAAAAAGGATATCCTTTTTATTCTTGGTTCTGTAGGCTACAAAGAGCTAAGAGTACGCAGAGAATTCGCACTTGTCATGTACTTAATAAAGTTGTTACATGGCAAGGACAGTAATTAGGCAATATTTCAGTACCTCAGCTTCAATGTGGCTGATGGGTACGTCAGCGACATCCTCCGCCGTTATTTCATGTGCCCCCAGCTAGGACTAATCTTCTGTAAAGGGCACATGTTATTCGGTGTGTTAATTAACAAAATACTTAACAAAATACATAATATAGCGGACCTTTTTTATTGTCCGTTGAGTGAGCTGGCAAAAGTAATATTATTTGTTAGTTCCTACAGTTAGTTAGTAAATTTCTTGTATTTTTTATTTTGTAATTTCATATGTTTGTTTTTTTCTTTGTGTTTGTGTCTGTAAAGTGTATTAATATTGTTCACTCGTGTCAATTTAGGGTTTATTAAAAAAAAACAAATGATGACGAAATACAGACAGATTTACCTGGCTATCTGTCACTCAGGTCTCCTGTTACAGAGATCAGTCTCTCACAAACACTTTCAAATGTTATCATCTTTTATCATTATAACCTTGTATGTATATGTGAGAGAAGAAAATAAAGATCATTACTATCGGAGTCCAAGGGCTGTAACGGAATTTTTTAAATATTAATGACGTAGAAAAGTGTGATTACCATGCCCTATTAGGATGCGAGGTTTTTTTTTTTTAATTAATTGTCAGTATATTAAATTTCCATTGTCAATAGTCGTGCAGTTAAGGAATTCAAACCTTGAGCTTGACTCGTGACATGACACAATGTTGCCTGTATTAGACCGCACAGAGATGCCAATCCATTGGAGATGAATGTAAAGTTACAAGGTCATTGAAATCAATTTTTACTATCTGCCCACAGTTTAACATCATTTGTATTCAGTATGCTAGGATAATATATTATAATATGTGTACGTTGATTATGTTAAACAAACGCTTTTCGGTAAACAATTCATTAGTTTTTATCTATGTACTTTTTTTTCTTTTTTATTCATTAAGCTTGCAAACGCTCGACACATTGATACATTGCTAAAAACATACAAAAAAAACCATTTTTAATGTGACAAGCATCTGAAGGCAAATGTGACATACAATTAGATATCATACAAATATCAATCAAAACAATTATTAAACAAAACAAACATTTCAAATGAGAAACAATTTAATTAAAAAAAAATTACAAAAACTAAACATAAATGGATTTTAAAGTGTGAGGGGAGCAAGTATGGATATCCAGACCTAGCTCGTTTATCAAAGTGCTTAATCTGGACATAGGTGTGCTTTGACCAAAACGTGTTCTACGGAAAGGAGGGAAAAATGAAATAATGGGATGCTTGGGGTATCGAAAGAGTACACGAATTTTAAATTTGAATTGAAGGTTCGGGGAATCAATCTGATTTATATATATATGATGTCTTCCACATAGAGTTAGGTACACAGGTTACAAAAACTAATATAAGTCTATATAAATAATATGAAAATTACGTTTTAATTTATTTCTTATTAAATATGTAACATATACTTAGACGTGAAAATATACCTATACATTACGCTTATTTATTAATATTATTGTATTTAACAATAGAAAAAAAGGGCAACAGCAGGCAAAAAATAAGCCTTATTAGACACGAAAATAACCACTATATTATAAGACCAAGTTATCTTTCGTAAATTATCAAAATCAATCAATTAACAAAACACCCGTACAATTGTTAGGGTTTTTCTTTGGGTCGTTTAAGAACTAATGATTAGGCTAAACGAATCGTTTTAATCAAGTGAGTTTCGTAGTTAGTACCTAACAATTAAGGCAATAGGGTTATTCAAATTGGACACCCTACATTGATTGATGTAAAGCGCGCATCGTTCTTTTGCGTTGCGACTTGCTAGACATTGAAATAAATTGACAAAGGTATTTATCATATCGAATATACAGGTTGAGTTATACTAGTAATTCATACTCACCTCTTAGTAGTCAGTCAGTCACAGACAGTCACTGAGGCATTTAGTAAAGAGAAGTGTTCCATAGATTTTATAGCTAAAAGGAAAACGTCCTTTTTTAATTACCGTTCTTTAGATATAATTAGAGATCGTATTTTAATGGGACCCTTTTCGAATGAATTTCCAATAAATTATATTCCTTATTTTATTAATGACGATGTTTAATTAACTGGTATGAACGTGTAATTAAATAATTATAAGAGACCATACATTTTCTAGTTAAGTAATAGAACAACGTTGGAAGTATTTTTCATTGAGATATCTCAATTATTAATAAACCGTTCATAACAAACAAACCTCACCTTGTATCTATTGAATCATAAATTTTGATTGCATAGATATATGTCCGTGAATAATTTTCGATCTATCAATGCCAGTATCGAAAGCAGATGTGAAGGTCAATTTTCCGGTGAATTCTTAATTTTTAATTGAGGTTTTATCATAAAATTAATTGCAAGGACGGAATGTAGGCAGTTAGAATGTCGAGTTGCCCCACTATTGTATTATTTAACATCTTCACGCTTTGAGATTAAATTAGTTGGAATATAGACTTTAAACATATTTTCATAAAGATATTGAGGGTTATTTATGTTGTTGAAGCACGATTCTTTAATTAATATTTTTATATTCAAAACAAACAAATTTATTATAACGTCTACCGTTACGTACCGTTTATAGAACACAAGAACAGAGTGTCTTCTTCCCTTTAATAGAGACTGTAAGTAGTGTTATTGGACACTCACTTATATAATAATCCTTTTTAGTAAATTAGGTTAGACTTAAATTACTTATTAGTCTTAAGTTAGGCTAGATCGTAATGTTCCATGATGTCTTAGTGAAGACACATGTATATAGAAAAAAATAAAAAAATAAATAACGTCTACCAATATTAAGAAAGTTTTGTACTATACAGTATCAGACCATTATGTGAGTAATGTAGCTATTTCCTAAGTATAGTTGGTAAGGCATATAGCGAATGATTCAGAGGTGCTGAATTATTTGGATTTAACGATTTTAATTTAAACCGTACACATGTATACATAACGTCTCATTTGAATAACGGGTGATAGACATCCATCATTAATACAAGTTCTTATTTCAAGTTATCACGACAATTATAATAATAATAAAGCCTTTATTGTTGTAACAAGTTCTACAGAGTAGTTTCGTGTGCCTAAAATTAATTTACTTACGACTACTATCTAAAAACACATTTTGACTATTAACTAGAGTTTAACTAATATACAGTTTTAATATCTATTGATCATCGACAAACTGTAGTTCGGTTACAACTTGTCTTCCGACAAAGGCCTCCTCTAAGGTCTTTGTGAAATTTCTCGAATTTTGTTATGTCTTCTTTCTTGCTAGATTCCGTTGGTAATACGCCTGGATAATGGACCAATCATCTTTTTTTCTATATTAAGTTCTATTTTGTTTATAAGATGACACGATATCACGACAATTAAAATGAAATAAATCAGTCTGAGAGAGCAATTATAAATATGTCGGTTAAAATGACATCAGAACCAAAAGACACTTATTTTGTACTGTTCCGTTACGTCAAATACGGGCACCCGTACAGACTAGTTCCTAGAAGTAAACTAATATTGCATGATTTTATGAAAGACCTAAAAACTATATTTGTACAGGAAACACAGTATGCAGAGTGGACTAAGCAAACATAGACAAATGACAGCAAAAAAGTTGTCTGAAGTATTTATAAATGCATAGAACAGTGCAGTATGAAAAAATATGGTTTTTGAAAAGTAAAGTTCTTTATACAAATAGATGTCCAATTCACTGATAATTTCAATAGTATGTAATAGTAGTATGTAACTAGTAAATTTACTAAAAAATAAACAGGTTTTCGATGCAAGATCGAAGTTATCCTTTTATGAATTTGTTTATTTAGTTTTACAGATTTCAGATTTTAGACGATAATTAAAGTGTGGCTAATTTAATTACAAGCTTAACACATAAGTAGATTAAAACCTTGAAAAGATTGAAAAACGATATCGTGATTAGCCACAATTAAGTGAGAAACATGTAATTTTAAAATATTTTAAGAACTTTCTACACGCTGTTATTTTGCTTTGCCCCAGTTTTAAGTTGCAAGTACTTAAAGTAACCTAATCCAATATATCAAATATAATAAGACGGTCTTAAGAATAAAATAAAATTATATAATTTTATACAAAAATAAAGATTTTTAGTAAACATGGCTTGAACTATAGTTTTGAGCTTTAACAAAGGGATAATATATATAAATCTCCTGTCACGATGTTTGTTCGCGATGGACTCCTAAAGTACTTAAGCGATTTTAAATTAAATTGGCACACCGTGAGCAGTCTAGTCCAACTTAAGAGATAGGATAGCTTAAATCTTTAATTATAGTAGCAACTTTATTTCATTGCAAATTATTTGTCTATAATTAATTGACATTCACAATTATCTGTTGACTTTCTAACAGATGTCGATATTTTTCGACTGGATTGAGTAAGTAATCAATAGATGGCACTGCTAGTGACTACAAACGTGTCATAGAAGCTACAATTCAATATCATGATTACCACGTGTTATTCAGGCTAAAATATAAATTATATTTATTTTGTGAAACGAAGGAAAAACGAAGTTCGTGGGGGCAACTAGTGTAGTATAGATTTTTAAAGGTTAAGTGGGCAACGGAACCTATGCGACACCAAGAGATCAAAGTCATCGATTTCTTCTTCCAGTATACACTGTTTTTAAACAATTGCATGTCGTATTTCCTATAGAAGACCGCCAAAACAGCCCGTGCTGAGCTGTAAAGGCCCTTAAGGCCAACAGCGAGATTCCATAAAAAAAAAATAAAAAAACGACAGTCCCACAGATGTAAGTAATGCAACAAAAGAGGATATTACTAATACTATTTTAAGAATCCGTGGGCACCGATAGTGGGTGTCATACCGTTTACCTCATAAAATAATACAAGATCCTAAGGTGTGTATTGTTTTGTAAAAAAGGCGGAACTATGCAATAAATACAGAATATATTAAGTTGTATCACCATTACAAAGGTGACAGTCTCAACTTGTCATTGTGTCGAGGAAGATAACGATATGATGTAATGCGCCAAAATATTTCCTTGATTAGTATTTCTTTAAAAAGTTTTTGAGATAAAACGTTTCCTGGGTTAGAGGTCACACAAATTGTCTATAAACCTGTTATTCTATTAATAATTTTATCAATTAAATCGTTGTTATGGTCAAAAATATATAAAGCTAAAAAAATATGATTTGTATAAAAAAAACATTGTTTTACAAGTTTATTCAAAGAAATATTATTATTAATATATTATATACTTCTTTAAGGAAATTAAGGCTTTTTAAACTTGACTCCATTATTATGAAAATCAACAGTTATTGTATTAGTTAAATACGGATTAGTATAGTTAAACAGTAAAACAATTCCATCAGTTGACGATAACAAAATTACTACAAATGTGAAATGTATGTACCATATTTTGGAAGAAATAATCGTCATAACTAATGTCATTGGGGGTTAACTGAAAAGGGTGTGACAACCAATACAATATTGCAATTACAAAAAAGACTATTGTAAAAGGCTTTATTATTATTTGACCTTAGGGACATATTAATTCTTAGAAACATAACAGACAATCCTAATATTATTTTATTAATAAGAGACGGTTTGTTTTCGTTCGTGCCAAATTTTACGCAGATTTGCCGTGAAGCAGCTCTGATAAACATATTTGAGATGCAAATCTGAAAAGCTCCTTACATGCGTTTGAATTTACTTAAAGTATGTGTAGCTATAATGTATGGAAGGAATAATGTAATGGAAAGCTTGGAAAATAAATTAAGTTTAAGATTCAAAACACTCAGTAAGGCTGCGTGCAGTGTACTTACTGAGTGTTTTGAATCTTTATATTTATAATAATTTAGAATAGAATGAACACGATGAAATTATATATACAGGGACATCAAGAGAAAGTACTTTCAATATCGTAGATAGGATATTTTAGCGAAAGTAATAAAAAATAATTAAACAAAAAATATTTTTTTAAATAATTTTATGTAATAATTATTCTTGAGTTACATAGTATTTTTTAAGAAGAAACAACGTCAAATAAAATTAAAAACATACATAAAACTATCGAAGTCAGTCAATTTTTTTTTGGAAATTAATTAATTAAATGCAAATGATGTGAATGCAAAATACGATCTTTTTTGCGCAAATCTCCAAAATTTTAATAACTCTGCTGCCTGTTGATTTTCTTATCATATTATGATGAATACTCGATATGATATGGCTTACTTCGTCTTTTACTAATATTAATTACTAACGTTGTTCGAGTATTTTAACTAAACAGAGATTAGTACTTTGAATGAAACCGTTATAAGACCTTTTGACACAAGATTAAATTGAAATCGAAATTGTTTTTTGTGACATTCCTATCATCTTTATATATAAAATCATGTGTGCGTGTTGTTGAAGTTTAACTCTTCATCAACGACTTTGGTGAACATTTATGTTTTTGAATAATTGTCAAATTGTGGTGTGTTTGAGAATAGTTTCGTTTTACAGCTAGATTATTGTATTTGTATTAGATGGATAGCTAGATATTACATTAAAGTAAATGAAAATAATAAATAGAGATTGGGTAACTATGGATGGTAGTTACAGAAATTTTAACTAGTAATAAATTTTGGGCTGACATATTGACATTTGTTTTGACACCAAACGACAACGTTTAACGTAACTTACTTAACCGTACGGTAGTTTATAAGTGTCAAACTTATGGTAATACTTACGAGATATCGATATTAAATAAAAAACTGTTTCTTCATTTTAAGTACATTTGCATTCCTAGGTGTAAGATATGGAAACCCTTTTAAGTAAAAAATACCTGTGTCAGGGTTCCCAGCTTTTCCATAGACAAACTTAATTCTAAATTCCTAAAAAAAATTAATATTATTACATTTTATAAATAAATAATAAATATATTAAATAATTTAATTAATTTATTTATTGTTTCCTTTTCTTACTAGGGTTGCCTGGAAGAGATCGCTTGTTAGCGATAAGGCCGCCCGTTGCATCCCTTGTAATTTATATGTATTGTGTTATTGGTGTTTCTTTCTAGCAACGAAGTGTGAATAAATAAATAAATAATTACATTATTTAACCTTATTTTATTTATTTTTCAACTGTTATCAACACGCCTGAGTGCATGGGCAAATGTGTGAGTGAGTGAATGAGTCATTCAGTGAGTGAACGAATAAAGTGTGTAATTACATACTATATCTCAGAAGCTTGTAATATTGATAGCAGATAAGTATATATATAGTATGCGGCACGACATCCATCATATTATAACAGCGGGTTAACAAAATAATTGGAAATTCAAAAACAATTAGTAACTTTTACCCCGATCCATTATATAAACACAATGAATAATTTTACCGCACAAACAAACTTATAATGTGATTTTCTACATCCTGTTTTATTATTTCCGTAGAAATTTTGTTCCCTTTTATGTATAACCAAATTTTTGCATAGGTTTAATCGATGTATTCTTCATATCGTTTCACCATCATGTAAGAATAACATGTGTCTTTCAATTTCAATTATGTGTCACAAAATAATATAAAATTGACTAGAAAGATATGTCATGTTGTATAAGTAACTTCTATGTAAATTCTACCTTTTAATACAAATTTGACGAGACGCCTTTGGGGTCGAACATGTCATCAATTTTTGTTTCTAAGAAACCTTTGGCAACAAGGGGTTTGACGATACTTTGTGAGAAAAAAAAAATATTCATCCGGAGCATAAAGCTCAAATCCCAGGTAATTGACATGAGACACGATCATGACATGATTCCAGGTAAGACCGAATAATAATAAATTATAACTAATAAAAATTCTTAGAAATGTAAAAGCATTCTCCAGACCGGCAATACACTTACGAACATAAGTGACCCGAAGGATGTCTTATGTAAGTTCTAAAGCGTAAAAAATACAAATTTTAATAATATTTCGACCATCAATAAAACCTGACAATATCAAGTGTAACGCTCAATTTGCGAAATCACTTACTAATGAGGTCCTATATCGTCCGTAAAAATTACAATACGTACGTCAACAATAAGAAACATCCGCTTTTGATCTTGAATTCCATCATGGTATCATTAATCTCAGTCCATAGTTTTAACAAATTTGACAGATAATCACAGTAATATAACACGTGGTAATGACGAACTCTGAACTAGAGGCCGTGACACAAAACCACGAATTATATTAGCTACATATTGAGGTTTTGCTGATTTAAGTTTGCAATTATATTCCGAATTCCGATGGTGTCATACAAAGGTTTTCGTGGTTAGCGTACTCAAAATTCAATTTGTTCGATCGAATGGATACTGTTTCCGATAGCTTTATGAACGTACTAATGAATAAAATATAAAAAGTTTTTATTTGATTTAACAAAATATTCAGTAGCCATTAAAGACTAGGGATTAATAATTTTAGGGTAGGATTTTAGAAGTAAAAACAACTGAATTTCAATCTAAAAAAAACAGATGCAGAATATTCAAATCACTGCATATAATTTTAAGATTACAGTAATATACAAATATTAACAATTGCCTTAAATTGTGATCAATCCTTTTAGTCTTATTTACAAATAAATTGTGTATAGTTAGTAAAATTAAATAGGTTGTAATTTTAAAATTAATGGATAATTTGAATAAAAAGTAGTTGGTGTAGTCAATGATTAAGGGAAGTGAATTTTATTTGAATGCGGTGTTTGCTTTGCTTTTATTCTTTATTTTTTTGATCATCAAGGTATCACTTATTACACGTCATTAAATTCGAACCTGTAGGCATCACTACTCATCGGCAAAGAAGACAGAGGGTGTAGGCCGGGAGAAAAAGCCAGCGTAAAAACTCTCGGTACTCTTTAAAAAAAGCAAATCATCAAACAAGACTACAATATTTAAAACAAATATAGCAAATTAATTAAAAGTAGCCTGCCCAGCACTAGTCCCTTTTTATCAACTAGATAATCGCTTACTTTATAGTAAGCCTTTTTACAGATATTTTCTTTAATACATTTCTTAAATTTATAAAAGGCAGAGATATAAGAGCCTCTGGGATTTTATTAAATAAGAGTATCCCTTTTCCCAAAAATAATTACTAACTTCAGACGGTCTAGTTCGGGGAAATTGTAGCCTGCGTTTGTTCCTTTAAATGGAGGAAATTAGGAAATTACTAAAACTAGCTGCTGTAGTCTCTGGCAGAATGACGAATGAAGGTTTCTCGGCAGTGCCCCCAAAGTTGCGCATTAGAGATCTTCTCGGACCAGTAGATACCCAGAATACCGCAAAGACAGCAGTAAGGCACATACAACCCTATATGTGACAATATATGCGAAGTTAAAATTGTACCATTATATTTTTTGTACCATATTCAAACAAATAATTATTATTATCAACTCGAAAAACAAGAGAGTCACGATTGATCCAAAAACTTAATTGGATTACATTTGAGTAAATATCCTTTTACTATTTTTGACACGTTTATGACTGCCGCATTACCACACAAGGCTCACAGGTATTGGTCTATAATTTACGAATTCCTTTACTATCAAACACGATCACTAATTACTCTTACAAACACGTCACGATAACAATAAAGATATTTTAGAATCGTGATTTCGATATTAAGATATGCAAATATCTGTATACAGAAATAGTATTAAAAAAATATATGACTGGTATATAGTGACATTTGCAATAACATAACAATGGAACAAAGCTTTATTAAATTCAAATATATCCGGAATACACCTACATGAGCTAATGAAGGTAATATTTCCTACGCAATGTTATTGTGTAGAAGTCTGCATTGGATGAATCCACGAACCTAAATATATTATACTTCATAGGAATCAGATATAATTATGTTAACTAAATAAGTTACAATGAGTACAAAGACTTAGTATAATTTGTTTGTTGATCTCTGAAATCGAAATCTTGCGTCGCAGAAATTTTTCGGACGGTATTTGACGCACGCAAAATTTTGTACGAATAAAGTGCGTATCCGTCGCAGAGGAATAGAAAATACAATTTAATTTATTGAACTCTAAAAAAGTGTACATAGTAAAGTATATAGATATAAAGTACCTTAGTAAATATTTCTGTGACGACAGGGCATTTGCAGTCTATTATAGAACTGTCTTTCACAGAGGTAATCAATAAAAAAAAAAAATCAGTTGCGCTACAACCTCTTTAGGTCCTGGCAACAGATTTCTGAATCTGTTTCATGATCATTTTTAATCTAATAGGCAAGTAGGTGATCAGTCTCTTGTGCCTGACACATGTTGTCGACTTTTTTGGGTCTAAGACATGTCGGTTTCCTCCCGATGATTGCCTTCACCGTTCGAGCAAATGTTAAATGCGCACATAGAAAGATAGTCCATTGGTGCGTTGTCCATTATCTTAATGAAACTGAAATAATTTATTTTGAATGTCCACACGTGCCATGCACTTTCTATACCTAAATGTTCACTCCGATCCAAAAATGCAATAAATCAATTAATGCGTCTAAGCTGTATTTTATTTCTACATCAATACCTTGCACAATAATATACAGTGTAAAAACTAAGTAACTATGTCTCGAATAACAATTTACCTAAAATAAATGTATATTTCAATACGTCAATTACTTTAATCAAAACGAATTGCGGCTGTGCCAAATACATCTTGTTGTTGTGAATTGTAAGAAATGTCGCAAACTTGTGAAATATTATATGAAAACCGTTCGCTTTAGTTTAAGACTTTTGTTATTAGTTATTAGGTGATGCTTGTAGACTCTTGTAATCTTAGCTTCTGATGAGCTCACGATGCATGCTATTCGGTCTCGTCAGACAACTATCAGAGGTAGAGACGAAAAAGAAAGTGCACTCATACGTATCACATACAGCCCTATCTTCTTGTACATCTTTGACCCATTCTCGCCCAACTCAACCGGCATTGCGCCCCTTCCATTTTTGAACAAGTCCATGGCTCGAACAATTCGTTCCAGTCGAGAATTTAAACCAACAGTACGAATTAATATTTAATGTTTTTAACATTAGTAATTTAATACATATATATATATTTTGCTATTGTTTAATATATATAGTCTAGATTATTCATAATAGCTTCGAAATTGATAGATTAAAAATGTAAGGCATATATTATATTTTCATTTTGATGAACATGCATTTCATATTATTATCATGTAACGCGACTCGCTTGGATTCGTTGCATTCGTTATATTCACATTGTATAAGTTTTTCAAATTTGCTACAGTGTGTAGCATTACAATAGGTAGCACTGGTCGTTTTTCCGGCACGCAATAACATTTTAGCTACAGATTTGTTTAATTTCTTACACACAGTCATAATTTAACTAGGTGACCGCAACACACGGGCAGCTAAAACACTTTATTCAAAGAAAAACGTTACTTATTGATCTGAAACTACCTTTACATTTTTAACGTCAGTCAATATTAAAATGTTTTTCGTATAAGCGTTACGACTAGTTACTCAATACTAATACTTTGGTTTATTTATAAAATTCACATACAAAGGTTTAAATAATTTACAAGTCCTACCATGGGAACATACCGAAGAAACATTTTTTTTAATTCACACTTCGTTGCAAAGAAACACAAATGACACAATACATAAAATTACAAGGTATGCAACGGGCGGCCTTATCGCTAACAAGCGATCTCTTCCAAGCAACCCTAGTAAGAAAAGAAAAAAATAAAATAAAAATGATGAGTGCAAGAAGTGCATTTCTGTGTCATTTACGTCAAACATTGATGAAATTGTCAAAAAAGTAGATAATAATCAATTTGCGATCCAATATTTTGTTAATCTTTAGTCTAAGTCGGGTTTCTTCGATGTTTCTATTGTCGAGTATCTATCGCTTATTAGAAAGGCAAATGAATTGATCCAAACAGTATAACAACGCAATACCTATCGTAACATTGTTATTGCTCATATTTCATATCACATAGATGCAACGAGAACTTTGAAATTAGTCTATATATCAATATACCGAAACTAGTATTAGGATGGGCCCTGCATAACTCAGCCACTCAATGTCGGACGCATTCGGACCATCCCCGCAATGTAAATCACGATATAGTTATTTGTGCTTATTGGAGCTGACATGCCCACAAGAATCTTGAACTATGTTGATCTCATAATCTAAATTTCATGTCTCGCTTGGAAAACCTTAGTTATCTTAACTTCGATCGTTTGCATTATGTCATGAAAGGGACTATAAGTGTATTGAATATAAATGAATAAAAATGAATCAATAATAATTTTACTTAAACTCTAAGTTCGCTTAGTTGAGAGAGACGATAATTTGTATGAAGAAAAAATTGGAACAATCTATTGTTTTTATTCCAGAAGAGCGAAGCCTTTATTGGGTAGCGTAGACAAAATGTCCCATATATATGTAACTACTAAAGAGGTAGACTAAGTAAAAACTTAATATTAAGGCGAAACCAACTTCGCGGGGGAATTTTAATATTGCATTATACCTATGAAAAATATAAAAAACAGATTTTATAAAAAACTAAATTAGTAAATGTTTAGATTGGATACTCACATATCGTGTTCTCAGGCGTGTGCCTGATACGTTCCTTTACACACCTCACAACACTCACTTACACACACACGTACACACCCTCTCTCACACATACACCCAAACAACTTTATTTCTAATAACGTGTAATTAGTTATCTAGTTTACGGATTTGTATTTTTTCTTTCTTAAAACTTTAATTTTGCTTGCCTATGTATGTTCTTTTTGTTACCACTCAGTGTGACTTTGCTGTGGACTGGAAGCCTGATTACTCATATTACAGGTTCTTACCTGACCAGTATACCAATACCTTTTTAACTGTAACCTTATTGTTTGTTGCAAATGTTATATCGGAAAAACAAAGACTGGCATTGACAGTGTCCATGGGCGGCGGTATCACTTCACATCAGGTGAGCCTCCAGCCCATTTGCCCTCTGTTCTAGAAAAAAAAGAACAAAGAAATTATACTGACGGAGACTGGAAGTGATTAACATTGAGAAAAAAAATTATAATAATTACCAAATATAATAAAAAACTATTACTACATTACACACATGAATTTCGTGCGGACATAAACATAATAATTAAACGATTTTAATACTTCCAATAGAATGATAAATGAGTTTTAAAAGTGAATGCCGCTTTAGGTATTATTAGTACTGTTTCCTGTGTGTAATGTAATCTATTTTACGGCTTGACATCAAGGAGAGCAGATACAAAAATAATTGTAGTCTTTCAAACATTAATCATTAAAATTATATAAATATATTATGCGCTCATATGGACTTTGATTTATTTTCTGTTATTTATTTGTAACAATCTCAAGATATTTATTTTGTAAACGCTACACATTTTGGAAGCCTTTTATCTAAGCACGACTTTAAATAACATATGAAAACGTAAAAAAAATCCTCTTTAGTATAAATTAACATGCCAATATTAATACTTGCAAGTTGCCTAATAATGTGAATATTAAAAGGCGAGAAGATGTTGATTTCTGATTCGCATATTCAGTCTTGATTTCATAGTGTTTTTATTCATTTGCTTTTGGGTGATTTGAAGAAATTTTTGGGTCCATAACATACCCAAGCATTGTTTATCAAGCATGTTTATCTGGCGACTTACGAAAAAGCCAAAAAATTAGTATATATAATAATAGTCTTGTGACCCCATCACTGTAATTTTATAATTAAGTTTTACGAGTATAACACCACACTATAACTATTCATTTTTTTAATAATGATTTGTACTTATATGTAGTTCGTATTTATTATGTTTCAACAGATCCCCTTTTAAAACAAAACAGGCCCCTCGCTTTAGAAACGATAAACATGCCAATATTGATCGGCTGCACTTGCAACTTGCCAAATTGAATAATGTGTATATTAAGCTAAAAGATCTTGACTTTTGAAACGTTCAGTCTAAATTTAATATTTCATAAAATTTGGTGTTGTTGTTCGAATTGTTTGGCTATAAAACGTTCTTAGGTTTTGATTCACTAATACACTTCTCTAATATTTGAGATATCATAAATATATAATGCAAGACTCACCTTTGTAGTTTTTCCATAGGATTTTAATTTTTCAGGAGTTAATTTGCTATGATGTCATATCCAATGTTCATGACCTAACGGCTGTTTAGCATATTATTTGCATAATATCACCTCGGTCATGGCTTTGGGATGTCAGCTGCATTCCTAACCTTAATACGCAAAACAGTCCTTATTGTCAAACGTTCTTCAAGCTTCACATATCTCTGTAGTTATTTGTGCTAAAAATCCGTATTAAGTGATGATCAACAGTGGACATGCTAATGAGTGATCTAATTACGTATGCTAATAAATTATTGGAACTCCTATCACGGTTATGGCAACCTCGCCACAGATTGTTCTTTTAGCGATCGCTATAAACGTCTCCTTTTAATGCCGCAGAGACCAATGTATTATTAAAATTGCGAGTACTTAAGAGAATGAAAATGCAGAGTTCTCACGATTTCATTTCCAATGTTAACCTATAAAGTTAGTGGGAAGTGGGTTGAAAGTGCAAGTAATTCTCGCAGGGTTTGAGTTACCGTATCGTTCTAGAATCACGGAGCAAGCTCCATTGAATAACCAAGCACCGCTTCAGGCTCGGTTCCCTGAGCTTAATATTTAATGCAATTGCTTTATATAAATGTCTTGCGTCAATGCTACAACTCGATAAGAGTTCACGTTCGTTTTGTCATAGATTTTTATTATTTAGTTTTCAGTGTTCAAAATTCGAATTTTATTTCCGGTATGTTTATTTAAGCGTGATACCTATTTGCTTTCGTTGAATATAAAAATAAATAATAGTTGGCTTATGAAGGTTTTATATATTCGTTACCATGGTTACCTTTTATTACGACAACAATTACTACTTGTGAATCCGGTACTCTGTAAACTGCAACAGCGTTGGCTTCAGCGTGAAGCTCTTATGCCTGAGGTCGTAGGTTCGATCCCTGGCCTTAGACCGGTGGACTTTCTTTCTATCTGCGCATTTAACATTCGCTCGAACGGAAAACGTCGTGAGGAATCCGACTTGCCATAGACCCGAAAAGTCAATGTCGTGTGTCAGTTTTGGAGTCTTCATACCTATTTGCCTATTAGATTGACAAATGATCCTGAAACATATACAAAAGCTTTAGGCCTAGACCTAAATGGCTTGTAGCACCAACTGATAAACGCGGAACTTTTTAGCTTAGCTAAGTAACGTGGTGCTACTTTAATTACAAATTTTCTGTATACTTTATTTAAAATTGTACGAATCATCTTGAATTTCTTATGGGTATAATAAATAATGCTTTTATTTTATGCCGCAGCGAGTAGTCTTAACTCCTCTATACGTGGAGGCTTGTAAAATAACCCTCCATACATTATTAATATAGATGTGTTCATACATTTTGTGCGTGAGTGAGCTGTCAAAGCAATGAATTCGTTATTTCCTGCATCATTGGTCCGGTGTACGTGTATTAATTGCTCTATAATAGCCATTACATTAACCTGTGTTGTCAGCTTTAGGTAAAATATTTGTCTACAAAGAAAAAACGAGTGTTCATAAACCACACGACTGAAGTGAAACTTCATTCGCTCCATCTGTATGTATATGTGTGTACAATATATATATGTATCTACAGGCATAGGTACATAGGCTTATAAAAGAAACAGAAGTGTGTTCTATATGGAACGTATTTGGCTATGAGAGGAAGAGAGAAAGAAAATGTGCGCGGGCACTGCTGTCTCTTGCTTATGACCCCCACCCAACTTCCGTTCGCCTTGCCCGATCACACTTTTCGTAACGCTTACGTCACGCGTTCGCCAGCTTACTACCCAAGTCAAGCGTGCGGAAAGAAGTTTCACTTCAAAAATATATAAAAAGTTGATATCTAAGGTAATATGCCTACTATGTTTCATTAATATTTTTTGACTTGTCTAAAAAGCTGTGGCTAGTTTGTCACATCTCCAGTTTCATGTTCTGTATGTGAAATTCCAAGTCAAATTCAGAGCGAACTTATGTAAAATTCTTAATGCTAAGTCTTAACTTCGATTCTTAGCCTAAGACGCGTCCATTCCATCGCACATATATGACCAACAATTAATTCTTATGCATATTTAATAAAACAGTGAAATGTATTTGTTTATTACCCACTACTTTAATATTTAATAATATTTTTTACGCAGTTGGGTTTCATAAAAACCTAAAAGAGTCGTTTAATTTCAATCACATGAATTTTAGAATAAGTAGATCCTACACAACATTAACGCGATGTTTATAGTGCTACTTGATGCTAAGTACATAAAGAAGTCCAACTCCTAATCTAGGTAAATTTCTCCATCAAAACCGATAAATGGGTCGATTCTTGGATACCTCTTATCCAAGATTCGACCCACTTGGTTACATTTGAATTCTGCAATACGTGAACACTTTGATAACCCGAATGTACCTGGAAAATCATTACAATTAATTAAACATTAAGTTTACGGAGAAAAATAAACATCTCTAATTTTTATTTCTTAAACATGGGCCTACACTGTTTTAGGTCAAGGAGGCAAAGTTTTTTTTCGGAGGGGCCGATGAACTATTCCGTAAGCACTATAAGGGGAGGGGGGAGGGTTTATTTTCTTATTTGGTGATTACGTCAACAGTAATTATTTACTTTATTACACATATCACCCACACTTTGTCTATGCTTGAAAACGAAATGCATTTTCGAGGATTCCTACAAAAATTAATACGTTTTGGTAGGTATTATTTTTGAGAACATTACTTGCATTTGCTGACAAGAGGGGGGGATAACTTGCAGTAAATTTGCTTACGTAATACTTAAACATGTACACACACGGTCCATTTTTTTAATCTAAGACATGACGGTTTCCTCACGATGTTTTCTTCGCCGTACTAGCAATTGTTAAATGCGCATAGACCGAAAGTCCATCGGTGCACAGTTGAGGATAGAACCTACAACCTCTGGGATGAGTCGTACGTTGAAACTATTTGGCCAACACTATGTAAACATACTTATAAGTCTACTAGCGGACCCGACAGACGTTGTCCTGTCTACACGTCTTTAATTTGAAAATTTCAAACTTTTTTTAATAAGCTAAAACATTCTGGACCATTTTGATGAAAATTATTATTCAAATGTTATGACAATATCTAACGATCCAGCACATGGTCTACAATAACACAATGATAACAAAACTTTTTTTTAATTTGATCGCAGCGCTAACTGTCGGGACAGACTAAAATTAAAATTCGAATATTATTTAAAATTTGACACTGCGATGGTAGCGCCGTCTGTCGCATCCAATGTAAAACATTCCAAAATCAACAACTACTAATAAATTAAAAATTAATTAAAAAAACATTGTCCAGCGGACAAAATTGTGAATCTAAACCATTCCCAGATCCCCTTGAACACACACAAAAAATTTCGTCAAAATCGGTCCAGTCGTTTGAGAGAAGTTCAGTGACATCTCACAGAAGAATTATATATATAAAGATCGTAACAATTTAACGGGAATCGAACAAGGACTCCTGATCCTCGTTAGATGTCCGCTAACGTTAAGCATTAAGCGACAAAGGTTTCTTAGTGCAAAAAACAACATCAAAATTTAATTAAATTTCAACACACTGATGGTGTAATAAATTGTTACAGTTATTTCATAAATAATATGCGCTTTTATTTTCCTACAAATTCTAAGTTATTTCAACGTTTCCTTAACACGCTTTTACTATAAATCACAAGCACGTAATAAAAATTTTAATTAAACTGTACGTTTCTTGATTAACTGAAAGACAATGTAATTGTTCTCAGTTTACATAAAGCGTTTTATATAACTATAATAAATATGAGACGTTCATTATATAAACGTGCTGGTTAGTAGCTTCACTACATTGGGCAGTTCAAATATTACATGAGCAGATTTACTACAATTTAAACCCCCCCCCCCCTATGACAGCAAGATCAAGCAAAGTTCTCAAAAATAATAGTACTTAAACGTATGATTTTTTTATAATGCAAGTTGGTTTTAGGCATAGACAATGTGCGGGTAATCTTAACTTCAAATAATTAAGTGTATAAGCGACTAGATTGGATATTTCTTCTGGCCAATAGGATGTATCCATTGCAAATATAGACGAAAAACGTACAAAGGGACGACGGCGAAATTATATATATAAGTTCACTAAAGAAACCCTTTTTCTAGATCTCAGTTATTATATATTTAACTCTGACGAGTTCAGGGTTATATATTAAGACATCTACTTATTTCTCTCTAGATAGCTCGTACTTTACTTTTATTGAAAGTACTTGTTTCAAAGATTACAATTTTGTTATAAATCAAAGGTCTTATACAGTACTTAAAACAGTATATAGGACTGTTATTAATGATTTATTTACAGCAAAATAATAAAATACATTTATTGAATACATATTTTTTTGTTTTAATAAACGGAATTTATATTAATATTCCAGGCGTGTATTGTATTTCTTAGTCTAAGCATTTTTAAACCTAATATCGTCACTGTACAATGATAACTTCGTACGTCAAAAAAACATTTTTTTTTTTAAATTAATTATTCATCATAAAACTATGGAGAAAAGCACATAATAATATTTTAACGAACATTGACGTAATTAAAAATTATTTTGCTTCCTGTAATGTTTGGTTCTCTAGACATACGAGGTTATAATTCTACAGCGTCAATATGACTGTTATTATTGATTTATTTACTACTAAATATGATTGAATAGAAAAAAAATGGTTTCAGAGATATTTGTTTTATTTATTTTATTCTTTTATTCTTTATTACTCAATATGTCATATATGGAACATGGTGTAATAGTTGCAGCTCCTTACAAACATTGTGTAAAAAAACTTGGCGATTAAAAAGAGTGGCGGAGAGTTTATTGCCAGTTCTTCTCTTCCGTTCCACGCCCTTTATTTGAGAACTGGCAGTAAATGTAAAATTAGATTCATTTATTGTATATTTCTCTATATTTTTGACGTTCATAAGTGTACATTATGTTACCTATATGAATAAATTATTTTTGACTTTCGACTTTTGCAAAAGACTCGAGCTAGATATTCGAGCTACGGTAAACAACAGGAAACTCTTGCTTGTTACGATATATTATATTTCCGTTACATAACTGTGTTTCATATTACGTTGAACAACAAAAACAAATTAATGCTCGAACAATCATAGCATCACAAAAATACATCCAAACTAAAAAATATAATTTACTCGCGTTCCTTTGATTTATTATCTGTTTCCGTTGAAACACTGATCCGTCTTTTGAGATCCCCAAGTCCATTTATCACGTTAGTATTTTCTTTTACAACTTTACATTGGGTGAACTGGTAATTTTTCATATTTTTACAAACATTGTTATACGTATTATAATAATTCAAATATCTATATTTGCTTCAAATATCGAATTAGCATGTGTTTTTTTTAATTATAGTATGACGGCAATATGACAGAGCATACTTATACAAGTTCCTATTCTTCTTATTATTATTACAAGTACTTAACCTTAGCCTTCAAAACAAATATAATATCTCCTACAATCTGTGGCCACATTCACTGCGATGAAGTCATACCCTGAATAGCGCTGACAACTATATACTTCGCGACCTTTTGATACTGGGGCCTTCGAGCTGGTCAGACAGTGGTTGGCCGGTCGATGATCAAACCTTTAGATTAAAAGAAATGTCCTGCCTTTCTTCCTCCATAGGGTCATATAAACAGTTCTTAAATGATTGTAAAACAAATATAGCTGACAACTTCTGTTAACAAAGTCGAAACAAAGTCGTTTTTTTTAATTCTATACCTTGTTCTATATAATGAGTTTAATTAAATTAGCTTTACTAAATAGGTAAAAATAATTACTGTGGGAATCTAGACTCGGTAATCATTAACACATTAATGTGTGGTAATAATTACCAGACACATAAAATATAATTGAAAGTGAAATCAGTTCCTTGCAAAAAAAACGCGTGATTGATTTGCCAATTGTCTTTTATTCCTTCCTGTTAGAATTATTTTAAAAATATATTATATTGTTTTCAACGTGTGGAATGCGAGCAAATTATAAGATCACAAATCTTCCGCTTTAGTAAGTACCAACCTTGGTTGTGCATGGCTTGCTCCAGCCAGGAAAATGGATACTTAATGACTCCATTTAAATTTTTAATCACCAAGTAACGTTGGTATATGCTTTGAACTACTTTTTGTCGCTATCGAGTGACAAGCAAATTAAATCATTAGCACATAAAGGCCATTGTTGATCGATGGAGTGTCGATTCAAGATATTGACGGTATTATTATACAATTGTATATATTCTTTATAAGCTAATTATCTATTAAATGTTTTAGTTTATAAACTGAATCGATTTAAATCTGTCTAAATTAGCGCGATAAACTTGTCCTTTGGGCTTGCCAAATTTGAATATTGTCTGGCCATCAGAATCTTCACGAATGAAACGTTGAAACGTTAAAACGAAAAGCATGAAGAAATAATTTCAGAGGCTCTTGCCAGTTCATCTTCCGTTTACTTTAGAATAGTCGTAAATATTGTATGACCATCTCTTATTCTTCAAGAACTAAGAGATAACTTTTAAATTGTTCGAATAAACAGTGCATATCGAATTTACATCGTTTTATATTCAACATTATACACGCTATGTGTCGTCGGAGATAAAATCAAACATGACATTTGAAGAGATCAATCTAACGTCGCATCAATTTGTTTTATCTTTTGAATGATACGTGTTTTATTTCCGGGTTATTAATTAGAATATTGTAATAGTTGTGACTTTGTCAAGGTTTAAGTTAAGTAATAATAATGCATTTGTTTTATTTCTTTGAAAAAATACTGCGAATTCATGCAAAATGACAAGTTAATAATCAGTTATATTTTCATTGACTTTAGATGAAAACATTACGATTATATATGGGAAGACTTAATTAAGACTTGGCACACTGATACATTAGCACTTAATAAAAATAAAACACAAGATTTAATGTGCTAACCACTCATGGACAAACATAACAAACACGAAGATTATCACATCGATTCATACATTATTACAACCAAAGAAAAACGACTTAGTACAGGGGGAGCAACTATGGATGTATTAAAATGCTCATTCCTAATATCGGTGAGTTTTAATCAATACGCGTTCTTTTGAGAGGAGGGACAAATGGAACGATGGGATGCCTAGGGTATCTAGGGGTTAGACGAAATTTAAATTTGATGTAACAATAAATTTTCAACGAATCTCCAATGAAAACATCTTTAAGAACACAATCATTACGGTAATCCAGTTTCAGTATTAAAACCTATAAAGTCTCCGTAGTTTGTCGGGTATACGTAATCGATATTTAGATAAAATCATAAAACTGAATAGAAAAAGATCGGAAAGCCACCGTGAGTGAACTAATCGGATCGAATTTTTTCGCTCCTATACCGATACAGGCTTAACCCAAGCATTCCGTACACGATCCCATTCCCACTCATTCATGAATGAAATTATTTCACGGCTTATTTTTGTGGGAGTATTTGAGATAAGCTCATATTTACATAGAATACATTTTAGGTAATCTCGCTTATTAAACGCGGCGTAGAATAAAAATTTACGAAGTCTGTATTGTATTTTGCTAAACGGGATTTTTTTATTCAAATAAATAAGAATTTTTACTAAAACTAATTTTCAAGAAATGTTTCAAGAGTGTTTTAAAAATAAAACATTTCATAGACATTTTAGGCTTGGGTACTACTTTGGGTCAGTTACTTGGCCATTAAGAAAAACTAAATGTACAGGATAAACACTACTTATTTGTGTTTAGAATAAAAATCATAAGCGTTGTTGGTCGATCCGATTCGAAAAATACTCCCAGGAATCTGGGCATGCCATGTCGACGGTGTCAGGCGTAGGTAATGTGACCAGACATCCCGTTTTTAACGGGACTGTCCCGTTTTCCAATAACGGGTCTCAGTGTCCCTAAAATGAACTAACGGACACAAAATTTTCCCGTTTTCAGAGACAGAAAATTTTCTTTAGAAAATTAGAGCAGCAGAATATAAAAAAATCGTACCAACAGTTTTATTCTTATTTGAAATCGTCACATAACTAGCTATATTTTTGGTGCCCACCTATATTTTGTAATTCGTTACTTTTAAGCCTTAAACTAACTTTAAAAAGTGTTTTTTTTTTTTAAATTGACTAGGTACTTATTATTTGACCTTAATTAAACCAAAGTCCCGTTTTGACTCAAAGAATAAATGGTCACATTAGACACAGGCTGCCTATTAGAAAAAAACAAATTATCACGAAACAAATTCATCTGAAGACCAGACCTAAAAACTGTATTAATACGTAGAATTTAATTATAACAGAAATAACAATATAACTAGCATAAAAATTATAACTAAGCGGGACAAAACCATATCAAGTTTCACGTGCATGTAATTACAGTTTTGTTCTAATTAGAATTTTAACATTATCACTCAATCACGCATGATATGTATCTGTTTTAAACATAGACAATTAGATCGATCGTATTGATAATTAAAGGTTGGATTAGGTGATTATAATGGAGTTTTAATAATCTTCAATCGTGTCAATTTTCATTGTAAAACCTACAATGTTTACCTTGGACTTAGAATAAGTTTAATCGGTCATAGTTTATTTTTTATTTTATGTATACACAGTACAGGCGAAATTATGGTTGGAAAAAAGTTTAACCTTAAATAAACTACTGCCATTTTTATAAGATATACTAAAATGGCTAGCATTAAACGCAAAAGTTATTGGTGGTATTAACAATGATTTCCAGATTCAGTTATATCGCAGATCTAAGAATATATGAGTTATGGATAAAAAAATCAATCAGTGGCATTACAACCTGTTTTAGGTTTTGGCATCAGATTTCTGAATCGGACCATGATCATATTTACAAGTAATAGGCAAGAAGGTGAGCAGTGCCTGACATACGTCGTCGACTTTTTGGGTCTAAGACGTGTCGGTTTTCTCACGATGTTTTCCTGTACCGTTCGAGCAAATGTTAAATAGAATGAATGTCCATTGGTGCACAGCCGGGGATCGAACCTACGACCTCAGGTATGAGAGTCGCACGCTGAAGCCACTAGGCCAAGACTGCTCTTGAGTGAGTTATGGATAGACATTTTAAAAATTACTGTTTATGCAACAACTTATAACATATAATTAAAAGATCACAAAATTATCATTATACATATTTGAAAAACACTGAAACAAATGAAATCAAATTTAAACTAATCTAAGAATCATATTTTTATTTTACAGCCGGTTTATTTTGTTTGAGGGTAGATTTAAAAAGTGCCTAAACAAATATAAGAATCATATATCACTAATGTTATTTATGTATATTTGTAGCGGAATTACAAAAGTGCAATTATAATTTCACTGAGAATGAGTCCACGACAATCGCGAGAATCTTGCAACACATAGACGTCGTGATCATGCCTTGTAGTTAATTTGAAGCCACGAAATGAGCGAGCAACGCATTCAAAACATTTATTTTACATTCGTATCGACAAATTCGTCTTTATCTTCATTTTATATTTATAGTAGAAGATGCTTTGGGGGTACCATCCTCACTTAAAAATAAATTATCAATAAAATCGAGACGCCGACTTTGTGATAGCCATCTAGCAACAGCAGATGATATTTTGATGGTGATGGGTGCTAGCTCGCTACTGAAAAGTAACAAAAATCTGTAATTGCTTGGAGGAGGCCGTAAAGTGAGATTTTTATTTTGTTACTTATTTCTAATATGTATCTTGTGTCGTACAATAAAGCATAACAATAAAATAAAATATTATTATTAGTTGATTTTCGGAAGTCTCTTTTGTTTTACTAGCACAATTTCCAAACGATGTTTCATGTCATATTGCAGACACCACCGGTGTGGTTTATATAATGTCTGTCAAGCTCTTGTGATTAACGAGAAAACCTCTCAAAATTTGTAGCTTAGGAAAGTAGTTTCCGGTTTCGTAGCCCCATCGCCCATTGTGCAAGTCGTGGCCCATCGCGCTTATCATCTCACACCGAGCAGGAATTTCGTGTGACATTCCATGATTTTAATATAATCATAATATCGCATTGCATAAATGCAACAAGTTACCTGAACAATAGTAGGTGCTACTGTGTTTGTGGGTGTGTGAACTAGATATTACAAATTAGTACTTAAAGATGTTCCTAGCCGTAGGACATCAATGAAATTATAGAAATATTAGTATAATAATAAGAACTTTAAAATACTTATCTCACTCAAATAATCTTCTAAAAATTAGCTTATTATTAAATTATCACATGATGTGTTTGTCATCTCTTAGAATGCTTAAACTAAAAAAAATACATTACCGATATTAAACAGGTCACAGAGAAAAAATCTCAACTCAATAGGAGTGTGTATAACTCAAATAATATTAGATCAAACTGAATCTGAAAATCAGCGCTAATATCACTAATAACTTTCCCAAATATATATATAACAATACATAGAAATAAAGATAAATATATAAAATATACAAAAAAGTTTGTAAAATTTCTTAGTCAAATCAGTATAATATTTCGATAGTTATTCGGATTATTGCAAATATTTAGATTAACACTTATTGGAATATCGGCGGAGTCAGCAAGACTATATCAGTTATAGACTAATTATTATTCCACGCTATTCTTAATGGGTGGGTAGATATTTGCTGTCGTAAACTTCTCTAGTCCTCCACCGTAAGTGATAATATATTTGCAATTGTTCCATGTGCCTCGTACGAACAAGAGTTATCTGCGTAATTCGACTATGACACTAATTATGAAGATGTTGATATTTTCTACCATACCAAAGAGGACGTGAAGAAGCGGGAACAACTCATATTAGCTTAGTAGAAACAATTTATTTTATTCTTTAATTTTATTAATATTTGTTTTTTTCATTTCAAGATTAATTTCAGTTAAATGTTTGTATATTAATGTACTTATGTTATCTATTACATGTATTTTGTTTATTTATTTAATCTGTTTAGGCTTTGTGTATTGTCTACGTGTTTCCTTAGTTATATGGTGAAATGTGTTAGCTCTAAGAATACTAATAGACAAATAAGTAGGATTATAACTTGGTACTTCAGTATACAATCATTATATCTATATTCGACATTTGAATGTATATTGAAAGTGCATAAAGTGGTCATAAATAATAGAGCAACGGGAATATAGCTGCAATTCGAAACAGCAAATTGGAAGTAATTGAATTGTATTGGTAGATAATTAGAGGAACATACCTCATGTCATAAATTAATAGCTACAATACATTAACGCGTGCAATGTCATGTTAGAATGTCGATTTAATAAACGTCGATATAGCAATAGACATGTTCAAGATTTTTAAGGTCTTGTCTATAAATATAAGATGGTACTTTTCTGTTGGTAAAATGTTATATTTGAAATTAAATACACAAGACGATTAATTGCACTCGGGCATATCATGTCGATTCGACGCGTGTGGCATTAGTGATGCTGTTGAATCACAAAAAAAACGGAAAGCACAATCGTTTCGTCCTTTGCTATACATTCTCTCTTAATGAGACTGATCTGTGAACCGGGGCTTTCTTTCGATGTTTTGTATTTTACACTTCCGGTAAAGATTGCTTGGCATAGAAGGACGATCACCCCCTTACACATTAAGTTACTATGAAGTTATGTACAGTCGCGCGGAACACAGAAGCGCACTTGCGAGCCTTTTAGGCAATTATTTATTTATTTATCCTTTATCGCCTTATACAAAAACACACATAACAAAAATAAAAAAACAGTTACAAAAGTTATAAGGCAAAGGGCGGCCTTATCGCTTACAAGCGATTTCTTCTAGGCAACCCTAATGAGAGACAACGATAAAGAAACCAATAGAGGGTAGAGTACAAAAAATGAAAAACAATTAACAAAAAAATAAAAAAAACTTAAAACAAACATTAACCCATTAAGTGCGTGAGAAGATCCAGACGTCCAACAGGTTCTGGGGAGTAAATAGACTCAAAGTTATCAGCAAATATTTCTGCTATCATTGATGGCTCAACAACAAGTTCATCTGCCTCATTTTTTAAAACCAATGGGATTCCTGTTATAGAGCAGAATTGTTTTTTAATGTATGCATAAAAAGATTTTGGACCAGTATCAATGACATTTGATTCAAATTCGCTTCGTCGTTTTCTTGTAAGTTTAAACAATAAATTATTTGTATATCTGTATCTTCTGTACATGCTATCAGGTCTGGCTATTCTGTATAAACGCCATAGTTCTATTTTCTTCTTAGTTAGATGTAATATTTGATAATTTATCCACGGCTTTAGTAGGTTTTATTCTTGCTTTTAGTTTTAAGAGGTATGGATATTTTAATTGCGTCTTGGATTTGATCTTTAAAGTTGATCCACAAATCATACGATGAGCTCCCTTGAATAATCAAGGATTCAAGTTCGTTACTCATACTAATACAATCAGCTTTATAGAAGTCATATTGGGTCTCTTAATTAGACTTAACTCCATTACCAATTATTTCTAGAGAGACCGTGAGTACCAAATGGTAACTTCTACCAACTGGAGGATAATAACGTACCTCACTTATAAGACTATTGTCATTGCAAAGTACAAGGTCCAACGATACTCCTCGTCGTTTCTCTTTCTTGTGATATGGTTTACAAATTGAATTAAATTACTGTTAGAAAACATATTAAAAAAGGATTCACTTAATTTATCTAGTTTTTTAATTGGTTAAGAGGCCATTCTAACTGTGGTAATTCACAGTTAAAATGGCCTCAACTTCAATAAAAAAAACGAATTTTGCCGTTATCGATGCAAAGTTAGTGTATAAAATATTAAGTTCGGTTATATGAGGTAAAGTTAGTTTTTTGTAATAGTAGTAATTTTTGGTAGACTGTTAACATATTTTATAGCGAGATCTTTTTCCCCCTTTTCGATCCTCAGGGCAAGTTCGTCTCGTAGACTTTTCAGCTGATCTCTTTGGTAAGGGGTCATATCTGAATAAACTCGAACGGGTTTACCAATTTTGCTCTTGTTTTTTAAAATATCAATAGCGGTGCGTCTATTTTCGAACACGACTTTTATCGGACGTGGCTGTGAGGGGTTAACGACTGCCGGTTTACCTAAGCGAAACACATGCACTATCTTGGGGTCAGGGATTGGTATCAGATTGAAAGTGTCAGCTATCTTGGTTTTGTCGTAAACCTTTCTTTCCTCTGGAGAACATGATTTTGATTCCGGTATACCAAACACAATAACATTGCAACTACCCTTCTTCCTCTCCTCTATTTCATTTATAATAGTGTCTAAGTTGACAATGGACGGTTGAGTGGTCTTCAGTACCTCGACTTCTTGTTGTAGCTCAGAAACTAATCTACGCAACTCTGGAACTTGTCTTAAACCGGTCTCACAGTCATTACAAAGACCCGCAGTTCGGTCGCAGAAAGACCGTTGCATTTGTTACAACACTTTTCTCATCCATTTTGCCAAGACACTTAAAGCATTGAGGCATGTTGGGACTTTTAAATGTCGATCAATTTTCTTATATTTATTTATTATTCTTAGTTGAGGGTAGGTATTTAACAGCACTTTTAAGTTAAGTAACTTTTACTAAGTTTTAGAGTTGTTACACAACAAATAGTTATGTTTCTAATAGTTCTCGTTGTGATTGTCCATTCAATCATCAGCCCATCCTTCTGTACCTGACAAATCATTTTTTCACGTATGCTATACAGATATGCGCATACGTATATAGATGGATCGAACCTAAATCAGGGATGAAATTCACTGAAGCTACTTTTTTGGTGCGGTATTTTACTCCAGCAGGGATTATGTGGGACTCAAACTTAATATTTACAACCCCACCTACTTGAACCTGACGGATGCCTTCAGTTCGCCATAAGGCGGAGGCAGGTAACAGCTGAGCCTTATCCTTAACCCCGCTCAAGCACGTCGTGGTCTTTTCTGATATTATCTAGTCCTTCTAAAATTGTTATACTTATAAATAGAATATTGCCAGAACAAAAAGCATTATTATCAAAATAACATTAGCTACAGCGCTAAAAGCAAAATTGCAAAGCTAGTCACGTCTAAATGTTTGTGACAGTTGCGCTCTGGTCTATTCTATCAATTGCAACAGATTTCAAATGTTGACGTTATAAAATATTTATTAGCTCGCATGTGATCTACGTGTAGCTTGCTACGTATGAAAGAAAGATAACGATAAAGAATAGAGTGGTTGAAAAATTTCATCTTTAGATAACAAAATTATTTAAATAAAAAAAATCGTGTAGCACTCGGGGACTGCCGCGGTAAAGCGTTGCAAAGCATGTTAATTTAATCTACCACTCTACCAAACCCAGACTAACACGCCTATAATATAGTCTCACTCTAACGCGTACCGGCTGCACCAGCGGCGCTTACGCAACTTCACCGATTTCGTCAGAGAGATGTGAATACGCAGTATGCGGTCTGTCCTACTCTAACGCGTATTGGCTGCAACTATATTCGTTCTTAGTCTTTGTGTGTTAGGTTTATTTTTGTTACGGAATTTCTTGATTTGGTCGCCGCGCTCGCGCCCCGCGATAAAATCAATGCAATTGCTTAAAATGGAGCTTTTTATGTAAGCTTTCATATTCAATGTTATTCATATAGATTGTTCATGACACTCTTATTTAAGCAAGCTTACGATGAAGGTCGACATAACGTTGTTTCTGACGAAAAACTTATGCAGAACATTAAAAAACGTAAAGTTGGGCTACGTGTGAGCCATGACCGCTACCACCTCTTTCAATTAGTTATAATGGGTAAACAGCATGTTGGTAGAAGGAAGAAAGCTTTGCAACTTTAGGAAGTGAACGGATATTGCAACAGTGGAAGAGTTGCTGCATCTGGCACAGGACAAGGAAAGGCACTAAAAGAACGAACCTGATACAGAACGTGGAAGTCATAAATTTTCACCGTGACCTTAAAAAAAATATCCTGTAATTGAAAATGATAATGTTATTTGTTTTAATTAAAAGTAAATCTATTAGGACATTTATATTACCACAGGCCATAATTCTATGCGCAACATCAGCGAACAGCAATAAAAAATCTAATTCCAATAATACCAATTTATTGCTGTCCACAAATCACCCGAAGTCCAGGATAATAAAGATTTACGTAGCGAATTTAAAAACGAACCGTCGGGCTCAGACCCGTCTAATAAACTATATTGCTCCATACATTATGGGAATGTGTAATAAGTAAAAATCGAGAAAGTGCTATTATCCAAAACGTAAAATGGTTATAAGTATTCAAAGTATACTTTAGTTAAGCTGACAAATTATTTAAATTAAGTTATTCGAAAGTATTGCCTTTTATTAACATAACACTTTTTCGACGGATTGTAGGTATGTATTATACATTTTTAATTATTTTACATGTTGTAAAATATTTCCAATGTCAATAGAGAAGACGGCCTAAAATTATCAAACACCTGTGATCCAAATTAAAATCTCGAGACAAACAATCCGTGAGAATAGAGGATACCGTGAGTATTCTGCAAAACCCCTTCATCTTTTAGTCAGTGCATTGCCGGCCTTTTAAGAATTAGTACGCTCTCTCTTTCAACACATACTAAATATTTACACACCATAAATAATTTTAATATTATTAATAGTTAATAGTATTATGACATACATATACTACACTATGTCTTTACCCCTTTGCTTGGTATGTATAATATCGGAAGTATGTAACTTTCCGAAGCTCTTAATTAAAAGTAAAAATTAAACACACTATCTAAAATATTCCAGATGAAACATTAACTCTGAAGTCTAAGATTATCAGAATTTCACTCTAGGTACATAATGAACTCACATTCAGAGGAATCAGGGCAAAATTGAATTGAGCATTGATGTTTGCATTTCACCATGCACACATCAAGCTGCCTACAATCGTTGAATAGTGCTCAGTTCCGTTTAAATTGTTTTAAATGCATTATAGTTCCGAAAAATAAGTCTATCTATCGCAAACTCTGTTTTGATTATCTTATGATTATCTTTGTGTTTAACCACGTTTGTATGGTGAATAAAAAACATCGTAACTTGGCAGAAATATTGAAGGAAAAATTTGTAATGAAACAGAAGTAGGAAGTGTATGAAGACCTATATCATTATAAATATCACATATTATTAGACTAATTACTATTCGATTAACTAAGAATACTAACAATACAATAATAGACCTGTGTAATATAGTCTAGGAGTACATTGTCTTCACATATAATTATTTAAGTAATGTATATAACAAATTCTATTTTAAAAGAGTATAAGTGGAATTTCTTGTCCATTCTTTTCCACGCGAAACTACCCTTTGAAACGCAACTAGAATCATCTTTATATTTTATTTAACGCTCAAAACTGCCATTATAGGCAGTCTTTTGAGAGAATAAACTTTTTAGTTCAAAACCTGAATCCGATATTTCGTCTCGAATTAGGATGGGCCTTACACGTGTGTCTGTTTCTTATGGTTTAATCTCTTTCATTTTGTGTCAATTTTTTTACTAAGTACGTATATATTTTGTGTAACGATGGTATAGAATGAATAAAAAAGTTATTACATGTTGATACGAACTTAGATACACAATTACAGTTATATTTTTATGTCTGAAAATAAAATTCATATGCTACAAATATATATAGCTCAAAAAACATTGATATTGATAAATGAATAAAATTTCATGAAACAATGAAATTAATTCAATTTAAACAAGTTCAATTCTCGGAGATTGATGAGAGGCTTTTTAATTTGAATAAAGATGAATTTAATTAAAATTTAATAGAATAACAATAGTAAATTGCCTTGTTCATCCTGTTCTAATAAGAAAATTGATTCGAGAATAACTGGAAGGCAAATCATATTGAGGAAAACAGACGAAGAAAATATAATTACTTACATAAATGGGATGGGAAAGGAGCTGGATTAATTTATTTACCTACAATTAAGATTGTAAAGGATGATGATTTCTTTGTTCTGATTCACTTTAAATTTGCAAGTTAGTTCATTCGCCTCAAAAAAAAACTAAAGGGCCTCTTAGATTTATGGGTCTGTATGTATTTTGTCTGGCTATCTTTGGAGGAGATCTTCACCTAAAGAGGAGTTTTTTCAGAAGAATAATAGTTTAAAAGTGGGAAAAGTGACACAACTAAATTTAGGATACAAATTTAATTACTAACAAAACTAACACTAGTATGTAAGTAAACTTAATTAATCCAACTTCTTGTTCTGCTACAAGAAATAAAAGTTTTTTTATTTTTATTTATTGTGTATTTTGTCAATTGTTTTTTTTCCAGTTGGTGACTTGATGGTCGTTTCTTTCACCGGTTTACTCTTTATTTGCCTAACCAGGGGAGAGGTATCTCACTCTCCCCTGGTTAGGCAATACACACACGCAATATACACACACAGACACATAGAAAGTCCCATCACTAAGGCCAACACTTCTTGAATCTATACTTATACTTTTTTCTCTTTTAGAAACCCTGTTCAAAACCAGGGTCTAACTAAGAAGAAAATCCCTTCAAAGTGATCCCGCTCCTTGAACGATACATAATATATAAATACAAGGAAATGAATTGTAGTCTAAAATAGAGTAGGACATTTCTTTTAGGTTAAACTTTATGAACCAACTTAGAGAGAAATTAATTTGCTTTAAACAGCTCTTTTATTTAGTTCTGTGCAAACATTAATAGCTTGAATATTGCCTGGTATCTTCCGAGGTTTGCGGCATTTGCATGCTAACAAGCGAACCTAGCCTTTCTTTATTAATTGCTATTCCGGGACAGGGGTGGATTCTCTACATCAGAGCCCTCGTTTTGCCTATATACCTTTATGTAAAATTCATTTCATATATTTAAAACTCTAAACTCTGGCTGTCATACTTGGTTTTCGTTTGAATTAATATTCTAAGAATAAGCTATTTTTTGAGTAACTTAGAAATTACTATTATAATAACATTTTTTATCGAACAGGGGGCAAACGTGCTGGAGGCTCATCTGATGTGATGTGATACCGCCACCCATGGAGACTCTTAATGCCAGAGGGCTCGCAAGGCCGCCGGCCTTATATGAATTGGTACGCTCATTTCTTTTAGGACCCTAAGTCGAATTGGTTCGGAAATACTCAGCGTTATAGAGTCGCTACATTTTACATGTCCTGGAATCCTTTTTCTGTTTACAAGTTGACAAAATTCTGGTAGGAGCTTAAATCAAAGACGTGCAATAAGTTCTAGTATATTTATTATGAGTTGCATACTATGGGGCTCCTAGGATAAATACAAACGATTGGACTGTAAGATAGTGAGGCAAACTTCCACGGCGCTTACAGGTATTTAAGAGCCGATAAGTGAAGTTCAACGAACGATTAGAGTGGCTTCTTGCATACAAAGATAGCACCTATCCGATTCACGTAACCGCTATCACTAGTGTGCGATCTTATACGTCGATTTCGTTTCGAATATTCGTTTGGAATTACTTGAAGCTTTGTATGGGTTTTAAGGTGAAGTTTCCCAATGTGTCTTTCAACTAGAGGTAGTTAGGACGGAAATATATTTCTGAATGAGGGATTGGTTTGCAATTAGTACTCACCCGTGTGGAATTATTCCCTTCATTTATCGTAGATCACTGATCCATCCGGAGATCTTTCATTAAAGCTATTCAATCTAGTTTTATATTTTAGTCAAAAAGCCGCTGTAAGTAAATTAAGTCTGAAATTATACATCTTAAATATTAATGCGCCTACAAAAAATTGTATAGCAAAACTGTTGCGATGGAAGACGCTAATAATATAAATTGTAATTTTAGCAGATGTGTAAAATTTTACATACCTTTTCTTATTTATCCAAATACGTCGATAAATAAAAACTGGATACAATACTTGGACAATTTCAAGTTATAAACAACTACTGTGACATATTTTAAGCCAAGTAATATTAAAGCATGCTGCAAACATATTACTGGGTTAGATTCATTAGCATTCTGTACCTAGGATGTTAATTTTTAGGTAAAACACATGCCGATTACCTTACGTTATTTTCTGTACGATGTGTTCGTACAGTGCACGAAAACGTTGAAGAAATTGTCGGAAATTTTGTAAATTTGATTTTGCGTGTAGTATTCATGTTGTTGAGTAGAAAGAGAATGGAGAAAGAATGTTATGGTCAAACAAACAAACAAACGAACAAAAATATCTTTATTAATATAGGTAAACAAGTACACTTATGAACGTCAAAAAAAATTAATTAATTGTGAATTTACATTTACTGCCAATTCTCAAATCAAGGGCGTAGAACGGAAGAGAAGAACTGGCAATAAACTCTCCGCCACTCTTTTTAATCGCCAAGTTTTTTCTTTGGAAAATTTGGGAAGGTAGTGAGAGAGAAATATGCATAATACAAATTCAAATTATATTCTATTAATAAAAATTATAAATAGCATTTTAATTCCGAATTTCATTTGAGCCAAAAACAATTTCATTCTTATAGTATACTAGTGACCCCAGCTTCGCACGGGTGCAATGCTGATGAAAAGCAGGTTTTTATTATGTATTGTTATTTCCGTCGCTGGAAAGCTCCGATAATATACGCGTTCGATCGCTGCTAAATAAGCTGTAATGGGCTGTATAGATCTATATTAAATGAACAATGTATTCAAGGTATTTAATTGGTTAAAGATTAATGCTGTATTGGTTAAAATTGCTTCGAAAATTAGCCATTATTTGTCGTAAAAAGTAAATGTCAAAAAAAAGGTAGTGTGGGTTATCCATAAGAGATAGACATATACCATCATGGACTTTTCTGTAGACCTTTTCAATGTGTACAATACTTAGAACATTATTTTGATAAAACTCGTAGGGTTCAGCCTGCGTTTGCAATGTAAGCGGAAAAAATTTAATTATTTACGACATCACATTAGAAACCTCAAAAATAACAATGGATGTTATTATACATATAAACCTTCCTCTTGAATCACTCTATCTATTAAAAAAACCGCAACAAAATCCGTTGCGTCGTTTCAAAGATTTAACCATACAAAGGGACATAGGGACAGAGAAAGCGACTTTGTTTATACTATGTAGTAGTGATGGTTTTACATATCTTTATAATGTCCTTTAAATAAACTTAAGTGCTTATAATATTCAAAATGCATCAACGATTAGCTATACCGTTTGAATGTAAGATTCGTTTACAGAGTTTTAATGAAGAAACTTTATCAAGCAAGTATAAGATTCCTCTATCGTGTTTGCTTGTTAAACTTCGTTAGTACATCTGGATCTCACGTGTCTAGATATTATAATTACTTATATAAACTAATTCTAAAAACAGCATGTTATATATATCTCTTGAAAACCTGCGTGCTATTCAGTCGCTTTTCCTAAATATTGTTTGTATTTGTTAATGAAATATTGTAACTATTTAATAGGCGTCAGATCGCAACTGGAAGATTTCTGCGGTAAGGTATTGAGATGTGTCACTCACTGCAACAAGAGCGAAGGATAGGCGAGACGGGCCAATACTAGCCCATGAAGATAAAACAGAAATATGTAGTAATATATGTATGTATGGGGGTATATATATATATTGGAAAATTTCTTAATGTATGGATATATATGTTTGTATAAAATAAGGTCCCGCACAACAAGAGTCGGGGATATTGGGAAATTTATTATAAGTAAATAACAAATTTGTTGGCGTTATCGGTTTGCTTTTCTCCTATAATATTACTTTTACACAGTAAAATTAGAAATTAATTACAGCTAAATATTGGATACGATTTTGAATAATGCTTATAAACTATGTATGTTTATAATAGATTATAAATAAAATAAATAAATTAGTGGCACTATAACCTATTTAGGTCTTGGCCTCAGATATATGAATTTGTTTCATGATCATTTTTAAATCTAATAGGCAAGTAGGTGATCAGCATCCAGTGCCTGACACACGCCGTCGACTTTTTGGGTCTAAGACATGTCGGTTTCCTCACGATGTTTTCCTTCACCGTTCGAGCAAATGTTAAATGCGCACATAGAAAGAAATTCCATTGGTGCACGGCCGAGGATCGAACCTACGACCTACGTAGTTTATAATCTATTATAAACTACGATGCTCTACGTACGAGCATCGTAGTTTATAGAAATTGATGTCATCAAAATTTTTATTTTAGTAATAACAGGAATGACAAGGTAAAAATCAAATAGGCATAATATCCGTGTCTAATTACGAATAACTTTCATATAGAGTCCCAAGTAATCAAGAGATCTTTGAATTTATTTTAAAAAGTCAACATTTTCAATTCGTTGTTCTACAATGAAATAGTCTTTTTCTAAGGTTTATGCATTCACTAGATTGGACGGTTTCAATGCACAGCCGTATCGAGAATTGCTTTATAAATATAGAGGGAAAATGGGAGCGAAGTTTTTTCCACCCTTTCCAATTAATGGAGCGAGACGAAGCATTTCAATTGAGATGTATTTACATACAATATTTAAAAATATATTTCTCTTTAAATATTTCACGAGTTTACTCTGTAGTTGTGTCGTTGCTTTTAGCATTATTTAGCTCCTAAATATTGTTATAGATAATTTTTATTAGCGACTTCACACGGGTGTACTTTTTTTTTAAATTTTGTATTTTTTTTTTGTTCTATCATCTATTGATCATTTATGATATAATAATAGGCATTTTTTACAGCTTTGGTAACATTATTGCTGTTTTAGTAGGGTACCTTATTATTTTCTTGCAATTAAAATAGCCTATATTAATAATAAGTCATAATGTGAAAGAATTTTAAAAATCGGTCCAGTATTTGTAAGCCAATTCGTTACAAATATACTTACATACAAATCTTTCCTCTTTTTGATATTAGTATCTAGATTGATCAAAGATGACAGACGATTACAAAAAACCTAACCTATACAGTTTAGCGCGATTTTCAAGGCAGTTTTTGCCGCGCACCACCACTTTGTGGAACCAGCTGCCCACTGAAGTATTTCCGAACCAATTCGACTTAGGGTCCTTCAAGAAAAGAGCGTACAAAAAGGCCGGCAACGCACTCGCGAGCCCTCTAGCATCGAGAGTGTCCATGGGCGGCGGTATCACTTAACATCAGGTGAGTCTCCTGCCCGTTTGCCCCCTATTATATATAAAAATACAGTTAATAGTCTTAAACATAATATTTGCCCATAAACTTTTCTATTTCTCAAACATTTTACATATGAATATCAATTTCTTAGTCTTAGCAAATATGCATTCAATTTATATGACATACCTATCAGACGCAGGAGTTACATCAAATATCCAGCACCACTTGAATCGTCAGATTGTTAGAAATCATTTAAAATCCTATTCTTGTTATATCATTATCAAGCGTTTTTCGAGCTGGCAATTTTATTGGTTTTATGTTGCCATAAAAATAATTATATTTTATGGAGTACGACGTTTAAAATATAAAGAAACTCACAAGTGCGGCTTTGAGTTTTCTTACACTATTCTTATTTCCTACATCTCAAAGAGTTGAATCACTTATATTTATACTAACATTACGAGGAGAAAAAATGATTTTGTTTGTGATTCTAGATGATCTAATACACCTTTTACATGTAAGAGGTATACGGTCAAAAGAAGTGACGCATCATCGAGAAATGTCACAAAGGGAGTTATATTGAGAGTTTTCTTCAGGTTTTGAGAAGCAGGTTCGAGTCTTATTGATAGGCTGACATCATGCATCTAATTGACACGTCCAAATCCAATATAGTTTGTATAAATAACAAATAATTGAATTGATTTATTTACACCTGTACGAGAGACACTGTAACAGAAAGGATTGAGTTATCGTATCCCTTTCAAATTGAAATAACAGGTTGTATTGGTAGAACACTCTGTTGTCATTGGAACGTTTGAGTTCAAACGAACTCTGGGACAAAGAAGATTATTTTTATTGCACTTTAAAAGGTTCAACCGGCTGAAAATGTGTGGAATTGAGAGCAAACTCACTTCGCATTGTTTATACGTGGCGTTCGCTGCATATTAATGAGGTAAATCGTGCAATGAATAAATTATTGCTACATGGATGCGTGTTTGACTATATTCTGAGAGCTTTTACGAGGTATTTTAACATTCAAAAGCATTTTACCCGTAACCTTATAATTAATTATGCATAAAAATATATACAATGTCATTACAGTACTTTGTCAAGGGGATATGTCAAAAAAATATAATATTAAATACATAAGATTCACAATATCGCTTCTGTGAACTCACTATGCGTACTTATAAAGATATTTGCAATTTTCCGTATTTTGCAAAAGCATACTAAATAACAAGCGAACACAATTAATGACTTCTGTAAAAATGCCAACTTCGCATCAATAAGTAGGTTACATTTAAAAAAAATCTATTTTTTTATGGATTAAGTAGTCTATCTATTTCATCTTATTGAAAGATGTGGGCATTGGCTGACTCTCGACAATAGCCAAAAAGCAATGCCAAATGTAAGTCATGTAATCCGTAAAATACCTTTTTAGGTGTCATGAAGAATGGAGATGAAGCACCATTTTTAATTGCGTGTTAAGAGGTAAACGACCCAGTTTTAGATATAATAAAGTTAGGTTTAATTCATAAATTAAAATGTATTCAGTATAAATATTCGTTCTTTGTTATGTGTAAGTCAAATTGTTAATAAATATTGTTTGTTTATTAATTTTTTTGAGGGTAGTTCATTAATAAAAAAAATTAACATTTATCCAGTTTCAACAGCGTTGTTAATTTAAAGCTGGAATTTTTTTGTATTATTACTATGTAGGTAAAAAAATGTAAATACTGTATATTTGATTATTATACATATTACTAAATGTTTCATATGTTGATGAGTAGGTAATATATAACATATAACTCTGCTTTGATTAAGGTCATTAAAACAAAGCCTACGTCTAAGTTTATTATGTTATGAGCCACTAAGTAGGAACTTGATTTGAGCCTTAAAATTTAATTTTCAGAGAACTCACTTGCTTAAAGTGACTTTGCTTTGGCTTCTCACGGCTGAAAATTCGGAAATATACAAAGCCTCTGCTATCGTGTCTCTATCAAAAGGAACGAAATATCTTCTTTAGTATATTAAAGTAATTTTTTAATGTCCCGTAGTTTTTGACTTCATTCGCTTCGCATTATGTTGGCAGCACACAAATATATAATATTACCCTTTGTAACAAAAATTGCTTCAGGCTAAAATATATCAAAAGAGTTTTCGTAAGTACATATTAGAGCTGGTATTTCAGTCCAACCTTTCCTTAAGGATGTCTTGTACTGGACAATGCCGGCTTAAGAACAGCTTTGGCGGTATTCATCTTAAAATCCTGTGTGTCGCTGAAACTAAACTATTATTCACTGTTATATCCTAATGACCTTAGAAGATAAATTGTAAACTGTATGAATTATTTAGGTAAATAATTTATTAAAATAGATTCGTGTAGTGAACCAGCTTAAAATATTACGTAAGTAGATTTACTGAATTTATCAAACCCGGGGGGGGGGTTTGATAAATTGTGTCAATGGATAATATGCATGTTTTTTGGAATCTTTGAAAATGCATTTCGTTTTATGCATAGACAATGTGTGGGTAATATGTGTAAAAATACTGTTGCCGTAATCTCCAACTAAGAAAATCAAATCTAGCTGGATTTGGAACTAGCTGCCCACTGAAGTATTTCCGAACCAATTCGACTTAGATTAAAATATTAATATTCAAGAAAAGAGCGTACCAATTCTTATAAGGCCGGCAACGCACTCGCGAGCCGTCTGGCATTGAGAGTGTCCATGGGAGGCGGTATCACTTAACATCAGGTGATCCTCCTGCTCGTTTGCCCCCTGTTCTATAAAAAAAAACTTACGAAGTTGTCAGGGAGTTTGCCTCCCAAAGAATACAGAGAAGGTAGTGCATAGTGGAGAAGATGAAGAGGCTGATGATGATGATGATGCTTGGATATGATAAATTTAAAGGATACACAAATAATCCATCAGTATCGTTTTATTACTATGAATTAATTTTATAGTTCCCATATTTCCTGTGATTCTAATTACAGGCCTTTATCAGTGCTCACCTCCGTTCTTCGAGAGCACCTAGTACATCATAACTGCGCGTATTAATCGAAATTAAATGTTGCCGATAAATTTTGAGTATGGTAATTATTTGACAGAATAACTTCCCAAATAACGAAATTATTATAACATGTACACATTCTGTAGCTCTATAATTATATATATCTTTATTTTACATCATACAAATCCTTGATACATTTATCAATAATTTATCTCCGAGACGGTACATAGAGTTTTGGAGAAATTCTAATTATTCCTAGCTTCCAAAGTTAAGAATTCGAAATTCAAACAACATTAAATTTGAACAGTTTTATCCCGCATAAACTATTACACTTTTCATACAACTGAGATACGTTTTGTTTTTGGAAATTTTTAATAACGTACCGTTTTCTGACCAGGTGTTTTATTTTCCACGTGCAACGTATGAGATTTTTCTCATTTTCGGAATGTAGACGGTTTGGTTTAGCCACGAAAATTGCAATTTTCCTCGCATTATACGCTTGAGTCCCGTTGCAATTTTCGAAGTAAAATATATTAAAATTCTATTAATAGCCTACGTTCCTAGTAATTTACGGCAACGCAGGCTTTAATTTCGAAAAATAAATCATATCTCTAAGAACTGAGATTGTTTTGATTTTTATTTTTATAATTAAAGTAGCTCGAAACGAACTTGGCAAAAAGAACATATAAAAAGCCCGCGCATACCTACATAGTTTTATAGACTGCATATATATCCATAAATCAAAGGTGCACAAGAAAAGACTTTCTGCTTCTATTTCATTTTTCATTTACATATATCGTATAAATTAAAAAAAAATTAACTTACTTTTTACAAGAAAACATTGTATTGGCGATTGGCTTAGTGTTGGAGGTCGGCCTCGATGGCTCAAGTTGTTCAAGTCTGGTTACGATACGATGTTTACCGTCGCCGTACGAGCAGTGTACAAATTTTATTGGTGCACACTAGTTCAAACGCATTGAGTGTAAAACAAACTTTGTATTCACTTAAAATCAATGCATTTATTTTCTAGTGATTCTTCTCTTTATACATGATATTTCGTTTTTAATTATATTTATGGGACAGAAGCTTAATTGTCTAATCCTAATCGCCGCCCATGGACACAAAATCGCTAGCGGGTGTGTTACCGTATTGAGAGTGCTCTTGCAAGCACTGTAGCTCTCAATTAAAATTGTACACAAAAACGAAAACATTGCAATCTCGAATGGATTACACAGGTTATTGAGTTATTTATTAAATTTGTTAAAGGTGATCTTTATCGACTATATCGATTAATATCATACGTATTATTGGCTTTGAACTCTATTAAGAAGTATAATAGCAATAGCTCTTAAGTGCATATGTGCCCTTTATTCAAAGGTCTAAAGGGTCCAAGGGAATAACTTCTTTGTTGACGCTCAACAAAAAGGTCGGGAATTAGTTTGTAACAGCCATCATTATGAATACATTGGGGCCAGTTTAATCTACGAAATATTTAATATGCCGTTCGATTTTGATGATATTTTTTTATTATATCTGCGATATGTTTGATGTATATCAAACCGCAATTGATAATTTTATACATTAGTTATAAATTAGGATTCTGAAAAGATTTATGTTTGACATATATGTTACATAATTTTCTATGAGTGTATGTGTAATTAAGCTTCTAGCTGAATCGATTTTGATATTTTTGTGTGTTCACGTAGATGCGAGAACATTTTAGATTTACAACAAGATTACTTTATTTTGTTATGTTGATTTGAGTATTTTGTATTTATAACATCTGTCTAATAAACTAATGCATAGTTTATCTTAATATATATAAACCTCCTATCACGATGTTTGTCCGCGATGGACTCCTAAACTACTTAACCGATTTTAAATTAAATTGGCACACCGTGAGCAGTCTGGTCCAACTTAAGAGATAGGATAGCTTAGATCTTTAATTATTGTCGCAATTTAATTGTATTGCAAATTATTTGTCTATAATTAATTGACAGTCACAATAATCTGTTAAATCCAAAAGATTCTAACAGATGTCGATACTTTTCGATTGGATTGAGTAAGTAATCAATAGATGGCACTGCTATGGTAAACCGACAAACGTGTCATATAAGCTACAATTCATTAGCATGATTACCACGTGTTATTGAGGCTTAAGTATAAATTAAATTTATTTTGTGAAACCAAGGAGAAACGAAGTTCGCGGGGGCAGCTAGTTATATTTATATAATTACGTTTCTTCTACGAATTTCAAATATAAATAATTTTTACTCAAATAAATACGCAATTTAAATATTATGATAGTAGTCTGTCCATAAGAATGCAGCTTGAATTTATTAATGATCAGCCCACAGACTAAAAGTATAAACAGAATTTTATTTTTATTTTATTTATTTAAGTATTCCTACAGCTAATCATTAAACAATATCCAAACAATTACATTACACACAAAAGCCAAAACGGAATACACATATAAACAGAAACATAAAGCACAGGTTAACAAAGCAGTTGTAAGATTGATTGATTGATTGGAAGATCAAAACATATATTCAACATGAAAGAACAAACAAAGCCATTATTGGTGAAAGTTACCTGAGTCTTTTAAATATTTTTTTAAGAATTTTTTAGTCACATTAAATATATCGATTTGCTGGTCATTTATGTTGTAATCTGTAGGTATGCGATGCATAACCGAGTTTCGTAAATAGTTGGTCTTAGAACGAGGAATTTCGAATAATTGGATTTGCCTTGTATTGGGTGATGAAGGGGTCTTAAAAAGTAAAAGCGATAACAAGTCAGGGCAGTCAATAAAACCATTGCAAATAGCATGTAAAATTAAACAGAAATTGTCAAAAGTGACAAGGAAATATACGGGCAAGCTTGTTAGTACAAAATCATCCCCTCAGCGTACGGCCTCCCTAGTGAGCCGTGAAAACGTACCACGATAACCTTTCAATGTCTCACAAAAGACGCATTGGGGCGCGAACGGACAAAATTGATTTTTGTTCATATTGGGGACGCCGCACGGGACGTCCGCGTCATACCAATGACAAAATGAAACAAAGCGATGACAGTACCTTTCAGCACACAAGAATGTTAGCCTTTAAATTCTTTTCTATTCGGAGATGACTTCCGCCCTTTCGCTTGAAAAAGACTCATCTTTGCGAGATGAAATTGCTTATGTCATAGACAAGGCACTAAGGTAAAACACAGAAATGGCTCGTATTACGGTCAGACAGAAGTGAACCGTAAGAAAATGTTTCGTAGTACATTTGAAGGAATGCTTTCGTAATAAACTTAGTATGGAATGTTGAAGTATGTTTTACACTCAAATTATTCTTCTAAATTATGTTAAGCTGAGCACAAGCTAATGAAAAAAGAAATTAAAATCTATTAATAATAAAGGCTAATATTTAATATTTTTAAATACACACAAAATTGCATTTTAATCCCGCAACTTAACTTGATTATAATTTTGGTTATATAACTATTCTTATTAATTTTAAAAACGACTATACAAATTAGTAAACAAAATTTAAGCAACACTGCTCTTATTCAAGGAAACGTTATATATATCATCACATTTAGCAAGAAATAATGATAAGCTCAATATTTTTAGTAAAATTTCCCGAAAAAAGGATAAGAGGAATCTTAAAGACTTCCTAAAGAATATAGCTGCGTTTCTCCCTTTCACTTTTAAAATGAAAGAAGCGTTGGTTCCTTTAATTTACCAAAAACCTTCTTGAGTAATTCTTATTATTTAAGAAAAGAGCGTATCAATTCTTAAAAGGCCGGTCACGCACTCGCGAGCTCTCTAGTGTTGAGTGTCCAGGGGCGTTGAATCATCCTGCCCGTTTGTCCCCTGTTCTATAAAACAAGGAATTTAAAATGCTCACTATAACTTCGTTTCCCTATGGATTTTCTGTTTTAAACACTTTCATTTTCTTGATTATGTCAACTGACAATGCTGACTGAACTACTCAGAAGTATCCTTATTATTCTAGAAGTAAACTGGACGTTAAACTACAAGTTACGCTAGAAGTATTAAATGCAAAAAAAAGAGAGGTCTTTCTTTTTACTTTTTATGTCTGGTTACCGGAAAACTGCCTCCTAGTAAATTACCGCTAAATTGCACGGCTTCTCACTTTTTCCCAATCATTGCCAGGCGCTAGAAAATGCAATCTTGTTTCGCAATATAATTATGTAAGTAATACAAGAATATTATACTGTTTTTTAAATATTAACGTTGCGGAACTATTTAGATACATGTTAATAATAATAATAACAAATTTATTTTCTCCCATATAACATTTACAACTATAAGTAAGATTAAAGTTGAGAAGTTATTAGGAGAGTAGGTAAGAATATGTGATGTGATATAGATAACAAGGAAATGTTATATATCCTATAGTAACAGATTACTATAATATAACTAATATAGATAATAATTTGTTTTGAATTTATTTTAATATTCTTTAATACTCAATATGTCACATGGAACATGGTGTAATGGTTGCAGCTCCTTACAAACGTTGTGTAAAAATACTTGGCGATTAAAAAGAGTGGCGGAGAGTTTATTGCCAGTTCTTCTCTTCCGTTCTACGCCCTTGATTTGAGAACTGGCAGTAGATGGTAAATTAGAATCATTTAATGTATTTTTTTTTTGACGTTCATAAGTGTACATTATGTTACCTATATGAATAAATGATTTGATTTAATAAATTAATGCTCCTTAAAATGATGATCCCAACAGCGGTCAGTTTTGCTGGTTTTAGTAATATTTTATTTAATTAGGCTGCGTTCGTATATGACATACTGGATTCTTCGCAGTGTTATATATATTCATAGTAAAAATCCTCGGAACAGCGAGGTCGCTCCGTGAAGCCTACGAAAAGCAGAAAGCTTCTGTGCTTTTGGAAGGAGTTAGGCTGGCTTAGTTAGCCAGGACTTCACGCACAACGGGCCTATTGAGCGTCTAAGTGCGGAAACAGAGTCCCACATACGTCATACATACATATATATATTCATGGTAAAGAAACGTGTAAATGCGTACTAATAAAAAAACGCACAAGGATTATGTTATTTATATATTTGAAGCTTGTGTATATATTTCAACTAAAACTAATATTAATTTATTATTATAAAGTATGAAAACCGCCTGCTTTTCATAAATATTTTCTTAGTGTATTTTTAATGAATCGTTCACCACTGGGCCAACATAAATAAAATTGTCTGTATTTCATCACTTAAAAACTAATAAGCATTCTATAACGCAGCAATACCACTATCCTAAACTAAATATTTCAGGGCACTTTATACGCAATTTTCCAAGTTTTTGGCAACCGATATACGTAGTCCCGAGAACTTATAGTTATTACGTTTTCGTGTTGGCCTTTTTCATTTCAATTTGGAGATGCGTTTCCAATCTCCCGGGGGCGACGGGACCGTCCTCCAAATAGCCAATAGGTTTTAAGTTTCGACATTTTCAAAAAAACTTTCTTGATAAATACGACAAGAAATTTCTTTTGTTTTGATCTCTATTGTTAGAAGAATAAAGTGACGGGGGTTTACAATAGCTTACTAATAAAGATTTATGTATATCGTATAACCCTGTTATAAGAATAATGTTACGAATAATTCCTGAATTGACAAGTCTGATGTATACGGCGGTTATAACAAGTGTTTTGTTTGTACGGAGACTTGTACAATGCTTAAACAACGCAGAAGCCTAGTTTAAATTAATAATAATAATAATAGCCTTTATTCAGATACATTATTTACATGGTAAACGCGACACTTACACATCGTAAGTCGATACTTAAACGCGATCTTTTACACACTCGTCCTGCCCACTTCCCTGCTCACTACGGCTGCATGTAAATGCGGCATAGTATATTTCCATTTTAATCTTTTTCTAGTGTATCAATGGACTGCACATCTAGGGTGTGCCCGTTTTTGACAAAGTCCTTCTCCAAATCCCGCCATTCCTTTCTGCACTGTGGCACTCTGTATCATGTTCCACCTGCTGTTCATTTTATTTGGTCTACCCACCTTCTAAGTGATCTCCCTCTTTCCGTTTGCTGTACGTTGGGCACCAGTTTTTGAGTTTTGTGCTCTACTGCTCTGTTCTTCTTGACATGTACCCCGCCCATTTCGTTTTATTGTTATTGTAACATCTGTTACCTTAGTTATTTTTCTTAACGCTGTATTCTTTATTTTATCTATTCTTTTCTTACCTATCATACATCATTCCATCGATCTTTGACACACCTGTAGCTTTGTATGCTGCGCTTTAGTTTAAATGTAAAATTAAACGATAATTAAAGATTTATAAATTATGCCTTATACATGATGTTATTCAGTATTGAAATATTGCATGAAAAGCATAAAGGTACTAAATAATCGCGTTGTATTTGTCAATATGCTTAAAGCGCTCAGGGGAATAGTGAATGATCTTTGGTACACTCGCAATTACGACGCCCATCGGGGCCTTCATTTACAGGACATCGCCACAATAATAAAGACTGCTGGAGCCCACGATCATATGCTCCACCATCACGTGAAAGTCGAGGCTAGTCAACTCCTTCACACTACGGGCCTGATGAGGAGACCGAAAAGGACAAAAACAATTGAACTAGTGAAGTGTAAGTGCACGTTAGTATTAAGTACCAAGCATAATAGAGCGCAAGATCAGAGTCTTCTTTAATAGAGACGGTAAGTAGTCTTATTGTACACATTCTTATGTTAAAAATTCTCGTTAGTAAATTAGGTTAGACTTAAAGACTAGAAATTACTAGCTAGATCGTAATGTTTCATGGTGTCTTAGTAAAGACACGTGTATAATAATAATAATGGTAAATAAATAATTAAATGGGGCATGGGGAACACTTAAACAAGGATTGATCAAGAACTTTTTGTTTCCCCAAGAACACTAATTAACTTCATATAAACGGCATTGAAGCAACATAATATTTTGAGAAAACACAAATTTATTTAATACAAATTTATATACCAATAGACGAAACACCCGAACAACTATACAATTTCTTATCAAAGACAAAATTTTGAATAATGACATTTGAAATTTCGAGTTTGTAACTGCGCCATTGTAAAAGTTATCTAATATTCAAAGTGGAAATATATTCTTTGTCGGCTATTCGAAGAACCTTCGCGGAGATTGAAGGAAATTTATTGGGGAAATCGTCTTGAGTTATCGAAATGGCATTGGAAGGCTGACAACTGAACGTTGATGAATTAGTATTTAGTAATGAGATCTGTAAACAAAAGAGAGCCTAAAGTTGAAGCTGAAAGCTTTTCCATTACCCTTGATCGAGATATAAACTCGAATTCTGAGGGTAGGAAATTTTAATGGGGTAATAAACGGTTTAATTTGGCGCCTGGTAGATGGCACCACCAAAGCTGGTGCGTTCCTCGCTCATCGACGCATAACAGCGAAGAAAAGCAGTATTAAAGGTAAACTGCCACATGAACCAAATTTTTTAAATAAATTTTCTATTTCGCAGTAATTAAATTAATTCAACCATATTTAAAATTTTATAATACTATGAATTTTATGACTTAGATTATGACCTTACACAAATAAATTAGTTTTTCACACCGTTTATCTTTTGAAGAAAACACTTTTTTAACGGATTGAAGCTATGTATTATGGTCACTGTCACCACGCACGCTGTAAAGCACGGGAATCGTCGGGAAAATGTAAAATAATTGTAAGTTTATAATAATAAATAGCTTCAATCCGTTAAAAAAGCGTTTTCCATATATATATGTAAAAGTTTGTTCATATACAATACTACCGTTTATCTTTTGACAACTCATCCGCATCACTCAAAAATTGAGTATAGTGCCCTCTAGCGTCGACAAATGGAAACTGTTTATTACTAGACATGCGCCCTGAGCGGGATAAATTATTTTGCTAATCATATTATACAAACAAGCTAGCAGAATAACGTTATTTTCAAGATACAAACGGACACGGAACATTAACATTTAATGCATTTTATAATTGGAGCCAAGACCGTCTCCGTAGCTTCACGGTTCGCTCTTAACACGTACCCCCGGGGTTGAAATCCCCGTAAAGCAATAACTGCTTCGGCACAAACAGCTAATGACTTATTTGCCTTACATTGTTTTAAGACACAAATGTGTGTGTGTACCCAAATCATATAATTACATTGATTTTTTTTTACAGTTTTAGTTACAGCAAGGCTCAGTTACTTATTTAACGTTGATTTTCAAGTTTAGCTATACCTACAATTTAAACCATTAATTTCTCCTTTCACTGATGCCAGAATTCTATTATCTCACTACGGTACGAGATTAATTAACAAATTATTATGTCGCCGCGGAAAACTGTGATTGTACTCGTATAGACGTTCGTTTAAAACGTTCCTTACATTAAATTAGACATTTTTTTTCTAACTTACTTAGTTTTTAATGTCTTAGTGAGAAGGCTGAAAAGGACAAAACCATTTGAAATAGTGATTTAGTGATAATGTACGTAAATATCAAGTGCTAAAGAGTGTCTGTAAAATAGAACACAAGAACAGAGTGCCTTTTTCCCTTTAATAGAGACTGTAAGTAGTGTTATTGGACACTTACTTATATAAAAATCCTTTTTAGTGAATTAGGTTGGACTTAAATTACTTATTAGTCTTAAGTTAGGCTAGATCGTAATTTTCCATGATGTCTTAGTGCAGACACATGTAAATAGATAAAAAAGAAAAAAAAAACTTAGTTTTTAATAAAACAGGGGTGTATCTCACATAGCAACAGTCTTTTCATATTAAGCCATTTTATATAGGCATCATAAGAACTACGTAGTCTTAAACTATGGCAAAAGTGGTATTAAGAAGCGATTTATTATAGGTAATGGTGCTGTGGCGGATAGGAACAGTGCCACTCACCTAAAGGAAGAATCCTCGAGCAGCCTTACCACACACCATAGTAGAAAGTTATAGGTGTTGCTACAGTACCGATACAGCGTACCCTGCTTCTGCCTGATTGGTCCATGTTCTATAAAAAAAACCTTGAATAGATACCCTTAACGGATCGTACCCAAAGTCGTGGCATTCACTAAAAAGATACGACAAAATAAAATTTATAAGTAGCATTTTAAGCACACCATACTGCTGAAAACATAAAAAGCATGTAAAAGCGAGTGCTTTGGAAAATTACCTTAATTTAAAATTTCCTCACGTGAACCAAGCAAATTTGTGAGACAAATTCTTGAAACTAAACAGGTGCACTGTTTAGGAGAAAATGTTGAAGTTGCATAAGTAATCTTATATTAAAACCAGTAAATTAAGGCACGCGAGCTTAGAACTGAATTTAGCTTAGCAAGTTAACTTTGTGATTAAGCACTTTATACGTGAGCTTTTGATACCTTTCATAACCTACTTAGATACTTTCTTTACAAATTACACGTACGGGAATTTGGTTCGGTTCTGCGTTAAAATATATACAAGTATTATATATTTTAACGAAGAACTTCACAAAAGTGTTTTATATTGTTTAGAAAACATATCCCGTCTTTCTCCACTCACAATTTACGTAACTTTAAATTAGTACACCATAAACATAACAAAGGAGTGACCAAGAGTTTATTGAATATTAACGCTATCTAGGAAGTAACAATTACCTATAAAGCAAGACAGTTGCAGCAGAAAAAGAGTTGCGGATAGTATCTTGCCAGTCTCGTCGGGTTGCACGTTCCTCAAAACTGAGATATGACTATGCCCGTCCAAATGTTCCCGACGCATTCGATGACGACAAAGAAGCCCAATGCTTTGAATCTAGTGCACGCCCTATCTTGACCAGAGTGACCTAGCTCACGTTGAACACGTGAACCGCCAATTCGCACTGTCCAAGCCGCTCCCTCCGAGGTCAAAACTCTAATCTCAAGTTCACTTCTCAGAAATCTTCAGATCTCGAACAAGGCCTCCTAAAGGTCATTTTCAATTCGTAATGGAAGATAGCTTACTTACTTTCGCTTGTACAGTGAAGTAAAATAGGTGTCAGGCCCAATCACCTATGTATCACAAGGAACGGTTCGGTGGCCGTCGATACGTAATCTTATACTAAAATAAGTCTTGAATAAGTCATACCTCATATACTGCTCCTTATTAGGACGAAGGGCACACAATGACGTCAGCCGTAAGGGAGTGGAGAAATTGTTAGTTTGGGAACAAAAAGAGGTTAGACTGATGCTGTACCTTGCCTTACAAAAATAGTATAAAAAATAAATATAATAGTTCACGAACACGCACAAAAACACTCACTATAAAAGTCTTAATGGAGGACGTAACTATTGACAAGAAATGAACAAAACAGTATATATAAAAATGCATTTAACATTACCCAACTAAAGCTCAACGACTCATTAACAATGCGCGGATCACCTTGACCCTCATTAAATTTTATGAAATAAAAATGATTCTATTACGAACAACCTATTTACCTATTAGAAAAATAGCGATGACGAATACAAAAATCTGACGCCAAGAGCACAAGATAAGTCTTTGCGCCACTCTTTATTACAGGATTTTAAATCCTCCCAAATGAAAAGTAAAAGTACTTGATTTACGAAATCTCGTTCATATGATTTATGATATGAATATTAAAGATTCCTATTGATATATACCTTTATCCTGATTTTGCCAAGAGCTCCCCACGCTCATAACTTCCATCGTCCTTTTTACGGGGCGACTTGTAAAAACTGCCGCGGGCTTTCATATACTATAAATAATACCCATGTTCTGTTATATTTGTGGCGCTATCGAAAGTATTTTTATTGTAATAAGTTATTGCTCCCTCATAAAATTCTATCAAGTCACATAAAAGAACACCGCATTATTGCTGTTATGAATTATGGGATATAAATACCGTAATGCAGTGGAATTAATTGTAAACCTCAGTTGTTTTTTTTTAAATTGTTCAAAAAAAAATCATAAATAAACATATATATACTTGCACTAATTTAATCGAAACAAAACACGATTTAAATCGAAAATAAAATTGTTTTGTTCATCTCAAATTATATTACAAACAAATGTAAACTGCCTGAGTAAATTTTACCTGATAGTTAGTATAAAATGTGTTTATTCATTATAAAAATAAATTACCATGCAACTAATTTCTAACCAGCTGAGCAAGAAAGCAATAATTTTTCCAATTACAATTTAGATTTTTTTAAACTGTTTACAACTTCTACCAAGTTTTGTTAACAAAAATGTAATTGTGTGGTGCATGAGAGTAGGTGTGTGGGTGCATGTGTGGAATGAGTGTAATGTGTATAAGACATTCATAAGTTGTGTTCAGAAGTCTTTTAACCATTTTTAATTATATATAATTATTGAGTAGCCCATTTAAATTATTTTAGATCAAGTCTGCCTATGTCGTTATGCCTTACCAACAGTCTGGAGTCTGCCCTACCGTCTGACCAGCAACAATATCCCGATTTATTTTTAGACTAGTGACCCGCCCCAGCTTCGCACGGGTGCAATGCTGATGAAAAGCAGGTTTTTATTATGTATTGTTATTTCCGTCGCTGGAAAGCTCCGATAATATACGCGACATATACCATATAGACATATACCATCACGGACTTTTCTGTAGACCTTTTCAATGTGTACAATACTTAGTACATTATTTTGATAAAACTCGTAGGGTTCAGCCTGAGTTTGCAATGTAAGCGAAAAAAATGTAATTATTTACGACATCACATTAGAAACCTCAAAAATAACAGTACTTCTCCACTATTTAATGGTTGTAATACATATAAACCTTCCTCTTGAATTCCACTCTATCTATTTAAAAAAACCGCATCAAAATCCGTTGCGTAGTTTCATAGATTTAAGCATACAAAGGGACATAGGGACAGAGAAAGCGACTTTGTTTTATACTATGTGGTGATAAGCCTACAAACAACGTTCTAATTGTTTCTGAGTTCTCATTTTACTGGTATTTTTCAAAGCTATATAAAAGCTGTTCCAGAATCTGAGATATCTAAATATTCCGAATGCCTAGTCATCAGTCTGATAATGGACCTCGATTGTGATCTTTCATTTGCAGTGAGCCACGTCGTGTTCAATGAAGTTATAATGAAGACGAAAATCATATTATTTCTGATTACTCCATTGTTTTACCGGCTTCGGTTAGGTAATGTAGGTTATGAAAGGTTTCAGATCACGTTTCCAAGTGAACTTTTAGAAGGAATAAATATAGTAAGCTACGAGTAATTCTACGAGTATTGTAGGAGGTTTTTTACTACTGGGGCGACACTGTATTTTAATTTTAAATTTTAATGTAAACTAAACGGTATAAATATTATGTATTTGTATTAAGCAAAAGATTGTATAAGAAGTGAGGGCTATTCAATCGTTTTATTAATTACTTTTAAATTATGAATTTACGATTTAATTATTACAGATAAAATACACAAATGAAATTATTACTTATCTTTAGGGACTAAGGGTTTCTATTGCCTTCGTATATTAGGTTTGTATATTCGAGAGACTGTTAAAATATATTATAAGGTATATAAGGTATCACTTTCTTACTATATATATTTCTTCTCTTCGCAAAGAGAGTCACGTGAAGAGGACACAGAGTAGACGAGTACTTTTTTGAAATTTAAAATTGGAACTTTTTGAATTAATATAAATATAATAATCTAACATCCTGGGTAGTTAAAAGCAATTCATATTTTTTTAATAACCCGGTCCTTGTTATTTCATTTCAAGAACATTTATTGACATTCCATACCTGGTACCTGGTACCTGGCCTACTCAGTAAACTATCGAAGTTATAAAACTGTGCAGCAAAAACTAACAAGCGATTCTAAGTGAGAAACTCGAGGCATACTTCGCGACGGCCAAGTTTTCTTGTCAATTACTTCTGACAGACTCCGGCGTCCCGTCAGCAACGTTCGGCCGGCAAACTGCATCTACCTTCGAGAATTATTAATGACATAAATCTTCTCAACCGTCTACGAAGTTTGAACAGCTATAAATTTATTACACTTTTCTAACATTCATATTCTGTCTGATAAAGCTGGATGGAACGTGCTTAGGATGCTAGTCGTTGGCACAATGGATCCCTCCTAAACATGTTTTACAGTTTAAATAAATAATGATACTTTCATAGGTTTGACGCGACATTAAGCAGTGAAATTTTCTTAAATAACAAAGTAATATTCATGTCACCTCAAGATATCAGAGAGAATAATTTTATGGATACCAAATTAGATTTAGTATAGTATTGTCTTTTATTATATAACTTTTACAGAAAACACTATTTAAACGGATTGAGTCCTCGACTGAAGACAAAAGGTGTTTAATTTCAAAGAGTATCACAGCTGTAGAAAAAGTTATATTATCTGTATTTATTTCTCCGGAGTTGATATCGACTAAAACATTAGTATAGCACGAGAAACGTCTGGAAAAATTCAAAATTATGTAAAATAATTATACATAGCTTCAATCCATTAACACGTTTGTTTTCTTTCGATTTAGTATTAGTTTAATGTAACACTAATATAATATTAATTAGCATAATTTAACTTTATTCGAGGTTCCAGGTTTGAACGCTCGCACATTAGATGTGTTCTGGATTTTTTATTAATATGCTCCCAGTCAACACTTCGTATGTTAAAGGAAAATAATGTACATATACAATTCAGGTGCCATAAAACACGATGTGCGTCTGAAACATCTACTAGCATTTTAAGACAATATTTCAATGAAACATTTGCACAAATATCTCAAATGGGTACCTATTATCTATTAGCTTCACTAGAAATAAGATAAATTATTGAAAAGCCCCAAAAAACGATTTTGTAAATTGTTTTACAGGGAACAACTTTGTGGAAAATAAATGTGATTAATGAAAACTTTAAAAACAATAACCTAAACTTATTTCAGCTAATTAGTAACCACGTTACACTACAATTACGATAGAATATTAATTCTCGTGCAATACATATTATGTTCAACAAAAATCGAAACCATTTAGGGTAATTAGTGTCTCATTAAAAATTAACAAGCCAATATCCTGATCCAAAGAAATGAAATCATTTCATAGCGAGTTTTAACATTCGTTAAGAAATCCAATTCGCTTTTGTGTCCTTAGAATATGCTCGTAATCTTTGAATACGCCACTTTGTAGGAGCAATCAAGAAATGTTATATGTTTTTTAGCAAAAAATATCCGAGTTGTAATCCAAATCTGCGTCCGCGGTGTCTTGTTTTCCTCATTTCCTGCACCGACGGCAGGAAATAAAATCGCCATCAAGCCAGTGCTGGTAATTTAAAAATAATGCTGGAAAATACGTAGAAATGTGAATTCAGAGGCAAATTGCGGCAAGCTGGGATCAGCCCGCTGCCCGCTGATTCTGTTAAGCCACCGCGAATGGCGCGTGCCAAATACTCTAATTACTATTTACTATTTGTGTTAATTTCCTTTACGTTATTTTAAGGGTTGACATTTTAAACCCGTATTGTGTTCATATGGAACATGGTGTAATGTTTGCAGCTCCTTACAAACATTATGTAAAAAAAACTTGGCGATTAAAAAGAGTGGCGGAGAGTTTATTGCCAGTTCTACTCTTCCGTTCTACCCTTGATTTGAGAACTGGCAGTAAATGTACAATTAGAATCATTTAATTAATATTTCTTTTTTTTTTTTTGACGTTCATAAGTGTACATTATGTTACCTATATTAATAAATGATTTTATAATAATAATATTATGAATAATATGGACGGTGAATTGCCTGAATTGTTTGTACTCGTACATATATATCACATTAGATAATTTTGTATGTAAGCTTCAATAATATTTTTGTACACTTCGTAACAAGATGCAAAGGCAAAAAGAGCAAAACTATCTAAGATATACAATAACTTAGACATAAAGAATGGAACAAAATTATAACATAAGAAATTTATAATAGTACTAAAAAAATATAAATTAATGGCGCTACAACCTCTTTATATATCTGGGCCTCAGATTTCGGTATCTGTTTCATGATCATATGTCAATTTCATAGGCAAGTAGGTGATCAGCCTCCAGTGCCTGACACACGCCGTCGACTTTTTGGGTCTAAATCAAGCCGGCTTCTTCACTGTGTTTCCTCACCGTTCGAGCAATTATTAAATGCGTACACAGAAATAAAGCCCCTTGGAGCATAGCCGGGAATCAACCCTACGACCACAGACAGAAACCACTAGAACAACACTGTTCATAATAGTACAAAAAGTGTAATAAAAAACAAACAATGCCATAGTTTCATCGCATTTTGATGGAAAAACATAGTTTTACAGTTGCTTTGAAAATGAACGAAATGTTATTATAACAATTAGCATACATATAAATTCTTATTCCTTTAGTCTATGTAGAGAATTGCACGTGTGAAAACATTCCATTTTTAAAAAAACACCAGACTGAAGTAGTCACATGAAATATTTTACTGCCTTCTATTGATATAATGAATCCTGATATTGCAATACCTCCAGTTAGTGTCAGTCATAAAAAAAAATAATCAGTAGTCGTGAAGCTGAGTTGGCACTGATTTATTTTATTAAAAACCCAGCTAGCTGACGTGGCGTCATAAACTTCGGGATTTAATAAAATTTATTCAGCTCGGTTCTTTGGGGCCCGACAAATCATAATTCAGCCAGGATAGGTACTTATTTAGTTGGGACGCAAGTTTTAGAGTCAGTAAAGTTTATTTGAGCCTCTCCGGAGGATATGTTGAATGTCATCGTTTAAAGCCCGTTTGCGAATTTATGATCCGATTTCATATTAATGCAGTGGAGAATGTGTTTATGGCCTATAAGTTTTTTTTGCTATCAAACCCTCATAAAAATATCTCAAATTTACGTGAGATACGTGTATATTTGATCTATGTAAAAATATACCAAGAGTAAAGAGCGGCTACATTAAACATTTAATCATGCTTTAACTCGATTGTAGGGTCCAACTGTTGGTTACGTTTTACTGTGTTTTTATTAATAATAATAATAATATAATAATAAAAGCCCTTTATTCGCTGACCATTTTAACTTAAATGCTATTCTTATCAAACAGTAGTATTCTTAATCTAATTATATAGCGAAATTAATTTTTTTTTTATATAATAGGGGGCAAACGGGCAGGAGGCTCACCTGATGTTAAGTGATACCGCCGCCCATGGACACTCTCAATTTATTCTCAACCGCTTTGGTCAGGTTGTCTGTGGACATAGGCCTCAACCTAAAAACAACAGGCACTACTATCGTCGTTTTTATTAATAGTTCACGCTCAATAACTATTAATAATAATTATTTATTTGCAATAATATTATGTAGGTACAATAATACATTGATGATAAAATCCATTTCTAAGGCGATGTCAATGTAATGGAAGATGGTTGCTGCAGCAGCCAGTCAAGGGGTTTCTTGGTAGAATGCTTACGCGACCGCAAGTTACCCCAAAGTGGAAGGGGTTTAGTGGGACTTTTAGAGTGAGTCCCACACTCTGTGCGGCAATGTATTCCCCTCAATAAAAATAAAAAAAGATGGACAATCTAATTTCCTGCAGTACTGCATGCAAAATTTAGTAAAGTTTAAAATTACGTCATACGTACGAACTACATTATCAAATTAATATACTGCTTTTCATAATATATTTTAATTATTACATTTTAAGGTTAGTTATTAGGTATATTATAATTAACTACAATTATATTTTTATTGGTTTAATGTATTGAAATTGAATATTATAAAATAGCGTAAGATATATATATATTGCTAACATTCGAGTGGGGACATATGTGTGTAAATTTTGAAATGTAATGTATTCCTGTATAGTTTTATTGGTTAAGAAAAATTAAATGAATATATACATATAAATTAAATTGTTTCAATCAAATATAACAAAAATATTAACGTTTCTTTAATTAGTCAGCTAAAACTAATTCATACGAGAAAAACATCGTTAGGAAACCAAAAATCGTAATAAAGAATCAATGAAAATTTTTTTATACTTTTGAGAGCAGAAATGAGCAGGACACACAAGAATAGCTTGTATATGGTAGATTTTTTCTAACTTCATATTTTGGTCAATTCAGACAATATTTAATGTGTTATTCTAATGTTTAAGCTACATTTGTAAATTTTCATTAAAATTCATTCAGTAGTTTTCACGTGAAAGAGTACCAAACGTTTATACGTGCAAACTTTCGCCTTTATAATATTAGAAGGATTAATTGTTCTATACAATTGTATTATTTTAAAATGTATTAATTAATGACAAGCAACTCTTGTGAATTTTATTACCTTATTTGGAATCTTGATTCCCGCCGCAGCCTACTATTAACCTTCAGCGAACGCTTATAATTAATGCTTCTATAAATCACATAAATTGCCTTTATTACGCATCTTACATCACAGTAATTGAGACAAGCTGGGTGGGCGCATTTCGGCAATTTCCAACCCGAGAGCATTAATTTGTCTCACATTGTCGACCCATGTCTTTTTGTGTGTACAGGCTGTCGTTTTCAGGCCTGCCTCCGAGGTAAAAACAACCGATTTTATTTTCAGAAGTCTTAGTTTCCAATTACATTATCTTGCTTAATCTAATTAATTCACTCTCTTCCGTTCTACGCCCTTGATTTGAGAACTGGCAGTAAATTTAAAATTAGAAGCATTAATTAAATTTTCTTATTTTGACGTTCATAAGTGTACATTATGTTACCAACATGAATAAATGATTTTTGATTTGATTTGATTCACATATCTACAACTTAGAAGCAATATTTTTTACTTAATCAGAGCGTTGGCTATAGTATGACTCATACAAAACATAAATACATTTGGTTTGTGGTTCTGTTAGTATAAAGAACCTAACGTAAGAATTGGTATTACAATATGTAAATTATTAGTAAAAATAGTTGACTATACAATTATAATTCTGTAAAATTCAGACACTGGAGGCATCTGAATGTAGCTCACGAAATGTTCTCCGCCAGCGGTCACCAATGCCACTTATGATATCGGGGCTTAACACTTTCTTTAGTTGTGCACCAGAAATGGATTCACTTGTGACTGGTTCAGGAAGACTGAGGTATGAATGTAATTTGTTTTTATTTTTAAGTAGATTTTTTGAAGTGAAACTCTTTTAGGCGCACCAGGGAAAAAAATGAGGGAAAAAATGCAATAATAATAAGATTTGCGTCACGCAGATATGCAGCGTATTTGTTGAAGAAAAGGAAGAGACCGATTGATGAAGAGAGTGAGAAAGGGCGATCGTCGGATGACGCACGAAACACGCCAAAGATTAAGGGAGATCGAGAAAATATACACGCTATTGGTTGATGCGTTTACTAGTTACAAATTAGAACTTTAGATGGCAATTTTGTCGCATAGCGCAGATTTTTTATTTATTTATATTAGAGTGAAAACTGTGTTAACACAGATATACAAATACATGGAATGACTGGATATACTGGGACATGATCATGTATTGGGGCTTTTCCCTTATTAATAATTTATTTACGATGAAATTTCACTTCTGACATGTATTCTTTGTATACATGCACTTTTTGTCGTAGCTTAAGGTAGAACGTAAGTATATATGGTATAGTTATTATTTTATATGTATACTTTAAATTAATAAAATCAAGATGGCATTAAAGTGTACTCGTGTTAAAAACCGCAAGTTAATATACAAAAATGTACCACCGTCGATACTATTTGGCATAAAAACGTGTAGAACCTCGAAACTAATTTAGAGTAGGTCGAATAACGCGTAGCGTGATGGGACTACCTAAATTTCTCTTACAAAGATTATTACATTAATTATGAATAATCAAGAGCAGTGTGAATCTACAATTTGTGAGTTTGAAACATCTCTTTCGGATAATTATGTTGTATACGACGAAGCTGTTGAACTATTTGTTACATAATCAATAATTCTACATATTTTTAAATTTTATTTAACAATGCACCTTTTAATATAAATTCGAATTTTTGCCAATTACAATTACAATAATAAAATTATTCTCGAGCGTTTCATATAATTGACGGTTATATTATCATTTAAAAAAATATAGAAATTTTTATATTTTTCATTATTTAATAAGATAAAAGAAACCATAGCATAATAAAAACTATAATAAATTAACTAACTGTAGGCTAGTGCCTATATTTAGTTAATTTATTAATTGAGTGAGATGACAAATAATAGAACTTTTGTCAGCTCACTCAACGGACGATGAAAAAAGTTCGTAAACCTATGTATTTCGTTAACTAAATTACTTCACCTAATCATATGGGCCATTTTCGGAAGAAAAACTAGTAATATCAGGTGCGCATTTAGGTATGTATTCCAAGAACTCAATAATTTAAAAGGCTTACAAAATGGAAATTATGGTTGAAAGTGGACGATTAAATCCGCGGGAATCGTCGGGCAGGTGTCTGCACCGGCTCTCTGTATCCTCACTTGTTAATGGGTTTTTAATTGCTTCCCTATCTCCGAACTAAAACTGTAAATTAGAATTTTCACTTTGTTTGCAAGTCATCGTGATTGTTAACAACTGTTTAAGCTATGTTTAAGTATTACCCGCAACTTTATCAACAATTAGGAAAACCACTTATACTAATTGAACCAAAAAAAAACAAAAGAAACAAATTACTTTTGTTTTTTTTTTAAATTGTAAATGTATTTCAAGTCAAGCACATAAAATTAATATGTCAAATGTTCAAATGCCTACGGCAAAGGAAATCTTAGTATGGGGGCCAGTGTCTTTTAACTATACATACGTTTTTATTTTGTGTAATAGTTTTTTTTTGAAGTTACACTTCTTTTGGCGTGATGGAGAAAAATTATGAAAGTGAATTTTTACGATGCGCGCGCACACCAACACCTAAATGCGACATCGTAAAGTTAGGTCTAGGTGGCATGGAAATCGATAACTGTGTTCAAGTTGTATATTTTAGTATTTTTATATTTAAATCACGTGTTTCGTAACAGAACAATTAAACGTGATAGTATTTACTAATAATTTATTTATTTAAATAAAATCTTTTTAATTAATTTTAATATTTATCGTTAATCACTAATGCATTTTAGTTATTTTTTCTTACGCCCAAGAAGTATAACTTCTAACACGTGTACATAAGTACTCTTTATTTGTACCACACATACTACAATTCTTCATAACCAAAATCCATAAAAATCATCAACCGTTGCTTACGCTAAACAGGTGATTACTTGTTCTATGGTATCAAAGCTTAAATAGTGTTATCGGAATCGCTACTGGAAATGAAGAGGTAAGCCCTACTCGATCGACTGAATAATTTATAAATAGATTTATTTTAATACAGGTGCGCATGGTGTATGAGTCTCAGCTTCAGATTTATGTATTTTCCTTCATAGTTTAAGCCATAATTATTGCCGATTTCCTCACAATATTATCACCAAACGTGCATAAAAGCATCATTTTTTATCCAATGAATCATAGTTACTTCTGAGGTGATCGAGAATCTACATCGTTGTCACGAATAATGCAATGTAAAATTCTACCATTGAAAGACAAATTATTAAAATTATTATTAAATTATGTGTGGCAGAATTTGCATTAGATTGTACCCGGCGGTTAGTTAGCAATAAATAACGATATAAGGTGCAAGATCAATCGATCTATATTTCAGACTTATTACTCATTTGAGAATTAAATCGGTCCGATATTAGGTATCCGATCAAAGCTATCGATGTCTGTTGTCCGCTTCCATTTATAATGTTGCGTCAGAGCTGTGCAGGTATTGCGTCTGCGGTGCAAAAGAGATTCAATGGATATAACATACCATATTCTTTCGAATATATTAGTATACTTATAATTAGTCTAATATTGTTTTTAGTACAAACAAGAAGTTAATGTGTCATTAATAATTTTGTTTTCAGAACAAACATATAAATAAACAAATAAACCACGAAAGTAAAGGATTAGAGAGGGGAGTTAGTTTGCAAGTTTGGACCGCACACCGCGTTACAGACATCAGCACTTTAACTTCACAGCGAAACCAAGTGTTAAATAGCACGTTGTCTAAAGTTTCGCGATATTTTTAACGGTTTTTACATAATATATGTCCCGATTATTCTGCTCTGTAGCGCTTGGTATATAAAGTACGCTTTATATATTTATATAAAGCGTACTTTATATACTACTATTTATGAGATTTATGGTTTGCCGAGTTGAAAAGCGAAGAACATTCAGTATTGTTAGTGCATTTTTATGAAAACTTAGGACATTTCCTTACCTTTATACTTTCAGTGACTGCCAGCAACGGGTTCCATAAAGAGGTTGTGGCGGAGAGTACCTTAAATAGCGCGTATTTTTGGAACGATGTGAAAGGAGTTTTGCGTTTTGCATCAGTTTATGTATTTGTGTTCAATTAACAGCCTAGCCGTTTAACTAGCGCCCTGAAAGATGTTCAGCCAGTTGATCAAACAGCTAGGCAAATGACTTGGATCGATGACGTTTCATTACCTGCTTAGCCTGTTGACTGTTAATTTAAATTTAATTCCACTTTCTGCCACTCTCAAATTCGAAATGAAACTTCAAACTGTCAATATGGTGTGGCAAGCCGCAACTTTGATGGTGTATTCCAAAGTTTCATGAAAAACAACAAGTAAAATAGATAAGAGAAGAGAAGAAAAATAGAAGAGTACAGTGACAATAATAATTTGAATTTGACTCAAGCAATTTAATTTTAAAAGAAATATTATTTATATCACAGGTTTTATCTTTTTTATTTCTGCCAAATAATGACTCTATCGTTCGAATGGCCTAAGCATTAGCCAGCCAGTTTAATAAATGTTGTAACACACGTACGTCTGAATATCTTTCAGGCCGCTACTTAAACGGCGCCGTCTAGGCTGTTAATTGAACGGCTAATTAAGCTAGTTGGCTACGACATATACAACTTCTCGAGATCAGGCACTGAGGCCTTTGGGCTAGTTAGATATTGGTTCGTCTGGTCGAGATTCCTCCCTTCAGCTTTCAAACTTTCAAACTTTTTCCTCGCTAGCTTGCTAATATAATTGATATGTTTGTGTGCAAAATTTGTGATGTCGTATATTCTTGTATAATTTTATCTATACACGTTGTTCTTAATTAATTAATTAAACAGTGGCACTACAACCTCTTTAGGTCTTGGCCTAAGATTTCTGAATCTGTTTCATGATCATTTTTAAATCTGTAAATAATAATAAAAGTAGGTAATCAGCCTTCAGTGCCTGACACACGTCGTCGACTTTTTGGGTCTAAGACATGCCGGTTTCCTCACGATGTTTTCCTACACCGTTCGAGCAAATGTTAAATGCGCCCATAGAAAGAAAGTCCATTAGTGCACAGCCGGGGATCGAACCAACGACCTCAGGTATGAGAGTCGCACGCTGGAGCCACTAGGCCAACACTGCTCTTTGTTATAGAACTTGTAACACGTTGTTATAGAACTTATAAATAAGTAAATACGACGTAGTTAACTCGACTAAAAGAGTGGCGGAGAGTTTATTGCCAGTTCTTCTCTTCCGTTCTTCGCCCTACATTTGAGAACTGGCAGTAAATGTAAAATAAGAATCATTTAATGTATATTTCTTTTTTTTGACGTTCATAAGTGTACATTATGTTACCTATATCATATTAATAAATGATTTTTGATTTTGATTTTTTAGACTGCTTGCAATACCCTATCTTCCGAAGCTAAGGCTTTATTACTAGGGATAAACCAATTAAACCAAAAGTTAAATATAGCTGTAATAACTGTAGATCTAAAACGACTTAATCAAGATCCGATTTCCATTAGAGGATCCGGTAAGATTGTTCACCGACATATTAGTAGCAATAATTTACGGATAATGTTGGAGTAATTTCGTCTGGGCGGCCTGGAAATCTACGGGCTTTAATAAACGCGCAAGTGTACGGTTACAATTAGTTAAGAAAATTACGACTACGAATAAAATGTTATTTCTATCTGGGATTTTATTGAAGCAATTTATTAAGTCTCCATTGACTCATCCCATCCTAGTGGCAACAGATGGCGTTACTATTATTTTCATATAATTTTAATTTAATCTATATTAAACAAAAATGATTAACGCACGTTAATGATTGATGATTACCGTGTAAAATGGCTTGATCAATTCTTTAAGGTGCAGAAAATAATTGAAAAATTACGTTTTAATTTACTTAGGTTTTAAGCGAACAAAAGTTGCATAGCAAAATGTTGCATATGTTGGTATGTAGCTTCAAAAAGGTAGGATAAGTAAAAAAAACATATTAAGGCGACATGAAGTTCGTGAGGTCAGCCTAAACATCTGCCAACTGCGGCAATTTCTCATTGATTACATTGCTGCTTAGCCATGTGATTCTGATAATCTAGGCAAATAACTCCCGTAATGGTCCCTGCAGTAAATCCAGCGTTATTTAACAAGTGTTTCTTTTGAATACCAATAATTTTATCAATAAGTTTTCACCAGAAATAGCAACAAATTGTGGTACATGAGTTGACATATCTTTAATAACATTTCTCTACTCGAATTTATGTAATATATTTAATTAAAATTTTATTTAATATGTTTGCATTTAACATAGCTAAAACAGTCAAGGAAAACATTGTGAGGAAGCCGGCTTTCCTTAGACCCAAAAAGTCGACGGTGTGGGTCAGACATAGAAGGCTTACCTACTTGCCTATTACATTGACAAATGATCTTAAAACTGATATCTATATAGGAATCTAAGACCCAGTTCCAGGTCTATAAAGGTCGCACCACTAATTTATTTATTTTATTTTATTTGTAATATTGAACCTACCTCCCATGACGCATTTCTTTCAGCATTTATAGTAACAAGAACCGAACATTTGTAGGTTTAATAACAAAATACGCTGAAAAATCAAATTGCTTTTCTATTTGCTAGTCCGATACAATTCTGGTCCAATGCCAAAAGCGATACTTTTTATTTGAATCCATGTCAATCAATACGGGATAAAGATTACAAACTTCGTACTGGGCTTACGGAATCTGTTTCATGACTCGAAAAGCTGAAAAAAGGCATCGTAAGCCAGCCTCAGGATACGGTCTTCGTAGATTTAATTATTCTAGATACACTTAGGTTTTTCTGAATACATGAAGCCGTTAAGTAAAAAGCAAATTATGACTATAATATATTCCTCCTTATATAAAATAAAATGTTGGCAATTTTAATACTAGTTAGTAATTGTAAAACTTAAATTGTACAAAATGTTTGGTAAGCTAATTATAGTTTTGTATTTTGAAATGTTTCAGTTTTTCCCATAATTTCTTATGAATGTGTTCAGAAGTTTATATACATTTTTAACTTTTTTAATCGGTGATATATTTGTGATATTGATGGCAGTATTATTATTCAGTAAATCCACGTTAGAATTAATATTAAACTAACATATTTTTATAGTCTACATATTTATAAAGATATACTGCATAGAAATAGTATATGCATCGTTAGAATAAATATTGTATAATGATAATTTTTATTGTTGTTTCAAGGAAAATTAAAAAAATAAGTTCTATTTTCCCTTTCGAGATGGCTTTGATATGTAAAATATTTTATTAAAAATCATTAGTTTAATTAGAAGTGCAAATGAATCTTTTAATCAAAAAAATCTTACATTCCTTTTGGTAAATGATAAGTATTTTAAAATTGAATTAGGACTTTTATAAGCTATTCCAGTTCCATATATCTTTCCAGATCCATTCACGTGTGCCAGTTGACAGATTGTGCATTGTCAGCAATGTCCACGGAAATCGTCCTCCCCGTGACAAATGAAATAAGAGGATTGCGGGCTTCAAGCGCTTCCCTATTCATGTAATAATTTTATACCTTTCATAATAATATCGTTATGACTACATAAGATAAATGCTATTATATGAAAAATATCTGACTGAGTTTTTTTGTGACGGTACTCAATCAGCCGTCTGTATTGTTCATTTTACTACATAAATTTATTAAATAGTTAGTTATTAATACGCAATGTTAGTAAATACTGGATTTTAGAGGGTTAAAAAATATTTCAGTTTTATTTTTTTATTCAATTAAAACATACTATTTAAAATAAAACAATAAATCAGTAGCGCCCCAATATCTTTAGACGTGGGCCTCAGATTTTTAAATCTCCTATAGATTATAAGTACAAGTAGGTTATGAGCCGTGCCTGACACACGCCGACTTTTTGGGTCTAGGACATGTCGACATCCTGACGATCACTGTCCGAGCGAATTTTAACGCGCACCTAAAAATAAAGTCACTGACAGAGCCAAGGATCGAACCTACGACCTCAGGGATGTGTCACACACTGAAGTAAGGCCAACATTGCTCTTAAATCATAAAATTTTAATATTACGTGCAATAATATACGAAAAAAAAATATAATCATCCTGCAAATCGCTTTGTTCATAACATTGAAATAAAAGAAAATCGTTTTCCACATGAATAAAACAATTGGATTATTGCTTACCACTTAAGAAAATAAATGACGCAATGTGCACACCGTATGGAAACTTGAACGTAAACAAGGCTAATTGAAAAACATTTTCCTCGGGGCTTGGCATAATTTTCCGTAATCAGTGTAGGTACTGTTGATAGCGGGATTAAAGATAGAATTATATTCGAAGAACAGCTGCGTTGGCGAGCAAATTGAATTCTTTAATAAAACCTGCGATGCAATATTCATTCGTGTGAAATTTGTTTTGTTTATTTAATTTTCTAGTACGCTTTGTCGGGGATTACTGTTATTGTGACATTTGAAGATAATTTTATTTATAACACTGTATTTTATTTATAAAAAAAGTTCACCTCTATCTGTATTGTGGTACTAAATGAAGTAATATTGTAATCTAATACTGTATTTATCATATTATACTCGTAGTTATTGTTATCAGACAATTTGTTGTTTTTAGTGGTAGTTCTGTGTCAATCAATACTGGGGTCGCGCGTACGAACGCTGGTTTCCTCTTATAGATATTACTTAGTGCATAATTAATTTCTTTTTCTTTCGATTTCATCGAGAAAACCCAAAATAATGACGTCTTAATATATTCTCTTCATTGATGACATCCTGTATAAAAATTTTAAAAGTATTTATAAAAATCTAAAAAAGCTTTAATTATATATTGTATGGAAATTGACATACAGTGTGGTGGCCTAGTGGCTTGAGCGTGCCATAGGTTTGATTCATGGCTGTGCAACAATGCACTTTCTGTCTATGAGCGGATTTTACATTCGCTCGAACGGCGAAAGAAAACGGCTTGTCAAAGACCCAAAAAGTCGACGGCGTGTGTCAGGCACAGCCACAGTAGGCACATCTTCTTGCCTATTAGATTAAAAAATGATAGAGAAACAGATTTATTCACTCCACTTTCATTCATTTATTTATTATATGAGATCAAATATAAAATACTTATATTAAATGTTATTTTGTATTTGTTATTTCCAAATACATAGTCAATACTACAAATATACCTCTCCCCTCCAGACGCTCAAAATAAATCCATTACACCGAAATTTCGTACATAATTTACTGACGCAACTGATTTATCCACCATTACCGGTTGTTTGTCATGAGGTCTATTGTTCGTCCTGTCCATTATCATGTCGTCGTGTCAACTGCATATACTGCACTACAAAATGTTCTCCAAGCTTATTGCTTTGAATTAATTACAGGCTTCCAACCAGGCTATGTCAACAGCTGGCTTAGTAACTGCTTTCCGCTTTGGTATGGTCTAATAACTTAGTACGAACTTGATCTAAGATATCAATATCGTCGAATTAAGTTCACAGGCTTCTAAAGTAATGTTAGGCATATTAGAGAAACACTTGATGTATATTGAAGAGTAGCTAAAGATATGACAACAAAACTTTAGGTAGACTAAGGATAGGTACATGTATTAAGTGACATTTCAAGAAATAATTAGTGTAATTTCAGAAGCCGTTCCGCCCACAACTGTGCTCATTTGGAACCTTATATTATGTTATATTCTTGGAATTATGGATATCTTGGAAACTGATTAATGTAATAAACATTACAACGATGAAAAAATGTGTCTGTTCTAGGCCTTAATAAGACAGAAGTTCCGAGTGATTGGCGGATTGGATTTAATATAGTTTTATCACAGTTGTGAAACAGTTACTTTCGCGTTGTATTTGCATTGAAAGCTGCAATAAAAGCATGTGTATTAACTTTAGTGGTATACTTTGCGTAAGGCAGCATTCTTATTGAATACTTTTATGAAAGCAAGAATTGATTGAAGCTGCTATAAAGTAGTTTTGATACTTGAAACTTTATCCCGATTCAGGAAGATTACTAAATACGACTTTCCCCGTAAACTCCCACTTTTTGAAAAGCGCCTACGTTTCCTTTTATGATTGTTCTTCTTTTATTTGAGTACTTTTGTTTCTTAAGTGAAATTTTCTGAGTACGAAGTCGGGATTTCGATGTAAATCCGTACTTACTCTTTTCGTCGTAAAAGTTTTTGATTGAAAAAACCTATTTGCATTGGCTACAAAGACATTTTGGTTTTATTTAATTCTAAGCTAACAAAGTGACACAATCTTTGTATTCGTTGTATATAAAATTGTCTTATACTTGTTTGTTGCAGTCTTTCAATTTTCAAAAGACTTCATTTTTTGTAGACTCCTTGTGAAACAGACACCCAGTTTTCATGTGAAAAACCTGTAGTATTTGGTGTATTATTTGTACTGTTTCTTGCCATATTGTTTCTTTTCAGTTTTCGTGCGCGTTAAAGTTGTAGTGAGTGCAGCATATGTTATTGTATTGACAAAGTTTTGGACGACGATTCGATATTTTACAAGACAATCCAAAATTGATTTTTTATATATATTTTTTTTGTTACAGGAGGCAAACGGGAGTAGGCTCATCTTATGTTAATGGATACCACCGCACATGGACACTCGCACTGCCAGAAGGCTCGCAAGTGCGCTGCCGGCCTGAAGAAAGGGAACAACACTGTTTAGTCGAATTGGTTTTGAAATACTTCAGTGGGCAGCAGGTTCCATATAGGGGTGATGCGTGGCAGAAATTGCTTTAAGATCTGCTCAGTTGTCATATGCAACAACTCTCAACTTAACCAAGTCAAGAAAGATGGTCGCACAAAATAGATACTGGCGACTTTACAGACTTATACATTTTGACAAAAAAAGTAAGTTTTTTAAAACCTTTCTATGTTTTAAAATCTTTTTAAAATCTTTCACTGTTTGTTAAAAAGTTTCTTTATAATAAAAGCTACTTTGTACGACCTAATAAAACGCGATTCAAAGCATGTTGAACGGTTCTTAATTTAAAATTACACATGCATCATTCAAGTCTACTATAAATTAAAATATTTAAAAAGCCTGAACTCACGCTATTTAAAAACACAGTTTAGCTTATTTTGTACTTCATGAATATTGTAGGGATACCATATTTGAATTAAAACATAAATAAACCTATAATTTATATACTTTCCCCTACATGAGACGCCACTATGCCACCTCGTCTTCCCTCCCCAATCTACAGCATGTTTAGACTAATCACAATCATAGCATTATCTAATAATTTGTTATTCTACTGTCTAATACTACCTTTAGTAGTAGTAGTATAGGAGTACAAAGAAGTATCTACTGTTAGTAAAGTATGTATGATGATCAATTTTCCCTCGATTCCTTTTTGAAATTGACGGAAACAATAAATATTGATTTTTTTAGAAAATAATAATTTTGACAACAACAACTTAATTATTAAGTCAACGATACAAAATTGCTTTATGTTTATTCACTCCTAACCTGACTTGTATCCTTTATGCATATAATATTATTCCCCTACGAATTGTAAAACAACAAATACTGAAGTCGGTAACCCTACGTATGAAACTACTGGGGAGTGGATTGACTAATAAGATTAGCATAATTGCGCGGGTACTGCACGCGAGCCCATAGTTTTTCACAATTAACAGCGATTGTTAAGCGCATGTAGCGAGGCATCCGCTTACGTAGCATTAAGCTGAGTGCACTGATGTAATTGCTTTAAGAATCTCGACGTGGTTTATGGAAATTTGTGTAATGATATTAAAATTGCCAGTCAGCTAATGGACAGGTACATTTAGAGCGCGAGACTTAATTTTGAAATTCGATTATGTCAAACGTCACAAATGTTATTTTGGTACTAAAGTCAACTTTAAATGTACGCTGTGTCTGTGTGTTTATTTTTGTTATTTCATAGGCTAGTTCTAAGCAAATAAGTGTATGAAGTTTTTTACGGTAGATCTGCGTTTAGAATCAGCCTTCTAGTCTAGTAAGGATTACACTAAGTTTATGTTAATATTTCTAATATTAATGCACCTAGACTTTCGAAGGCTTCCTCCAAATCCATCCATATGTCCGTCATCTTCACTTCTATTTTCCAACTATTAGATATATAGATAGATATTAGATAGATAGTGGGCTATCTCTTTGTTTTTCCTCTTCCCAGATTTCTGGAGAGTGTCCCTTTTTTTCTTAGTAAATGTTATATAAAAAATTTGCTTAGTGCGGAATCTACACACTAAAGTCGGGATCCTAACCACTATCACTCATCGGGGCAGACAAATGCCCCCATGACTGACGAACACGAGTACCCATGGAATCGAGTCTGTTATACTTAACATATTTACGATATTGAATAAAAGGTAAATTATTTGATGATACTAATTGGTACCATACGATATAGTACCAATTATTTTTATTGTAAATTATTAAGTTTCAAGTTGCAGTTGTGATTTTATTTACATTTAAAATATGAACTCACTTTTCCGAGCCATTAAGCGTATTTGAATCCCTTTTATCTGTTGTAATCTGTTTATTATTTTAATTTTGTTTCCTTAACATATTTATGTAGGCAAGTAGGTGATTAATCTTATGTACCATAGACACGTGACAGAAATAAGTGTATTTCTCCGCGACGTAGCGAGTGTTTTTGTCTGCAAAGAATCCCATCAGATACTGTCAGAGTAGCCACCCACCGTGAGGAGACTCGCATAGCCTATATATTCAAGTATCTATCATAGTTTTCGTGAGCCAAATAAAATAATTTTAAACCTTTTTTACAACGACGACCAAAACTCGTATTGTAGTTTAGTTCAATATACGGATATTGTTTCTGTTGCAAGTGCAATAAAACTCACCGAATTCGTTTACACATTGGCGCTTGTATGTTAATAAATATTGCAAAATGTGGCTACAATTTTTCTTGTAGGTAAGCTTATAACAATAATGGTCACTGGAGAACGTAGATATAATCAGCGTTAGTATTCTCTAACTTCCTTTGGGTAAAAAATTTTGAAATCGTCGATCAGGAATCTTCGCAATTTTATACTCAAACGGTGAATTAATTATAACGGCGAGGAATCCAGCATGCCAAAAAGTCAGCATGTGTCAGATACAGGTTGACACGACAGAAGTTTGGTATTACTTGCCTATTAGAAAAAGAAATATCAAGACAAATACAAAAATATAAGCTCCTTGCACAGAAAGCTTTAGCGGCACTGGTTTATATACTGTATATATATTTTAATTTATTTACTTGCTGAATTTCTTGCCCGTTCTTCTCAGAACAAGGCCTCCTGGTAGTTTTGCGAACGGATGGCGTAGTTTTGTTGTTTCGCGAATTTTGTAAAAGTTTTGACATTTATGCCCTAAGTCGCATCTAAACTGAATAAACGAATTTTGATTTGATTTTATTTACTAACAGTTATATTTAAGCTTATGTAAAATGTATAACAAAATCTAGGGTTTATTAAATTTTTTTTTGTTTGTTTTTTTTATCGAACAAACGGGCCTCGTGTTCACCGGATGTTAAGTGATACCACCGCTGATGGACACCCTCAATGTAAGAGGGCTCGCGAGTGCGTTGCCGGTAATTTCTGTACATTGCTTGACCAAGTTCCACCAAGATTCTATTAGTATAATTGATATAATCAAGTTTTATCCTATAGAAAAGAACTACATTATTTTAGCTATTACACTTAACTGGCACATTACATGTACACAGTATTAAAATGTTATATTTAATGACCACATACTGCCCTCACATCCTCCCCGATCCTTTAAAAATGTTCACTGCGCCATGACATGTATATATAATATTTAGTCTTCCTAAATTTCAAGACAATATCATCTTACGTGTACTAATGTAAATCACAGCGAAGCCAGACAATAATTACGAATAATTGGGAAAGTAATTAATTCTGACGTTCCTTTGTTTGAGCTCGGATTACTAACATAAATACGTACACGGAGAAATAACAAAATCACGTAGACAGTTTATTTTGTGTTAGAAACCAAATATTCAGATCCGCTTTCCGTTTATTACCTTTTGTAAATAAAACTAAAATAAAGAATTTACGAACAAACTGTACGTTACAAGTACAATTTACGAGTAGTATTATAACGCTACGGACCAGTCAATGACAGATATCGTAAATTTAGCGTCGAATAATATTATTTTTAATATTTAACCAAATAAAAAAAAAATATAATACAAAATTTACATGCATTTCTCTGAAACCAGTTCGGACAAAGGTGCGTCTTGGCTCTCTACACGCTACATTACCTCTTATATAACAAACACTTCAACATGAATACTAAATAACTCCATACTACATATAATATTTTTGTTATTTTCTATTACTTTTTTGTAGAATAATATATAGTAACGGAATAATTCTAAATGTAAGATTCACGTCCATTCAGTCATGAAATAAAGCTCACACATTAATTTATGTTTTAAAGTACAACTGTTGTTAGCATCAAACGCACAAGTAATTTACTTATACATTTTTTTGATATAATTGGGGGTCAAACGAGCCTGCGGTACGCCCAAAAAGGACAGTCATTGCAGCCCATAGACACCCATTAGTGGGCGCGTTGCCGGCCTTTGAGGGAGGAGTCCACTGGAATTTCAAAGAGTTGGAGGTCTTAGGTATCTCTCAGGGAGGACCCCTACCGGGAGTTGATTCCACAGTTCGTTAGTACATAAAATAAAATAACTGGTGAAACGGACTGTGAAAGGATTCCAGCCATTAAAGTGATGCTGATGAAATATTAGACTTATACAGCTCGTACGGCCTTGAAAGGAAACAGGAAGGATCAACCCAAACGATTCTTCAAAACACTCACAGGGACGGAATGTCCCTGCGTAAAGAGAGAGAGAATCAAGCCGATTGAAGATTGAAAAATCAAGCCCTTCGCTGAATTTGGTCAAAAATAAGAAGCTGGTATTTGGGATATTACGTGTGTAAATACATTAATCTATATAAAAATATTGCTGTGGTAGACTCTCCTTAACCCTAATCTTTGCGGTGTGTGAGAAAAATCATTTTTTGTCACCGCAATAAATAATATCTGACTAAAACTGTCCTTACATGAAATGTAAGCTCTGAACATCATTACAACTCCCTAAACTTATGGTAAGAGTGCTCAAATATTCCTTCAGGCTAAAACTAACTTAGCGATAACTTTCTGGTATTGTGATGGCTTGTCACTTGAATAATAAAACGTACTCTCGTTAGAGCTGAGCGTATGTTCCGAATAAAAGTTTTCTTCGTATTCAAACTTTGTAATGAATGTTTATTTTGCCTTTTATTACGTTATACTCACTCCTTTTGAGGTATTTATAGACATGATCTTAACATACGAATCAGTGGAATATATTTATTAGAACATGTATTCGTTTGTAAAGATTTCGGAACTTTGAACTTGGATAATATATTTTGAGTTCCTAATACAAATCGTTCAAGGGACGACAGATAGATTGAGACCTCGCTGCATGGACAGACCTAAGTTAAATAAACTTCGTCAATGGTTTGGTCAAAGCACCTAATCATTGTTTAGAATCGTGGTATCCAAAACTAAGTGCCATGATAATCGCAAACATTCTAAAGGAGCTTTAAAATTTGCCGCAACGCGTGGTGCTACCGTTTAATATAGATCAGTATAGTACCAACACTTATATTAAATAGACGTATTCTGAAGAGCCTTGTTTCATTACAATACTCAGTACCTTATGACATGCGAATATAACGTAAAACACATACCCACAATATTTAAGGATGTTATTTTCAAAGTAAGCTTAAATGTATGTCTTATGTACCGAGTGTCAAGTACTCTTAATTCACTTTTATTACAAAGAACGTCTAATTTCAATAACTCATCACGTTTTTAACATCAAAACGATTTTGTTATTAAAATATAAATAGTGTAACGACATTTTTGTGATAAAGTGCATTTTAATTTTGTTTAATAAATAACATAATACATCAAAATATACCTAATAACTAACCTTAAAATTTAATTATTAAAAAATATTATTAAAAGTAGTCCCTTTAGGCAAGGTTCCGAAGATACTGGCAGCGTTCCCCCTTTGAATAGCCAGACTAATTCTTTGTCCAAGGTAGCTGCCAGCTCTTCGTTCTCCTGTGATGTCGACTAACCTTTTTGATAATTCCCTAAAAAGCCTTAACGCGCTAGGACCCCACGGACCAAGGGTCTCGACACCGAATGGGACAAAATCATATTCAGAGCCCAGACCCCTGTATTTACAGGCTTTAGCTTTTTCAGCCGCATCACAAGCCGCACCAGCTCTGTTGTTGGTTCCATGAAGATTGGAAGGGGCCAGTGTGTCTGAACAGGTGGCATCCCATACCAAAACCCGACCCATCCTCCATGGAATCAAACTCATACCGTCCGGTCTCTTGCCATCGTCTCTAGCAATTCCAGTCGGCTCAAGTAGACTTGGCACGTTGACGGTGGCAAGGGACCGACGTATTATATCGTTGAGTGCGGCATGTCTCGAGAAGCGGCCAGCACTTTTTTGACATGATAGTCCGTGATGTCCTAGTTTGTCGACATCACTGCCACAGGGACATGTATGAGCAGCGCAGACCGGTACCCCAAGCCGCAGACAGGTTGTGATTCGGAGCGTGTCAGGTTCAAGAAAAGTTCCTGTATTTGACGAAGGGTAAGCGTGAAGCCAGTAGCCGGCCTCATGCGTACCCACGGCCAAAAGCCTAGCACGTGCTGAACCTGTACTACGGCTCAAAAGATTGTCATAAGTCATTTTGTTTAATTATGTATTAAAAGGGTAAATTATAATTTTCAATATTTATTTATTATGTATGTTTTTAAGTTCACCTATGTAGAATTAATAAAATACTTATACAGCAAATATATGTATGTATGTATTGATGTGATTATAATATATTCTTATTTTTAAGTCATCATTCTATTTAAACTGAAGCGGATTATGAATCACCCAAAGCAACTTATGCTCGTGAAAGCAACTATAAAATATCGTCAGTCACAGCCACCCCAATTAATAAGGGCACGATGCCTAATCCCCGAATTAGACCTTTCCCTAGTGCGAACGTAAATTCTGATGGAGGCGTTCAGACGCTTGCTTAATTTCACGATTGAATAAATCCAAATGTTATGGCCAAGAATATCCGTAATGTTCCCTCGTCCCATACATAAAATTCCAACCCACTTAAATTATAAATTACAAGCCTTTATCATATTGATAATACACTTCATTGCCTAAAGGCATAAGTTGTTTTATATGCCCAACGTGTTTCTGTTTGGTTAAGTAATCTTATAAACGTGATAGGAAGCAGCCCACAGAATCATGCAATATTAATTAAATACTGAAATTGTGAGGCGGCAACGTAATGTTATGCCCGCTTAGTTTACTCAAAATAGTTTTTTTTTATAGAACAGGGGGCAAACGCGCTGGTTGACCTGGTGTTAAGTGATACCGCCGCCCATGGACACTCTCAATGCCAGAGGGCTCGCGAGATTGATTCTTTGATGAAATTAAAATCTTTAATAAATTATAACGTCTTGATAAAAACTAAAAATGTTATTGAATTATATTGATACATTTAAACTCTTACTTTACTTTTACTTAATATAATCAAAATCCATTTCTAAGCAAGAGGAGGTTAAATCAAAGTTATAAAGTAAAATATTTTACTCAGTAAAACCTATTAACTTAAGCTGTGTGTGACAGTGTCTTTGATCTCATGAAAGGAAAAACATTTTTATTTATTATCATTTTCGCACTAGAAAAATGAAATGACATTCATTATGAAACATATAATATTAATATTAAAAATGAAAGATATTATGAAAAATATGCGTTGTAAAACGCTAATTAAAAAAAAAATAGTACCTGGATGACCGAGCTGAGCTCGGTATTATTGGAACGAAGTTTTTTATCGCGCGTTGTGAAAGGGGGTTAAACGGAAAAAAATCTTACGAAAAGTTGTCACGACACTTTTTGCTATTGTTGTTGTAGTACACAGGTTCTCGACCGATCACCCAAGTTAAGCAACGTCGGGCGATGCCAGCACTTGGATGGGTGACCGCTTGGGAACACCTCGTGATGTTTGTCTTTTTTTCCTTTCCTAGGAATAAGAAATGAAAACAACAAAATATAATACTACCTTCGATGCAGTTTTTTCAATAAATAAATAAAATAGAATTCCAAACATATGTTTCCTACTTCAATAACCACAAGCCAATTATTACTAAAGCCTACTGATTAAGTTTAAATAACATCATATTTGTTAATAATAAAAAAATATTATAACTTAAAAAAAAAAATTTTATGACAATTCCTTCACTAATTAATCGAAAAAAACCTCGTTCCATCCGGGTGTCCCTTAACACCTCTCAAGTTTTTTTTTTTATAAATTGTGTTTTTTTGGAAATTATATTTTAGTATGAATTACATAAAATGATGAAATAAGAATAATATTTTTCGACCTTACCGACAAAATAATAAAAAAATTGAACTGGTTATTTAAAGAAAAAAATCATCATCATTCCTCACTAGATCGAAAAAGCTACCCACTGAAGTATTTCTTGACTTTGTTAAAGCTGTAAAAATCTAGATTTTTCTTTAAAATATAAAGTATTGTTGTCGTTTGTTTAATGTTACATAGTTTTATTTAATTTTTTAAAAACTTTTGTCTATTAATTTACTTATGTTTTCTGTTTTATATATATATATTGTGTATCTATATAATCTGTTTTGGCTTTGTATATTGTTTAAGTGTTATGTTATATAATATATATGTTAGCTGTACCATTACTAATAAATATCTAAATAGATCTAGTTGCATATCAAGAATGTTTTTACAAACTCAATTAGTCTAAGCTCTTAATAAAAGCAAATCTACACACACAATATAAACAGAACATAGCAATGTTACGTAAACCAGAGGAAAATAAGGCAATAAATAACTTCAATTGTGATGTTTTCTTTCCCCGTATCGCGAAACTGGTAATGCGAGGAGCCATTAAAACAACATAAATATGCGAACGTGTCTATAAACGTCATTGGGCTTCGCTTGTGTAGTTGTAAATAACCAGATGCAATCTACAATGTTGACGGAGATATTAAGTAGTAAATGTCCTTTAGTATTTTTGTAAGGAGGCAATGTTATCTTAATTAAAGTTTTTACAAAATGTAAAATTGTCTTTTATTAACATAACTTTTACACATTTAAGAAAAACACTTTTTTACGGATTATAGTTATGTATTATTGTATTTAAACTTATAATTATTTATACATAATTTTAAATTTAAACCGACGTTTCGCGTGCTTTTCAGCGTGCGTGGTCACGGTGACTGAAGACAAAGGTGTTAAATGTCAAAAAGTATTACAGCTGTAGAAAATGTTGTGTTATCTGTATTTATTTCCCCGGAGTTGGTATCGACTAAAAGATGTAGGGTTTTTGCAGAAATTGCTCACGGTGTCCTCCATTTTCGCGGATTGTTTATTTTGAGATTTTAATTTGGATATTATTGGATCCCAGGTGTTTGATAATTTTAGGCCGTCCTCTCTATTGAAATTATCTACATTTCTAGCGCATTTAAATTCAATACACAAGAACATTAAATTTACTTTTGAAAAAGAAAACAACAACTGTCTGCCTTTTTTGGACATTTTAATTATACGCAAAGCAGATGGCACACTAGGTCACACAATACACAGAAAGGCAACCCACACAGATAGGTACCTCAATGGTGAATCCCACCACCACCCGTCACAACTGCTCTCTGTCGGTAAATGTTTGTTTCAGAGAGCCCAACGTCTTTGTGATGCGGCCCACCTCAAGGAGGAACTACAGCATGTCAAACAGGTGCTACACCGAAACAAGTTGCGCATCCCCCGGCTGCATCACAGAAACAAAAACAAGACACAAACAGTTCCTCGCCAGCCAGCTTACCTGCCATATGTGAAGGGAGTTACAGATAGAATTAGCCGGGTCCTAAAACGAGCTTCCATTAATACAATTTTCAAGCCGCACAAGAAGATTCAGCAATTCCTAAGACCAATCAAAAGTAACACCCCATTGCAAGATGCAGGTATATACAAACTGGATTGCGACTGTGGCCTGTCTTACATAGGGCAAACTAAACGCAATATGTCCAGCAGACTCAAGGAACACATTGCGGACATAAGACATAGACGACACACAAAATCAGCAGTCTGTGAACACACACTAGATAGGCCTAATCACTACATACGCTTTGACCAACCGAAAATACTTGCGAAAGAAAAAAGATTCTTCCCAAGATTGGTACGCGAAGCCATTGAAATCAAAAAACACGCCAATTTCAATAGAGAGGACGGCCTAAAATTATCAAACACCTGGGATCCAATAATATCCAAATTAAAATCTCAAAATAAACAATCCGCGAAAATGGAGGACACCGTGAGCAATTTCTGCAAAAACCCTACATCTTTTAGTCGATACCAACTCCGGGGAAATAAATACAGATAACACAACATTTTCTACAGCTGTAATACTTTTTGACATTTAACACCTTTGTCTTCAGTCACCGTGACCACGCACGCTGAAAAGCACGCGAAACGTCGGTTTAAATTAAAAATTATGTATAAATAATTATAAGTTTAAATACAATAATACATAACTATAATCCGTAAAAAAGTGTTTTTCTTAAAAATGTAAAATTGTTCTACGAAAAACAATGTGTGTGTGTGTGTGTTAAAAGTGTGAAGAGGACCATGGAAGGCTTCCACTTTTGAACTACACTTTCTTTTGCGAATTAGTGGCGTCGACTCCGGTTTTCCATGAGATACGATCTCTAATTGTTTAAAGAAAAAGTATACTTCAAAAGCCGAAAACGAACCCACTAAAATGGGTGTGTATTAGCGACGACTGCGCTTTTTGGGGCAAACCGTAACTTTATTTGTCTCTCCTATTCTATTAAAAAAAAACTAAGTTTTGACTTATGACTTACAAAAAAGTAGGTTGATAAACCAACTCGATTTAAAGGTATAAGAATATTTAGAGGGGTTATTGCTGTCCTCATTAATAATAGAATATAACACCAAAAACTTATTTCTGTACAATTTTAAATACTATTTCATAACCAGCAACTTTGTTGTAAATACACGCGATACTCCTTGTTTTTAGCAAACATGATTACTACAACCAATAAAATATAAAACTGTTTGTTCCATAAATTCCAACGTCTATCGTTTATTGGTCAACGCATATATGTCAGCCTAAGTATAAAAAATATCACTCAAACACACATACAAAATACGATTGTTAATACTCCATAGAGGAACAGCAAGGTTTTAAATTTATTATACTAATTTCATAATGAAATGTGCACTTCATACAGTAGTCCAGTTTCGTCTATTTTTTGTTTCGTCTATTTCTTGTAATTAAGTAATTTGTATTTTTGCACTTCTTATGTAATTTAATACATTTTTTTTCCTATACTTTCCTAGGTTGCCATGCGATAAGGCCGCCAGTTGCCCTCCTTTTCGTTAAACTATGTTCAATTTTTATATTGTAATGTAACGAAGTGCTAATAAATAAATAAAATAAAATTTCTAGTTACTATGTACAGAATTTAAGTCTACCATATAATATAAGTTTTTATTTCATGCAATATGTAGCAAGCCATAGTGTTTCATACGTGTAATAAGCTTTTGCATAAAGTTTGAGCTGTTGCCAGGTATGAGCTTAGAATAATTTCGTAGCAAATGACACAGCTATGACTTTGGCTACGAAAGCGCTGTGCTACGACAAACGTCATAAACTTTATCGCAGGCACTTCACCCGTAGCACGAAATAAGTGACCGTACTAAAATGCACTACACTGCAGCATCTTAGCATTTTTGTTCCTTCGTAAAACTTACTGCAGAGACTATTAAAAGGTTCATTAAACATTTAAGTGAAGTCTATTAATTTATTATTATTTGATTAAAATGGTAATATATTTAATTAATTGCCAATATGAGTTTTATACGGTATCATTACAGAAACATATTTCTAATAGTTTAATATTCAATATCCAAGTAATGTGAATGAAGGAACATTCAAAGAAAATATATGTGAAGCTAATTAATATATAAATAATTTTAAAGTTAGTCAAGTAGTAGTAAATTATTAGTAGTAGCAGTATTAGTAGTAATAAATTATTTCTGTCTTAATATTATTTAAAATACAGTAGACAGTTTCAACATTTACTCAGTAGGCGAAGATCAGTAAAATAATTTAATGATCATTTGGGTTTGATTGCCTACTTTTTAACAAGTTATATAAACTGGCTTTCTTTGAAGCCGGTTTATATGGCTTCTAATAAAGCATATATTACAGTGTTGTTATTAAAATCTAACGTGGCCACGACTCAGCACAAAATTTCGGAAAATTCAATCGTAAATGTATTCAAGCGATAAAAGGTCAAACTTTAAGCCCAAACGATTTCGTAAAGCCCGGAAATGATCAAAACTGATTTATATTGTTATAACATGCGTCGCGTTATTTAGTCGCTGTTGCGTGTCGCGCCACATTATATTGAATGAGAGTGTTCAAAAGCTTTGTTTCGCACTGTAGTGTGGAATTTAAACAGCACAGATTTGAGTAGTTGCGTTTCATATATTTCGCATATTAGAACATCCAGGTACAAACGCCCTTGGCTAACCTACGCCAAAGTTCGCGATTGGATTAAGGGAGAAAATTGTTAAGATTTCGCTGTAAATTCCATTCTACACCACAATTTTGTGTTCTACTTTTTAACGTTATATTTGTATATGTATGCAAAATTGTATTATACCTCACCCCTACACGACAAAAAGTAGTTCGTGCTTCATGTTACGTGATTTTTAAAGTATAATTAAAAGGTTATTGAATAGCGTGCAACTATTCATTAAGACATTATCTGAGATGCTTAAAGTAATGTTAGTAAAATGAGGTCCAAACAAAGGGCAGAACATCGCGTGAGGGCTATCGTAATCAACACTAAAATAAACCAAATATGTACCACCAATTAAACTTTACGACGACGGAACTGGCGTGCCCCTGTTATTTATTGTATCACATGAATAAGCTATCTCGCTTTATTTTCTTCATAAAATAGCCACGAAGTAATCGACAATGTGAAATAAAAACCAAACAATTTCTATTCAATTTAACCCTTCTGTTTCCGGATGGTTTCACTTGAATACAGTCTGTAAACATTTTCAAATGCCAGGATAATAAAGGACAAGGTTCTATTTTCGAAGTTTTCATACATTAATTACTCTTTCTCTCTCTCTTACTCTCACTAGGTCACGTGTGCACTAAAGCCCTAAAGCAGTGACATGTTTTCGAACGACTGTAAATTAATGTTAGTCTTGGCTTTGAGTCAGCTTGGAACTAACAATTTAGATTATTTTAAGACTTTCGATGTCTTTAGTACACTTGTATAGTTAGATTTGATGTTAAAATGACGAACCAATGCCAATCAATTGTGAACTTTTTGGCTATTATTAGCGCTTTAACATATTAAAAAATAAAAGTTCTGTTACTTAGTAATACTAAGTAGTAAAATAACCGAAAGCGCCACCTCAAAAATTAATAACAAAACAACTTAACGTCACATAAATCGCATTGATGGCTCGCAACCAACTGCCATAAAACTGGTGTTTATTAGGAACTACAAAATAGCTAAAACAAAACACATACGTCAAAAATGACAAAGGAAAATGAAAAACGTCAGAAGCAATTGGTATCTTCATTTCCATTCAATTTCATTGTTTTGTAGATTTTTATTGTGTTCTTTCTAAGCTATCGGCCATTGTAGGGACGTGAGAGGCTGCTATTGTGTACTCAAATCAACGAGGCCCCGGCGGTATGGTAAAGAGAAACAAAGCCTTTTTCTAAATCGGTACTGACGCTTTTAAAACAAGAGACTGCGTCATTGAATTTCCTTTTAGAGTTTGACGCCTCAAATTCGAATTTTAAATTGTATGAAAACCTTTTTATGATTTGTATGTCATGGTGTCTTAATTAATGAAAACAAAACAATTATTGCTTTGTCGGAACACAAACAGAATATTTATTTTATATACACTTAAACTTTAAGCGATTTTCATTAAACATTTTTTTTCTGAATATAGTGTTGTATAAAATTATGCAAAATTAAGATTCTTTTTGCTTTTTTGAGGTACCTACTGATAAAAGTATAACCTAAAAAGAAGTAATTATGGCCCACGACTCACTGTAAAACTAATTAAGGTACCAGCCAATTATGACACTGAATTATGAAAATGCCATATTGCGTGCTGCATGGTATTCAGGTCACCCAACTTGAGACATATTTACTAATTTTATAATAAGTATAAACAATATGCGACAAAACTACAGGTGCTCCTCTTTGCCTTTTTCTCCCCTGCTCCTGGCTATAATGATATTATATACATTAAAAATAGCCTGTATTCGCGTGCTTCGTAAGTATTACATTCTTACCACTATGTTTAATATAAGTATACGACCTCTGACTGTGTCAAGAAGGCCTCAAAATTCTTCACTAGTCTCTCATCCTCGCCACCATTTTCAGTTTAAGGTGTGTCCTTTATCCTCATTGGGCCATTCCTGGGTCTTGTTGATCCATTTGTCATTCTCTTTAACTTTTTTGAATGAGTAACGACGTCTGTTGCTTGCAAGGCTTCGTTTTGCATGGTTTCAACCGAAAAAAACGCTCTATAAGCCTTTGGATTACTTCAAACGTTTTTTATTAGCGCCTTATTAACGATCCACTTTCGGCATCTATGTTAGCTATATAATGTATACTATTTATATGTTCGCTACATAATATAGGTACAGTGATTTAAGCTTGAAAAACTTTAAAAGGCCTTAAACCTTTTAAAGTTTTTCTGATCATTAATGTCATCTAAGGTATCAATTTATAATTGAGTGCACTTAGTGAATAAATGAACGTGACTTAAATTTAATTAATTAATTGATTGAATTAATTTAAAATTAATTCAATCAAAGAGTTACATTAAATCTATTAATTTATAAATTAATTTTAATTTTATTTATTCAATATTAGTTGCCTAACCGATGTGGATCAAACAATCGTAAAACCCATCATTTGAAATTTAAGAATAACTCATATTTAAAGATCCAGATACGACCGACGTAAATTAGCATCGAGCAGGTAAAGATCTTTTTAGCTTTTGATGTCTATGGTAAACATATATTTAGTCTGTAGTCAAAAACAAATGTTTGTTCCATTTTTAAACGCCAAAGTTAATAACAGCTAATTATGATGCATTGTAGGACGTCAACAGCAGCCTAGATTAGGCTTCCACAGAACAGTGGCTCGGTAATGGGAAACAGAAACCGTTTATAGGGACACTGGGTTAATTAAAATGTCAATTCACGTTGGAACTACTTTTCTATTTTCTCATTCCTTTTATGACAAACTCGTGGAAATTGGCATTCGTATTAAATTAATAGACTAGAATTAGTCTGACATTTTTATAGAATAAGTGTATGTTAGTTTAAGTTTATTCAAATTTTACGGTAGATACTTATCATTTAATATTGAGGCGGAGGTTTTTATACCCGAAATCAATTTCATATTATTTTTGTTTTTAATATATGTTTTAACATGTAAAAGCGATTAGGTACATTATTTCAAACTGTTTTATTTTATAATTTACCCTGAAATATTCTCTATATACGAATAATTTAAAAAAATATTAGCGTAGTACCAATCATTTAGGACAGCAATGTTCTATTTTTAAATTTGAAATCATAAAAGAAAATTCACGAGCATTTAAACTTTTTAAAGTATCTATAAAATCGGCACAGACTATAAAAAATGAATGGCGTCACCAAGTTCATAAACATATTTCGTCGATTACTTTTTTACTTATCACAGTCGTCAAGCACGTAATAAAATATTATCTAAGTGAGTTTTCATTTCAAGATATTAATATCTTTAACATCTTGTATAAAAAAATCAGTGGCGCTTCAACCTCTTTAGGTCTTGGCCTTAGATTTCTGAATCTGTTTCATGATCATTTTTAAATCTAATAGGCAAGTAGGTCATCAGCCTTAAGTGCCTGACACACGTCGTCGACTTTTTGGGTCTAAGACATGTCGATTTCCTCACGATGTTTTCCTTCACCGTTCAAGCAAATGTTAAATACGCACATAGAAAGAAATTCCATTGGTGCACAGCCGGGGATCGAACCTACGACCTCAGATTCGCACGCTTCGACCAGAGAGTCGCACGCTGAAGCCACTAGGCTAACACTGCTCACACCTTGTATATTTGGTCCAATTCCCAACATTATTTCAAAACCCACATGAGGATAGTCTAATCATTTTTTAGGTTACTCAAATCAAATAATTAATATAATATATATCAAATAAATAATTACTCAAAACTTAACAGTATTAGCTTCAAGTCTACGTCGGAGAGCGACCTATTTGTGAAGCGTATGGTGGTAGTGTACTGTGATTTAAAACCGTACTTAGAGAAGATTAATTCATAGCAAAGTTTTTTCTGTTTGTATTTAAATACTTTTAATTGTTCAATTAATAATTATATAGTTACAACACAGGTGCTAGCATCACATTAGTTTAGTCACATCCATTTTTTTTAATGAAGTTGTTAAGCCATGTGCTGTAAATAAATAAATAAATGATCGTCACTATTAATCCAACTTCAAAGGTTGCTTTGAAGGAGGTTTATTTTATAGCGGTTTAACTGTAAGATTATGCCTTGTGTTGTGATATTAATTATTTATAAGATTTGTTAAAGAGATGTTGTTTTAACGTGGCCAGTTCATAAACATAGCCGACTCAACTGGCTTTTTTATGTTATATTTAATTTCTCAATAGTAAGCCACATAATAAAATTATGACATTTATGATTCTGCTTTGACATAGACGCGGTTAAAACACAGTTTAGTTTAACATCACATTGAATGAAAGTCGGCCACTCTTCAGCTGATGTTCGCGGCGCATACGAGGCAGTTGACAAATGAAACAGCTTCCAACATATTTTTTAACTTCCAGAATGAGGGCGCGTTTTGTGCCTTATCTACTGTGATTCATAATACGTGATACCCCGCTTCTGTTTTTCAAAGCCTCCTTTGCTTTCAGCAAATTCTATTTTTAATATAAAGTGCTATGTAAAGGCTCTTCATGTAATATTCATGACGTGAATGAACGTAGGGCTGGCATTTTCAATTAATTTTTAATGATTACTAAGTTTAAAAGCATTAATGGAGCAACTTTGGAGACATTTTAAAAGCAGACCATGTCCAGGTAGGTCTTTGCACATCAAATAATTTAAAGAACATTTTAAATGTAGCTTTTCAACGATGACCCTTATTTATAAGCTTCACATAGACTTTTTGTGTTGTGTATTTAATTCTAAAGTCCAGGCGGCATTTTAAGGAATTTAAAAAGCTGGAATGGTATTATAGTTACTCTCTTATTAACATTTAATTTATATCGTAAAACTACTCTTGAAATTTTACCCCGGGACATCACACTAGACCTATCAATGTATATATTGCGACAAGCAGACATAATGTTCAGACTATGCGTCACCTCCCATAACAGCAGCTTTTACTTTATTCACTCCCGCCGTAAGATTTTTATTGTTATTCTTTCCCTTTTGGCTGAAACGCTGTATTCGTTGTGAGGAGGTGTAATGACGCGTGAAGCGTGAAATACGCGAACATTTCGGTGCCTGTGAAATGGAATGCACCTGCCTCCTTAGGTTTTATGTGAAGTTTCCTCACCTTCGTCTGCTAAGGGCTGCCAATATCGCCGTCCTCACTTTGTGACCCCTCATAATATGAGCAATATTTCTTGAGAGGTATTGAACGTAGGGTTTTGCGTCAAGTAATTTTATGAGTGGGTCCACTTATCGTACTATGTAAAAATGTGACGTAGTTTTATATTTGAGCAAAAATTCTATTATAGGATTTCGTTTGTTTGAAAGGTAAGTAGAATTTATTTTACAAGTAATAGATTTTTCCTGTCGTCATAGATTACATTTGAATTTATAAGATAATTACAATTTTCGAAGCTTTAATGCATTAACCACCGATTTCAAGAAACGTTAAAAACATAAAATTATACAAATTCTTAAAAGGCCGGCAACGCACTCGCGAGCCCTCTAGCATCGAGAGTGTCCATGGGTGGCGGTATCACTTAACATCAGGTGAGCCTCCTGCCCGGTTGGCCCCTGTTCTATAAAAAAAAAATTTTTTGATGAGGGGTAAGATGCCTAAGGTTTTTGATTTCAAATAACAGCTTATACAAATACACATATACCGACAATTATATATAATTCCTTTATTTTTATAATAGTATCTCGTTATTAACTTGCAGTACGGCCACTGAATCGGTAAGCCTCTATTCATTTAGTCAGAACTACAATACAGAACAATGACGCTTTTAGGCACCAAGATCGTAAGCTCTGCAACGATGTGAGCTTTGATAAGCTTACCAGATTGAAAGTTTCCCGAAATTTAATTTACCAAAATAGTTCCTTTGAAAAGCTTTCATCAGCTTATACAAGTTTATTATATAGGGTTTATGATGCACTGTTTAGAACTTTAGTATGGAGTAGAATATTTACAGGGAACTTAAGAAAATGATATTAATTTATTCTGTTTTACAAATTTTTAATTTTCTTGATTAAAATATAATATAATACGAGTATAATCACAATATATAACGTTAGTCAACCGCTGTGGCTTATATTAATGTAACCATAGCAGTATTGTATAGGACCGCAATAAATATATATGAAAGGATTTTTTTTTATTTACAGCTTATGTTGGATAGCGTTAGGGTATCTGTTTGGGTAGACCATTTACTAGCCGCGGTAGCAAATACCTTAACGTTATTTCGCCATATACGTCGTTTGCACTTGTTGAACTTGAAATAAGCGATAAAACTTTCATTAATATATTTCAAAATGCATATCCCTGAATATTTTTTCTTTGGGTCACAGTCATGCCACGTTAAGCGTAAATTGGCAGATATTAATACCTATTGGTACATACACAGGAATGTTTGTTCCTTTATCAGTCAAACTGACATGTTTAATAATTAAAAGGCCGACAATGGACTCGCTAGCACTCTGCAATTGGAAGTGTCCATGGGCGCCGGTATCAATTAATATCTGGTGAGCTGTTTTACCCGGTTTTATTAATAAAATATATAATAATTGTTGACAATGTCAGTAAACGTAATGAAAAATGGTGGACCATTCAAATATGACTTGAAGAGCCATAACTTTTATTTCTACATAATATTGTTTGACTGAACAGCCTTGTTTTAACATGATTTCACTTTTTATTAACAGAGTGATTTATTGCCTCTTTATTACAGAAATAGTTCATACAAAATCTAAAAACCACTATTCACTACAATAACGAAACGAATACAGCAGTCTTTTTGTGAAGTGATCACACTATACATGCGGATTAAATAGTGTTGATTTTCAAAAAAATATAAATATTAAGTCTAGTATCATAGTCAAAGCAATTAATATAGGATTCTTAACGTGTACGAAGGAAGCCCAAAATTTGGTGAAAGGTGCCCGTAAATTGTGATTATCTTAGTATAACGCAGCCGCACTCCTATTTTATGAGGAAAGCCATCTGGGTCCTCGCCACAATAAATTCACCAGCGTTATGTCTTTTTCATGGACACCGAAGGTATAAAAAGAATCTCTCAAAATACTGTTTTTAAATATACTAAAAAGCTGAAACTTGTATTCTCGTTAAGTAATAAAACATGTTTGGTGCGTTTCGTTGAGTTCGGTTTAAATAGGACGTTTTTTATATCACGGCATAAAAGTTTACTAAATGAAATTTCTAACGAATAAAACAAGTGAGGTTTTTAGAATGTGTTCGATATTTAAAAATGTAATGTTTGCATATAACGCTGGTTGACGTTATTTTATGCATCATATCTATCTATTTATTAAGTCTACAACATTAGGAAATCTACTGATTATTTTATAAAATCTTCAATCTAAAATTTAGGACAATTTATGTAAAAATAAGTTTTGCAAAAAATAGAATTTATAAAAAAAAATTAAAAACATATACAAGATAAGAGAAACACAAAATGAAATTACCAAGAATTTTTGGTACTTAAAGCAAAAAAAAAAAATCATCAGCAAAACAGCGAATTAAGTTCGAGAAAGGCACCCAACAATGCTTTCTCTAAAACCGATCAGCCCACTACCGAATATATAAGCTGTGTTCAATCCGTTAAAGTCGCGAAGAATTCATATTATTCATATCGAAGCTGATAATATTAGGTTTCATGAAACATTAGCGCTTGTGATACTTTTTTATATACACCTTAAATGGAATGCAATAATAACTCATATAGATTATGTTCCCTCTACAAATAATGTCTTGAATCCAACCTGTTAGATACCTTGTTATTGGCGCTAATTGGTTATGCATATAGTTAAAATGAGTGTACTTTGTTACAATACAAATTTTGGTAAAGTATTATATTTACGGTCTACATTCATATAATTATTAATTTCGATCCCAAAGTAAAATTGAGTTGTCCTTAACTTATTATTTTATTTATTTATTAACACTTCGTTGCATTACATAAAAGGAAAATATTAAACATAATTTAATGAAAGCAACTGGCGGCCTTATCGCTTTAGAGCTAACTTATGTTTTGTTTTTCAACCTTAATGTTACGATCTTTAGTGTACAATACAATAATATTACATAATATAACTCATGAAGTATACATACCTGTTAAGACTTGTCTCCCCAGAGGCTGCTTGGTAACGATGTTAGGCGACCCTTGATACGAAGTGATCGGTTCACAGATAGGGGCTCACTACCTGAATATTAGGTAATAGTTTAGATACGTGCGAAATATGTATCAGTAAACGTTGTCAAATTTGTTAAAGAAACTCCTCGTGATGATATTCAGTAATAGATCAGTCAGAAGATAAAATTCTATTCAATATTTTAGATGATTTTGTTAAGGCCTGATTCTAACATCAAAAACGCGTAACTTTTTCACATGTATTTGTATAGTTATGTCTGTTCGTAATTTAGTTTAGGTCCAAATACCAAAGAATGCAACGCTTAACTATGTAAATTAGGTGTTGTACTCTTATCTTTAAATAGGCGTCAAAAATAAAACATACTTTGTAAGATTACGTTTGACGTAAGAATATCGTCCATACGAATGTTTAGCTAAGCCCTAAAAATAACCAAGTCTTGAAATTGTTGACATTTTGTGTGCAATTCTTTATCCTCTGTCTTTGAAGCGACGCCTACGAGCGTATTTCAGCGTTTATATTGGTGTCAATTATCCGGGAGGTTTTCTATGCCTTGGCCCTGCCAATGACAACGGTAGGACCGGCTTATCACGCCTAATTTGGAACCCAGAACTAGCAAATAACAATCGTTGTGTAAACACTTACTTATATTGTATAAGTATAAAATTACTTTAAGTTGACGCAAATTCAAAACATTTAAATAAAACGTCGTTAAGAAACACTATAACATATGTTATATACTTATATCATTATTTGCATAAATGACGTTTCGAGTACTACTCAGCCGTAGTCAACAATAGACACACCGAAACTTTGTTTCAACTATATTTTTCTTTATTTCATGACCATAGATACGTGCTTTAGCTGGAATAATAAAGTATCAGTAAGTACTACATGTTATGCGATGCGATGGTCTGTCGTGAAGTTTGAGCTTGCTGTGTGAAGAAGCAATAGGAAAGAGGGTTACCAATCTTGGTTGTTGAATTGCGAGATACGGCGTCATTGTTTGCAATTGTTGGCAATAGGCAACTGCCGTCACTGTTGTGCCATTCGAAAAGAAGCTGTAATGTACAAGTTCGGTACTGGTCCACCAGACAGTCACAACTATCTCCCTAAAAGTTATCTTTTTTAGCGCACTGTTTAAGTGCTGTCCCCCTGAGACAAACGCTTACCGTTGTCACAAAATCCACCATTTTCTATACCTATCAAGCAGGCATTCAATAGTGGTATGCATACTTCGACGCGTAGGTCTCTTTGTTGGTTTCTTACTTCATGTAGCACGCACTTATGTATTTTTTCTGCTCTGACACAGGTTCTTCAATCTTCTTTTGATACCAACCCCGAAGCCTGCAAGCTCAGCTGCAGATAGAGTTGGATCCGCTTCCTCCATTTCCTTTAATATGTCGCTGTCGACAATGATTATCACCCAAGCACGAGGCTATTCTTCAACTCCAAATTAATAAATTAAATGCAATTCGAACTGGATTACTAGATTGAAGCGACCAATAATGAACCATGTCTCCGCTTGCCAAAATAACCCGAGCCGAGCTGTCAAGGCCATTTACGCCAACAGCAATATTCCATTCCAAAAAAGAACAAAATATGGACTGTGTTTATGCAGTGTTAGGCTTGTACACGTCGTTAGTTGATGTTGCTTGCGCAAAGTATTTCCACGTAGCAACATTATAGTGTTGAGAAATTGTACTAATTTTCAATTATCCATGGTGCCAAAAACTACCAAAATTTTACAACAGCAAAAGCTCTCAAAAACAAATGACTGAAGTTGAAACTTTTACATTTAAATTTAGAATTGCACGTCAATCCATGGATAATTAAATCTGTAAATACCGATTATAGAATCTCGAATAACATAGGTAAATACCTACTGACTACTAACTGAGCGTTGCTTAAGGTAATTTCTGTCGCACACCATCGCTATGTGGAACTAGCTGCCCACTAAAGTATTTCCGAACCAATTCGACATTGAGTCCTTCAAGAAAAAAGCGTAGCTTAAAAGGCCAGCAGCGCGCTGACCAATTTTCTGGCAGTGCGAGTGTCCATGAACGGTGGTATCACCGGTAGGTCTGAGGTGTAATTTTTTTTTGTAAATATATATAACCCTGAATTTTCAATCCTTTACAATCAAACCCTATTTTTTATTTCATTATTAAAATCTTATGTTGTGAACTCTGAGGTTTATGCAGAGAAAAATTCACAGAACAACCTAAAAAGATTTAAATCCGGAAAACCGAACAGTCTCTGGGATAACATGCAACATTTTGCTATAATTTTACTGTTCATATTATTCATATGAACTATTATTGATATTATGATATTTATTGAGCCTACCTAAACAGGTAGGCTCAGTAAAATCTCATTAAGGAGGAACGAAATTCGCGGGGGCAGCTAGTGATTTATAAGATTGTCTTATATATCAAACTGTAAAATTCAGTTAGTTTAATGTATGTTTGTAAGTCATTTTCTCAGAAGACTCGTCAATGTAAGTTACCGCGATAAAAAAATAAATATTTAATGTATTTTGTGATATTTTTTTTTTAATAAAGCTATTCACGAAACTAACTCTACGTACGTACAATTATGATAAAGTACCTCTTGACTTGATAAACACTATTTTTTAATATATAAATCAATATCAAACATTTAATCCCTTTAATAAAGTAGAAAATGTGTAGATCGCAATATAGCTCTGTTATCTCAATCGCTAACTTCAGTCAGTTTAAATTTCCCCTCGCAGATATTGTATTAGACATTTTTATTGCGTTGAATTAAGTTTCACAACTCAATAAGTGAATACCAGCTGTGTGTTACAGCTCTTCGAAACAAATATTGATTTTAGCATCATGAGAGCTTTATTGAAATTCTCGAGCAGTCTTCAGTCTCAAAATTTCTACAACAAACTTCTGAGGCGTATATTATACAAACAGAACGTGACCTAGCGTTTCATATAAAAAGTCCATGGTTTTGTGAAAACAAGGCAATAAAGGTCCTTATATCCTTTGAATTTATACCCAGATATTATCGCTCACATAAATTACTAACACGTACGGATCTAAATCGGATACTCAAATGGCTAAGCTTAGTTGTAATAGTATTGTCTGTATAAAGAACTCGCGATTGGGAAAACGTGTATTTTTTAATACTGATTAATTAATTCAATTGTTTATCCATTTTAAACAACTTTAACAAACGACAATTTTTATAAGCATATCCTAAACGTGCACAAAGCGTGCTTTGGGTCGGTTGCAGCTTAGGCATATTTTTTTCTGCATTATCAATGAAAATGATAGATAGATGAGAACTTGGAGTAACTGATCGTGGTTGGTAACACAGAAGGCAAAAGATCACGTGGCCGTTCACCAACCAGATGGACCGATCAAGTGAAAGACTCATCGTCTTCAAAGCTATACAGTGCGATAAGGGAAGCGCTGGACAGAAACCGATGGAAGCAGATAGTCCTCTCTAGGTACTCGTTGCTAACCACGACTTAAGAGAGATCTATAATTTTGTTTTTAAATAATATTGTTATTTTATGAATATCAATATATCTCTCTCGTTGACAAACCATTTAGATGAAATAACATCAGAATATATCCAACATTTTTTAAGTGTATTAATGAATCCGCACATTGATCGTATGGTTTTAAAATTTACATTCTGCAATAAAATATGTACAATATAAATGAAAGTAAAGTTTATAAGGGAGTTAAAATGAGACCCAAATAAAAAGAATTAATTTGTAATTGGGGCCGTACGACATCTGGTGTCTAATTGAGACATTAACAATGGGATCGGTTGGACTTGAATCTCTTTTTTCACAATTTCCCCAAGGCGTAATGTTTATAATGACTATTTCGGTACAGGATTTTTTAAGGTTTTCGCAATGATATGAAACCCATAAGGGATGGCCTAGAACACCTATAGCTCGTGTTTCCCCAAGAGGGTCGGTACGGTATTCCGTAACTTATTAGTTTAAAGAATTATTATTATGATACAATTTGATCAATATATTCTTGAAGCCTTGTTGTATGTTCAAAAAATATTTAGACTTTCACCAGTATAATACTCGAAAGAGAACTTATTTAAACATACAACCAACCAGGCTTCAGAAGATAAACCACTCCTAAGGAAATTGTATTCGTTTTAACAACAAACTCTCAAGCGAAATTAGAGACTTATCACGAAATAAATTCAAAGCTCTCGTTAAATGTAAATTAATCAATAAAGCTTTTAATAAATATAACGCATATTTAAATGTTCCTTATCCTTGCGATTGATTTTCAAACAATTTGTGTGACTCAAAACCTAGCAATTAAAAAAAGCGGCGAACAGTTTCTTGCCACTTTTCTTGCCCGCTCTCCTCCCTTGATTTGCAAACTGGGAAGTTAATGAAAATTTTGAATTAATTTAACTTCGTTTCTGACGTTCATAAGTGTACTTATATATGAATAAAGTTATTTTGATGAAGTTATGTTTCTACAAAACAAATTCTTGGCTTGGCTTTCGTGTGATTCACAGCAGTATTAATGTACCATACATTCAATCAACTTATGTAGTTTATTCTTATACACATTGCAAACAACAATATCAGATGAGCAGTAACTAGACTCACGACTGGTACATTATTGATTTGATTTTCTATTTTAAAAGGGTATCTAGAGTTTTTTACGCGCGCTTTTGCTTTACACTCTACCGATGAGTAGAAATGTCTTCCGATTCAAATTAAATGACGTGGAATAAGTGATACCTTTATCTTTTATTCCATAATAAACATATTTCATTTTATTTTTGTTCGTACTCGAATTTATCGGGTACTCGATTGGTACATTACCGTTAATCAGGAAACAAAAAGTTTCTTACTTATTAGATCCCGTTTCAATCAACAAATTTATCATTTATTAAGAACGCTCCTCCATTAGAATGCAAAGACGTCGCAGGTAATTTTGCTAAGCTCCCCCCAGTGATAAGGGTACAGATACATTAGGACGAAAAACCGCAACCTGAGAAACCACAGCTGAGAACAGTTTCGTCTGCATAAGACATGAACCCACACGTAACGACAATAATTCCTGTGCGAATGGATGAATCGCTCCGTTTAATATTTAACTCCCGCTGAAATTCTAAACGGCTCTAAGTTTTAGTGTTTTTATCCTTTGCATTTAAATATAGATATCTATTTTTGATAAGAAATATGTATAAGTCGAATTGTAATTAATAAAGAAGGCATTTTAAGTTTAAAGACATTTATTCTCATAATAGACATTAGTTACTTACATGAGAACACTTATATGCTAACGTTACAATTAAAAAAAAAGAAACTTGCTAGAACTTTCATTTCCGTAGATTGGGATCACTCAATAGATGGTATTTTAATCTTAATTTAAATACTGTTAGGGTGCCTGCACTTTTTATATTTTGTGGGAGTCTATTATACCACAGTACTCCCCCAACGCTCAATGTTTTTTTAACGTAATTGGTTCTATACTTAGGTATAATTAAATTTTTCAATAAATAATGATCGAGGATCGCACATTAATTTTTAAATAAATATTGTAAAATTCTTAAAACTTGTTGCTTGGTGTTCATAACAAATTAAATCAAATCAAATCAAAAATCATTTATTCATATAGGTTACATAATGTACACTTATGAATATCAAAAAAAAAGAAATATACATTAAATGATTCTAATTTTACATTTACTGCCAGTTCTCAAATCAAGGGCGTAGAACGGAAGAGAAGAACTGGCAATAAACTCTCCGGCACTCTTTTTATCGCCAAGTTTTTTTTACACAATCATATAATAAAAAGACATCTTGAGTGATAAATTATAATAAAATAAATTAAAAACAAAGATTTGTCCTCTAAAAATATAAAATTAAAATAAAAAAATCAGTGGCGCTACGACCTCTTCTTCTTTCTTCTAAGTCTTGGCCTCAGATTTTTGAATCTGTTTCATAATTATTTTTAAATCTAATAGACATGTTGGTGATCAGCCTCCAGTGCCTGACCCACGCCGTCGACTTTTTGGGTCTGCGGCATGTCGGTTTCCTCGCGATGTTTTCCTTCACCGTTCGAGCAAAGAAACTCCATTGGTGCACAGCCGGGGATCGAACCTGGTATGAAAGTCGCACGCTGAAGCCATCAGGCCAACACTGCTCACTCCTCTAAAAATATATTCTAAAATAAATTTCATGTTGCATGGAGGTACTGTATATAAAAGACAAGTGAATCACGTTCGTTGCTACACAGACGTGAGAAAATCAGAAATAAAACAGATACATTATTTATCAACGATCATCCGATCTCACGAAATTATCACACACAGTATCAAAAAAGATTCAAATTTCAAATTAACATATAAATCGAAAGATTTACCCTTAAACAAGATCAAAGAATTTGTCGAGCTCCGGGGTAGCTGATGACTGTTTACGGATAATACTGCACGGTCTTGAGACACCCTCCCATTTACATTATATACTTTTGATCGGAGCTCGTGATCGCTTTCCAAGATCGCAACTAAAAGGATTTTCATATTCCCTAATAGAACAAATATTATACGTATCAAGAGTTTTCGATTCGCTTTGAAGAACTTATATTCTGATCTTTTGAACAGTTCTTTTTTTTTATTTTATTTTTTGAACATAGCATCATAATGGTATCACTTATTCCAAAATACATTTAAAAATCAATCAATATTTTCAATTAGTTTTCTACATATCTATCGTAATATGTTTCCCAATTAATCACTCGCGAAAGCCCATATTAGTCCCGGAAAAATAATTCTACGTAAACACTTATACATGTGTGCGTCAAGGGAAAATGCGCTTTATTATGTTAGTAGGAATGTTAATTATTACAGTAGGAATAAATAAGGGCATCCAATTAACAGGGGCTCTCTTGACTTTCTTGCTCGATTGGTTTCTGTACTCATTACTCTTGCCTTACATCTTGAGGTCAACATTAAGAATGTCGGTATACATTTACGTGGTTAGACGCTGAAGTGCCTTTAATATTGGAACTATTTTCTTTACTCAACCTCTTCGGGAATATAGCAGAATAATTACACTCATAAATGAAAACATTATACTAAAAGTATTATCACTACAACATAGTATAAAACAAAGTCGCTTTCTCTGTCCCTATGTCCCTTTGTATGCTTAAATTTTTGAAACTACGCAACGGATTTAGATGCGGTTTTTTTAGATAGAATGATTCAAGAGGAAGGTTTATATATATAATAAAAATAAATAAAATAAAAAAGCCTTTTATTTCCTACAAATATAACTTTTTACATTGACCCATCTCCAAACGCTTACTTAACTAATTAAAATTAATACCTTCTTATTTTTATTTATTTTCTATATTATTTACCTTTAACTATTTTATTTACTGTTATTAATATTATACTTATATAATATTTGCTACTATATATATCATATTTACTACTAGATAATATTTACTATTACATTATTTTATTGTATTATTAGCTAGCTTGGTTAGATTTTAGATACTTAAATAATATAATTTGTAGGAACCCCATTATATATAATAACATCCATTAAATAGTGGAGAAGTACTGTTATTTTTGAGGTTACTTTTTACGACAAATAATGCGAATACGAAAAATAATTTTCGAAGCGAATTTAACCATTAATCCTTAATCAATTAAATACCATTGTTCTTTTAATATAGATCTATACAGCCCATTACAGCTTATTTAGCAGCGATCGAACGCGTATATTATCTGAGCTTTCCAGCGACGGAAATAACAATACATAATAAAAACCTGCTTTTCATCAGCATTGCACCCGTGCGAAGCTGGGGCGGGTCACTAATAAATAAATCGTCGTAAATAATTACATTTTTTCCGCTTACATTGCAAACGCAGGCTGAACCCTACGAGTTTTATCAAAATAATGTACTAAGTATTGTACACATTGAAAAGGTCTACAGAAAAGTCCGTGATGGTATATGTCTATATGGTATATGTCGCGTATATTATCGGAGCTTTCCAGCGACGGAAATAACAATACATAAAAAAAAACCTGCTTTTCATCAGTATTGCACCCGTGCGAAGCTGGGGCGGGTCACTAGTGTATAATAAATTGAAATTAATTTTACTTTAGATTTTATTTGACACATTTAAATGAGTCATTTGTCAAACTCGTAAACATGTATTTTCTAGTAAGTTATGCTGTGTATTTGCAACAATGGACCCACATGTAAGTATATAAACTTTTAGCAGCTTTTATCTTATCGTAATTAATTATAAAAAATTAGATCATATGAATGTGTATATATGTAAATATCTTTTCTTAAACTCCTTTTTTATGTGTCTTCTAAGAATTGATCTTTTATTTTATAGATTATTTTCCATTCCTTAATTCCATTCCATCCAATAATTTTATTTTTTACCCGTTTCCCTGTTTTGACCCTGGGAGACACAATGCACAAACCGTGGGGGCCATGAATAAAAAAAAAGTTATGCTTGCCTTACGGCACTTATCTGCATGCCTTAAGGCTGTGAAACTTGAGTAACTATTAATTAAAATTAGTTTTTCTTAAGTTAAAGTTCGCAATTTTGCATTGACAGTGGCCCGAAGCTATCCTTGGTTGGACTGCTCTAAGGGCTTATCATTAAAGTATCGTATTTAATAATGCATCTATATTCGTAATAAATAGCTTATTAATAATAATCCGGACCACAAAATTACCATATAGTAATGGACAAATTTGAAAGTTGAAAGCATAAATTATAAAGCGATTGGACAGGTGCTGTATTGTGTTTACTACCGTTAATTATATTATTCAAATATATATGAAAGTGTATTTATTTTCTGAGAAAATACTATGGTGTGTAATAGTTGACTATTTGTCATCAAACATACTATACGTATAAGCTAAATTTCAGTAGCAAAACTAAGAATTTAATAATACAGATGAAGCAAACAAAAACAAGTTTAATCTTTAAAATATTTAAAACTCGTGAATTTATTTTTCGCAAGCAATTTTCAGTGAAAAATAAGCGAGCTGAAGAGAAAACAAAGGCTTATAATACTTCCAGTGTGAGAAGTGAAGACGTGTCCATCCTTGGCTTTGCGATAAAATAAACTCTGCATGAATACATAAATAAACCATTTCTCATATCCCAGTATACATAAAATAAAATCGTAACACTGATAAATACAGGAATACATTTTTATTAAAATATAGATTTTAGTGTTATATTACCGTGTTTTGTTTTCTAGATTTTTTCTATAGACATACATAACTAAATGCCAAGTTAATAGTCTTGTCTTGTGCATGACCTATCACAATGTTCTCGAGAACCTGACTGGCCATTTAAAGTTGATGTTTCATATAATTAAAGAAATATTTTTTAAAACATTGTAAAATGTGACGCTGACATGAAACCTGACACAAAATACATTTATTTATAAAAATATATAAATAAATAAAAATATAAAATAGATTACTTATTGTACAGCCTGGAAGCCTATTACGTATTATAGAACGAAGACAAGTAAGATTACTAGTTTCACTAGCAGAATCGCAGCCTTTTCTGTTATCCACAACGGTGATTTACGATTATAGTAGATAGTTATCTCTGATTTATTATGAATGCTCTTATTTGATATCCAATCTTAGGAATTCGGAATATAAGTTCGGATATAGACAATTCACAAAAATGTTAAGCAATCGTTTTTATATGAAAAGAGGCGAGGCCTCTTTTAACGAGATTATTTTAAATGGAATAATTTTGTTTTACAGCTACGAAAAAATACCACATTGTTTGCCAAGTTCTTTAACTACCTCTGTTTCACTGATAACTTATTATTATTGGAATATTCATGATCGAAATACCCTTAGAATTCTTGTGATAGCACAAATCTATCTGTAAATATAAATGTAAATACCATTTGCATATTCTCGTTTTATAAATATCATTCTTCGAGAAAATTCTCTCTCTAAATACCCCTCCTCTCTTACCCTCCTCCCTTTAGACAGTTATTTAATTCATTTTTAAAAATCTCTTAGATACGTAATAATGGAACTATGGCCACAACTTACGAAAATTCAAATCAAAATCAATGTGAGGCCAAGACTATGTTGCAACCACCAAAATACATCTAAAACGTAAGATTTTTGTCTTTGAAAAAAAATTGGAGACTTTGTAAATGGAGAGAAGTAGACAATATGGTAAAATCTTATAAATATATCGGTAGGTTTAAGATACCAGTAATCACACAACACTATTGTGTAGAGTACTACTATTTCAATTCACGGCAATGATCTGACAAAATATTTTTTTATTAATATATGTACCAAATTTCAGATCAATCTGTCAACAATAAGGGTTAAATTTTAATTACAATATTTGGCCCAATCAGGTCAAGCTAAAAAAAATCAGTGGCACTACAACCTCTTTCGGTCTGGGCCTCAGATTTCTGAATCTGTTTCATGATTAAATCTAATAGACAAGTAGGTGATCAGCCTCCAGTGCCTGACACACGTGGTCGACTTTCTCTCTACTTCGAAAGAAACTCCATTGGTGCACAGCCGAGGATCGAACCTACGACCTCAGGTATGAGAGTCGCACGCTGAAGCCACTAGGCCCACACTGCTCTCAAGCTAAAAAAAATGAATTTAATTTTATAAAAAAGATCAATGCATTTACACAATGAATCATAGCAAAGCAACAAAAAAAATTTAAAACAAAATCCTTGGTCATAAGCCGCTTCTTCGCGATCTAAATAGCAATATCCTTAGACACAGAATGTCCATACATAATATTCTCATTATAAAATGCACAATACCTTACCAGGAGCCTATAAGCAGTTTCAACAAAAATTCATGAGACTCAAGCCGAGGAGATAAGCCCTGTTTTCATAAAAGATAAAAGTCATTCATCAGCGGCATCTATTATGGCGGGATAACCGTTGTATACGTAAATAATTCGCAAAATGAAGTTCCCCGCTATAGAATAAAGATGAGACATCGTGGAATATTGGGCTTTGGGATTCAGAGATTTCCAGAGTTATTTTATATTGCGACGGTGTTTGAACATATTTTAAATACGTTGTTTATTCTTACTGTAATATAGGCAAGTCATTCGTTCAAGTCTCGCCTACTCTTCGATAAATATGTGCTCATTTAGCAACAACTGTACTCTTAAACTGAAATTAATATGACATCAAAATAACATTCCTCTCGATCCCCAAGGCATCCCGTTATTTCATTTGTCCTCCCTTCCGTAGAACGCGTTTTGGTCAAAGCTCTCCGGTGTCCAGATTAAGCATTCTGATAAACAAGCTAGGTCTGGATATCCAGAGTTGCTCCCCTCACACTTTAAAATCGATTTTAGTTTAGTTTTTTGTAATGTTTGTTTTGTTTAAAAATTGTTTCGATTGATATTTGTATGTGCTCTAAATGAATGTCATGTTTGCCTCTAATTGCTTGTCACATTCAAAATTGTATTTTGTGTTTGTTTTTACCAATGTATCAGTGCGCCGAGCGTTGGCAAACTTTATCAATAAAAAAAAAAACATCGTCAAAAAGCCGTGGAGTAGGTGAATGATGAGTGTTATAGCAGCCCAATATTATAAAGAAATCAAAGAAAAGAAGTAAAGAATCTATTTAGCCTGAAGTAATCCACAAAAGCATCAAATTAAATAGTAGTTTTTTTAAGTAGTAGTTTTAAATTCTTAGTATTATTTGTTTTGCTTTTAAATGTCAAATTTCAGTCTTTTAATTTTATTATTATTATTTTTTTTAATGTAAAATTTTCTTTTAATGCGCTTTACTTGTTTTCTGCTTTTTATACACAATTTGTTAATCTATGTAATCTGTTTTGGCTTTTTGTATTATATTAGTATTTTGTATAATAATATGTATTAATTAGTAAGCTGTTAGATTACTTTAAATAAATAAATAAATCTTTATAAGTAGGAACTAAATGAAAATAATATTTACATTTATATTGCTGTTTATAGTTTAAAAGGAAGGAACACCGAGCTCGCGACCAATGTCTCTATGGATGGCGGTATAACTCATAAAAATTTAATGCAATATATGTAATATAAATTACAATAACGCGCTAGTAACAGCAGTTGAAATTAAAAATCACATCACCAAGGACTTAGCAGCCTTCAAGAAAGGAGTCAATTTCTTACGAGGACGGCAATGCAGTAACCACGGGCGGGCGGTATCAATTCACAGCTGTTCATCAAGTGATCCTGCCCGCTTGTGCCATAAAAAAACAGATCTAATCAAATTTGTGCTGTAATAAAAAGTGTTCTACGCAAAGTTCTGTACAGTTATTAGTATATTTTAGTATAAGTGAGATATAAATACGCTCAAAGTTACCTTTTCAAAATAATATCACTTCCACCTAATTTCAGAACTATGCGTACCCAAACACTAGTAAATCGCGTGACTGTTTTTAATTAAACTTATGTGGCTCACCCCATTCGTCAGTCGTCCTAAATAGCGTGCGTGTGTTTTAGATATGTTAATAAATTGTTGACAAAAATGTATGATGCTGATAAGAGGCCCTACTCGTTGAGATTGTTCGCTCTTTGTCACTTATTTAATTCTATGTTAATGTTTAAAGAACTTTATTTCTCATTACAAAAAAATGTATTTTATTTACATGAAAAACTTAATATGAATATGTATATATTCGAGCGAGATACACGTCGCCATTAGCCGTCTCCATTTTAGTCAACAGTGTTCACTCTAACAGGCATCTTTGCTGCCTTTTTGAATTTGTCAAACACATCAATATTGCGAAATTTAGATGGTAATTGATTAGACTTCTTCAAATAATTTGTACGCGGCTTCGGCAAGATAAGCAAAAGCGCTCGACTAGTATTGCCTGTAGTTGTGTATTTGATTTTTTTAAACGATAAGCTACTATGGAGAGAGTTATTTAATTTATTTTTAATTAAGATACAGGTGCTATACACATATAGTTGTTTAATCGTCATAATTTTGGTTTTTTGGTAGATTTTATTAGTCTGTGTTAAAAATTGTATCTGAAGAATGCTTTTATTAATTTATTTTGTAGTGTTTGTAAGTTAGAAGTAATTTACTTAGTTCTTTAAAAAATCTAACGTTATCTTTTTTCTATAGATAGTATATTTTGGATTTATTACCGATTAAGGCATAGTAGTAATAATCACGCAGATAGCCACAAAATTAAAAATCATATAATTCTTTCAGCTGTCAATATTGTTCACCCAAATTATGTGCACTGAAGCAAAATCATTATAATGGTGTCTACTCAATCGGTACAAATGATTTTTCCTTTAACAAGACTCGTTAGGGATTCGTATTGTTTCAGTTCCTTCAAAGGACATTTAGAAGATATTTTTAAAGATATTTACTTAATCCATTTACATAACGACAGATGTAAGACAGAGACTTCGAGATATTTATACTTCGTTGTAGTGGTCAGACAAGGCTTGATGCGCCTTTACACGCTTACACTTACACGCACACAAACGGACACGAGGCTCACCTGATGTTAAGTGATACCGCCGCCCATGGACACTCTCAATGCCAGAGGCCTCGCGAGTGCGTTGCCGGCCGTTTAAGAATTGGTGCGCTCTTTTCTTGAAGGACCCTAAGTCGAATTGATAAGTCTATTAATAACCAAGGAAAATATAGCCCTGAGGCAAAGACACACCGCATTTTTAAATAAATACTGCAGCATTTTTAGATCTGGGCCTCAGATTTCTGTTTCTTCATATCTGTTTCTTGATCACCTATTTGATTGAAATAGGTGCCGGTGCCTGACACACGTCGTCGACAGTCAGACACGGCAAACCGGTGTCCTCACGATGTTTTTCTTCACGGTTCGAGCAAATGTACAAAGAAAGTTCAGTGGTGTACAGCCGGGGATCGAACCTACGACCTCAGAGATGAGAGTCACACGCTGAACTCACTAGGGTTACACTGCTGATGACTTGATAATTTAGATTCGTATTTTATCGATGCCAAAATTAAGAAAACCTCTCATACATAAGGTGGTGGAATCTCTTAATTATTATATACTCATGTAAATATGATTATTAATACATAACATCTTAATTTAAATTACACTTGTTATTTTTAAGCACAATTCCATATATAATGAATTAAAATTGAAAACGGAAATCTTCGGCCAAAAATAACGAAAAGTTAAAAGAGTTTCGCAAAGCCGTTTCGAATAGAAAGTTTAACAATCAATAGTCATGAGAGTCTATCCAATTTACTTTGATCTGAACAAATGGATTAAGTCTTTAAAAGTTTAATAGCGAAAAGTTTATTCTTAACACTTAATAGTCGACTCAGTGATGTTTTATCCTATATCAATTATATTCTGAAGCGTGCTACCAATATATAGTACGCTTTATTTTCTACCATTCATTGTTATTATTATTAACACTTTTATGTCCCGTGGCATTAAGGAAGATTGTGGCTGGAAATTTTTGATAATCATTTTTAACTTATTATAACATGGTGTTATAGTTGTAGCTCTTTCAAACATCGTGTAAAAGAAAAAACTTGACGATTCAAAAGAGTGGGGGAGAGTTCATTGCCAGTTCTTTTCGTCTGTTCCACGATTAGTTTAAGAACTGGCAGTAAATGTATAGCATGGCATAAGTGTACACTGACCTAGATGATTAAATGATTTTGAAAAAATAAATAAATATCTAAGCCAGAGTTACCAAAACTTTTTTGTGTCGCAGACTCCTTGCCATGTTTTACCGTGTTGGGTGGACCCCCTACTTACTTGATATTAATTTCCTGTAAAATTCTTACAGTAGTGAAGTTTACTGTTAAAAAACACATGTTAATGATAAATGAAGTAAAAACACATATTAATTTATACAATTATTAATTGCCTTTTTTTGGTTTTACAAGTTCAAAATGTATTGCGACCACAAAGCGAATACCAACATCCTACAACTTACACAATTTTATAAACATGTATATTTTTTTTTTACTTCATAGGTAATTTTATAAATAATGTATATGTTTTGATATTATAAGATAGTATGATGTAAGTAAATAGGTACTATCAGTATATGTGTTGAGATCCACTTTCTTGGACCCCCAAATTTTTTCGCTGACGTAGACCCCTTTGGGAATGACTGGTCTAAGCGGATGAATTAGCGCCAACAACATCTATAGGAATCTGTTTAGATGAAGGTATACATAATTTCGTATTATACCTTCGCAGAGTAAATTAGGATTTCTACAATAAAATAATACGATGTTGTACTGTTTATTTTTGAGGGCTGTGCTACCTTCTGCTGACAAGAGGAGGGGGGAGGATAACGTATCTACATTATACCTGAACGTTAACTATAAAACACATGTTTTGGAAAAACTTATTCTCTATTTAAAATATTATTTTACAATGTATAATAAAATCAGTAGGAGCAGTGTTGGCCTAGTGGCTTCAGCGTGCGACTCTCTTACCCGAGGTCGTAGGTGCGATCCCCGGCTGTGCACCAATGGATTTTCTTTCTATGTGCGCATTTAACATTTGCTCGAACGGTGAAGGAAAAACATCGTGAGGAAACCGACATGTCTTATTAGACTCAAAAAGTCGACGGCGTGTGTCAGACACTGGAGGCTGATCACCTTGCCTATTTGATTTAAAAATGATCATGTAACATATTAAGAAATCTGAGGCCAAGACCTAAAGAGGTTGTAGCGCCACTGATTTTTTTATTTTATTTATAATAAAATCAATACGTATTCGTATCACAGAAATTTTATTAAAATACTTTTAATTAACATTTATTTAAGCTATATTATCAAACATTCAGCTAAGACATTAAACCTCAATAGAACGTAAATAATAGGGGTTATAAATCTCGTAAGCTACACTCATGTGATAAATTATTACTTAGAGAATGCTGGACCTTTGTTACAAAGCACTAACAAAGCTAATTTATCTTCGCCAAGGACAAATCACTTGCGAACATATCGTAATGTCGACTGAATGTATGTAAGTGGAAATGAGAGAAACTTAAGGGAATATTAAAAGAATTGAAGATCGCTATCAAACTATTTATATTAATTAAGATTCTTAGTTAGATTATATGACAATTAAATATGATTTGCAATTTTATATATACCATTAATCCATTCACTGCGGGAAGTATTTGGTATTTAATAAACAGACACCTATATTGCCGGTGTCCTTACGGTGTATTAAAATTTACGAATAAAATGTACGTTAATTATTTTTTCGTAACGCACAGAAAGGTATATAAGGGGCGATACGGGAACTATTTGACGGTCCTAAATCCCGTACCACACTGAGCGCGCGCGTAGCTTCAGTATGCCGTGCTGTGCCCAGTTACACGCGTAAATAGGTAAAGTGTACATAAGCAATGAAATGTACACCTGTCCTTCTATTTTCCTATTAGACTCGGAAATTTGTTCGCTAAGACCAGAAGAACGGCCAAAGGTGCTGGAGATGTGAAGTAGAAGACGGCTCCTAAAAATACCATAGACTTTCCGGACGGCGTTCTATCCTCAAAGAAATTCATATACAGAAAAGACTTTCATCGCTTATACGCATACAGATATTGAAGTTCTTTGGCCGAGATAACAATCACAGGAATGAAAACTCTTTGGGTCATCCTAGGCCATATGGAGAACGTGATCAGTCTCCGGTGCATTCGAGCGATTTAATTAGCGTAACAACTGGATCCACTCTGCAATAGTGCTGTCAAGATGTGGGGATAGACAAAAGTGAAGATGATGTGATGCAGCGGTTCTGGGCTGAAACAAAAATATGGACCGACCACGACTCTGAAAAGAGTGCATGATTAAGAAGAGAATATACTTAACATTATGTAGAAAAAATACGCTATAACGTTATAATTTCTGGATATGCATAGTTCATCTAAATTACATTGTATTTCTCGCGTATCTTGACTTATGCATTAAACATGGGCTCTAAATAATAAGAAAAAATTCCGCTTCTCTATTGTTTATTTTATTCTTCGGTTCAGATTGGAAAGGCATTCTACACCTACCCATTTACTAGAGTATACTCTTATATTATAGGCCCTTTGTCTTCAACGTCCATTTTCGTAAAAGGTGCCTCCCTAAAAAGCGTGTTTTAGCACTCATGAATTTTACATCGGAGAGTCCATTATCAGTATTAGATTTACACTGATTTGAAAGTTCCATATTTAAAATTAAAGATTTCGAGACAATTTTACTGTGTTAAAACTGAGCTTTTAGCGTGCGGTACTTGTGTTGATACGGTTAGCTGCGTGGTCGAGTCCAGTCTAGTTCGAATCGAGTCGAGTCCCGCTTATGGAATTTTCTTTCTCTAGCCGCAATTATGGGACTTCATATTACTTATACATAAAATTAGTTTAACTCAGATTGGATAATCTTTTATTATATTTCTTATAGTAGGTAGTCCTTTTGTGCCTGGACAAAGATTTAAAAAAATCCAAGGGTGTTCCGTGGAGCCATAATTCGAACGCACGACCCGCACAAAGACGAAAAGCGCACGCTCTAGTCCCAAGGCGTACGTTACTTTATAAATATAATTTTAATTACGTACGTGCGTAAGTTTAATACCAAACGTAAAGTACGTTTATAAATAGAATTTTAATTACAAATACTTAAAGGTTACTTACTTACGTTATATATTTAATAAAAAACATTTTTAATTTCTTTAAAATAATCTAAATGGTTCCCATACAAATCACCCAAACGTAAACTTGAATGAGTTAAAAAAGAACTCAAAGAGAATAAACGTCTACACTTCTGAATATCTTTAAGAGCTTTCATCTGTGTAAAGATCGACAAACAAATCCTGAGGATTCATCGAACTTGGGACCAATTTCATGCATGAATAAACTTGTTGGACCATTTGCTAATCTCCCAGAACTGGAGTAATTAATTGAATATTTTTTTATGTATTGAATAATAATTCAACAGTATTATGCATTTTGTATAAAACTTCTTGTTAAATGTTTTATTGCTTTTGATGTTATAAATATAGTAAGCCTGTGTCTCAATTGTATAATAATTAATGTATGTATGTAATATTCGTAAAAAGTACACTTTCAATTCAACCATACCCTGCAAAACTGCATACGGAGTTTGACTGCAGGTAACTCGCTTTATATCATAACATATATAACATAGTTTTTAAATAAGGTTACATTAACACAAATAAATTACGTAAATAAATACCAAGTACACACGTGTTTTTTTTATCAAGTTTAGTTTATTATAATTTAGCAAGTTTAGGCTCACGTCTTGTCCTCGGGTAAACTATTGAGTAAGTATGGAACTCGTATTTTCAATGTTCTATCTCCATAGTAATTTTGTACCATGGGTAATAGTCCTGCATTCGATTCCTTTAAGAATATTAGTTTTAATTGTAATCTCAATAGTGACGAATTTCCAGCGCCTTAGAAAATAAAACAAAATTTCTAATCAGTTTTATTTCAGCTGTCGTATTTGTACTAACAGACAACAATATATTTAATCGTAGCATAAAGTAGCTGCAGGGTTTTGTTTTTACTAGTTTCACGATAATATAACTAAACAGTTAAAATACACTGTAACTGAGTACTCGTGAGTAATGTGTTCCTTAAGTAACTGTTATTTCAAGAAATTTAATACGATAGAAGTTTTAGTGTTAGTAATTAAATAATATAATGATTAATTTGATTTCATAGTTATATTGTATATAAAAAAGTGTATCCGTAAAAACTTGTCAGAAGTGAAACTTCTTTGTAAAGTATGTAACTAACGTTAAAGCCCCAATACATTATCAGTATCAGTATATGATTACTCCATGTACTTGTATATCTTTATTCACACTGTATACGTCCTAATGATAATATAAATAATTAAAAATCTGTGTTTACTGTACTAGACGTTATGCGACAGAATTGCCATCTAAATTTCTAATGACAACTAAACGAATACATCAATAGTGTGTGTTTTATGTCGATCTCCCTTTCTTACTCTCTCTAATTCGGTCTCGATAGCTCTCTCCCTTTTCTTCGGCAAAAACGCTACGCATAATCGTGACGTTTTATCCGTAAAAATTACCCTAATTTAAAGAAGTATCTAATGGTAAAATGTATTAGTGCTAAAATAATATTTTTGGTCGCTACTTCCTAGCGAAACACCGCTATTTCTAACCAGTACGGAGAGAGGACCGTCACAGTTTTAGTATTGGTTGTATTGGTTAACATTATTACTTATTGCTTCATTTAATCATTCCTAATGTAACACTTATAACAAATTAAAATTAATACCCATTTACAGCGAACCAAAGCCCACTGCAATAGTCAAAAAGCAAATAATAAAGGCTTATTTATGTACAAAGTTTATGCTCGCAATCAGAACTGTTTATTCTGATTGCAAACTTTAATCGGTTTTCGCCAAATCCATTTACTTTAATTGAATAGCGGAAGACAGTTGTCACAAACGAGCAATTGTTTTCAGTGCCAGTGATTGCATCGTATTCAAACATTACTTTTAGTGAACAATATTCATGTATCAATTGATCTATTTACAAAATCATTCAATAACGATGCTTATAATAATGTTATGTAAATAACTATAAATATATACAGTATTTACAATACTGTTACACATTGTAATAATAATAAAATTAAAAAAAAAAACAAATTAAACAAAGTATGCTCCCTCTGGCAGTGTACCTTTAACGCTGGCAGCATTTCCTAGCTTTATTGCGATACTTATTCGTTGAGCGAGGACATCACCAGCTCCGGGATCACCGTTACAATCTACCAGGCACCAACTTAAATCTTTAATAAATATAGTTTATAGGTAATCTTCTATTAATCTCCTTCTCTTTTATTTTTCATCTACTGAATACTAATTTAATAGATAATATTTTAGCAAGCTATTAATGTTAATTTATTAATTGACGTAGGAACGTTGCACTACGCGGTAGATCATAAAGTGAATATGTAAATATAGATTTCTTTCCACATTTGTGATTTCAAAATACTGCAAGACTAGGCGTAAGGGTGAGATTTAAAGCCGAGACTTAGCCGAGAAATGTTATGACTACCGAATGTCAAAAACGTATAAGATTCGACTCTGAAACTTACCCTGATACAATTTTCCTTGACGATACCAATGCCGTAGCTTTTAGCGAAGTACTTCTAAAAACGGCAACAGATGACAGGAGTGATACGGGTGAAATTTCGTATTCCTTTTTCGAAAATATTTTAAAACCTTTTTACAACGATTAGATCCTTTTAAACTAATAGCGTATGCTCGTTTTATATGTAGAATTTAAAGGAAATTCCACAGCAGTTAAAAAGCGTTTCACAGATTATTTGAATCGCGTCCCAGAGGGGCGATAGATTGTTATCGCTTATAAATCGCTCAACCTTATCGCATGCATTCGCTGGAAATGTTAAAAACCTACATTATTCTACGCTTTTCCTTTCTCTAAATTCTAGGAGAGAGTTTTGAGATCGGAGTAAAATGGTAGTGGAGGCTGAAAGAGATATACTATTGAACCACGCTTACGTTTAATTTAAATTATACAAACACATATATTTTCCCCAATACAAAGTATATAAATAAATAAGTTCAGTCAAACTTAAATAATACATATGTCACAGTAATGGCAGTACTGTCAGCAAATCAGTTTAAAATTGTGTTCGATTTTACAATATTAATAGATCTATAAATTAACGACTATTCAATAGTAATAGTGATTTTGGAATTATTATTTAAAGTAATTTATTTTGCCGGAGCAATGGTTTTTATGTCAGCTGTCTTCGTAATTATATTATATAATTTAACAATGACACCTTTCATTATTACTATAGACCACTAAATGATGAGCTCTGTGACAGATAATTAATATGACAGCTGACAGTAACGCCATTGCTCTGACCTATATGTTTAATCGCTCTCTTTAAAATAAATGGTACTTTTAGTATTGATTTATTATAAGTCACCGAATCATATATTATTCAATATTTATACTAGGTATATGTTACAAGCTATCATTTCCAAAATTCATGACATAAATGATTTAAAGAAAAACACTTTTTTAACGGATTGAAGTTATATATTATTTTAAACTTATAATTATTTAAACATAATTTTAAATTTAACCGACGTTTCACGTGCTTTACAGCGTGCGTGGTCTCGGTGACTGAAGACAAAAGGTGTTAAATGTCAAAAAAGTATCACAGCTGTAGAAAATGTTGTATTATCTGTATTTATTTCCCCGGAGTTGGTATCGACTAAAAGATGTAGGGTTTCTGCAGAAATTGTTCATGGTGTCCTCCATTTTCGCGGAATGTTTGTGTTGAGATTTTAATTTGGATATTATTGGATATAGGCCATCCTCTCTATTGAAATTTGCGTGATTTTTGATTTCAATGGCTTCGCGTACCAATCTTGGGAAGAATCTCATAAATGATGCCATAAAACATGGGATTTATAATTACTTTTACGTCTAACCCAATCTCTGTAAACTATCTATAGTGTTGTACTATAATTTATCTTAATATGACAAAAACATATTATTTTCTTGCAGGTTAACGTTTTCCTCACATTTTCAAACATTAATAATAGGAGAGACAGGAATCGGCAACTCATAAAATACAAACCGCATACGATCGTAACATAACTTGATGCAGATGTCCCGACCACACGGCACCGTCTATGTCGCAAACATCGCTTTGCTCTCTGTCCTTACAAGCCACGTCTCGTCAGAGCTGAATTAAACAACTATGGGAACAAAGGCTTTCAAATGCAAAGAAGATAAAATACCTTCCTGATACTGTTACCTCTAATTGCCATGGCGAATTCATTGTTAATAAGTCTATTGCGACAGAATGCCTGTGACAGAAATTGCATACAAGAACTTTGGCTGTTATCAAAAGCTACAGAGACATCAGATAATAAACTGACACGTGACATATGCATTAATATCTATTGCTTAAACTTCGATTGTTTGTTAATTGTCTGTCGTCGTCATAGTTAATATTTAAGAAATGCTAATTTACAGTACTTTTCGTACATTCGGTTATAAAAGTATAATTTTTACCGTTATGCTCTTGAAGGAACAAATTTAATATAATTTATATTAAATGATTTTCACGGTTTTATTTATAACTATAGAGTGTCGTTTATTATTGTTAAAATTAAAATTTTAACAATAATTAAACAAAAAAAATTAAACTAGTTTTGGGGCTTCTATAGCACAGAACTGCAAGCTGACTGTCTTTATAAAGGCATATGTCTGGACATATTTTAATCAACTTAGGGCAATAAATGCATTTTAGGGAGAGGGAAGTTAAAAATTTAGTTTTATGATTTTTTACTTAGCGGGTACCACTTGTTATTTGCGTGTTTTCAACCCTGAGATTGTGGGTTCATTTCCTGTGGGTTTCATTCTATGTATGCCATTACCGCTAGCTTCTGAGCAAAGCTTCATTCGATGGATCGGGAACATCACAACTAGTGTAAGCTATAAATAGGGACAAAGAATAGCTATATAGCATTTACTTCATCCATCCGATGTGCGATGGGGTTAAAAAGGGTCTACCTAAAGTGGTAAGGTCACAGGGAAAAGGGATTTTGTGTTAGAGTTCAAAATTCAAAGTGCACACCTATTTGAGGGCGTAATTGTTTCACTGTTATCACTTATGAGATAGTCACTTAAGAGATAGTCACTTATTTGTATACTAGAAGACATATACAATTCTCTAATTGCGAATTAATTTATTAATAATTATTAATAAGTTAGTCTCAAGCATTATAAATAAATGTTCTAAAGTAAATAAAGCCAAAAATAAAATTCATACGAAAAGCAAATCCTCGATTGACAAAAAAGGTTAATACAGTTGTAATAAAATCGAAAATACCACCGACTTCCCAAAGCACAAATAGAAAGCAATGAATAAACACTAACAATAAAATGATGAAGCCCGAATTTCATTTAATACCCGAAGGAGACGTAACAGTCAGCCCCCGAGTACTCTGAGGTTGTAAAATTTATGTACTGATTTCATTATTTTGTATTGAGATTTAATATAGTACAAAACGTTCGAATTTTAAATAAATTATTCACTTGCGAACATGGCCAATGTTAGATTTGATATTGTTAGTTGAGAAATCTTAATTAAAATTACAAAAATGTATTTTCACGTATAAAATTGAAATACATATTAATAGAAATATTTTATATCTGAAACTACTTTTGTTTTTCCAAACATCGAAACTTAATATTTATGAGATTTAGGCCTTTCACTGATTAATAACATTTATTCCCGAATGTTCAATAGAATTAAATAAATATTTATGACAACGATTGTAAAATAAAAACTATATGTTATTAGAAGCTACATTACAGTAATTACAAAGCTATTAAGTTATTATTAGAATTAATCTCTTTATTCAATTATGTACTTAAACGTATTATTTTTTTAATTATACCTTTCGTAATTACATTTGTAATCGAAAATACAACAAAAGTGCCTTTGAATATTGTTGAAAGAATTATGAAAATTCCTGAAATATCCGCGATACGTAATTATGTTACCAAAAACAGGGAAACTTTGACTTCAAAAACAAAGAAAAGCTTTACGAGGCATTGCCTTGAGGCTTTCCGTAAAATTGTTGTAAAGAAAAGGATTATTAAAAAACAAACAATCGTTTTTCAAGTGTTTCCTTCTTACCCTTGATATTGTGATATTGCCCACAGCCTACGGCTATATAGCTCAGGTCGCAGTTGGGCTTCTCTGTTGTGGGGGGGGGGGTTAATGTGTTTATGAAGTGAGGTACACTTCTTCTCTTCATTCTACATTAAGTATGAGGGTAAAATGTTTATGCATGAAACACAATAATAATTATAATATTAGCATCACGAAGATATGCAGCGTTTTTGATGAAGAAAACGGAGAGAGCAATTGAGACCGATTGAGAGAGAGAGAAGCGAACGTATCATCAAGCAAACAGCCATGGAGCGAGTGAAGGGAGCATGCAATTGAGAAAGTACTTATGGGTTCATGGATTTCCTATCGAACGGGGTGTCAGCTGCATTTGAAAAGTTAAATGTTTGGTAATTGGAAAAAGCTCTTTATATTATATTCTTTGTCCTCGTCTATCGTGGAATGCATTCCCGACCCCGTCTAATATGATGTCCGTTCGTATCTGAAACTGATAAATATGAGATACACATATAATGATGTAGAACTAACTAGATGAGGTCACGGTCACCAGGGCATCAAGTACTTAAGTCAGAATAGTACTACAGTTCAATATTTGTCATTGAATAAAATACGCTTACAATACAATTTAAAAAGAGTCAATACAAATTTAAGTATACAAAATTTATATTGTCATCTAGTTTACACAACGCTAACACATCAAAGTTTCCGATCCGTAGGTACAATACTGGATAAGTTTATAGGATTTTAATCATTTCATTAAAAATTTCTCTTACATATATAACTGACTAGCCGCCCTTGTCGTGTTGCCCCAATTCGTAAACATTTTTTGTAGATACTAATATGTTCTTTAATGTTGTGGAATATTTTATTGTTCTGTCATCTACAGTATTCTCAGCGCATGCGATGAAAGAAATTTTTATAGGCATATTTTTTACATCTTACGTAACATTATTGTAGTTGTAGTAAGGATTCCTAATTTTCTTGCAATTAAAATAAGCCTATACTAATCAGTGATCATGTGGCATTTAAATTGTGAAAGAATTTTCAAATTCGGTCCAATTTTCAGCCAATTCGTTACAAACAAACTAACATACAAATATTTCCTTTTTATAATATTTATAAATTGTTTTTTTCCTAAATAGTTTTAATTATATGACTATATTTTTCCATGCCCTTTTAAAAATAGTCTTGATTGCTTGAAAAGTTAACAATTCCATAGTTGATTCGTTGGGTACAAATTAATCCCTTCCTGGGCCACAAATCGCGTCTCCGCAAATACGATCTAAAAGCAAACTCGACGAAATTTCAATTGTCGACGTCGGCTTTCTGACTTTATCATGATGGAGACGTGAAGTCTCTCCGGCAAACAATATTGACCGGTCTATGTAAATTGAATTACTTTATATGTATGGTTTTTGTGTTTGGAAGTTTACGTAATGTTGTCTGTATATAGTATTTAAATTATATAAGACCAGTGCTTAAAACAAACTAGACCGCGCGACAGGTCACCTACGCGTTGGGCTGATCGGATCAAGTCTGCCGTAGGATCGCTGAATCAGTGCAGCAAGGTGCTAATAAGTAAAGATGGCGGAACGTCATGAAGCGCTTTACATCTGCCCCTTCTATTACCACTACTACATAGCGATCACGACTGTTCTGTCAACCGTACCGGTACCGGATAAGAAGAATGACCAATGCCCTCAATCAGCTTTTTTTAAATTTTAAAATTTGTTATCAGTTTTCACAAATTTTTATCTGATTTCATTAAAATCATCATTTTTCTATTTCTATAGCCCATCATATCTATGGTATACGTAATACTTTAGCACTTTTCAAATCCGTAGTGCATTGATAATGTTTGCTAATAATGCTTTAATACGCATTTCGTCCTTTTTTTGTTTCGGTTCGAAACTTCGGCCTTCGATTTTCGTAATAGATATACAGATCTTTGAAATAAATACCAATTTTGACGATTGACGTAATTTCTAATAATTAATTGGCATGTTTACTAAGAAGGGTTACTTAAGTATAAAACCGAAATTTTAGTTTTCCATTTTCCGTATTTCTAACGTCACAATGGAATTATGGGGTACGAAAACTCAATATTGAAATCACTATCGTTCGTGGAAGTTACAGAAAGCTTACAGTACTTACAATACAGAGATGTAAAATTAAAATTAAAATTTCCAACACGACGATGGCTTTTCGTTATAATTATACTTGTGGCGTAAAGTTAGTAATAATTAAAAGTTTTTTATCGTTCAGTACACATGAGAAATAACATCCAGTAACCCATATGACATATATAAATAAGGCTGTGTAAAATATCTATATGTTATCCACCTTATTTATAAAATCAGTCTTATTATTTTTATTTATTTATTTTATTTATTCACACTTCGTTGCTAGAAAGAAACACAAATAACACAATACATATAAATTACAAGCGATGCAACGGGCGGCCGTATCGCTAACAAGCGATCTCTTCCAGGCAACCCTAGTAAGAAAAGAAAACAATAAATTAAAATTGATGAGTGCAAGTTATATAAAAAACAAAATATATTTATATTACGCTATAGAACCTTAATCTAGAGAAAAAAAAACAATATTTATAACAGCTAACTAAAACTAAAAACGTTTCTACCACTACTAGTCACAATTGATCAGGATATGATAAGGTTAGGAAATATTTATATAGAAGAGTTTTAAAAGACGATAGGGAGGAAGCCAATCGTATAGACTCGGGCAGCTTATTCCTCAGCCTAATGGCGGAAATCCTAAATGATTTGCTTATGAAGGATGAGCTATGGGATGGAATTTCCAATAGACATCTATTGGAAGAGCGTAGCGTATAGTTAGAAGGACCTAAGAATTTGAAATGATTTTTGAGATAAGAAGGGGTTTTGGGATTGAAAAGAATTGAATATAGAAGTCGAAGAATATGAGCGTCACGTCTGAGTCGAATAGGTAGCCACCCCAGCTGCCTGCGGAACTTAGACACATGGTCATACTTCCTAAGACCAAATATAAAACGTATGCAGAAATTCTGCAGGCGTTCGATCTTGTTGAGTAGCTCTTCATTCATATCGGAGGTGCACGAGTCCGCATAGTCAAGAATAGGAAGCAGAAGAGATTGCGCTAACATAGTTTTAGTGCGGATAGGAAGGAAATTAGAAAGACGTCTCAGAGAATTTGACGCGGCGTATAGTTTACGGCTCATTTCCTTTACGTGATGACCCCAGGATAGCGTTTGGTCGAAGAAGACCCCAAGGTTTTTAACATTTTTATTAAGAGCCAAAGCCACACCGTCAAGGTAAACGCCAGGGATCTGAGCCCATTTGACTCTTGAAATAAAGAAAGGGCTTCCTATGATAATTACTTGACTCTTGGTAGGATTAATTTTAAGACCAAAGTCTTTACTCCAGTTAGCTATATTTTGAAGAGCATCATTTATTGTTTTTATTGCAAGAGGAAGTCGATCCAGTTTTGACTGAACGTAAATTTGGAGGTCATCAGCGTAAAGGTGATAATCAACCAAAAAACGTGCTGTCAGTGTGTTAATAAAGATAAAAAATAGAAGAGGCGAAAATACTCCACCCTGCGGAACACCAGTACTTACGTTATTCCACTGCGAGTGTGTATCATTAATTTTAATACGCTGGCGACGACCGTTGAGATAGCTATCGAACCAAGCAATAGCGGATGGAGAGATTTTTAAAGACCGAAGCAACCCAAGCATAATTTCAAAGTTCACAGTATTGAAAGCATTGCTAAAGTCAAGCAGAGTGAGAACAGTGAGCTGCCCATCATCCATCCCCCGACGAATGTCGTCAGGGACCTAAACCAATGCAGTAGTCGTGCTATGCCCCGGGCGGAAACCCGATTGAAAAGGATCTAGAATGGAGTTCTTATTCAGAAATCCGCTATGCTGCGAGTGTATAAGGCGCTCTAGAGCTTTAGATAGGAATGGTAGAATGGAAATGGGCCGGAAGTCAGATAGGTTAGTAGGATCAGGCCGTTTGGGAATAGGAATGACTAAACTATCTTTCCAAGAAGTAGGAAATTTACCAGCCTTAACTGATTAATTGAAGATATGAGTAATAACTTGAAGAACAGCTGGCGAGATAGGTAATATCATAGCTCGACTAACTTGGTCACATCCGACAGCATCCGAAGAGATGGACCGGATGCAACCCTCCACTTCAGGCTCGGTGAATTCAGTGAAATTAAAGGGAATGAAGTTTGGATTAGGAAGAGATGCTAGATTATTGAGTGTCGTCAAGAGAAGATTTATTATGGGTAGTAGAAGAGGTAAAGTGAGAGTTAAGATTGTCTATATCAATAGCTGAAGAAATATCATTCTGTGCCGCTCTGCCAATCCCCAAGGTTTTGAGGAACTTCCAGATTTTCGTGGTGGCGCCATTGGATATTGAATCGTGAATATATTATCCGTGTTTATACTTACATCATTACAATAAGAATTTAAACAAATGGCGTTTTGTTTAATTAGCATTCTTATAGATTAAATGTGTGGACTAGAAACCGCTCCCGGGTTATTTTTTTATTTAGGTTTCCATTTCTTTTTTCATGAAGTAACCAATAATATACAAAAAAAATACAAATTATTGTTTTTATAACCAACTACAAAAACTACATTAAATCTATTTTTGCCGTATACGGTTTTAATATAATATTGTATTTAAATAGAACTCGATAGAGTTGCATTCGCGCGAGAATAAATCAATTTGTTAGCAGCCTCTCTCGGTAATGTCGACGCTGTCGATAATTAATAGATGCTGTTATTTAAGTAAATACATTGAATAAGAAAGTGCTTCATTCAAATCACCTGGGAATTGATGAGGTCCCCGTCTTTGCTAAAATTAGAACGGTTTATATACTTTTAAGATTTACATTTAATTTATGATAATTACTTTCTTTGAATGGGATATCTTGGTTTGAATTAAAATTAATTAATTGTATTTAATGACTGTAGAGAAAGGAACCACCTCTGTAGCTTGGTGGCTAAGGCCCTTGGATGATAAGTTATAACACCTGGGTCAATTCCCGGCGAAAATTTCCGTTCCCGAAACAACCCCAACTCTTGAAACCAAAAAAAATACTGTGTCACATATATTTATATATATTTCCTATATGAATTAATAAGGATACCAATAAAGAAAGCAATCTTAAGTTAACAAAAGCAATCACACAAAAAAATCAATGATTTGGCAATAATGTAAAAAGCTTCCGAAACGAGCAACTTTACGAGCAACTTTATTATTTCACACTCGCCTAATACAGGCGATTTACAAAATTTCTTCTTGTTCCTATCTCAATAAACAACTAGATAACGCGCCTTTGGGGTAATACTCATAAAAACTACAACTGACAAACACGCCCCACCATAAAACACTAAATTTATTCCCTCAAGCTCGTAATAGGAAACAAAACAAGGGACAGGCCAATTTTTATACAAACTTTCCGCTGTAAAACTCGCACAACCAAAATAAAAGCTTTTATTCCTTAATACTAACAACCTATTATAATTAGACTTATTTTGTATCAGAAATAAACCAACGAACTTGGTGATGGTTATCGAACTACATATTTATTTAATTCAATATTAATCGTTAGGGAGCTTTTGTGCATTCTCACTGATAAACAGAGTCACATTAAAGTTATAACATCCTTCTTTTTGTATTCAGATAAAAATTGCGCCTAAAAATATCTCGTAAGGCTATGAGGATTATAATTTCCAGTAAATATTTGAAAAAAGAATGTTTTACGTAATTTAAAAACAGAAATATTCCAATCGCATCTAATACTTAGCAAGCGAGTACATTGCTGCTTGAAAGTCTAGCTTATACAAGGAAATCTAACAAAATCTCAGTCGGTATTGTGTTTTGGGGATTTTCTGCATTACGTAACCCGCCAGCGCTCTGCCTCTGTCAGCTAAGAGCACTGTATTTATTACTTGTTCCACCTTACACAGATACAATCTTAGAGTTGATTTATTATAATGCTGCAGAGGTTTTTATTTAACAGGCAACATTTAAAAAAGCTATTTAATTTCAACTTTTAATGGAAATAAGGATGTCTGGTAAAAGAATTTATAAGACCTTGTCATTACGTAATCATAAATAACACTGTCTTAGATTGTCAATCGACCTACGGTAAAATTACATATGACGTACGTTCATAAGGGTTTTAATTAGTGACTCAAGTACGGTATTTAGTGTATTAATAACTTATTTCAAACTGTTATATTTGAATACAATTCTTCCAAGGATACCGTTCATGTAGTAGAAGTATAAGGTATAAGCCTTTTCTTCGCGTTATAATAAATAAATAATTTGATTCCCGGTTTTCGAAATTTGAAAATACACCCAATAATTTAAATAAACCCCTTTCTTCTAAATTTTAAATAAATGAGTACTAAAAAAAGAAAATATATAATAAGCAATTACATAAATAGGTATTAGGTAAAGAGACGAAAAGGTATGTTAAGTGACACTGACCGTTGTCCCAAGAGGTTCTGTAATGAAATTGGATGGACGGAGATGAAGAGATGGTATCCCTTCGGACTAAGATAGGAATAATTAGCTTAATTAACTTTCAGTATACAAGACAGCTTAAAACACTATCCTAGTTTCGCACAGCCTTATGTAAGCTTTTGTTCGTTACGTATTATGTTTTAAATTTATAAGGGTTTTCTCTGCGTAGGGGTGAATTAAAAAACTTATTTGTACGAAAACTAAATAAAAATATGAACGATATCCCTATAATAATTTATATGGATAACAAAACCAAAAAATCTAAGGAGTCTGATTCAGGCAACCAAAAAATCCGAAAAAATATTTTTAATTTACAACACAATAAAAAAAAATGAAATCTTAATATAAATCAAGACAGCTCGAAATTTCTAATCTTACCAAAACGGAGAAATTTAGTTTTATGTAGTATATTTTTTTAAATCTTTAATGTTTCAACAATATTTATTTATTCAAGAATCAAACATTCACATGTCAAAACAGACAATAATATAATCCATACAGTGAATATTAAACAAACCAATCCCACAATAACATACTTTTTCCATTGAAAATAATAGCAGATTTTTCATCAATCATGTCTCCCTTTGTGCGTTGAGTATTCTCTGCGGATTCTTTATGTAAACACGAACTTGGTGTCTTTACGTTGACAGGGGCTTGAAAAAATACGTGTCAAAAGAGAATGGGAACATCTGGAGAACTGCTGATGAAAAATTTCATAGATGTTTAGAAATTCCATTTTATAATTTTAGGTTACGTAATTCAAACAAAGGAGATGAAAAGATTTAATATAAATTCAACTTAATAGGTCTTGTAAATTTAAGGTAAGACTTTTATGTAACTTAATTCCTATATAAGTTATAGGAATTATATTCCTTAAATATTGTACTATCCAACTATTACTCCATCTACACGATGTATTGCTAGTAAAACCTAGAAAGGATTGAGTACTCTCGCTCAAGACATAGTCAAAGTATAAGTTTTTCAATTAAACATTAATTATGTGAACCATTGAAAGATCTTAATTATTTCTATACTGTGAAACAATTTTTTTTAAATATAATGAACAATATTGCAAATTGATCAACAATGTAAGCCATTTTGGAATATAGCAATTTAGTTCTGATATCTTTTACTTAGATATTACTAACTCAAGTAACACGTCCCTTCAAAACTCCGCTTCTCTGAAAAACATACCTTATGTGTGTATATGTTATATTTGAAATTATTTTTATTACTTAACTTCTACAATATACAAAGAGATCACTAAAGTTCCTTATCAAAATCATTTACAAGGCACGTTTTAACCTAAGTACTATTCCTATAGTCAGTAAAATCGAAACTAAAATGTTATTGCTGGAGATAGCTTCAACATTATCGGATTAACTAGTTCGTACCTTAAAGCCGCATCTGCGGGCTCACAGCGAAATTACAGCTTCGAGGAAGCCAATGCTGAATAGAACCAGGGTCGAATTTAACGTAAGCAGTTTCAGGTAGGCTGCAAACTTGACTGATGACCGTGTCTTTATTACCAAGATCCAAAAAATTAAGTATCTACTTTATCCAAATCACATAAAGTTTATAGTCATGTCTATTACATAATCATGTGAATAAAAAATAGCCTAACACTTAGATATTATTAAAAATAATACATAAATTAAATAAGTAAAAGTTGGCTTAAACCTTCGCTTGTGTCAAGTTTCTTATAAGCATTTTAATGTTTAACGAACAAAATTAATATCATTCTAAAACTTTAATCATACTAATCTTTCGTCTCTTTCTATCAAATTGCGTTTACACTATTATGAAAAGCGACAATTGCATTATGCTGACTATTTCTTACCTCAACAGTACAATGCAAATTGTATGATATAAGCCGAGATAAACGTATATCTTTTCCGCTACGGTCCTGTATGGCAGACACATTTTTGGTGACAGTAAAAGTTGATGTAGCCGTTATATGTATGATCCTTCGTATAACATGATTCATAAAATTAATGTCGTCTAAAAAATATTGATAAAAATTCAAGTTAAAAAATCTTAACTACCCTTTATTTGAATGAACAAGTAAAAATTTTAATATAAAAAATAAATCAGTGGCGCTACAACCTCTTTAGGTCTTAGCCTCAGATTTCTGAATCTGTTTCATGATCACTTTTAAATCTAATAGGCGAAGTAGGTGATCAGCCTCCAGTGCCTGACACACGTGGTCGACTTTCTCTCTACTTCGAAAGAAACTCCATTGGTGCACAGCCGGGGATCGAACCTACGACCTCAGGTATGAGAGTCGCACGCTGAAGCCACTAGGCCAATACTGCTCTACAATAATTTTAATATACTATAAGCATTACCAAAAAATGTCTATTGCTATATTACTTATTTTATTTATACTTCATTGCCATAACATACATAATCATACATATGAAAACAAAAAGTAAGTAGGTAACATGAGTTATACGGCAACGGACGGCCTTATAGCTCACAAGCGATTTCTTCCAGGCAACTCCAATATGGAACAATAAAAAAAGAAACACCTACAGAGAAACACGAAATACATAATTAATTAACAAAAAGATACTGAAAATAACTAAAAATTAAAATTAATCATATATTATTGTAGGTATTATGATTCGTCTGGCAGCGACAATAGAGATTAATGAAATCGTAGTCTTGCCAACTTAACACAACTATTCATGGCTTGGAAAATGGTTCAATTATTTTATAAATGTTTCAAAACATTAGCGTGAAAACAAAGCTGTTAGAGACATGTTATTTGTACATTTTAACAATCATAAATTATTGAGTTAAACATTCTGTTGTTGGGTAAATATTAAACTATATTATTATAATGTTTCCTATGTATTTATTTGAAAAATTCTGGTGTTTTAAAAGAGTAGATTACAAGCAGTACTGACGGATTGCATTGCTGTCTTTGAGCTTTGATTTTATAAGTAAAAACTTGTTTAGTGCCGCTTTCATTAGAAGGCCAATGAAACGAAAAAGAGACAGACGCGTAATGTATATACTGTTTGAGATATTATCTGTATATCATTTGAGAAAAGTCTAATACTGCAGATAGTGAAAAAAATAATAATATACATATCATTTATCAAAATTAATAAATGATATTAACTTAAAAATTAAAATTACATTAGTGTCATTATTTTGAAACCAAAATTGCACACAGTTTTTTTCATACATTGTACTTTTCGCCCCTCTGGGACTTAAACGATCTCATGATCTGCCTTTGAACATATTAGCCACTGGTTCTAGATGACTACGTTTGCAACATTTTTTATACCGCAAGAAATATAAGCCTAAAAAAGAGTGTGTATACTTATGTACACGCGTTAGAAGTTATACTTCTTTGGCGTATGGAAAAAAAATAACTAAAATGCAGTAGTGATTAACGATAAATATTAAAATTAATCAACAAGATTTTATTTACGAAACACATGTTCTACATATAAAAATACTAGAATATACAACTTGAACATAGTTATCAATTTTCATACAACCTAGAACTAACTTCATGCTGTTAAATTTAGGTGTCGGTGTGCGCGTGCATCGTAAAAATTCACTCTCATTATTTTTTCTCCATCGCGCCAAAAGAAGTATAACTTAAATAATTAAAAGAACTCAATTTTTTCATTAAATTTACCGTTAAACAGTCAAGCCAATCTGTAACCAAAGAGCAAACTACAAATCCATTTAAAACTTACTTGAAATATGAAAACGTAAGTAAATAATTAAGAACACTTCGTGCTACAGAAGAGAAAAGTCAAATGGTTCAAGGGTAACTTTCTTATTATGTATACGTAGAGACACGCGTACCTAACATATATGAATTACACAATTCGGCTCCGTAGATCTCGAGTCCTGACATTGTTTTTCTGTCTCAGATCCGTCGGGATATTGATAAACGAGCTTCTAAGACTAGCTTCGCATACAAATACGAAACTCTACGTCGTATTTCATGTTTAACGGCCACAAATACGAACAAAGATGGGAGACTTGCGGATTTGTTTTCTTTGTCGAGTTATACAACCTTTAATAATGCAGGGATCGGGAAAATACTCAGACAATACTTTATCTCGCTGCATTCTCTAAGATACAACATCGTTAGACGTTTTTATCGATTTATGCTTATTGTTGTCGACATTTATTCGATCAATGAAAATAAAGGTTTACTTTTAATTGGACTAGGTTTTATTACTATAAGAGAGACACAATGGATACAATGGACGTTTTGTATTACAATAATAATAATTCAATAGCCCTACGAGCCTGAGAATGCATCGGTTTCCAGGATTTTAAAGTGAAACTTTTATTACATCGCCTCAAACTTTTTGGTTTGTGTGGCGCATGTCGCGTGACTGTCGGCCGCGGAGTAGGGATAAAGTGAAAGGCGCTCGTCATAGCAGCCAAGGCCAATATGGCGGCGCACATAGTTTGCAGCAGCTGACCGTGTAGTGTATAGCCTATTATTCATTTGTGCCAGTGCTCCACGCTATTTTAATATGTGTATATTATCTAAATAATTGTTAAGTATTATGTATGTCGTATTCTCTAAGAAATAGAACTCAATAAAAATATTAGTTGGAGACTTAGTCTATTTTTATAAGTCCAATTATCATTCCAATTTTCCAAGTATAAAATTAAGATTGATAAAGCGATTTTATACCCTTAATGGAATATTATTCCAAAAATTTTTCTTAAATGTCTATAATGTGAAAAAAAGAAAACATAAAACCACACAACGTTTTTTTTTTCTTTAACAGACAAGTAATTGTTTAATTTGAGACATGCCGATTGTCTCGTGATGTTTTCCTTTATTGTTTGAGCATGTTGAATTGGCACATAGACACAAAGTCCATTGGTGCACAGATGAAATTAGAACCCACTAGTCAAACATTGCTCATTGATTATGTCAACAGATTTTATTTTTATATTGTATTTTTAGGAGATTAGTTTACATATTCATCTACGATTTTAAATAAATTAACTAGAATAAAAAATATGTAATATAATATGTGGGTAGTTGCTGACCCACATTTTATAATATAGGAATTTTTAACTATTTTATAATTTTGTTTTCTTCCTATTAAGGAGTAAAAATATAAAAAAATTAAGCTTTTTAAACATTTTCAAATTATTTTATTTTTCATTCAAAATTTAAAATGGTAAATGGAATAAAATGTAAACTGCGTTAATATCCGATCCCTTTCAAAACATTTATCACAAGTTTGGACAAGTTGGTCATAGATTACAAACACCGGTTTAAATTCACCAAACGTCTAGAATCTTAGCTATGCTTTGAGAAAACTTTGAGGTGTGCTAGAGAACTCGACACTTATAGCTCGACTACTTTTTCATTATATTTTAACTTAATATGAACGTCCATAGCTATCTTCCAGGCTCGGTATACGGGAGTCAAACCTGGCAGTTTACGTAAAGATTGACATCGAAGGTAGTATATAGGGAATAGTATCTAGAAAGCAATAGAACGGAGCATACGGAGTATTCACACAGTACTCTAAATCTGTCTAAAACTATAGTAATCTTTTGTCTCTTTCTATCAAAATACATTTGAAAAGAGACAATTACATGGTGCAGGTGACTTGATGAATAAGGCAGTTTTTATATGAAGTAAGTATAGTACATCAGGACGAAAACTAAAATCAACGAAACACACGGCTTATACTTAAAATGAAATATTGTTCCATACGCTGGACTTCCAGGAAAATGGAACCTGGATCCACAAGAGCGATGGGCGATAAAGACATTTTAAAGGTTTCTGGCGTAAAATGGATGGAGGAAGCAAAGGAAAGTTCAGGATACCTTTGCTCAAAAGGGATCCATACTGCACAACACGAAGTAATAGAAATAAGAATAAGTAACGAGGACTATGTGAGTAAAATATATAATAAATCTGTAAACAATTGTAGGGCAAGGGAAAAAAAGAATCAGTTGGCGTTACAACCTCTTTAGGTCTTGGCTCAGATTTATGAATCTGTTTCATGATCATTTTTAAATCTAATATGCAAGTAAGTGATCAGCCTCCAGGGCCTCAGACACGTCGTCGACTTTTTGGGTCTGAGACATGTCGGTTTCCTCACTATGTTTTCCATCACCGTTCGAGCAAATGTTAAACGCGCATATAGAAAGTAAGTCCATTGGAGCACAGCCCGCGATCGTACCTACGACCTCAGGTATGAGAGTCGCACGCTGAGAGGCCAACACTGTTCAATCAGTTCTGTCTGTCTGAATGAGTCTGAGAATGATTTATTGGTTTTTTACGTAATTAAATTGAGGTTTACCCTAGTAATGGTCCGGGCAATCTTTTCGATGCAGATTCTGTTGATGCAGCTGTCGTATTAGCATAGTGTGAATATTTAAACCTAAGAAAGAATAAGTAAAGCGGCCGTCCCAGGCGCCGTACAGTTGCAGACGAGGCAAAAAGAGCTTGAAAGACTTGGCTCGAGGTGAAATACGAGGCTAAAGACGATTGAGACTTACTATGGACGCCCTCTGTCCCATCGAGGGGTTATAGGACATTAAGTAAAGTCATAACCGTTAGAATTTATCTCGTATATTGAAAACTATGAATATTCACAAAATCACGCTTTATTATCAAAGACGTAAAGCCAGCTAGTACATTTTTTTTAGACCTAATTGATTTTTACTTAAAATTAAAACAATACTGTTTCGTGGAAGATGATAACAAAATTAATATTAAAAAAAAGTATTTCCTCGTAATTTCAAGAAATAAATTGTATTATTTTGTATTCATTTCAATCTCTATTAGCTAGTCAACACGTTCACATGAAATTCGCGTGCGAATTAATTGGCATATTGAAATGTAAAATGTTGTGAAATGCATTTGAATTGGTGATAATTGATGTTTATAATCTCATTTATTCATGAATAGCCATTTCTATTTTAGAATATGATAGCTTTTGGTATTTATTTTTGATGTATTCAGCATAATGACATCCTGTTTTGACATACTTTTGAATCTGGGCTGACAGGATGATTGGTTTGAGGTTTCGTGAAGCTCTAGGTAGGAGGAAGAAAGGAAGAAATTAATGCCATTATTTTCAAGAAAGTGATTTTGCCGTGGATGACAGATAACGTACATACGTTTTGTGATGGTTTTTGAAGTGAAACTTCTTTACGCTCGCTTGACTTGGAGAGTGGCGAACGCGTGATATAAGCGTTACGAAAAGTGTGATCGGGCAAGGCGAACGGAAGTTGAGTGGGGGATATAAGCAAGAGACAGCAGTGCGCGCGCACATTTTCTTTCTCTCTTCTTCTCATAGCCAAATACGTTCCGTATATCTAACACATCTGTTTTTTTTATAAGCCTATTGTCTCGGTTTTACAATCAGCCACAGTAATTACTGATTACTTTTTTTTTACAATGTTCTCTCAAGTTCAAAATTGATCATAGAAAGAAACACTTTTTTTACAGATGCACCGGCTCATCGTTGAAAAAGGTATGCTAATATTGTTCATTTTTTGATACTAAGTGTATATAAGTTCGTCAATATTTGATAATAACTTTAGTATAGAATTACGCGTATACTGTATAATGATTTCGTCATCCTAAAAGTAACAAAAATTACGTATAAAAACAAGCAATTACAATAAAAACGGTTCAGAAAAGAGTATTAAGTTAAGTCAAAACTCGTCTCAATATCAAAACAAAATAATGAGCCCTCATTCACGAATATTCATAAACCATTATCATAAACTTATATTTAACATTGATAAGTCTTTGCGCCGTGCTATGGTTTCGAAAAGCTTCGAAGCGTGATTCGCATAACAGCCTTCATAACGATTTCTGATTTGAATATGAATAGAATATTAATGAAAAACTTCGATTTCATACACAAACGCTTAATGAATGTCTTGGAAGGATTCAAAGCGATGAAAGCTTTAGTAGATTTAAAAACTTTAAAAGCTTTAGTAGATGCTCTTTTGTTTACGTCGATATCGAAATACTTTTTATTTATTACACTTCGTTACCATAATATAGTTTTGTATATATTTTTTTATATGTATAATTCAATCAAACATGTCAAAGGACATCCGGATGGAACGAAGTTTCTTTCGATTAATAAGTGAAGGAATTGTAATAAAATTATGTTTTTTTGAGGTATAATAATATTTTTATTATTTTCAAATATAATGCAACATAAACTTAATCGGTAGGCTCAATTTTAATAATTATAGTGCCTAAAATTATTATTTTGTATCATAATTTGTGTCATTATGACAACAAATCTGAAGTTCCGTTCAATCATAGAGATGTCGCTAACTTCGTTGTTATAACTTTTCATCTTAAATTTTCCGTCTTCCCCTTTCACAACGCACTATAAGGAACTTCGTTCCAACAAAAAAGAACAGGTTACATAAGTTAATAGGCAACGGGCGGCCTTATCGCTAACAAGCGATTTCTTCCAGACAACCCTAATATGGAACAATAAAAAAAAAACACCTACAGAAGATAAAGTACAAAAACAAGTACTTTTTATACTTTATGTTTCATTCTATAGGTTATGTTTTAAATCACGTAATCTTCCGTTTAAGTTTTCTGTGTTTATATCATCCATAGGCTTTGTCAACCATTAAGAGATTTGAGATGGTAATTGATTAAATAACCATTAAGATCATAAATTAAGATAAGATTGATGTCAAATTTCAGTTTTTTAATTTTATTATTATTATTTTTTAATGTAAAATTTTCTTTTAATGCGCTTTACTTGTTTTCTGCTTTTTATACATAATTTGTTAATCTATGTAATCTGTTTTGGCTTTTTGTATTGTATTAGTATTTTGTATAATAATATGTAATAAGTAAGCTGTTAGATTACTTATAAATAAATAAATAAATAAGATTAATTAATCAATTACCATCTCAAATTCGCAATATTGGAGTGTTTGACAAATTCAAAAAGGCAGTAAAGATGCACGTTAGAATGAACATAGTTGACTAAAATTGTGACGGCTAATGGCGACGTGTATCTCGCTCGTTTATATACATATTCATATTAAGTTTCTCGTGTAAATAAAATATTTCTGTTTTGTAATGAGAAATAAAGTTCTTTAAACATTAAGCTTTAAAAGTGGATTCTATGATACTGTAAATTTAAATGGTATTCTATGAAATACCTGTTATTCGATTACGATAGTAAACAATATTATTTAAACAAGGCTGATATTGCTTCAATCAAAGTTTACTCTCTTGGGTAAAAGCCAGATCCAACTTACTGTATAATTTATACCGACTATAGGTTTTGTGTTTGCCAAAGCCCCTGGTTCTATTTTTGAATTTATTAAAAGAAATTGAAGTATATTATGACTGATCTTTTCACGCCAATAAGGCCATAAATCTGCCCATTAAGTGCAAAGACCTCTATCAAATATTATATGAAGAAATATTTGATTTTTATTTCTATTTTTATATAATTAAGGAACAGTCCCCCAGGCTCGTCTGTCTGAACGCGATAAACGCCACTGTATTTTCTAAGTAAGGATTGAATTCATTATAGTTTTTCATTACTGAAATATTATGATTATGATTGAAAAATATATGTTATAAAAATATATTTGACTCGGATTTCCGGTTTCATAAAAGCTTGGTTTGAAGACTGTACGTGAGTATAAGAGAATTTGAGTTCAGGTGGAGAGCACAATTTAATTGCGATGTTACGTCGCAGGAAATGTAATAAACGATGTGCTCTGACCAAATATTTTGAGACCATGATGTTAGCGTTACAAATTCTCGGGAACAGTTTAAAATTAAAAATTTGACATATTTCAAGCTGTTTTTCAGTCATATCTTTTCTTTTAATCAGGTAAAATTTAGAGAACAGTATGAGTAATCAATATCAGTTTAGTTCGATTTATTTGGAGATATCTTCGCCTTTTTATGTTACAAATATATTACGAACAAATATGTTCTGTATCAAAGCTAATAATAATACAGGTTATACATTATATTAGCACACGAATATTAAAAAACTTCGGAAACCGTAGAAATATTAAAATAAATAAAGTAGGTTTCTATTTAATATTCTCACTAACGATTGTCACAAAGATCGTATGAACTATGGGTCTATACCTAAACTAAAGTACAAATACTTCGGAGCTGTCGATATCAAAAATACTTAAACTAGGTTATAGTTAATACTATCAGTCACCGAACTACAGTTCCTTTTAGAAAATGCGTCATCTTTTTTTTATAACATATATATAAGGTTTGAAATATTTCATAACACCCGCTTCCACTTACATCTTAACCCACTGTCACGCGTGGCTGACCACCTTTAGAAACGTATTCGTTTTGCCTCCCCATCTCCGGCAAGCTCTGATTGTATTAAGGCAACAATTTCTTCTGTCTACATTCATTTAATTTAATATAGTATGCCTGTGTGTGTGATCCAAAAAGGTTTCCTTTGTAATCTACATTGTGTTGGTCAGATTAATTACTTTCTATAGGCCTTTAATGCGTAGACAAGAATCATTTTATGTCTGGGTTATTAAAATACGTAATGGCTAAGTTGAAGATTACTCTCTCAGAGCCAGGATAGTTTAGTATTTCAACAAATGCTATTTAAATTTTGTTCTAGAATATAATACTGCGTTACACTTAGTTAATAACTGTCCAATGCGGGAACAGTAGACGCGACCTGGAATAAAAAGACGCTCAGCTCACTATTAATACTCCAGGAGTCCGGAGTCTGCTGGAACTTATAGGTACTGTCAACATTTGCTGCAAACCGGTAGAAATAACGATACTAGACTCAATAAAACGCTGATGTAAGTAATGTTTCAATGCGAGTATTTCAATATGTGTTGGATCCGTTGTACTGCGCTCATACCTTTTCCTGAGCGCAGTACACATATTAAACGGTGAAAAACATATAGCGGAAATTGGAATAACTCCAAATATATATGTGGCACTGGCACTGTAGAAAAATTATTTTTGAAACAGACACAAAAATGTGTCTAACCCGCATTCAGATTTCATGTAGATTACTGTTATGGTAATAACGATTCCGTAGACGCCAGTTATAAATGAAACCAATATTCGGTTGGCTGATCAGTTTTAAAGAAAGCATTGTTGAGTTCCCATCTTAACCCTTATCCGTTGTTTGCTTGCATTTTTTGTTTTTATTCTTAACAAAAATTACTTGTATTTTTATTGTATGTTTTTACTTTATCTTGTATAAGTGTATTTTGTATTTTTGTAACATTTATATTTATCTATATTATCATACATTTTAGATAGAAGAGTTTGTAACATATAACATAGATTTAGTTATATGTATAATGTGGTAAACTTTAATAATAAACCCAAATCTTAGTTACGAAAGCGTAGCTTTTCTATATTTAAATAGACTTACCAAAAACTAAAAGAAACGGTTAAAAACACCACATTTTAACTCCAAGACTGCACATTAACTTGGTTAAAAATTACATAAATTATTAAAAACTTCCTTAAATTAACTTCTAATTAGCCAAAGTGAATATTTTAGAAGTAAAAATTCTTAAGTCGACCTCTGACAATGAGCAATTGCCATACTTTATGCTAAGCTTTCTTTTTAATTACTACGGCGTACTCTAGCGCGCTGTTTTAAAAAGTAAAATTTCATGCTATAAAATTCTAATTGGATTTGTGACTCGGAATGAAATAAAATCAGTTTTCTGCTTTATAATGGTTTGTGCTAGTTACTGGCTGTTAGTCACATTTACACAATCATTATTTTTATAACCTTAGGAGATGTAATTTATAAATAGGCTTTGGTATGGGATGCTACTTCTACTTCTTCCCACCAACTTCGATTTCGTTCCCTTTGGAGTAGAGACTGTTGGGTCGTGGGGTTAAAGTGCACAGGCAGTAATTACAGATTTAAGAAGTCGCCTGGTAGATAGTACCAGTCACCCCACAGAATAAGTATCGCAATATAGCGAGGGTACACTGCCAAAGGGACAAAACTTTTTAAATTTGTTTTAATTGTTTTTATTATTACGATGTAGTTTAAGAAAATTGTAAAAACTGTATATTTGTTTGTTATGTTTAGTTACATGAATAATACAATTTAATATAGGGTCTTAGGGTCCTTGAAGAAAAGAGCGTACCAATTCTTAAAATGCCGGCAACGTACTCGCGAGCCCTTTGGCATTGAGAGTGTCCATGAGTGAATGCGCATGGCGTAAGACTGATAGGCCTCCTTTGCTTAACACTCGCCGTCGACTTGTTGGGTCTAAAGAAAGCCAGTTTCCTCACGATGTTTTAGTTCACCGTTTGAACTAACGCTAAATGCGCATATATACATAGAAACTCCATTGGTACACAGCCAGGGATTGTATTTACGACAACGATGAGAGTCGCATGCTGAAACCTGAAAATATATGTCTACGAAAAGTTTACAACACAAATAAACATTATATCCTTAATCCTTAAGCTTTGAATAAGCCTTTCATGTAAGTATTCGTATTATATTTTTATATAAAATTTAAATTATTATTTAAACTAAAAACATTTTGAGTCGGTCGATCAGCTTGCCTTAAAAGTTAATGAAACAAACGGCCTACGCGTCATTTATGTAACAGACGCAATGGTTTTATCACTAAAATATTAATATAGCGATTCATACTTAAAGTTAAGCATCATTATTGAACAGAAAAGCTATTGAATAGCACAAAGTGTTAAATAAATAGGAGGGTGACGCTTGAAGTTGTGCGATTTTAAGTGTTTTCCATTATGTAGGAGCTATTTGTTTTTAAACGCGTTCATTAATTTTTATTCCATTTTTAATTATGAAATAATATTTTTCTCTTCTACGTATAGGTAGCTTACCTTATATATAGGGAAACCACTAGCTTGTACATGTAAGTAATAATATATAGACCATGAATGTTTTGTGTATATTTAGTAGGTATTAGAATTCAATGATTATTTCTTACGCATTTTTTGGACAACATTTTTAATAGGTGGGAATTAATTATTATAAGAAAAGGCTTTATTGCTTGTCTATATAATTTATTATTATGCTCAGGTTGGAGTCGTTGTTTGGTTTAAACTTGAAGTCAGGAGAAAATTTATTGTTAATACCGCGTGTTAATTTAATAGTCAGTAGTGAACAAAAATATCTTGATTTTGCAGTATTCCAGTCAATATTTAAAAAATATGTTAAGTTATTTATATTTTTTAATAAGAGTTGGTAACTAAATTTAGTTTAATAAATGGCTTACTTATAAAGAAAATAACCCATCACTATGTTTAGTCTGTGGCAAAAAACAAACCCTGGCTAACCAACAATAATTTATTTGTGTGCTCTTACTCTTTATATGTAAATGTATTTTAGGTAAAAGGGGTTAAAATAAAATTTAAAAAATATACTGAGTGCTTAGGAGTTCAATCATATTGTTTGTACAAGAAACTGGCGTGAATTGGGGGAAAAATGATCATATATTCACACTGTTTTCTCATTAAGTTATGTACATGGGGTCCTTACAAACTTGTGTACTTGTGTAATCACATTCAGTTTTAGTTAGTAACCTCAAGGGGAGATTCAGTCTGTGATTCATGATAAAAAATTGTGTCAGATTATTGCATTACCTACTTGCCTTATAAAAAATAATTAAATTTTAGAAAAATTTCGTATCATATCAGTAAATGATTTGCTACAATCACTGTTGAAACCGTCACAGCCAAGAAACAAAACCTAAAAACCTTGAATAGTACATTACGAATAAAAACTTAAAGCTTATAACAAATTAAAATTGTTTCATCGTCGGGACGTCGAGGCAGAATACGAAATTCCACCCGTATCACTTCGACGTCCGCCGTTCCACAACTGCGCGTTTTTCTAGGCAGTTTTTGCCGCGCACCACCATTTTGTGGAACCAGCTGCCGACTGAAGTATTTCCGAACCAATTCGACTTAGGGTCCTTCGCGAAAAGAGCATACCAAAAAAAAACTCGCGAGCCCTCTCGCATTGAGAGTGTCCATGGGCGGTGGTATCACTTAACATCAGGTGAGCCTCCTGCCCGTTTGTCCCCTGTTTTACAAAAAAAAAAGTACACAGTGAATTAAAGAACGAATTCAATTACACTGAAAATACACATTTACAAGTGCACCGACGATGCTTAATAAATATTAATGTACGGTTACAATAAAAGCAGAGTTAAAATTCAATCGTAAAAAATTAAGACTCCAATTCGGTGCCAAGACGACAAGTTGAATTTAATACAAGTGCATTCTGAAATACGTTGAGAAAATCAATTTGCCCAAGCAACACGAAGATGTCGGGTTTAATATTTTTGTCGAGGTCGACCCGTCTTATTGCACGGAGACGTGGCACGGTAATCAGGGAAATTATTTACTCATGTCTACGAGTCTTCGCGAAAATACCTGTAGGGATGGCAGCTGTTCGGTTTTAAAACTTCAGAGGAAGGTATACCTCAAAAAACATGCCAATGGCATAGAAAACTGACAATGACATTTCTAAAATAGTAATTATCACAATGAAAATTATATAGTCGAAATTCGCGAATATCTGTTTAATAAAAGTTCAGTTATTTTTATATATTCAAACTCAAAATATCTTTATTCATATAGGTTATAATAAAAAATAAATGAATTCTAAATTTACATTTAATACCAGTTCGCAAGTCAAATGCGTAGAGCGGGCGAGATATATAATAAACATTTTGATTTCCTTTAAAGACTAAAGTAATAGTTATACGTTTAATATTTCAAAACTTTAAACAATATCAAGGAATAATATTTGAGAATATTGCACGGAAATAACAATTTTAAATTATGTAGAATACCGTTGACAGCAGGAAAAATACGGCCACTAAACACGTCGCTGCACACATATAAATCTAAATAAAGTAACTGACAACCCTGCACCTTCCCGTGAAAATGAGAAGGGGAATATGCTCCCAGTTTTGTAAATAGTCACGGATTCCCGCAATGGCTTCTTGCAGATTAATTTTCAGTGAGAGTGCAATGACAAGCCATATTAAAGGTGTTTTCTTTAGCTTTGATGAAGCCCAACTTCAGCTTTGTCATTTACAAACGAAAATTTTTGGCATTATGAATAAGCTGATGCATATTTTAGCCTCTCTTAATCAGCTGAAACATGCTCTGTATGTAACTTCAAACGAAACCTTTTCTTTATGCATACACAAATTCTTGAAACTCCTATTCATAAAACTGAATTCTATCACTCCTCCTTCACTGTACGAAGGATCCTGCTATGAAATTCCTTACCGATTTATATCGATTGACGAGCTCAGTCTTTAAATGTATTTTTAAATCTTCTTTTTGATCATTTTTCTTCTGCCTCGTAATTAGCTACTACTTATATATATTAATTGTGAGTCAATTAACTTTTGGGAGAGCTTTTACATGTCATTTACATATTATTACTTATATTTTTTCTTTAGATCTTATTTTATTTATCTTAGTTATAGTTTTTATGTTATTTTAAGTTTCTTTTTGTTAATTAATTATGCACTTCTTGTACTTTACCCTCTGTAGGTGTTTCTTTTTTTTTGTTCCATATGAGGGTTTCCTGGAAGAAATCGCTTCTTAGCGATAAGACCGCCCGTTACCCAATTAATTATGTAACCTACTTACTTTTGTTTTTGGATATGTATAATTATGTATATTATGGTAAGGAAGTGTAAATAAATAAATTGTCGTCGTGGTAAAAGTAGTATAATTTGGACAGTCATAATAAATGTTGAAAAATTTCTCAATAAAAAACATTTTTTTGGGATTAAGAATATTCTGTTGCATATTCTAGGCCTCTTTCTTGGTCTTTCATGCTCTATATCTAACTTCAATAACCTTTTCTACAAATGAAGAAAGTGTCGTCGTGGTAAAAGAAGTCTAACTGTACTTAACCACTTGAAGATTGACCAACTGGTGTACAGTACCGCGATGTAAGTAGTATTTAAGATATTTTTATAATAAAAAATTAGATTTGAATTATTGTCCGTCATTCATTCATTCTTTCCTAAAATATGGATAAAAGAAAAATACACATGAGTGATTCGTTATGCATTGAGTATGTCAGTTAGTATGTCAGTTAATATTTACCAAAATGTAAGCGGATCTCAAATTTCATGGAAGTCATTAATTTAATAAATAATTTAATTATATTTGCCATTACTCGCTCCAGCTAGCGACTTTATTGTTAATAATCGTGAAAGGTGCAGGTGCCAGATTTTCCGGTCAGCGAACAATCGATTCGTATAACAGACAGCACAATATAGACCTGCCGAATAAACGGTATGAAAACGCCACTTTTATTGCGAGTTGTTTTTAAAAGCTAACAAGTGCGCCGAAAAAGGACAGCCATCGCAGCCCATGGGCAATTATTTTAGTGGGTGCGTTACTTTAAGGGAAAAGTATACTCTTACTTTTAACAATTGGACGTTGTACCTCCCAGGGAAGACCACGGGAGTTGATTCCACAGCTCAACTTGAATTAATGAACTTTAAACGACAAGTTGCCATCGAATACTGTTGACTGCGTAGATAAAAGGATCGCGTTTGAAGTCATCAGAGAGATTTCTTTTTAACACAGAAATATCATTGATGAGAAGTATGTAGGTAGTGCCAGTATGTATATATGTATGTAGTGAGTACTCAATGTTCGCATTTGTTCATTTGTTCCGATTTACATAAAGTCCCGGCTAATTAAACCAGCCTAGCTTCTCCCAAAAGCTCAGAAGTTTCCTGGGCACTTTATAGACTTCACGGAGTGATCTCAATACTCCGAGGATTTGACTGTTTGGAGTTGAGTCACGCATTCCAGTACTACTATGACTCATTTCGTTATACTGGTAGTAGTCCTTAACAACTTAATCTTTAATCATATTTTAATGAAATCATAATAGCGATAACATTACCGCGTACTCCTTATAGTATTCTGTTGTGATGGATATAATTTGAACTACATCAGCAAAATTGAATGCAGATAAAGTTTACAATGATATAACGTCACATTTTTTATATTCATGATTTTAAGTTATCCTTCCATCATAATCCTATCGACGCTCAAATCAAAATCAAAATCAAAATAGCCTTTATTACTGATAACATCATTACATTGCATTACATTATAGTTCTATCTCTCTTGTACTAAATAATTTTCAATATATTACAATGCCTTTCATATTTATTTTAATACAATCAGTTTCATGCACATTTAGCAATTTCATTTTTATTTCAATTATGATAAGATTACATGCACTTTTAATCATTAATAATATTTAATTAAATAATATAAATATAAATTAGATTCATTTTAATTTTCGACACTCAGTTAATCGTTATTGAACAACCTAATTATAAAAGTGATTACATTTTAAATTAATTTTATGTGAAAGTTGTTACATTAATAATTAAAAATACATCCGCGCAATCGAATATTCATATATTTAAATATCTTCGGCTTCACACGGATAATCCAATAATAACATTGCAGGTGATTAATATTAAATTGCATGCAGTTATTTACATTTTTTAATTTTTATCTTAGTAGACCTCGTGACTGCATTGGACAATACTTAAATCTAAATACATAAAGCAATGTCGGTTTAGTTACACCACTTATAACTAACGATCGTTTGGACCGATGTTAGTTATGTCTTTTTCGTGGATTCTTCTGCTTCGAATAGAATAACTAATGAAATATCGGATAAGTTATCGATACAACAATAAATTATATGATTTCGAATACAAAAAACATTTGCCATGTGCTGTTAAAACTACGCATCATTTTACGTCGAATTCGTGTCAATTCAGGAAATTCTGATCTTGAGGTTTATTGGGGGCCTTTCGCAAGAAATATTTAGCTATAAGTATATACCAATAATCAAACAAAATTTAAATGGAAAATTTTGATATGGAAATAAGGCTTTATTATATTCCAAGTAAAATAAATGATTTATTATTTAAACTGATACTTAAGTACTCTACAAGTAGAATTTGTATAAGGGGATTGAAACTGGTTCTTCTAACCCTCAATTAATATTTTTTTAAGTAAAAAGATTATGAGACTTAACTTTAAACTTATGTTTTTTCAATATATTACAAATACCGCACGAATCAGCATAACTTTAACTGAAATTTAGAATTAATTAAATGAAGTTAAACTGCAACCAATATGTTAAACCTATATACTATATATACTATACGTGAGTATATGTATAATATATAATTTATAAGTTTACATACATACATATTGACATAAGTCTAAAAATTACAAAATAAAACAAAGAAGCTCAAGTCTACGTATCTATTCTACCAGAAATTGTCAAATGTCGATCAGCTGAACGGTCCCAAAGAACACTTTAGTTCAGTGGAAATTAAAGGCCTAAATATTTGGCTCAAAATACTGAAGTAAAACCGTTACGAATTTTCCAAATTGATGTTATATCAAGAGTAGAATTTACGAGTGGCATTCGTGCGTGGGGTTATTCTAAAACGTCGTCCATCTTCCTTATTTATGTTTACAGCTTGCGGACCGCCATTGCCCCAACTACCCCAATCCGCGTATTGGATTTCGTACACGTTTTATTGGGTAGAATACACGTGATATATATCCTAGACTTGGCAAAATCACTACAATATTAGCTACATTACGTTTGTGTTTTAATAAAAATAGTCGCTTGCGCAACCTCACTGGGGCCTGAGACCATTTACCAAGCACTTACGCTAAATGAATTTTCTAATGTTATGGGAACGCATAGCGCAAAAAGACACTCGCAGCTCACAATTTTCTTTTATATTTTGACAGCAAACGAGCTGACGGCCAATAAGGGTAGTCATCGCAGCCCATGGACACTCATTATAGCACCAGCACCCAGCGTTGACAACCTTTGAGATAGGAGTATACTCTATCTTTAAACAATCGGAAGTCCTATTTCCCAGGGAAAATTCCACACTGAGAGTCAATTCGAATTCACAGTTGGCTAGTTTGCCAAAAAAAGGTGATGCAGATGAAATTTTGAATTAATACTGCTTGCACTGTGTTGAAACGAATCAGACGGAATTACACAAAACAACTCCTCATAGCACACTGTGTAGAAAATGCATAGAAATGAAATGAAGTACGTTTTTGTCAAAGGGAATATGTACCAGGTACTTCCAAACCATTATGACTTAGAGACTTATGCGAGAAGGCCAGCAAAGCACTTGCAAGCCTTCTGGTGTGGCTGGCGTCGGTAAGAACTTTGCTTGTTTCGCTTCGATCCAAAATAAGTCATTACCTACATTCGCGCTACATAAAAAATACTCTTAAAGCACTTCAATACGTTTTAAAAATGAAGTCCTTATAGTCTCGCTATACTTGTTGTATTACCCTGTTTTTGGGTCATCATTCCACAAGGATCCTTTTATTCAATTAGCACGCGTATTATTCGGATCAAGGCTTATTTCAAAGCAATAAAATTGAAGCGACATGAGTTTTTATCAAGTATTTTTATAAGTAACAAAGCCTTTACCAAAAAGACTCCAATGCGCTGTCGACCTTTGAAGAATTGATCCCTATACTTGAAGGATATATTTGGAAATAATTTAAGTGACATTTTTGACTTTTGACAGCTGCTAATAGCCCAAATAATATCAAACAAACGTTTAGCGTTGTAGTCACAGCCACACTGCTGACGACACCGTAACGATAATTTTACATTATTTTTAATTGAAATCTATTTGTCAATTTGTATAGAGAAAGACTCTAAAAGCATAAGATACTCTAACTCTACGAATGAAATCTCCGAAGCATCGCACATATTAAAAACGACAATATTTTAAAAGTCCTGTGAGAGTAAAAACATACGCGAGAACCTTAGTTTCACTTCGAGTTGAAACCGAAGTGAAAACACGAGACCGTTCAGCTGTGAATTTACAGCGGTGACAAGGCCACAGAAATAGGCCAACAACTTGAATATTTTATACCCGATACTCTTTCCGGTGCAATATCAATTTTTATTTTCAATAATTAAAATGCGTTTCCGTTCAACGCGTTCTATTGTTTATGTCAAATTCGAATCTCTTTGTCTATAATACAAACGCTTTTAGCATTAAAGCGATGAATCAAACTATGTCTAACTATGTATACTTCAATACAATATTTTAACGTATTTACAGATTAAAGCTTAGTAACATAACTTGTTACTTATAATACTTACGATTTAATAGTTTTTTATCTGCTTTGTTACCTAGTGTTAATGACGATTTTTTGAGCAGTGTTGCCTAGTGGCTGCAGCGTGCGACTCTCATACCTAAGGTTGTAGGTTCGATCCCCGGCTGTGCACCAATGGACTTTCTTTCTATGTGTGCATTTAACATTTGCTCGAACGGTGAAGGAAAACATCGTGAAGAAACAGACATGTCTTAACCCAAAAAAAAAAAAAGTCGACGACGTGTGTCAGGCACTGGAGGCTGATTACCTACTTGCCTATTAGATTTTAAAAAAGGTCATGAAATAGATTCAGAAATCTGAGGCCAGGACCTAAAGAGGTTGTAGCGCTGATTTTTTTTAGATTCATTAGCATTCTGTAAATTTAAAAAAAGAAAATGATCATTAAACAGATTTAAAAATCTGAGGCCAAGAACTAAAGAGTTTGTAGCGCCACTGATTTATTTTTATCTGTGCTCTTACGCACAGTTTTACGGTTTCATTATTCAAAATTTATAATTTATATTTCCCTCCTTCAATTGTGTTCTTAATAATTCAATTATAAAGTAGTATAATAGTTATAGCATATAGCGGGCTGTACCCTACTTATTTTTCATTTATATTTATGTAAAATGTAAGATTTCATTATAATGCCTGTTGGGCAAGTTTATTAAATAAATAAAAGGTATTAAGCAATTTTCAACATAAATGTGCAACTTCGTAATTGATTTTAAACCATTTCTTTAATTTTTAAAGAAATCAAAATTTATAATGTTTGACAAAATTGTTGTACAATTCAATATTATCGGTTAAACAAAAAAAAACAAAGAAGTTATATATTACTTATGTAATTAACTTTTAACCAGTTGTTACGACCTTCCTTTAACTAAGAATTTTACATTGGCATATATGATATATTATTAACTAGCTCTTTGAAACTGGGATCGCATAAAACAGTCTTTATATTATATTATAGGTGTGGCAATCGGTGTCCTCGTATCTTTTGGTTATCTTTTCACAGATAACCTAGCTTTATTATCTGATAAGCCAGTACCAAATCGAGTGTGTGTGCAAGTGGTCATGGCAGGTTTAAGCAGAGATGGCCAAGGGCCAATAGTGGGAAAATTGGAGTCACAAATATATTGCATCAAGTATACGTTGTTTTGCTTCAACGTCGTATTGTGGGTGAGTTTGAACTGAGCTGTTTACTTTGAATTAGAGGCACGTTCTCAAAGTTCAACATTTGTTACTCACTTCAATTGTAACGAATCGGAAAAATTTATTTCGATTATGGTTGGTACAAATCCTTGTTTTGTAGTGTTGTTGACCACACATATTCAAATTTTAATATAAAACAATCATTGGTCTAAATAATAAAGATTATATTTTGAACACAAAGTGATATGCTTATAAATGTTTTGTCCTTATCATTCTCACCTACTTAATCAAATTTGTAAATGAGACAACCTTATACTGATGTTTTATAAGACGAGGGTTATGGACTATGAGTCATTTTATAAATACCTCAATTATCCTTAATTTTACTTCGTTTTTAACTTTGGTTATATGAGAAGAATAGTTCTGACTTGTACAAAGCAATACGCGGTAAACTTGCAAAAATTTTCACGTAGTTTATTAGCATTCCTTTCTTGAATAGAGATGGCAATATTTGTGTAATTATTGCTATCTCTATTCAACGCTGAAATACGGCTCGTTATCAGTTAGATTACACTTGTTTTCTAAGTATAGTTTATCCATTGTTTGAGTCACACTTTTAACAAGTTATTCATTTATGTGTCATGTAGATTCATAGTTTCATTACTTGTAATGACTAGCATGCATGGTGGAGGTCATGAACGTGGATGAAGCTCTTGCTTCCTCAGGTATGTCTGGATCCGTAGCAAGGAGATCCGTGATCACTGCCTACATCTTCGGTAAAAGGGCACGCCCTTTAAAAGGGCGTGAGTCTACAGATTGAAATCGTAAATATATTACTTACAAGTTTCTCAGGGAATGCATTTTTTTTTTCAATGCAAAAATAACAAATTTTTATTAAAATTTTATTACGATAGTTCTTTAGAACTGAATTATTTTACATACAAATTCTAAGAAAGTTTACCATATACATATATCTACGGTATATGTTAGAAGCTCATTTATCTAAAAAATATTACTATTTTGGTAATAAAGTTACAAAAAATAAAAAATAAACTGCAACAAAAGTACCAACAGTTTTAAGCAGAAACAAAAAATTATTCCTTATTATATATTCAATTCGTTTAATATTTCATAAACTAGTTCCGAGGCATGATAATAAGCAAGTAGGTAATCAGCCTCCCGTGCCTGACACGCCATCGACCTCAGAGATGAGAGTCGTGCGCCAATAGGCCCACACTAATATATATCGAGTGTAATTAGTCGGTTTCAAGTACTCTATTCTTACCATCAAAGCATGAATACAATTAGTCCGAAACAGACAAATGAATGTTGATGTTTCATAAGTTTTTACATTACGATCACCAACGATGTGCAATTTATCATATTTTCTATTTTTCCTCTAATTCATTTATATATTATAGTCTTTAAGCAAGTTTAACTTTTACGAAAAATAACAAAAAAGATACAATTTCATGTGGACAAGAAAATTAAGGCGGCTGACGGTAATTTTGTACACAAAAGGGTAACCTAAGTTATTTCAAGTTGGTCTGAAAAATACGTTAACATATTGTAGGCGGTTCAATTCCTTGATATTCTCTCAATTTGTATATTCTGTGCGTATTTGTGTAGATTTAAGTAAATAACTATTGTATCTGTATGTAGGTTATGCTTTTGAATCAATTGCACAAATGTATTCCTTGATTAAATGGATGGATGAGTTTTAGTATCATTTATAATCAATAACAATAAAAAGCTTTGTGTATCTACAATACGCGATATATGATAATGGTTAGGTAATATTTGAATTTTAATATAATAATGTAATATTTCCCACAACGCGTGTGGCTTTTACTAAAAAATATTAACTGTCATGTCAGTATTAAGTGATAAAACATTTCTACAATATCTAGTAAATGGCGGCTAAAATAAACGTATGGGTCCCGTTCAAAATTTCCACCCGTGTCTATCCATTCTAAGGCATTAGCAGCACGTGGTGTCGGCACTAAATCCTCGCACTCTACATAACTTCCCGCTCGATACAGGCGGTTATTAAGCCGAGTTAATTAGCAAAATTAAACATCACATCCCCATTGTGGGGTTATGTATAGGATTGCTCTGAATTAAATTGTAATGCATATTTATTGCGCGAAACATATTGTTAATTATTACATTAGAGGCATTCATGTAAATTAATTAAGGGCTGTGGTAATTGTATGAAACATGCTCATTCGAATCCTTAGGTATATTGTCGTGCTTTATAAGAAATAGAGACTGTACTCTGCTTATATTTTTTATTAATTTCGGGCCAAATTATAGATAATCATTATTTCTAACTGCTAAGTAAAGTTTGGATGATGAAAAACGAACAAGTTAATCAAATACAAAATGTTTATTTAATTAATATTTCAAGTATATTAAAATTGTGTTAGTATTAAAAAAATCTCTACAACAACACTTTGTTTAATTCAAACAAAATAATACAGCAATTTTATCTTATCAATGCCGAAAAATAAATTATTTTTCTAGAAAATGTGCCAGATAGAATGTGCCTGTTTTAACTGAGAACTTAAGTTATAATGATAATAATACGGGTCAGTCACAGTTCTGAATCATTTCCATCCACCATTATAGTAGTAGATGCCTTGTATATACGTATAGTTTATTATTAGTACCTAAACTAGACGCGAGGATCACTGTCAGGAACAGTTGCGTTTTAAATATAATTTTCGAGACGAATGATTTTGAAAAATCACACGCTACATTTATTTATTGGAGCTGGCACAAATCGGGCAGCCGCTCTGCAAATTGGAAAGTGGAACTGGCGCCAAAAACCCTAAGTGTCAACTGTCAAGCATCATTCAAACTTGCACTCGTTAAGGTGCAGCGCAAATGAGAAATAATCGCTGTATCCTAGTCTCTTTCAATAATTGCCATTTGGATTTGTGCCAAGATGAATGGTGCTCCGTTGTAGACGTAAATGGGGCATATTAAATTGACTTCGTTTGAATTGTTTTACCTTTTATTTTTTTTTTACAAATTTAGTATAAATATAGTGTTATGCAGAAATAATTGAGAAATACTGTTTAGATGTGAAAAGGAAGAGACTGGGTGCCCACAACACAGGGAATCCTAGTGTGGGGGCCAGTGTACTCTACTTTATTGAAACATTCCTGTATATTGTGTCTAATAAAGTTCTTACTTCTTTTCTTTTATCAATCGTCGTATGTCCTAACTTCAAAATAAGTCTTATATGTAAAGAAAGTTGGAAGACCTACAAAAACTTGCTCGACTATCAAGAATTTTCTTTATTAAGGGCACGCGTTAAGGGTCTTATGAAACTCTGTTATAATCGTTACATACATGGGATTGAACTATCGCTAAAAACAAATATTAAATATTTTTGGAAGTACACGTCTACGCTAAAACAGACTAATTTAGGATACCTTAAACTAATAAAATATGGCAGTATTTCATCTGACGACCCTAAACAAATAGTTGAGCTGTTTTCAAACTATTTTCAGTCAGTATTTGAATCTGAAACTGACTCAGGTGGAGGCACTGTGTACACCGTTGATGAGAGCCTTTCCAGTGACTCTCAGATCCTTCTGAATAATTTATTTTTCGACAAAGATGAAATCAGCAAAGAATTATTTTTGCTTGATCCAAATAAAGGTCCTGGTCCAGATCAAATTAGACCAGTTTTTCTTAAGCGTACATATCGGTCATTATGTGCCCTCTTACAGATTATTTTCAATAAGTGTATGACCAGCGGCACATTCCCTGACTGCTGGAAATTATCTTACATAACGCCTATCTTTAAGGGTGGTGAAAGGAGCGATGTCGAAAATTACCGACCGATTTCAATACTTTCTGCAATCCCTAAGGTTCAGGAAAGATTAGTTCACCAACGCCTTTATTCCAGTCTAAGGCATGTTATTATAGACCAACAGCACGGATTCGCAGCTGGTAAATCTACTCTCTCAAACCTCCTTGTTTTTAGTAATTATATTTTTAACGGTTTAGATAATAACCACCAGATAGACACTATCTACACAGACTTTCAGAAGGCATTTGATAAAGTTGACCATATGATGCTTTTACAAAAGCTGTCTTTTAATGGTATTAAGGGCAATCTTTTAAGATGGTTTACAGCATATCTACATAATCGTGTTCAATCTGTGGTTATAAATGGGTTTACTTCTTCTCAAATAGTAGTGACATCCGGCGTCCCCCAGGGCTCCATTCTTGGGCCGTTGCTCTTTTCCTTATATATTAATGACATATCCAAATGTTTCTTACACTGCAATTACTTGCTCTACGCTGACGATTTAAAGTTATATAGAAAGGTAGTTACACTTTCTGACGTGAAACTTATCCAGGAGGATCTCGATAGGCTTGATGACTACTGCAAAATAAACAAATTATTCTTGAAATATAGTAAGCCGATTTAAAGTTATATAGAAAGGTAGTTACACTTTCTGACGTGAAACTTATCCAGGAGGATCTCGATAGGCTTGATGACTACTGCAAAATAAACAAATTATTCTTGAAATAAAGTAGTTTTTCATTTTTAAAATATAATATAAAATATTGAACGTTTTGACTTACTACATGTAACTAACATGAGAAAGTAAAAATTAAAAATAAATTAGTTGTTAATTAATTAATTACTATTAATTGCAGCAGGCTTATGATGGCAGAGGTTGTTTTTATAAGCTCATGATATTGAAATCAGCTTATAAAAAATTGTTTCATCTAAATAACAGATGAGGGTATATTTTTCTAATCCCGGATCTTAGACTATCATGGTAACAAATACCGTGATATATATACGCGTATATATACGTAGCTTTCGTTTCAAAACAAGGGCCTTTATGTTTGAAGGTAATTTAGGGTATTCAGAACGACTAAGCACTAATATAATTGCTAATTGTAGCTCACTTCTAGAAAAGTCCCTTCCATGTTCCTGCCTATAAGACTCGTAGTCGTCCTATGTTTCATGTTCCTCACATAAACACTCAAAAAACTCAGTTTTGTATCGCGCAGCCCGGACATACCACGACCAATTTTAAGTTTTGGCTTATTCAAGCCATTGCGCAATATGTTTAATATGAGTAAGAAGAACCACCAAATCACCTGCATCATGAACATACCCCACATACACACCTTCACATACATACCCTCACTTTTACACCATCACACAACACAGCCAAATTAGGTATTACTTAGTTAAATGTATTGAATAGTTTTAATTGTTTTTGTAATTGAACCTTTTGTAAATATTATGTATTATGACTATATTTTTAGTGTAATTGTTTGTTTTTATATTTCGCGCTAATATTCGTTCATAAATCACACCTTACAGTCAACCACATTAGAAACGCGTTCTTAATTTAAACTCGATGTGTCTAAAGTTGTACGTTTAGTAGATGAATTGATTTAATACAAATCAATACTACAGTATTTCAAAATTGAATACCAAACGTCTTTGAAACCGCCAGCAGCCTTTAACGTTACTCAATCAAACTTAACCGCAATAATTGAACCAGACTAAAGCGTAACGTACTTCCATGGGCTTCATTTTTAATTAATCTTGTTTAATCTTACACTGAATTAAATTTAGAATGATTTTTAAATAGTTTAACCCCGCCATAGAGAGTTATTAAGCGTAGTATTGTCTATGGTGTACGCACGTACAACACAATTAAATAACATTCGTAAATGCGAATGTACCTGTTCCAATCTTTGCAAGGTTTATTAAACAAGTATATGTAAGCTTATTACACGTTGATTTTGCACTCTCTAAGTAAAAATTTACCATATTCATAAATTATTATTCCGTTGATATTTTTATATGTTCATTTAATTTTTTCATATGTAATTATTTTTTTTATAGAAAAGAGGGCAAACGGGCTCACGTGATTTTAAGTGATACCGCCGCCCATGGACTCTCTCAATGCTAGAGAACTCGCGAGTGCGTTGACGGCCTTTTAATCGCATTCCATAGCATGTACTATTTGAATTAAAAGTTCATTTTCCGTCCAATTATTATTTAATTCACTACTGAGACAATCTTATGTATCGGAAGCACAATAAAATATTGTCAAAAATAAACGATTGTTTTAAATCTTAAATTCGGCACGTACTGGGTCCCCAGTGTTGCGTAGAATAGATAAAATCGTCTTCCACATAAGATATTCAAATCCCTTAAGTGCACGTTGCGGTTGAATTGCGAGAAAAAGTCCCATTTTGAAACGTTGTAAAACTCTTTATTATTCCAGCTCTGCAGGTATTCCAAGATATACAACGAAAACGCTCCTGACGTTTATACGGCTCGAAGCCACTTAATGCTTATAATCTCCACAAAACGGTGACACAATGAATAGTTGCAGAATAACTAGCATTTTACGACAATCCCCCAGCTCCTGATATATACTCTGTTATAAAATTTAACGTTGAAAATATTCACGTATCTACATTGTAATGTCATATTCGGGCTTAAGAAACGCCGCTGGCGTAGTAGACGGTCTCACAGCGAGTTTTTACGACGCCATAAATTTTTAACATCACAAAAAAGTCTGTCTTTTGGCTCGAAGAGAGCCAAACGAAATACATAAGAGACTTACGACGCGAATATTTAATAGTCATTTGGTAATGCCTTTGTTTACCTAAATCAAATCGATTTACATTACAAGGAACATGAATGGTTTGTTAGCACAAGGTTTTTACCGAGACACATGCATAATTGATATATCCAATTCGTTCGGTTAATTTTTATCGCGAACACCTACAAATGAGAACTAGCAAAGAGGAAATCCGGAGACTGGCAGCTAAATACAAAGAGCGGTTAAGCTGTCATCCGAACGAACTTGCTCGCCAACTCACCATTAGACAGTATGTGAGTCGACTAAAACGTCACCATATTCTAGAGCTATAAGACCGGCAGTAGCTAACATGACAGCACCACAGAACAAATTCGCTCATAGCCTTAGGGCTGATTGCAAATTACCGCAGAGAAAAAAAAAAAATTTATCGAAGATGATTGCTCATAATAAAATCAAGGCATACGAGCTGAACGTTACAGCGCAGCCAATTTCGATAGCTCCAATTTTTCTTTATTTCAAATTTATTAGTTAGTCCAGCTTCGTTCACAGATTGCGCCATTTATCATCGTGAAAGCGTGTATCAGCGAGTGTATTCGAGCATTAATGGCGGTACAAACCCGAGTATTATATGATTTTTCCAGCAAACCGTACAAACGTACGAGTCAACTTTCCGCGTCATTTGGCGTGGCCCTAATGGATTGCGAACAGAGTTGTTGTCTCGACAAAGGTTTTTGCAGACAAAGTATAATGATGCGTAGATAAGGCCCTTTTTTGTTCCGAAGATAACGCAGAGGCAATACGAGCCGCGACCTAATTCCTATTTGGCTTGATTACTCAAAGACGCGGCGATTACTCGCTCGGGTTCTGACGTGTAAATCATATGAAATCCACATTCTTTTGTATTGACGATTCGGACGATTTCGCCGATTCGCAATTCGTTTAGCGTGACATATTTAATGTCTACTGAAATGTACAGAGTATTATTTGCTAAATGTATGCAACTGGGGTAGAGCAATTAAAGTTTATTGCTCTATAAAAGTTATAATCGCATACCTGTTTACCTACACAAATACAGGCTCTGGCCCATAGCATTAATGAGATTATAAAACTTTTAGATCCCCTCATATCTATGGTGTTTTTCCCATTCGTAGTTTTATGTTTTACGTGGATCAGCAAAATTGGCTAACTTGCAACGAAGTCGATTTATCAAATAGTATGCTCAACTTTTTCCATAGAATATCTTTCTTGCGTCTTGATGTTACACAAATAATTGGTTATACTGCGAAGAGTTAGGCATACATAGTTTTTATATATCCCTTTTGTTATGATAATAATACATCTTTATTTTACCTCAACATCCTTCATATCCATTTTTAAATGTTGTTTGATTGTTAGTATTTATTTATAGTCAAATTTCATTAGTAAAGTATTATCTGCCTGTAGACATGGACCATCTTGTGTAAAAGCTTCCTTTAACACTCTCCAGATAACTCTATCATTGCCGATAGGTGCACAGTCTTTTCCCGCTCTTTCAAGTCATCAGCCCACCGTATTTCTGGTGTTCCCACTCTTCCTTTCTCGGCTGGTCCCTTCCATGGTCTTTAATGTTTATCTGTACTCCAGGTATCGTGTTACATGACCAGCATACCCTTGTCATGTACCGAAACAAAATATATTTTCAAAGTATAGTTATACATATTATTTTTCTAAACTTATATTTAAAGGACTATCATACTTTGTATAGCCAAGAATACCTACCTTATAATATTTTTGACTACATAATATGAAATTTGTATTGAAATATCCTTGAACATATACTATATAGACTATATATACTTTTTATCACTACTAATAAAACAAAGTTGGTTCCAGCTGTTCGGTTTATCTATCTTCGCACTATGTTTGTGGATATGCGTGGAGCCAGGCTTCAACGAATGGATGAAGATACTTGAGTTACAGAAGTTCTTCATCGGTATCTACATCATACTTATCGGAACTCTTGGTATCATGGTCGTCGCTTTCCTTGGATGTGGGTCAGCTTTGATGGAAAATATTAAATTGCTTTATATGGTAAGTAGCTTAACACATACGTCCCTCAGAGTTCAAGGAATACTAGAATAAAAAACATGTCTTCGAGTTTTTGTTTTATTTTATATTCATTTTTATTTATAATAATAATACAAAATTATCAACAAGATAATCAAATAAAATTTGATAATTTAATTAAAAACACTAGTTATGTATAATCAAATTAAAAAAATATATTTTCATTTTATTATGATACAAACACTATATGACTAAAATAAGTGTTCAAAAACTTAAAATATTCCGTTACAAATATCATTTAAAATTAAATAAATTCTCGACACCAGATAAACATCACAATTTTGTTTTCTAGTATATAGCTTCACAAATAGGTCTGTTTGTCTTCGGCCTCGTTGGAGCCTGCGTTCTACTGGACTTCTCGACTTACGACTCTAGTATCCAGCCCATTATTAAAGATGTGCTTGTTCGACTCATTAACAATCCAATGCATGAGGGCAGCCGAGAAATTTTGAGGATGGTACAAGAAGGAGTAAGTATTGATATCTTTTACATGATCATTCATTTATTCATTTAGGTAACGAAATATACACTAGTGGACCTGACATCCTGCATGATATTTCAAGTGATTAGAATATTAAACAAAGTATAAAAGTAGCGAATCTAAACCATCCAGAGCTCCACCCAAACGCATAGAAAAAATAATTCAAATCGATCCAGGCGGTTAAAAGGAGTTAAGAACACACTAATTCTACTGTACAATTATATGTCTAGCTATCTTATCTTTTAAGTAAAATCACACAGTGTACAAATTAGATTGAAACCGGGTTAAGTAGTTTAGGAGTCCATAGCGGACAAGAAACGTGAGACGTAATTTATATATACATATAAATATACTATAGGTTTCGCTGGACAGGCGTGCGACCAATAGGCCACATCTAACTAAACTTGTATAGAAAATAATAAAAAAAACAAACATCAATAGTACTTATAAAATCAATCTAGTATTTTTATTGTAAAAAATTCTCGGTTATAGTATAGTATTACTTACAAAGTTTCTTATTATTATATATAACAGAAATTAATCAACGAAGGTTTTAAATCCGAATCTTAGTTGAGATGTAACACGAAAAAATAGGACTAACATATCTACAGAGAACAATGCATTTGATTGGCAAGCAGGCAATCAAATGCTTTCATTCGACGTACTAGTCCAATCAGTGAATCTATCAGGTGAAGAGGCCAATCTGGTGGCAAAAAGTTCGAGCTCCCAGAGCATATTTGCTAAATGGACGGTTGACTTCGAAAGAGGCCTGGGGGACGTCATTTCGTAGTGCACTAATCTAATGACGTAAGCCTTCTAAAATGTATTGAACTGGGCCAATTGTCTTTTGTAATATTTCAACTGGATACACTCGTGTGTAAAGAGTTGTAACGTTATTGAACCGATTTTTGTGTTTTAGCGTGGATTTTCTTTTTAAAATGCGACTTTCCATCAAAAGCATATGAGATCTAAAACCGTAATTGTGACGCAAAATATATTTTATTAATAAAAGATACTAACGGTATCTTTGGTCGTGAAGAATAAAGATCGATCATAAAAGGCCGATAACGCACTTCGTCTTACGCCAGTAAGTCGTGAGTCTCTATTTTCACTAAAAATGTATTTATTTTTTTCAGATTGGTTGTTGCGGTGCCGATGGTCCAATGGACTACCTTAACCTGAACAAGCCTCTGCCTTCTGAGTGCCGTGACTCTGTGACCGGAAATGCCTACTTCCATGGATGTGTTGATGAGCTCACTTGGTACTTGGAAGGAAGAACCGGTTGGCTAGCTGGCATTGTTCTCGCCTCTTGCATGATTTGTGTAAGTCTAAGAAATAAAAAAAACTTAAAAAGTCCATTATGGGACATAAAACTACAACCTTCCAATGTAAACTAATACATGCGAAGCTCAGTCAAAATCAAAATCATTTATTCATATAGGTAACACAATGTACACTTATGAACGTTAAAAAAGAAATGCTTCTTATTTTTACTGCCAGTTCCGAAATCAAAAGCGTTGAACGGAAGAGAAGAACTGGCAATAAACTCTCCGCCACTCTTTTTAATCGCCAAGTTCTTTTGTTTTACACAATGTTTGTAAGGAGCTGCAACCATGCGCAGTTGTTTGTTTCACGCCTTATCTAACAATTGTTAATTTATGTATTTTGTTCTAATCATAGTAAGTGACTTACTCTACGGCCCGTATACATAACAATTAGTACCACATTTAATGAATATAGAATCAATATGGCTGTCAATAATGCTAACTTCACATTCTAGATTATTTTCAATACTAACACTTATTTATTTCAGATCATTAACTCTGTGATGTCCCTCGTTCTTATTCAAGCAGTGAAGAAGGAGGAGGAAGAAGCGATAGCTTATAAAAATTAATTAAAATTTAATAAAATATAGGATAAGATTATATTTAGACGTGACATTTATCGCATTTTAATTAACCACCGTTTTATAATAAGTGTATTGATTAAATTTCTAAACATCCCGCCAAGCGTATTATACTTAATCCGTTTAGGTTTGAATATCCTAACTTGTTAACTCTTAACGATTAAGTACTGCTGTTTACAATAAAAGATTACATCACCCTCAAACAACAATTTATTTAAATACATTAATGATAAATACAATAGTGATTTAGCAGTTGACGTATATTTTTCTAATAAAATTGTGTTATTTCTCAAAACATTTATGTAACCGATTGACATCAGAATTTACGAACCAGCAGAGGTGAGAATGTAAAACAAAAGATAAAAGGTTGCGTTCGTTTGTGATTGGTCGTTACGTACATACGTTACGTAACGCACACATGTCGCGTGTATACGCGTTAAAAATAGTGATGTTTCTGACCAAAGACATATCGCAGCACACGATAGCACCACGACAAACACGCGAAATTTTGTATGAAGAAGTTGTATTAGTCCGACAAGCGTTTACGAGGTCGTGTTTTATTACGAAAAAGAATCTACATTCTTTGTTCCAGAGAAAGAAAAACGTGCTACCAGTTAATCTTTGTTTGGACAGCATACATGTAGCCAGTGGCTTTCTATCGTTGATTGGACGCAATAAATGGGATTACTAAAAGCCAGTAGACGATTAAACGCGCTGTGGGTGTTAATCAATAATATCAATAACTTAAACATTATACAACTGTATCGCATTGAAATGTAAAATATTACACCAATATCGCATATGAAACATTTGCCACATTTAGTATGAGCGGAATGTCTGTTATCAAATTTCATTGAACAATTAAAACTAACGTTATCAATAAGGTAGCTCGCACTATCGGAAATGAGTTTCCATTCGAACGTGTATGGATACTTTATATTTATGCAAGTCGCGGCTTTGTGAAGCTGATAATTCCTATATTAGTTTCGTACTATGTAAGTAAAAAGTATTTTAATCATAATAAACCATATCACATACTAGCGACATATCCCGGCTTCATGTAAGCCGCTGTGATTCGTAAAAGTTAAGTTAAAGAGGCGCTACAACCTCTTTAGGTCTTGGCCCCAGATTTCTGCATCTGTCACATGATCACTTTTTAAATCTAATAGGCAAGTAGGTGATCAGCCTCCAGTGCCTGACACACGTCGACTTTTTGAGTCTAAGACATGTCGGTTTTCTCACGATGTTTTTCCTTCACCGTTCGAGCAAATGTTAAATGCGCACATAGAAAGAAAATCCATTGGTGTACAGCCGGGGATCGAACCTGAGACCTCAGGTAAGAGAGTTGCACGCTGAAGCCACTAGGCCAACACTGCTCTTTTTTTACAATTATATACCTTCCTCATAAATCATTCTAGATATTGGTGAAAACCGCAATAAATTCTGTGAAGTACGTTTTAAGTTAATAGCAAAAAGTACACATATGATGTCAATGACTTCCAACTCTTATCACTAAGGCAGCGTCTGTAAGAGAAGTTTTCGTTCGACGGTTTTATCTGAGGACGTACAGTGTTATAACCCACAAAGGTTAATTTGACAACACAATACGGTCCGACGTGTGTCACGAAAAGCAATCTAACAAAAAATCTTAGTTTATTTTACCTGTAGTGAGTATAAACAGAACAATTCATTTCCAGTCGTCTATTGGACTGGCTGAAAACTAGACGATTCTCTTTTCCAAAAAACAATTTAAAAATAGAATGCCAAACGACTTTAAAAAAATAAAACCAGCCACCACACGGATGTTAAAACACACTGAACAAAAGAATATTGTACAATGCATCAATACAGTTTGCTCGTCGAATCAAATAAAAACAATGTTAACCGTGAAACACAGATTCCTCACTTTTGACGGTTCCGCCCCACACAGCAGTCCATTTCCTTGACATAACAACCAGCGTCGGGACGGAAGGCGCCCGTTGCTTGTATGAATTTATACAGATGCATTGAACCAACATAACGAGACCCCTCATAGATCGCAGAACTATAAGACCGATATAAATTGATCCCTCAATCTTAGACTTGGCAAATAAAATGTAAAGGTATACCGACGTCTTCCCATTTAAAGAGCTCTTGATATATTTGACGGATCGGTGAAAAGACAAGTATGTTATCGCTTCATTTGCTTCTCTAATTGTACTCAATCGTAGCTAGATTAAAAGGGGAAATGTATATGAAATTGTTTGTTGTTAACATTGATTTGATGCTAAAAGGAATACTTTGATTTAATACATATCATACGAATTCATAAACGTCATCAGTCTTATTACTGCTTTAACTATAAAATTAAAACTATTTCAATAAATAACTCTTCAAATTTATATGGTATTTATTAGAAATTAAAAATGTTTAAAAAGTATTCATTTGTTTTTTCTTATTTCTATTGATTGGTCTTGTCTCCCAGAGAATTAATAAACGACAATTTATTTATTTACTAGTGACCCGCCCCAGCTTCGCACGGGTGCAATGCTGATGAAAAGCAGGTTTTTATTATGTATTGTTATTTCCGTCACTGGAAAGCTCCGATAATATACGCGTTCGATCGCTGCTAAATAAGCTGTAATGGGCTGTATATATATATATTAAATGAACAATGTATTCAAGGTATTTAATTGGTTAAGGATTAATGCTGTATTTGTTAAAATCGCTTCGAAAATTAGCCATTATTTGTCCTAAAAAGTAAATGACAAAAAAAGTTATTGTGGGTTATCATCATCATAAGGGATAGACATATACCATCACGGACTTTTCTGTGGACCTTTTCAATGTGTACAATACTTTGTACATTATTTTGATAAAACTCGTAGGGTTCAGCATGCGTTTGCAATGTAAGCGGAAAAAATGAAATTATTTACGACATCACATTAGAAACCTCAAAAATAACAGTACTTCTCCACTATTAAATTGATGTTATTATACATATAAACCTTTTTTTTGAATCACTCTATCCATTAAAAAAAACGCATCAAAATCCGTTGCGTAGTTTCAAAGATTTAAGCATACAAAGGGACATAGGGACAGAGAAAGCGACTTTGTTTTATACTATGTAGTGATGAATGGGCTAAGATAAGTCGCTGTAAATCTGACTCTTTTGACACTTCGGTCGGCTGTATAGATCCACAGAAGAGGACAAAAAAGAATAACACGCTGATTTGTAAAGTTCTCCATAACCTTTTTTTTAAATTGCTTGCAAACGATAACCTATTTATACATGTATGAGACTTTTAATCCCATAATAACGACGAAAACATTTCTATTGTTCATGAAAACGTCGAAATGCTGTCCACACTTCCGGACAAGGGCTAATATCCTGTGGAGCAATGTTTATAGGCAACAAACAACGACTCAGAACAAACAAATCCGTTGAGCCCCGATCCTAACTTCCTTTAATTGTTTGCTGCCCACCAACTTTGTTACTCCTAATACTTTTTACATCAAGGTAAACGTTTTAGAAAAAAAACTTAATGTCTTCTAACTTCTTTATGTTATTCAATACGATATTTGACATATAGTTTTGACTATTTGATAGTGAATCTTATAGAATAACTTATGATACTAAGATGATACAAGATGTGACATAATAGTACATTTTTGTTCTTGGTTAAAGGATGCCGCTATTTTAATAAAAAAAAAACAGTGGCGCTACAACCTCTTTTAGGTCTTGGCCTCAGATTTCTGAATCTGTTTCATGATCATATTTAAATCTAATAGGCAAGTAGGTGATCAGTCTAAATGCGCACATAGAAAGAAAGTTCATTGGTGCACAGCCGGGGATCGAACCTAAGACCTCAGGTATGAGAGTCGCACGCTGGAGCCACCAGGCCAACACTGCTCGTTTTAATAGAAAATGTTAATAAAAATGTACGCAAAATGTTTTTCTATTAAATAAATAATTTAAAATCCACAATTTCCATAAATAAAATGTCTATATGGAAAATAAAAACATACTTAAAATAAAAGTCGATGACTTTTCCAGTGATTCGCATATCCTTATCAAAAATGTAAGTTTCACTAAATCTAAAATTGTCACATAAATTAGAGATTATATTCAATAAGTGCCTAGACGGTACTTTTCCTAATTAGGAAAAGCGCGTAAAAATACAATTCTCAACAATTGTTGACAATTCTCAACAATTGTTGAGAATTGTATTTTTAGGCGCAATACTTAAGGTCCTCTAAAGATTAGTACGTCGGCACATTTATTCCAGCCTAAAGCATAACATAACATTATTAACATAAATAAGCATAATAAACTTAACTAATATATTAAATAAAGAAAGTGTAAGAAAAACTTTCTGATTTATAGGCTTAATTAGACTAAATTTAAAAAATATAATTCACTATCACAGTGCCAAATACGCAATTTGATTGATTGTATAACATTAAAAAGATGTAACTGAAATAACGCACACCCAGAACTTTAAACTCATCTACTAAAAGACTCAATATTGGGTTTCGCGCGCCTCTTTACAACATGTGTACTTGATGCTAACATTGAAGTCGACCTATTTTCACACTCCTCTACTGTTTCATTTAAGAATAACTAAAAACAATTGCTACATTTTTCTTAGATCTCGTTTTTTATTGTTGTTATAATTATTAGTATATCGTCTTCTTTTGAGTGATCTCCTTAATATTGTATCGTCTACTTGTCTACCGTTCTGTCGTGTTCGTATAATTATGATTTTAAAATTTAATTTGAAACCATTCTAGGATACATCAGAAACTCTTAATTTATATTTTAAATAAATAGATGCTAAATATCCCTTATACTCGTAACTCTGATTAATCTTTTATGTCACTGCATTTCACTATTTTTCTTTGAACAGTCAACGACTAGAACCTGTAACAGTAGATACTTAAATATAAGACGAGATTTTGTGCATGTTTCTTTGGTAAGTTATAAAGGGCAATACGCATTTTTGTCATATCAAATAACTAGTGACCCGCCCCAGCTTCGCACGGGTGCAATGCTGATGAAAAGCAGGTTTTTATTATGTATTGTTATTTCCGTCGCTGGAAAGCTCCGATAATATACGCGTTCGATCGCTGCTAAATAAGCTGTAATGGGCTGTATAGACCTATATTAAATGAACAATGTATTCAAGGTATTTCATTGGTTACGGATTAATGCTGTATTGGTTAAAATCGCTTCGAAAATTAGCCATTATTTGTCGAAAAAGTAAATGACAAAAAAAAGTTATTGTGGGTTATCATCATCATAAGGGATAGACATATACCATCACGGACTTTTCTGTGGACCTTTTCAATGTGTACAATACTTTGTACATTATTTTGATAAAACTCGTAGGGTTCAGCCTGCGCTTGCAATGTAAGCTGAAAAAATGAAATTATTTACGACATCACATTAGAAACCTCAAAAATAACAGTACTTCTCCACTATTAAATTGATGTTATTATACATATAAACCTTTCTTTTGAATCACTCTATCTATTAAAAAAAATCGCATCAAAATCCGTTGCGTAATTTCAAAGATTTAAGCATTCAAAGGGATATAGGGACAGAGTAAGTGACTTTGTTTTATAATATGTAGTGATTAATCTATCAGAAAAGTGACTTTCCAGATTTCTTACTTAGGTACTAAAACTAAATTCGTAGAAACTGCGGTAACACTAATGTGAACAATAAGGAGTAATTACTTGTTATATACATTGTGCAATGTAGGGGAAGTGATAAATCCACTTGATGTGATCGTCGCCTGCGGTGAGGATTGTAACAGCTTGATGTGTGCGGTGCCTTTATTTATTAGGAAGGTTCGGATTGTTTAATAAGATGCTCGTAAATGTCTTTCTTACTTGTAATATAAGAAGCTTACTTAGATGTTTAAAGTAAATAAATTCACATTTATATACACGTTTGTATTTACATAGCATTTGCCCGTAATTTTGTCTGTGTGCCGTAGATTGGGCAGAATTTTAATTCTCGACTATTTTGTTCCGTACAAAGCTATGTTTAGGCTATTTTTCGGAATAAAAAACAGAGTTAGTTTCACATCAAAATGAATACAAAAACCTTAGTATATGTTTACATATACACTGTTTATTTTTCCACTATTGACAAGTAAGAATTGGATTCGTAGAAATTCTAAAAAGGCCGGCAACGCACTCGCCAGTTTATTTATATTTTTTAGTTACATATGTGAACCATACCCTCCGATTATTAGGCATATAATAAACAAAGTAATAATACGTATCGCCAATATTTTACCGTTTTTTATTAACTTTATATCGACATACATACGTTTAAACATAACAGTAAATAAATCAGTTAATGTTTTTAAACCTGTAAGACTAATATGAACCAATATAAATCAAACCTATATATTTTATATGTATTGCCATAATTTACGGAATAAATGGTAATCTTTCCACCCTAATAATAACTCAATTTGATTGTTTCGAGGTGTTTCGAACATTCTTGAATGGCTTTGACGGTAAATTTACCTCGCATAGCAATTATGTGTAGCTCAGGAAATTAGGTAGCAAGCTGCAACCAAGCATGTAGCTATAATGTTGCGGACCGCAACTGATGGTAAATTTGCTTGATAGACGGCTATACAATGAGTCATTATGTACTATACTCGATATAAACACTTTCTTACATATATCGCCTAGCTCTTCCTATTCGATAAGCCAGAGTATACGTATATGTAACACTTTATTGTCCTACTAGGATACTTTTGAAGTTATACTTCTTTTGTTGCGCGTTAGGGAAAAATTTTGATCGCATTTTTACACGTTGCGCGCACACCGTTTCAATAAACTGACACTATGAAGTTAGCTATAGTTAACATTTTAGTTTTTTCTGTAGCTGGTGTCGTTTATACAAACGTATTTGTAGAATACAATTTTTGAAAATATTTTTATCTTGTTACGCCACGGAAGTATAACTAACGCGTGTTCACAAGTACACAAAGATTTATGTACATCGTTGGTCTTACTGTTAACAGTAATTAAAATAAAACCCAGACGAAAGCTAAACATTTAAAATAATACGAATCCCATACTAAATTTTAAATAACACTTTTACAATAAAAAGTGCGTACAAAATGCACATATGAAACTTCTTTGAAACTTCTAAATTAATTATTACTGAGGTAAAAGCTCCAATATGTGATCGTGTAATTCATACATATGACTACATACATATATATGATCACTCCATGTATCTGTATATCTATATTCACACTGTATACGTGCTAATCGTGGAATCTCAGAGATTCTATAAAGAAAGTATATACTTTCCCTCGCAATATATTTATTAAAATATTATGTATGTATACAAAAATAGTGATAAGTATACTATAGACTATATACTTTATAGAACATACGCACAATGTCAATACTCGGAACAAACGCAGGCTGCAATTTCCCCGTACTAGACTGTCTAAAGTTAGTAATTCTTTTTTGGGAAAAGGGATACTCTTCTTTAATAAAATCCCAGAGGCTCTTTTATCTCTGCCTTTTAATAAATTTAAGAAATGTATTAAAGAAAAGCTGTGTAAAAAGGCTTACTATAATGTAACTGTCTTCTTTGCCGATGAATAGGGATGCCTACAGGTTCGAATTTAATGACGTGGAATAAGTGATACCTAGATGATCTTATGTTCCAAAATAAACGTATTTTATTTTAATGAATAAATATTAGCGTTCACTACACAAGACGTTATACGACAGAATTTCCATCTAAAATTCTAATAAATCAAATCGAATATTATTTATTCATGTTGGTAACATAATATACAATTATGAAAGTCAAAATAAAGAAATTTAATGTATTGAAATGCTTCTAATTTTACATTTACTGCCAGTTCTCAAATCAAGGGCGTAGAACGGAAGAGAAGAACTGGCAATAAACTTTCCGCCACTCTTTTTCTTAAATATTTAACTACTAAATGAATACATCAACCAATAACGTGTATTTTTTCTCGATCTCCCTTTCTCACTCTCTCTCAACCGCTGTACCAAAAATAACGGTTCGATGACCGTCGATACATATACTCATACTAAAATAAGTCCTGAGTACAACCTCAATGTATTGCTCCTTATTAGGACGAAAGGCACACAATGACGTCAGCCGTAAGGATGTGGAGAATTTTTTAGTTTGGGAACAAATAGAGGTTAGACTGATGCTGTACCTTGCCTTGCAATAATAGTTCACAAACACTCACTATAAAAGTCTCAATGGAGGACGTAACTATTGGCAAGAAATGAACAAAACTATATAAAAATGTATCTAACGTTACCCAACTAAATCTCAACAACGACTAATGAAAAATGCGCGGATCGGCCGATAAAAAATATTTTTGTTATGACCCTGATGACCCTCATAAAATATTATATAACAAAAGATTATCTATTTCGAACAATCACTCTCTCCCTTTTCTTCGACAAAAACGCTGCACATCTTCGTGACTAAACATTTTACCCTCATGCGCCTAAAGAAGTTTCAGTTCAAAAGCACCTGGTTTTTAATTGACTCCTAAAATAATACCAGAAAGGTCTGCATAGCTACAGGCATTCCACAACTTAATACCAGTGACAAGAAGGAAATTAAATAAGTGCAAAAAATTAAAATATCGTATCAGAACATTCAAAATCTGAAAACAATTCATTTATCATTAATTTAGAAGCCGTCAAACGCTCGCAGCTTAACCCTTAATTACAACGCGCCGTATAAAATTACTTGTCTAGAACGTGAGTAATGTGCATTTAGTTTATAATGAGTAAATTTAAGCACGATCTCACTAAGACGGTGTAAGACAGTGCAACAGTGACGTTCTTAGTAATTACAACTTGAAGCGGCGCTGAGCCGTGTACTAAACTTATTACCTGTAATTGTTAGGAGAAAATGTCTTAATTAAGCTTTAGTAGTCTACGAGAAACTAAATATATATTAACGAAATAAATTGTTTTTGGGCGTAGTATGGTGTTTATTCTTTTTCTCGCTTCCTCTCAAGGCGAAGACTCCTTCAAGCCCTTGATTATCGTGGTGAGCCTGCCCGGTAGCTTTGAGATAATCCCACCACCTTCTTCGTCTGTTACCTTAGTTCTCTTGGGACAGGCATTCGGTACTTGTCTATATATTTATACTTGCAGACTCGGCCAAGCGGTGCTGTGGCTAAGGTTTTTATTATTTATTTATTTATTAATTTCGTAATCCTACAGCTAACATGAATTATATATAATTACAAACAAATACACTGAAAATATAGCCAAAGATGGAATACATGATACATTTTATGATTTATATTACATAGTAGTAGTTATTCAAGGGAAACTGTAGAATTGATGTGAAAGGTAGATAGCTTATGTGAAACGTTGGTACTACACAGCGCTATCAGTTAGAAATGTATCAAATAATTTGCAATAAAATAAAATTGCGACTATAATTAAAGATCTAAGCTTTCCTATGTCTTAAGTTGGACCAGACTGCTCACAGTGTGCCATCGCGGACAGACATCGTGACAGGAGATTTATATACAAGATATTATACAAGATATTCACTATTTATGTGTTAGGGTACGTCTGTACGGCTTAAAGGGTTGTTAGGTTCTTACGTCTCACCCTCTATACTTAGCCATCGAGTGTAGCTTGCTCAAACATACATTACATATACAGGCAGTCCTCGACTTACGTCGTTTCGATTTACGTCATTTCAAGTTACGTCGAACAATGTTTTGATACTATCCTCAAGATACGCCATTTGTTTCGATTTCCGGCATAGGAGAATTCACTTGTCGCAAGGTCAATGCCGTGGGGCCGGCTCGCCAAACACCACTTCGTTGTTACAGCCGATGGATCAAGGAGTTAAAGCGTCTTTTAAGGCCTATTATCTTAGGAGAACTTTTTCACAGGCTGTAAAGGCTAATGAAAATGATGGCTTGGAGCTGAAAGATTTTTGGAAAAGTTATAATATCTTGCAATGCGTAAAAAATATTGCTGCTTCATGGGATGAGGTGACACCCAACAATTTAAAAGGAGTTTGGAAAAAGTTATGCCCACTTTTTTTTAAGCCATCTGAAAATTCTTTATCCACATATCAACCAAATATCGACATGTTGTGAAATCACAACTGACATTGTTCATTTGGCTAACCGTTTGCCTGAAATTGCAGCGGATGATATTGATGATCTGTTATGCTAACATTCTCAAGAACTGACTGATGAAGATCTTATTGAATTGGAGGCACAAGTACAAAAGGAAGTAATCGAGTCACAAGAAATAGCTTCTTCTATTAGTAACTCTGAAAAAGAACTTACACTAAAAAAAAAATCCGAAGCCTTTGCAAATTTGGAGAATGCCATGAAAATTTTTGAAGAAAATGATCCTAATTTTGAGAGAAGTTTTGTTTTTCACTATACTCACACATTTTTTTACCTATTGATAAAAGAGATAAATATCTTATTAAAAAAAATTCCACAGCACAGTTAGTTCCCGTAATCGTTAGTTTAACTTGAGAACCGAGTTAGAAACTTCGTAACTTGATTTGTTGAAATGTCAGTGTAATTATTAAATGTTACTGCTATTACTGGACATCTAATTGAATGTATTTTCAAATACAAAAATAAAAATAAATACGACACAAAAATAAATGTTATTTTAGACTATTTATATTTTATTTGGCGAACAATTGAATTAAGTTTTAAGTTAAAAACATTAAGCTTCTCTTTAGCATTACACTTAAATATTGTAAAATAGTGTTAAAAATCAGAATGACTGCCAATTGTGGAAAAACTTGTTCCATGTTTGTTTGAAGTCATTAAATCCACCTTAATTTTCAATATATTTGGTCCTTAGGAGCAATAGAACTCTTACTTTTGGTCTAAGACCTTGAAGTAACAGCCTTCTATGCCTAACATAATATTGTCTATTATCTATAAAATTCCACTTTCCCTATAATATATGCGAGTAACCTTACTATAATTCATCAGACGACCAAGCGTTTAACGCGCGTAGAAAAACAGTAATCTCTTACTGTGTGTCTAAATATACAACCTGTTTTAACAAAACCCAAGAGCATATCAAAGTACACAAAATTTAATATAGTACCTATCTTAAAGATCCATCTACTTAATGTTCCATGTACGACATTATTTTGTGTATAGAAATTATTACTTTATGACATAAGCGTTCTTTTTTATATAAAAGTCTCTAAAATAACTTTACAATATTAAGGTTTAACGATTCACTTTAAGTGATGTTTTAGAAATTTTTTATTTGTTGTTTCTACTCTTCTTAAGTTGTACTTCTTTTGGCACGTTAGGGAAAATTTATGAGAGTAAATTTTTACGCTGCACTCACTTCGTCACAAAAAACCGACACCCTGAACATAGCTATAGTCAACATTTTAGTCTTGTTACGCAAAAGAAGTATAACTTCTAACGCGTGCATATAAGTACACACACTTTTTTTATTACCTTTTGCTAATTATATTGATTATTAACGCCCTCAATTTTATATTTTTTAGTCAGTGTTAGTGTAAATAGTATATTATCAGTTTTACCTCTATTAATGTTTTCAAACTAATTCTTACGTCCGAAAATTGTGTACCTTTCATGTTAAGAAAATATGGAAAGCGATATGTACTCTTTATTACTTAATATTTTAATATAAAACTGTGTAGCGACGGCCACTGAACATATCTTTGTGGTACAATAGTATTTTTAAAGGTAAATGGTTAATATGATCAAAGAACTGTAGCGCGAACAGTTTCACGCTAGTTAAATTTTTGCTTCGTTATCGGAAAATCGGGACGAATCTTTTAGACACATAAATTGCATGGCGGGCATCAAATCAAAAAGCGTGTAATGGAATAAAATTATTTTTAAAATACGCAAACAACTGTTGAAGGTTCATATTTATAAATTTCTCGGATGATAGACTGAAATAAATTTTATTTGTAGATGAAGAGATGGTGTAGAGTATTTTGTTTTATAGATATTTTATTGCGCGACGTTTTCGTGACCCATTATTGCACAGATAATAATTATAATCGTTTAATTTCCAAGAAAGTGGTTCGATTAGATCGATCGATTTATTTTAAAAATCCCCACAAGCAGCCATGTAAAAATAAGCATGCAAATGCCATGATAATTTTCATAATAACTTTAACATAATGTGTTAATAATAAGTTGAATTATTTATAATTGTTGTCTATCATATGGTCTAACTACTCGTCTACGCTGCAAAAGTTTACTTATATATAAGTCCCACAAATGAGTTCTTCTACCGTTAATAGTTATGAGATCCATGTAATATCAAGTCGGTTAATTTATTCAGTCCCTATTCAAGGCACTTAGTCGGACAATATAGATAATATTAAGATTTTGTCATACAAAAATATTTTACTGTGAGTTTAACCCTAGATATTTTTTTATTCATGAAGCATATCAATCAAATATACATTATTTATATTTTTCTTAACCCACATAGTAATAATAAAAATAATTAAAAATGTATAAAAAGATAATTAAAACAAATCTAAAAAGTTTTTTTACTTAGTTTTTAATTTCTGCCTTTTAGATTATTAGATTTTACGATGAATCTATATTTAATAGATTTTCAAATTCGTAACATCAATTACATATGTTCGACTTTAGTCAATTTAAAAATACTCTACAGGTATTGAACAGTTTTTTATTTCAAGTAGGTCCTGAAAGATCTTTTTTAAACAGATTAAAAAAGATCGACGTAGTTTGTTTTGTGGCAGCAAGAGAAATCAGAAAAATTAATTTAATATAATCAGGTTTTGGAGTTCGGAGCGGTAGACCAATATACCAGTGCCTATAATACTGTTCATACTGTATTTTTTATGTTCCTACAATTTTTTAATTTCCACAGCGCACGAGTTGACAGATACTTTAGGGATAATTTTTTCACTTCTCTGATAATTACATTATGTTAGGGAGCCCAATTAAAAAAAAAATATTATAGCATAATGACAGTCAGTGAAGATGCAGCTTTTGTTTGAAACAAAAAAAAATCCTCTTTATAATATTAGTAGATATAGATGATACATGATACTTTTGCCTTGTAATTATCGACTGTTTGATATCGACCACAGATTTTATTTCATTATTCCTATGAATATATAATAGAGCAGTGTTAGCCTAGTGGCTTGAGCGTGCGACTCTCATACCTGAGGTCGTAGGTTCAATCATGGGCTGTGCACCAATGGACTTTCTTTCTATGTGCATTTAACATTTTCTCGAACGGTGAAGGAAAACATCGTGAGGAAACTCACATATCTTAGAACCAAAAAGTCGACGACGTGTGTCAGGCACTGGAGGCTGATCACCTACTTGACTATTAGATTTAAAAATCATCATGAAACAGATTCAGAAATCTGAGGCCAGGACCTAAAAGAGGTTGTAGCGCCACTGATTTTGTTATGGTATAGTTCTTATACGTTGATACATTTCGCAACAATGTTCCAACTCACCGTAACTTTGTTTATATTGTCGTTGATGAGGTTTAAGTTTCTATCTACTTTTATTTATTACTAGTGACCCGCCCCAGCTTCGCACGGGTGCAATGCTGATGAAAAGCAGGTTTTTAATTTGTATTGTTATTTCCGTCGCTGGAAAGCTCCGATAATATACGCGTTCGATCGCTGCTAAATATGCTGTAATGGGCTGTATAGATCTATATTAAATGAACAATGTATTCAAGGTATTTAATTGGTTAAGGATTAATGCTGTATTGGTTAAAATCGTTTCGAAAATTAGCCATTATTTGTCGTAAAAAGTAAATGACAAAAAAAAGTTATTGTGGGTTATGAATAAGAGATAGACATATACCATCAGGGACATTTCTGTAGAACTTTTCAATGTGTACAATACTTAGTACATTATTTTGATAAAACTCGTAGGGTTCAGCCTGGGTTTGCAATGTAAGCGGAAAAAATGTAATCATTTACGACATCAAATTAGAAACCTCAAAAATAACAGTACTTCTCCACTATTTAATGGATGTTATTATACATATAAACCTTCCTCTTGAATCACTCTATCTATATAAAACCGAATCAAAATACGTTGCGTAGTTTCAAAGATTTAAGCGTATGAAGGGACATAGGGACAGAGAAAGCGACTTTGTTTTATACTATGTAGTGATTATTAATTTTTATCTTTTTCATTTCGTGGTTGCTTGTTTATTTTTGTACATATTCTCGGCCTACACCCTTTGTCTTCTTTGCCGATGAGTGGGGATGCCTACAGGTTCGAATTTAATGACGTGGAGTAAGTGATACCTTGATGATCTTATGTTCCAAAATAAACGTATTTTATTTTTATTTTGTGTGTACAATTTTTCATGTCATATTTTATTGTATACTTCTTTGCATATTCGCATTTACTTAGATAATATTAATAAATTAATACGCTGTTTTAAATTACAGGTCATAAATCTAACAGAATTAATTGGTTTTATTCTATCAATTCAGACCAAGTTTAAATCGAATGCTGCGTAAACGAACAAATCCTAAGTATATCGAAAGAGTCAATTGAAATTTATACCGGCTTTTCGAACTAATGAAAAGTCTTATTGCACTTACGGCATAATGTGAACGATAAATAAAAGTTCAATGTACCACTAATGGTTGAAAGAAAACCTTTCGATACACCATTTATTAACGCTAATGTATAGGCTCAGGCTCATTAGTTTTATTATACTAAACTATTAATGGTTCAAATGGATTTTTTTTTATAGAACAGGGGGCAAACGGGCAGGAGGCTCACCTGATGTTAAATTATACCGCCGCCCATGGATACTCTCGATGCTAGAGGGCTCGCGAGTGCGTAGCCGGCCTTTTAAGAATTTGTACGCTCTTTTCTTGAATTCTACGTCTACGTAGTCTGAAATCTACGTCGAATTGGTTCGGAAATACTTCAGTGGGCAGTTACTGTTGGAGAATCTTTATAAAGAAAAATGAATCGTTAAATATGTTGCTAAGTGCAAAACTCGAAGACGGCTGGACTAATCCAGTTTTTCTTTTTGCTCCTTGAATTCTTAGGAAAGTCGCAATCAATAAAATAAAAATTGGAGTAATATTTATTTAGTACTTCTACAGCTAACATAAATTATAAATAATTACAAACAAATACACTGAGAATAGCACAGATGGAATACATGATATATTTTACAAAAAGATTTATAAAAGGAACAAACAAAAAAAGTATTTAATACAATTAACTAATTGTGATTTAATTTAATTAATTAAGCCTGAATTGGTTGTGTTGTGTAATGGTGTAAAAGTGTGGGTATGTACGTGATGGTGTGTATGTGGGGTGTGCTTATGATGTAGGTGACTTTGCGCTATGGATATTCACGGAAAATACACTTTTTAATCACATTCCGCGATAACCTAAACAAGTCAAGGCCTAAATAGTGGTAATTGTATGTACGGGCAGCGCGATACAAAACTGAGTTTAATATTAAATAAATGTTTATTTACTTAAGTTTGTATTCTGGAAAAGCGATCAGTGTATATGCTGTAGCATAACAAAATGTTCCAAATGTATGTAGCTACTAAAATGGTAAGCTAAGTAAAAAAATCATATAAAGGCGAAAAGAAGTTCACGGGGCTGCTAGTGGGTACTTAATTGGATAGGCTTGTTTACGTAAAAATTTTTTTAATTTAAAGTAGATAATGCTACATACATTTACATACATTATAACATTTAGTATCCTTCCATCAGAGAATATAAAATAACTTAAAGATATGTCTTTACATACAACTTTACACTCTGAGAGTTAAAATTATATTTTATCATACGAAAACTTCTGCTTCTCATTCGGTACGCTCTTGCCAGAGCGGTCGTGATCGCTATGTAGTAGAAGGCGCAGATGCGATGCGCTTCACGACGCTCCGCCACCGCTGCCTATTGGAGGTCATCCTGCTGCACTGATTCAGTGTTTCTCCTACGGCGGACTTAATCTGATCAGTCCAGCGTGTAGGTGACCTGCCGCGCGGTCTAGCGCCTTCCACCTTCCCCTGGACGACAAGGCGTTCTAAGGACTGATCGCCACGCCGAGATACGTGACCGAAGAATGTAAGGATGCGAGATTGTACTGTTGAAAATAGACGCTGCTTAACATCGAGTTCTTGAAGTATCGAGACGTTTGTACGAAACTCACGATACACCAAGCATTCTTCTCCAGCACCACATTTCGAGAGCGTCTATTTTCTGCCTTTCCACATCTCGCAAGACCACGTTTCGGCTGCGTACAGAAATATGGGGAATATAAGTGTCTTCACGAGCCTGGTCTTCGTGGCTTTTGTTATATTCCTGTTTCTCCATATCTTTTGCATCTTGTCCATCGCCGTTCTCGTAATGCCCATACGACGTTTGATCTCGTCGATGCAGCCGCCATTGCTCGAAATCTGAGCCCCAAGGTAAATGTACGATTGGACCACGTTGCATTTCGCGACTTGAGTCACTTGAGGCGAATTATTTCCGGCACGGTCAACAATCATCACCTTGGTTTTGCTACGATTTATCCTGAGTCCAAACTCACGGCTCACTCGTTCCATCTTTAACAGAAGCTCTTCCAAGTATTGCGAACTGGATGCAAACAAAGTCGTATCATCCGCGTAACGCAAGTTCGCAATCCTGTATCCACCAATTGTTACACCGTCTGTCCAGTCTTCCAAAGTGATCCGCATTATTAGCTCTGTGTACACGTTGAATAAGAGCGGTGATATTATACACCCCTGGCGTAGCATGTTTTTCAAGTTCATCACAAATGCTACGAAGGTGGGAATTGTGGTCTCGCCTGCAGCAGGCTTTTATGTTAGCAGACAGTTGATTCAACTCTCTTATGTCTGCTCCTGCGGCTTTCTTTAGGCGTCTCTCTTCTATAAGGTTACTGTCGGTCATCAAGTGTTGACGTTTGCGTGTTTCTGATCTCGGATTAGACTCAGTGACTGCATTTTGGATGAGTTGTTTAGCCTTATTCCATAGCGTGTCTGGTGTTGCTTCATTGCGGTTCACAACTTTCCAATCTTGCCAATTCCGTTCAATGGATGTAGTAAATTTCTCGTTATCTGCTACTTCAATCCGTCTTGAAACTATGATGAACAAATCGATCAGTACTATTATTACCGTTAGATTGATTGAGCTAACATGGTAATTGTTGAATAACCTACAAAAAAAATTTGTACGCATAAAAATCGTCTATGTTACATGTATTGATGTTATAAATAAATAATAAGTCTTATTTGTCACAGTGAGCCATATTCAACTAGCATGCTATAGAAAAAAATATATACTTCGGTAGTATCTCTTAATATACCAAGATACCAAAGAAACAATAAAATAGAAATAAATATATTGGCAAATTGAAGTCCCAATAGAAGTTATTTTCAACTTAAATACCATTGTCATGTTTTAAATAAAAAGAATCAGAAAAACTTTTGTTCGGTTCCGGAAAATGCAGATACGACAATCCAATTATAAAACGAGCCATGTGGTTCCGGTCATAGACAATAGGAGGAAAAAGAGATATTACAAATGGTAAATTAATAATTGTGAACTAAAATTTATTTCTATCATACAAATATTCAGCATTTATAACATTCTAAACCTACATAATAATGACAATCATTAAAAAAAGAATAAATCGAATATTAAAACTTATTGTATAGCGTATACTATTTCGCGGGTACTATTTGTACTAGCGACAAAAGCCCAGCCCCTGGATCAACTCTACTACCTACGAGGTACCAACTTAAATCTTTAATTAACGACGGTGGACTTACTAACATAATATGTCTAAAAACCAGTAAATTTTAGCTTTAAATTAGATTTGCAACGAATAGTATATTCAGCAGTTTACCGAATAGCCGAATATTAGGCAAAAGTATTTGGCGCTCTTTTGTTTTGTTTTAATGTAGTCATCGCCCGCGTGCCCGCTATTGCTCAGCGCGGTATATTCCTAACGCACTGTATAAATACTTAATGAATGATTATAAAAGAAATGAGAACCTTTCCCTCTTCATTTTGATTACCACAGTAATTCAAATACATAGAATCCTCAATTTTTACAATTATAACAGAAATGAAAATATATACGTAATCAATCGATTTTAATTATTCATTGAAAATTCTCTATGACAAAATATATCATTTAAGTATTCAGTATTCGACGGAATTTAATAAAAGCAGCCGAATAGGCCGGATACCGAATACCGAATAGAAACCGAATATTCAGGCATAATAAAAGAATAATAATGCAGGTTTAATCTGTAGTATATCTTCTTGCTCCGGCCTAAAGAGGTCTTTGACCACTCTTGCCGCAGACTGTCCGTCAGGTCCCAATGGCTAAGGTCGAGTAGAAATATATAGCGGTCGGAATAACTTTATTAGCATGTTTCAGGGTTCATCAGCGCAGTACTTGTAAATTGTAGGTACCTTTTATTTTAATTCGTGTACTAATGACGTAGTAAAATAAATGTTCAATGACTAGTTTCTAGTGTTGACCGAAAGCTTTTTATGTTTAACCATTATACGACCATCAAAGTTTTCGAGAACAGTGAATATATATTTAAAGTTATTGTTTTACCAAAAATAAGTTAATTGGCGGCTGTTGACGGCTTATCATAAAAACAAATAGAGTAAACAATATACCGAGTATGTAAGTTTGGTATTTTTTTTTAAAAGAACGCTCATTTCTCAAGGTCGTGGCTGTCCTGAATAGCACTAACCAATATTGCTGCTTCCACACCGCTCTATCCAGTTTGTTTTTGAGAGCTTTGCTTGCTCTTGCTGATAGGAGGAGGGGGAGGGGGGATTAAATCTGCTTACGTAATACTTGAACGGCCCCTTATCTTAGTGCTATTAGGTATGTTGAGACCCATAATTGTCTTAATTTGGTCAGACGAACGGGTCGATCAGCCGCGTCCTTCTTATTCTTTCATTAATTCTCATGTCATCACTCCTAGCTATCGCATTTGTGGAGACTATTAGGTTTTTCTCCTGAAATAATCATAACGGAAATTTTATGTTAAAATTCGTCTGGACTCTACCCAGGTCAAGCCACGAGATACGTCACGATAGTTACCACAGTGTAGCAATAGATTTCTATATATTTCTGCTTCATAATCCTTTTTTCTTTAGGCAAGTAGCCTTTTTTAATAATTCAGCCTTCTGTACCTGATACAAACCCTCGACTTGGGTTTGGCTTTTGGGTTTAAGATATGCCGGTTTCCTCACGATATTTTCCCTCACTGCTCGGAGCCAGTGTTTAATGCGCACATAAACAGAAATTCCATTGACAGGCGGGGATCAGACTACGACTTCAGGAATGAAGGTCGCTCTTACTGCTCTTTAAAAGTCACAGTTAACTTAAAAATAATATTTATTTTATGAAGAATGTGGACAAAAGAATTACGACTTTCAGAACTCGACGAAGACAAATAAATTTCTACGAAACACACAATTATACGGTAATAAAGTTAAGTAACTATTATAAATACAGTCCAATTTAGTTAAAAGTTATTCGTGGAGAAAATGTAAAAAATATAGAAATACTTTTAGAATTCTTCTAACCTTAAAAGTTAAATGCTTCAGTCTTAATTACTCCAAATGCCCCTTTTATAGTCACGTTCATTATTCATAACAGCATCCAAAAAGACCTAAACAGCTAGCAAGACTCATTTAAAAAAAATACCAAATTCGAATAAATAAAGATTACATCTCGAACATACGCCTGGGAATAAATTAGAGCAAACATGGAACGTTAGGTAACATGTCAAAAGTCGACTACATAGGCGTTATAAATGGTTGATTTCGTCGTACAATAAGCACCAATTCGTCAGTCTGTTTGTCTTAACATGTTAAGCATAATAAATGGGACTTTAGAGGTTTATACAGCCGCCAACTCACGAGCATAACAAAATATTTTCTTCAACATAATACCATATTTTACCGCCAATACTCGTCTATATGTTATCTTTTTGTCAAGTTCGCGTATATTGAACAGGGTTCTCGTATGTTTATGTGAAAATCCTGTCGACGCGCGTTTATTGATTATATTATAAGCGGATAATCTCGACATAAATATATTTGAACTGTGTCTCATGTATCAAGAGAACAGCCATCGTCATTCCTGAAAAAATTAACACTTTTATTAATGCATTTCAAACCTGTTCGTAGTTAGAAGTCTTCTCTCTAAAATATATAAGCACATGTTTTTTCTAAGATATTGGATCCTTACAATTTAACTGCGGAGATGTATAGTTCTTTATTAAGCTTAAGAAAAAACCTAATTTTTAACGACATATAAAACAATTATACGTTTCCATTGTGATTGATTAAGATTTTAGCAAAATATTAAAATAAAAAGTTAAATCTATGTTCTTATAATGAAAAAAACACACTAGTTTGAGAAGTTTTTAGACGAGCAAGAACATTTAAAAATAGAATCCGAGCGTCTTACGTCATCAACCAAATTGGCGCTATTGTTCCAGTCATTTACTGTCACCAGTGACAATAGAAATACATAGAACATGCTGAATAAAACAACACTAATACAGATACAACAAAAATCAAAAACAGAAACAGTGACCAAAATATAGATAATATAAACAATATTTATCCTAATTTGAAATTTAATTTAAAACGGATAATTAAAATTGAGCATCGTTATAAATACATTCAAATTAAAAGTGGGCGATTCCGAAATACGTTTGATTACGTGCTCGCAAAGTTAAATCACAGAGTATATCATAAAATACCATGTTACCCGTCGATTTTATTAACATTGAAATGGCGAATGAAATTGTTGAGCGTTGTATTTAATTAAGCTACCGGCCCTTTCAACCCTCTTTACGTACGACCCGAATTGTTTTATTATTATATCTCGTCCCTAACTAAAAGGTTATGAAAGAATGTAATCTATGTGTCCCGTAAATTTGAACGCTAAAATGCATTTAATATCAAAATTAATTTCTAGTAGACATTACGCTAGCCTTTGTCTATGGTATCATTAGTTTTTAAATTATTTTTTGCCAGTATATGTTTTCATAAAATTGCTCATACTTTTCCAGCGAATTTATATCAATCATTACTGTCTTGTCTCATGTATTTGACGCTGTACGATTTCGATGAAACGAAACCTTCACGCATAATTGTGTTACATGCTTCAGCTATCCATTAAAACCTTCCACATAGTTTTTGCTTAAAGTATTCATAAAAAATCTATATTTATTGATACATTACTGCAATTTGTAGTGTAAATTATCAATATTAGATATTCTTTTAACTAACATGAAATAAGTATTAATTATATGTAACAATTACCTCGCCGCAAATAGAATCAATAGTTAACTTATATTCACTTAACTACGTCGTAATACTCACGTTTAGCAGTAATGGCTTATAGACTATTACGTAGTATTGGCTATTAGTTCATATTACTATGGGACATTGACTCAGAAGATACACTGTCGAAGCTTTCAATAGACTTTGGTTTACCTATATCACAGATTAAGTCGAGGAATTGACATTAGAGCGTTTCAAATTTAAAATGCAACAATTTATAGAAACAGGTATAATAGTGTACAATAAGACAGATTAGACATGAGAGCTTAATATCTTTGCTACTAATTGTCATTATACACGTTTTTGCTGAAATTAATGGCAACACCAAATCGCTTTGTAAACCTCGACGTTTCTTTTGACGTCATACGCCCAAACCCAATAACCTATCTCAATCCACTTTTGACCACCTGAGATAGACATCTTAATCCAAATATTGATAAAAGTGTGCCAATAACCAATCGACGGATTTTAATAACTATCTTTCGATACCAGCTTTTCATGCCAGGTCGGCTCGGTGTATGTGGATAGACCTTCGAATGAAAATGACAGTTCAATTTGTTACTATTTTGACACATCGTAAGATTGGTGAATTATAATTAGAATTATAACTTACACGGTTTTTAAAATAATTAAAAAGATATTTTATATGTTTTTTACATTGACATGTATATTTTAATATAATTTTTACGGTTTTATTTACTTTATCTGGTTTATATTGATTATAAAAGATAAATGTAAAGAGCGAAGAGATTACCTTCTATCCGTCGCCAAAAATGGATTGTCTTCGTAAGGTTTGGCTATTGGGATGCAGATCGATCGACTGTCACGGTCTGATCTCAGATTGTTATCAATCATAGTGGATCTATTATTGGGTTTTGGCTTAATGAATTAAATGATATGAGCGCCTTAGTCAGACCTGCCTTGGAGATGTAATTGTTCAATTGTAATCAATTTGATTGTTACTGGATTGAAATATGATGTTAATCTTATAACTTAATGTGTTTTAAGACGTCTTAAAAATACATAACACATTTATTAAAAAAATTAAAATAAAAGCTAGCTAAGGATTATCAAGTACGAGTGTACGTGAAGCTTCAAGTCAATAGTACCTCGTTAAAACTTGCACTTCGCCTCAACTTTTCAGACGAAAAAGAAGCAACAAATATTTGTTTATTTATCTTCAATATCAGGCTGCTAATTAAGATGTTTAAGATAGAAGTTATAAAAGGAAACGCTGCATTGAAGTTATTTACGCGATCGGGTTATTATAATTATTTAAATAATTAAATAATAGTAATAGTAATAATTATTTTTTCAAAGTTTGTTTCACATGTAAAACTTATATCTAATTGCGCTAGTAATATAAACAAAATTGGTCAGGTTTATCTGACGCTGTGAACCTGTATTTCAGCATACAGTGCCTAACCCCTTAAATATTAGACAAAAACTCTAGCATTAAGTATATGACTCATTTGCGAAACATATATTTATAATTTACAACATATTTTACAAGTAATTATATTATGGTAGGTTAAAGTGTTCTCTCTGTGAGTAAGGTGAGAGAATGTATGTGTTTGTGTGGGAGAGTGTGTTAAATACAATATTACTCAAAATAACACCATTAATATATTATATCTGTACATAAATAATATAATAAATAAATTCTTTTCAATTTCTATATATTAATCATGTCGCAAGGTTATTTCTACAAGTAGTTATATCTATTCATTAATAACCAAGAACTCCTCAGTTTTATCGTGATTGAGGCTTTGTAACGATTTAGTGACTTCCGTCTTAAACAATACTCTATTATAACTATATATATTTAATATTTTTAATTAATGTTGTTAATAATTATATTCATCATCTTAGAATAGTCTTGAGTTGGCTTTATTTATTTAAAGCTCAAAGATACATTACATGAACAATAATATACAATATTTAATGTGACAGTGTGTTACAGACAAACGAAGCGATAAAAAGAATAAACGAAAAAATGTTTAAATTTAAATCTTATTTTACTTTAAAATTTAAAAATGTTTTTTTATTAAAATCGATTTTCAACCTAGGCTGTGTAATATTAAGAAACGAGACTACATTTAAGAGGATATTTCTGAATCTTACTCTTAAATCAATTTTCTATGATATATACAGTCTACATAAATGGCCTAATAAACTGAAACTTAAAATAACTTTATATATAATTTATAGGTAACCAGGTATCCAACCAACCAACAAAAAGGATGTAAATTTACTCTCCGCCACTCTTTTAACTCACCAATTTTGTGTCATACAAATTGTTTGAATTGGAGCAATTAAATCCCAAGGATTAGGATTATCAAACCTATAACGTTCAAATTTATTTAGTAAATTAAAAACTCTATCACTATAAGATGATTCTCTGATTCCGATAAATAACGGAATTTGCCTAGAAAGAAATAAACAACATATCGACAGTACAAGAAAAATGGAAACATACCGCACTATTTGTAACCCGTAAAGAAATTCCATTTTCTCTGTTGAAAAGTTTTGATTCATTGGCTTTAGCTCGAGCAATGGTAGCCGCGAGACTTGTTTAATGGTGCGATGTCACTTTCAACTTCCTCCATTCTCTTATTGCTACACATTTTTCAAACTAATCGCATTTGTTCTTGAGCAATGTAATCTGTTTACAGGTGAAACTTTTTGTGAATATATTTAACAAACTTGTTTGGAACTAGACTGAACTTTCTAGGCAAAATTGTTAATACAGTATTTTAGTACAATTGTATTGTATAATTTAGAAGTGTTGAATAAAATATTCAACACTTCTAAAATTTTTAGAGGAAAAATATGGAGGAATGGACACCCGTACCACGAGGAGGTTTCCAAGTGTATTATATTAATGTAGTAGTAGGCTCTTCTCGCGAAGGACCCTCAGTAGTTAAGGTTCCTAAATACCTGGAATGGCAGCTGGTTCCATAAAATTGTGGAGCGCGCTTAAAAAGTCTGATCTGTCACCAGACGTCAAGGTGGAACAGGTCGACCTTTGCATTGAGTCTGGACGTCCGATAATTAAGTATAAAATTATTGTCAGTTCTGAAACTGCGTAGAACGGACGAAAACCACTAGAGATAAACTCTCCGTCACTTTATTAAATAGCGAAGAAGAAGTTTTATTCTACAAAATCTCTGCAACTTGCAACCATTCGGTACATTATACTCCTTATCATATCTTAACGCATTGAATGCTTAAACAATGGGTACAAAGTAATAGCTGGAAACCAAAATTTTAGCTATGGCTAATTTTAATTAAGTAAATATGGATGAATGTATATTATTACTTTTATTAAAAAAAAATATTTTTCAGCATGCAGCACATTGGGTGCCAAAAACTTAGATCCAATAGTTAGGGATGGTTTAAAAGAAGAAAGGGACACTCGCGCGGATCCGGCACCGCTATTATGACCCCACTATACTCGGATTCGAGAAAGAAGCACTTGATGTGTTAAAGCAATTCATAAATGACAAATACATAACATAACTTTTCACCTCTATTAGCAATGCATGACAAAATGACCACTCACAAAACAATGTTTACCACAATTTGTAGGATCAAAATAATTGATAAAAAAACAAGAATTCAAGTTCCACTATCAAATATAATGCCTAAAATAAATCTATTAAGTAAGGGTAATGAGAAAGTTGTATCATGATATATATAGTCGATCAATATTATCCATCGCTCGGTATCGTTAGTGTCTGTGTGAGTGTGCCCATCTACAAAAAAATTACTGTCCTGCTATTTCGTACTATAATCAATTTGAAAGCATCGTAATGGTCTCAAGTCTCAACTTGGGTCAACGGTAGTCTTATAGTCTTGTCTACTGATCAGACACTTGATAATTACATTATTCATTATCAATGTTTGACCGGCGTTAAAACGTGTCACAAAAGTCGGTCCACCACAATAACAAGGTACTAACTTTAGTCCTTCCAAAGCCGATAAATCGAATTCAGGTAAACCTGGGTAAAACTGCTGAGTGCCAAATGTAGGTCTACCAAGTTGCACGGTCAGCGTCCAATTTGCTTTAGAATATTCATACGAATAACATTAGGTCGAACGTTGGCAACACTGCCAGCAATGTTAAAACATTTCTATAATGCCTTGCTGAATATGAATGCTCTAGCAAAACCATTGTTCGAACAGTTTTATTCTATTACTGGGCTAAAACTTTAAAGAGGGTTCGCAAGCGGGACAGCTATAAGCACTAAATCAAAACTTTACCGCTAGGAGTCTTCAACTATTTTGGCTGAATATATTGGGTGGGCCCATTGGATTGTTTGGGTGTGTTAGATGGAAATAATGCTTGGTTTAAATAAAGAGGTTTTACTATCATTCGGAATTTTCTACTCTGTGTTTAATTTTATAGTTTTTACATTGATGTCTATGCGTAGACTTCACTTACAAAGGTATGTTAAAGATGAATAATTAGTAATTAAGGGATATTAAGATAATCTAATTAGCTATAGGAGTATGAACTATTAAATAAAATGGAACAATAAATTAACTCCAATGGTTAATAAAAGTTCCTCCATTCATCATAATTATAATTACTATTATAGTATCAAAAAGTATGTCTTATTATAGATTTTAGATTTAATATTGGTAAATCAAATAGATAATATAATAGTTTCGAACATTTTTTTAAGTTTATAAGACTAAATTAAAAATGGCATCCGATATAAAGCGCCATTGCTCCGTCAGGAATAAATGAATCAATTTTACGAAACAAGCATAATTATTTAAACTATCGTGAACCAAGAGTTTATTCAATATCTTAAGGAACAATATATATACTTAGTTAGTATTGTTGACATAAATATATTATGTTACATGAAAAAAGAAAGATAGTTTCAACACCATCCAACAATATTGGCTCGTGATATATGTCTAATTCAACGAAAATTATTATTAAGAAGCTCAACAGGAAGACGAGCTTCCTTATCAATATGTTTTCTGTATTGTCATAATGATTACCCACGAGTAACGAAATAATATACCTATTCGTTTAGAACGCCAAGATCAGGGGGCTCACACGTTACGCCAATTAGCAAAAATGGGGAATAATGTTAAACGAAAAATGAAGTGAAAAACGTTCCGATTGATAAATCTAGTTTTAAATGGTAGATAAATACGTTTATAGTGTGTGTTAAGGACTGAATTTTTCAAGTATCAAATAGACCATTTTACCATAAACGACTAGCAATAGGCATAATTCCTTTTTATCAAAAATATATTGTATTTTTTTTATGTAATGCCTCCACACCTGATGTTAAGTGGCTCGCCATTGCTAGGAGGCTCGCAAGAGCATTATTGGTACGCTTTTTTCTTGAAGAACCCCAAGTCAAATTGCTTCGGATATAGTTCAGTTGGCAGCTGATTCCACTTAGTGGTAAAACTGCCTCAAAAAAATCTCAAACGTGTGTGTTACCGTGAGAAATCGGGATTAACCGCTGCCAATGTAACGTTTAACTAAGAAATTCATTGCCAGGCTGTGTTGGGTTATTTTCTTAAAAGTTCTTAAAGAAAATAAAACTACCACATAATGATTTATTATTTAAACATTATAAACAAAAAAAAACTCTTTAAGCGTTTAAAAAGGACCGCGGTACAAATTTCTTTATCAACAAAAGAGTTAACATGTTCAATGCATATCCACTGGATACAAAGTATTAGCCGGAAACCAAAACTTTTTATGACGAATTTAGATTAAGTAAATATGAATGTTGAAAAATGTGTATATTATTATTTTTATTGAAAAAACATTCTTCGGATCCAAGTATCGTATAGTCAGTATAAAGCACGTTGGGTGTCGAATAGTCGGATGCAATGCTTTAAAAAATGAACTGGACGCGCTTTTCTCGGATCCGAGTGGAGGGGGGACATAGTAACGGTGCCGCCCACTCGGATCCGAGAAAAGAGCTCTTAATATGTTACGAGAAAAAAATATAAAAACAGATTAACCGGAGAAAACTAAGGTTTTTGTATCGTATACATCTAATTTTCACCGTTTAATCCAAGAACATTTCCAAGGAATTTTTATATTAAACCGTACACCATCTTTTTCAGTCTGTCACCAACACACTGTATCTTACGCCAATGTGATTGATGGACAGCTTAATAAACCGCAATATTACGTTTCAAACATATCATTTTCTATTAAACAGACAAGATTGATAGCAGCGTATTCATATACGATAGCTTTGATTCGAAATATTGAGAAGCGATAACTGATATTTGTTTAATGTAAGGCATAACTAGATTTCTTTTTAACCTAGTGGCTTGAGTATGAGCACTAAAGCCCAAACCCAGTAACCTATCTCAATCCATTTTTGATCATCTGAGATAGACAACCTAAACCAAATATTGATAAAAATGGCCCAATAACCAATTGGCGGATTGTAACAGCCATCTGTCGATATGAGCTATCCATGGCGGGTCGATTCAGTGTTTTTGGATAGACCTTTGCATGAAATTCACAGTTCAACTGTGCCAATATTCCTATCTTAAGATTTTAACTTACACCAATTATTAAAGTAAATAAAAAGCTGAATGTTTTAAACAGAGACATGTATATTTAAATAGGTTTTATTTACTTTATTTGGTTTACATTGATTATCAAATATAGTGTTAAGAACATAGAGATTGCATTCTATCCATCACCAAAAATGAATTGTCTTCGTAGGGTTTGGGTATTGGGATGCAGATAGGATATCGATCGACTGTCATGGTTTGACAATCCACAATCTCAGATTGTTTTCAATCTGAGCGGTAAACGAAAACGTCGTCTCGTAAATGAAATGCCTTAGACCTCCACTGCCTGTATTTTCTAAGTCTTCTGCTAATATGACTTGCTCGCGAAGTTTGGCGATAATCATGGCTAATTTAATTATGGATGCCGCGCTTCGATGACTTGGTGCGTTGAACATTGTCTATTGTTTTTCTGCGGCCAGGTTATCTTCTTGCATTGTATAATTATGTGAAGGAGCTCCTATTTTTTGGTGTGACGTGAATGTTCTTGATAGGTACGTTCTATGATATAACGAAATAGAGACATATCTGAGGCAATGACGAAGAGCCTGTAAGTTTTTTCAATTACATATATACGTAAAGTTACATATTTTCATAGACCGTTTCGAGCAATATCTCATCATGAGAACTAGACTCTAAGAATAAATTCTTAAACTACAAGAAAAAATAAATAGAATTTGTATTTTTTATCTGAAACAGAGCTAGGTTCTTGCTATACAAACAATCAATATTGAATGTACGGGTTTTTTTAATCATAGTGTTTTTTTTTAATTCAAATTATTAAAAATTATGTAAGCGAAGCAATTTTTTCTGTATTTAAGTGGATTCGAGAATGGTTTAGATTAACAATGAGCTGATTTTTGTATCTATAATGTGTATAGGGCAACACCCGTCATCGGTTATTTAGCTATATATGTTACTATATATATTGTATAATAGTCTAATCCTAAACATTCCTTCGTTAAATTAAACGTGTTATTTGCATTACCTTCGCAATATATCAAACACAACTTGACAGAAAGAGACAAATTGATATAATTAAAAAAGCTTAATTAGGCTAAATTAGTCTTAATGAATAAGGGTAAAGTAAATTTAAAAAAAAATGTAAAGGTTACTACACAGTTAATGGCTACCTAGAAGATAAAAACGCTTGGCAATAGTTCTAATTATATTGTTATAATTTGCTTTGTTATCTTGGAAGTGTTGTGAATGTAATGTAATGTAATGGTGAATGTGGTAAATCACAGAACAGATTTTTATTTGATTTTTTACTTATGTAACTCAAATGATGTTGTGGTTTATGACATTTTCCTTTGAATTATTGTATGTAGAGGGAGGATAAAACTTGCTGAGTTTCTTGCCCGTTATTCTGAGAACAAGACCTCCTGGTAGTTTTGCGAACGGGTGGAGTAGTTTTGCTCTTTCGCGAATTTTGTAAACGTTTTTGACATTCATAAGCATGCCTTAAGTCGGATCTAAATTGAATAAATAAATTTTGATTTTTGATTTGATTTGAGGGTATAAAGTATTTCTAAATGTACCGTCGATAAACTTTTGACTCCCGACTCCCGTGACGTCAAACTCTAATGATAAACTTGTGATTTGTAAGGTCGCGACTTCCCACAGAGAAGGCAGAAAACAAAGAAATATTTCACTCGTGTAATGGATTGAAGTGCGCTTCAAACTTTTCACATTCAGCAAGTTTTCGAACAAATTTATCTCTAGAGGAGTGAGCAAATACATCAAACTTGAAGCAATTTCAAACACTTGTCTCGCGAAAAGGTTTACCAGTGATTGAAATTAATCTGAGTTAATTGTCACTAATCAGATTCCTAAACAATATTTGCCTGTGCATCATACTTCATACATAGCTTCGATGGTACCCTTTACGATGGATTAATTAAGCATCAAATATAAATCTTTCAAACATTCAGATTTCGTGTATTCATATCATTCTGATAGATCTCAGGACCAACATTAATATCGAAACTTCTGGATTACAATTCGAGGTAGTTTGCATGAAGCAGCAAAGACGTCAAAGTGTGGTGGTGTGCCATGCCACCTTAATAATTCGTATGCCCCAATGTAACATAAATAATTGTTAATATCTAAAATTGAATTGCCCACTTAAGAAACTTAAATGATAGGTTTTAGAACGAAATTGCTTGGAAATTGTTAACCAAACACAATAGATTCAAAACCATAATGCATAACAAAAATTACAAATAATTATTGAAAAAAAAAACATTTCGAATCCTCTTTACTATCAAATTGCTGCCCTGTTAGGCTTTGACCTCACGTCGGTAAACACTGATATTTTTTTTATAGACAAGGATCAATATAAAATAAACAAATGAATAAATGTACTTCCTGTAGCAGTGTTATTTTAAAGCTATTATTATTATTTCCTGTATTGCGATAATTATTTGTTTTTTATTTATCGATTATTATATTACTATGTATATAGATTATGACTATTGTATTGATACACTAGCAGACTCGGCCAAGCGTTGCTGTGGCTAAGGTTTTTGTTATATTACATAGTAGTAAACTATTCAAGGGAAACTGTATGAGAACTAATGTGAAAGGTAGATAGCATATGTGAAACGTTGGTTCTTTTAACACAGCGCCATCTGTTAGAATTGTATCAAGTAATTAACAAATATTTGGAATAAAATAATATTGCTGGTATAAATTGAGATGTAAGCTATCCTATCTTTTAAGTGAGATCAAACTGCACACGGTGTGCAAATTTGATTGATATCTGTTCGGTACTTTAGGAGTCCATCGCGGACAAACATCGTGACAGGAGATTTATATATATTAAGATTTGTGTGTTGGAACTTTTTTTAGTTTGTATTTTACCATACATATAGACTTAAATCAAAAATATCTGTATGTGATTAATCTGTCTATCAAGTTATCCACGAGGTTTAATACGGCCAACGGCAAGGGCGTACCAGTTATTCCAGGTTCAGAATAGCACGCGAAACCACGCTTAACCAGCTCAGACCACTTCGGTTCTATTGACTTGCGGGCAAGTCACGTGCAAGTACAAGTGTGGCTTAGAGTGATAAAACTTCGAAGACAATAAAGTTGAGTGAAGTGAACTTGAGTTAGTTGATCCCGAAATGTCTCACGGTTTAATGGTAAAGTTTTGATTTACCACCTCCAAGTTTGCTATATAGTTGCGATTCTTTTAAGACTTCATGAAACTTAAAGAGAATTTTATTTCCGGCATTTATAACAAATTCTTAGAGAAATTTAAATTTCCGATGCCATAAATGTCTGCTTTATTGATAATAGTTCTTTATAGCGCATGTTTTTCTCAAGTTTAAGGTGCTTCTTTCCAGAAATCAAAAACCCTATTGATTTGCGTATGTCAGACAAACCACTGGATTCTTCTTGTACTGTAGTTTCTCTGTCAGAATTTCCATGTAGTTCCAGTACTTTTTTCAAGTCCCATTAATTCTTCTACCTACTTCGTTTTCACTACTCGTCGAAAAGTGCGTGTTGATGAATGTTTCTCATGACAAACAGGAATGAAAAAATATGGAGGAGGCTTTTACTCTAAATGGCCATACAAACACCCGACCAATATAAAAACCACCTACTCATATTATTAAATTCAACTATGCAATACTGTAAGGATTCATTAATAAAGCTTTAATAATAATAATATTGCTTGTTTGAATGTCATGTATAAATTGGTAATAGTATGGGGAATTTCCAACTTGCCAGATAATTATACTTAAATCTTAAATTGACGAAGATTGAAGATACGTCAGCAACTAAAACTTTTCGGAACCACAAAATCAGACGGGGGCAATATAATAGAATGACTCTCAAATATCTAGATTTGTCCGACTACCCCCATCCCACAGGCAAATTGCCCTGAATTATTATGATCCACTTTAAGTTGGCTCCTAGTATACATGCGATTTCCTCGCTGCTATCATCGAATAAAAGGTATCCGGGAAATGGGGGAGGTCTTGTTAAGCTGGTCGATTCGTGCCTTATCGACCCACTGAGTTCAGAGAAATAATCGAGAATCATAATGATAGCTGGGTAGGTGAGATTTTAAGAACTCAGGTAAAGAACGGTTTTACAGAGCTTTCGATAGTTTTTAACATTGACATCATGGCTTTAATAAAGAATGAATTGGAACGTACAGAAATCCGCATATATACGTTAAAAAGTTTAGGTGTGTTCGGAGTTGCTCACCTAGCTAAGGAGTATGTAGGTAATAAAACATAATCAGTAGCTAATATTTTATTCGAACAGGCCAGCAGGAAGAACGACCAGTAACTTTTTTTTTTTTTTGAAGTTATACTTATTTTGGTACGATGGAGAAAAATGATGAGACTGAATTTTTATGATGCGCCTGAACACCTAAATTCGACAAATAAATATTATTTTGGTATTTTTAAATCAATTTCATATACGATGGTGATAGTATTTACTAATACTTTATTTATTTAAATAAAACCTCTTTCATTAATTTTAATACTTATCGTTAATCACTACTGCATTTTAGTTATTTTTTCCATACGCCAAAGAAGTATAACTTCTAACGCGTGTACATAAGAACACACACTTTTTTTAAGGAATCTCGCTATTGGCCTTAAGGGCCTTTACAACTCAACACGGGCTGTTACTGTCGCAGCACAAAATGTGTGGTATACATAAACCCCTACAAAAGTTTATTAGTGTTTTAAAATGTTTGAAAGCGATACTGGAGTACAGAATTTGTTGACTTCCGTCCTTCCATCCAGCAAAAATGTATCTCAAAAGTGGGAACTAGATAGTAAGTTATTGCCCTGGAAAAAAAGATACACGGAAACTGTGCTGTATTTACACTTAAAAGACCTTTAAAGCTAGATAAAAGATTTATGACAGTTACACTTATATTTCAAATTTTGTAGTTAATATTTTATATACTATCTTTTATATATGTGTTTTAATAAGGATAATCCAGTTGCCCTACAACCCTATATATTAATTTAATTGGCATCAGACTGCACACGTATTTTGTTTTTTTATTAAGACATGTGTCACTCACACAGTACACTACTCGTACGCATTATCCGCCAATGTTTCGGGTTTTATCTGTCATGCCATGACACGATGAGTATATTGATATTTTTCACCTCAACAAAAATTTTGTTTAAGCAATTTTTAGATAAGTATTATTTGTTGTCAAATGTTAAATTTCAGTTTTCTTTAGTTTTTTTGTCAATTGTATTGTTTGTCTATGTAATCTGTTTTGGCTTTCTGTATTGCCTAAGTTGTTTAATTATATGTATGGGTATCTATCTATAAGATAACTAATAATTAAATAAATAAGACAAGTAGGTGAACAGCCTTTCTGACATCTGTTTTTGTGGTTTTGGTATATGCGTTATTATTGCGTTTTATCTGTAATTATTATTATATAAAAAATAACTCTCATGTTCCACTCCAAACACTTAAATATCTGACCAAGTATCGTCAGTCTCCTTTTTAATAATACCAATTTATTTACCGTTGCAAACAGTTACTTCACCCCTCAAACCTAGAAAACAAACACGAACAAGAAATACATATATTTAAAATTGCCTTGAATTCTAAGATGCAGTCAAGATACTAAGTACGACTCCCATATGTCAAAGAGACATTGACGTCACAGATAATTGTCATACGCTAAGTCACCGAGGATCTTATAAGTTGCCTAATCGTTGTGTATTGCTGGTTGGAATTAAATCTAAACTCCAGCGAGTCTAAAAAACTACCTGAGAGTCATTGGTTTTATAAAGCCCGCTCCTCATCAATCACAACGTCCCCAGTTTTTCAGGGTTATCGTTCCCCGAGGATCCTGCATGTGATGGTCCTTGCCTAAAAACTCTTGGACTGCCTATCCTTGGTTTGAATCGACGTAATTTATTGTTAACCAAAGAACATTCGGTTTTATAAAATCGGAACCATTCTTCTTGGTCAGTTATTAATTACGCAACAAACTATAGACATGGCTTTAAATTTTTTTAAATACACTTATATATAGAGCCACTGTAGAGATTAACCTTGGTGTGTGTAGAACAATACAGTATACAGTCAAATCTATTATAACGACATCGAAGGGACAACTCATATTTATACATAAAAACCGATAGTCGCAGCAGTCGATGACGTTGTTATTAAGAACCTAATAGCTTCTAATATGCTGTATTTATTCATTTGGAGATAAATCTAAAAGATCTGTATACTTCAATACAGTAACAAAACGGATTTAACGAATGCCGGCATATACGTTTCATTAGCAGTCTTTCATGTCGTGTTAGTTGTCAAAAAATGTTAGATCACAACATATTCTTGCTTCTAAAGGCTTAGTTACCATGACACATTTAACATATTATTTATTTTACAGTTAAAAATAATACACAATTTAATTTATGCTATACCCATAGAACGCACAATATATTCATTTAATAATAAATGAAATGTGTAAGGTACTGGAACCAAAATGAGTAAACGATATATCTTACGCAGCATTAAACAAAAAAATAATACGTAATAATGCGAGTGTATAAGGAAACAATGAGACTCCCTACGCACATCTTTTTATCCTCTCACCCCAAAACGCAGCCAAACTGTCGTCATCAACATTCACCCCACTACTCATTCAACCCCAGGCATGCGCCGAGAAGAGGTCAAGGATCCGATTGATATTGTATCTTATAAACTTTCCATTTTCTTTATACGAGACGGACACAATAAAAATTATGAAGTAAAAAAAATATTTAACATTGATCCGTACAAAGTGAGATTTCTTTACAGGTATTGTGTACAATACGAATGAACCAATTCAAACTTGTGCGTTTTAACGCTACTATATATTATGTAATAATGTTTTTAAGCAATATTGGAAACGGTTTTAATATTTATTTTGCCGCCAATTAAAACAGACGCATGCGCGATCTTAAAACGACCCGCAGTAAAATGACTGGTCACGTGACTCAACGCGGCATTCGCTCGGCGCTCTTCGGCAGTCCTCGGCGAACCCGCATCGCGAGCGGGTGTGACTGCGTTCCTTGCGTCAAACATAAAACATAAATGTCAAATTAAACGATCCCGTTATAAAAAAGTGACATGTGGCCCACTGTGGCGTAAACAAACAAAATAGCATCACGTTTTGTATATCGGTAGTGGCTGTATCGTATTTAGAGGGTCATTATACTCGGAATCGTGTGGCAAAAGTCTCAGTTAGGTTTCTTGTTCGTGAACGTGGTTTTATGAATGTTATCCCAGGTGACAAGAGACTCCTAGTCAATGGGCTTTGCTGGGATTATATGGAAAGTGATGTGTTATTAAATATGTTCTGGTTATTTTGAGTAAAAATGGACCGCGTTAGTGGGGTATGTCGGTTCGGTGGAGTAGTTTCGGCGGTAAAAACAAGGACTGGTCGTAGTAAGCGAAGATCGACTGTATCACCACCAATTGTAGAAGAATTACCAGAACCTCCGAGACGTGGCCTCGGAGCTATCATTGTGCTAGCTTGCATTTTAGTCTACCACAATTCTTTGTACTGTGGTTTTGTATTTGATGATATAAGTGCCATTAAAGAAAACAGAGACTTAAGACCTCAGACGCCGATCTCAAATATATTCCTTAACGACTTTTGGGGAACTCCTATTCATAAGGTACGTTTAATTTTTATCTTACACAAAATACTTTTACTCGCAGTATTTAAGATAATGTCAACAACATACATGAACGTAACACACCCGTGAGTTGTGACCTAAATCCTTAGATGCTTTACACAGAAAATCTTAAGTCTATGTATGATGAGCTGAGATTTTCTCGACTAACTCCTTTTAAAACTGAAAATTATTTCTCTTTAACGTTATACGGTAATTAATTTTTCGTTCGCAAAAAACATTTAAATAATTTAGTTTAAGTAAGTTAGTTTTTCTTTTGTTTTTTATTCGCAAGAAGTAAGATCTACGAAACCTTAGTAAATTTGTAAAATTTCGGATTTAAGACTAAATAATATTCCAGTTTCACCTTTATCGGTAAGTATATGTGGCATTGTCCAACGCATTTCTGTAAAATAATGACATATATTTTTTGAAATAAAAATTCCTGTAACTAAGAGCTTGCTTCTATCATAAAATTTATTAACTTTTTTGCTTTATTTAAAATATATATTAAGTATAAAAACATATTTTAAAACGGATTTATTTCTAACCCTTTTATAAATCACCAATCTCTTTTTCATAACTACATAACATAGAAACGTTCTGTTGAATTAGTTTAATAAAATTTCGCCATCAAGGAAAATTTTTCGCCTACCCTTAAAAAGTTTCAATATTGGAATAAAACTCGACGACAGCAAAATCAAGATTGATTATCTGAAACTAGGTCTGTGAGCCATTGTGAAACAGATTACTAAATTGAATTAACTCAATAATGTCACAGTTAATGTTAATCTATAACATTTCTGTATTAACCGGAATTATTGGAATCCAGCGATGATACCTACACTGCACTAATTAGTGTTGTCAAAACCGGTTTTTTTAGACTTTTCGCTAAAATCTTATTTGCTCGGGTTAAATTCACTCTAATACAGGTTTATGGAACCAAAACGGTCGATGAACTAAGCAAAAGGTTTTAAGCTAAATAAGATAGAAAGTATACTATATTTATGATTTTTGTTTATAGAAACGTCGCACGAATATTTTTATTTGATGTATATATGTTTGATAAGCCTAGATCGCAGTAAAATAATATTGTGCTATATACCTATATGTTCACAAACCACCCGAATTATTCATTATTTTTATTGATTGTTCTTTTCTAAGTTACGTAAATATTTGAATGCTTTATATATATATATATAAAGGTTCATTATTTATTATCCTCTTTCATAAATATTATTCATCATTATATGTAATGAATGAATACTGTATCATATGTGATATGGCTATATCGATACTTGAATTGTTTTTTGTTATTTGTAATTTAAGTTAGATACAGTAGTACGAAATTAATACATTGAGATATTATTTATTGCTTAACGCTCAAATAAATAATTACAGTATTTTTATGTATTTGTGTAGCCGAGTTTTAACGTAGACAAGCCGATAAATCGTTGTGAAATATATAAGTTAGTAGCTGCCCCCGCGAACTTCGTTTATCCTTCGCTTCACAAAATAAATTTAATTATTCTTTAGCCTCCTATTTTTTGTCGGTTTACCGTAGGAATGCCATATATTGATTACTTACTCAATCCAGTCGATAAGTATCGGCATCTGTTAGAGTATTTTGAAGTTAACAGATTACTGTTAAGTAATTAATTATAGACAAATAATTTGCAATAAAATAAAATTGCGACTATAATTAAAGATCTAAGCTATCCTATCTCTTAAGTTGGACCAGACTGCTCAAGGTGTGCCAATTTAAATTAAAATCGGTTAAGTAGTTTAGGAGTCCATCGCGGACAGACATCGTGACAGGAGATTTATATATATTAAGATAACACACATAAGTATACATAAAAACAAATCTACATAAATGTACTATACTATATATATATACTGTTATTACCTAGAGGCACATAAATGCTTAAAAGCATCCGTAAAACGTCGTATACATTAATAAGATCTCGGAACTTCAGTGAGATTCGTGGACTGTGAAATCCTTCAACTTCCATACTTGGTTAGTTAGGAATTTGTATCTCAGAAACCTCTCTACGAATTCTATATATTAGCTACTCCCGAATAGTTCCCAGTAACTTGATAGCGACGGAGCTATAAAAACTTTGATACAGATTAGCAGTCGCCAATAACCTCCGTGGCTGAGTTAAACATGGTGTGACGTTTTCGACTTTCGTGGAATTCTGATGATTTTTAGACGGATATAAATGAAATTTAAGATCAATTAATATGTAGGAATCTTATGCGTGTATTATATAGTTTATAGTTTACACATAATAATAAATGAAAATTGCAATTATTTAAGTTTAAACTTTAAATAATTAATATGACTCTATGTTGATAAAGAATATTGTGAATACTGTATATTTATGAGGTGGTCATTAGTTTAGTTTTTATTTCATTAAGTTTAGATAGACGTTATTTTGTATGTATAATTAATTCAAATAACTAGTGAGGTTTGGTAACGATTTCATGTTTGGTAATGGAAAGTGTAATGGAAATAATCGTTTCTTCTTTCATTTAAATGTGTTCTGCCTGAAGCGAGCGAGGGTGGAGTTCACAAATTACTTTGCCGTCTCTTGTTTGATGTGGTTTTATAATAGCAAAAAATAATGATCCCAAAAACAAGACGAATTTAACCGCTCCAAGAATTTTTACACTGAAGTGTTCAAGAATTTCTCGGTACTTCAGAGTTTTGTGAAGTTTCATTTTTGACAAGGAAATAATTATCCAGAAACATCAAAGATTTTTAAATTATGTTCCAAGTCAATGAAAAAGGACTGTTACAATATAACCTTATTTCAAAAACAATCACACTTCGAAATTCATTGCTCGGTTTATTTATACTGGTTATTAAGATCTCAACTATTTTATTTTCTTATAGAACGACACGCTCACCTGATATATACCGCCGCTCATGGACACTCACAATGGCAGGCTCGCGAGCGCATTGTCGCCTTATTAAACAGCGCCTATTTATGAAGGACCCTAATGGGTTCCGAAATACCTCAATGGACTCCTCATAGCGGTGCGCAAAAAGACATTTAACCCTTGTTCTATATTTAAAATCGTACATCAAAGCGAATTAAAAAGAAAAACGAAATGACAATTGACACAGAATTTCACTGCAACTGTTCTAGCGCATTATAATCTGTGAATGTACTGTTTGATTACAAGTAACTTTTAGGCCAACAACGTACATACGTTATCCAATTTTCCCTCTGCTCAAAAATCCAGTTAGTGTTTGCAAGTTTGCAAACGGCATCCATCACTGTCAACTGTTTTTCGTTGCATTCTTGTTTAGGCGTCAGTTTAGCATTTTTGTTTAAGCTTTCCACGTTGTTGCATTTAGCTCATACATCGTTTATTTTGAAAGTTAAAAGGGGTTATTCGTGTTTTGATGTATTGCATCTTGTGTACCCTTTTATAATTCAAGTATCAAATGTTTTGGAAATCGGAATACACAAGAAAAAGGGTGATGTATTTATTGAGAACTTATTTTTTGAATTCATCAAACCAAACTACATTAAATCGAATGAATCAGTTCCAATCCAAAAAGTCCACCCTGGATCATCTGGATTAAATCTTTCATAAATATACATACAACCTAAACTGAGCCTTGCCCTAAGAGCATCTCCGACGATCTACGATCCTTGTCTTTGGGATCTCATGTTCAAAAATGTATGTACCTACGTACAATTAAAATTAAACCGAAGACTACTATATATATATATATATATATATAAATATAGTATTCAAAAACTATTGATTGTTTCTACCAATTAGGTATCATATTTTTATTTTACTTAAGTATTTAAAAATTCTCTCCGATATATATATATATACAGATTTTTGTTGTAATGTATATAGGTTCAAATTATTCTGTTTACTCTTGTATCAGTCGCTACTAATCGAACTCAATTATAATGATAGTAAATATATTATTTGTGTATTCTGACATAAAATGGTTAAAAAGTTTTTACGTTGAAACTTCAATCCGTAGCAACAACCAATACCCTAAAGATATAAAAATAAAAGTAGTCCCAACCTGTATACATGCATTACAATTATTTTTATGAAGCTTAAATTATTGTATTTTTTCATTTAAATCCTACTCGACTTGCGAAGGCGTCCAAATTCTTCCATTTGTCTAAATATTTTTCTACATCAAAAAAAAAAGGCGTGCGTACAAAGAACACATGTCAGAAGTGAAATTTCTTTGTAAATTAATAATTATTACTGAGTTAAAAGCCCCAATAGATAATCATGTACCAGTATATGATCACTTTATGTATTATTATAACTATATTCACACTAAGTATATATATAATAATAGCAAAAATCAATAAAAAATCTGCGTTAACTGCACTAGACGTTAAGTTCTACGTATCATAGAACTAGATATAGAACATAGAACTTACGTTTAGTAACTACTAAATGAATACATCAACCAATACCGTGTATTTTTTTTTCGATCTCCCTTTCTCTCTCTCTCTCAAACGGTCTCCATCGCTCTCTCCTGTTTCTTCAACAAAACCGCTGCACATGTTCGTGACGTTTCATCCGTAAAACATTTACAAGCGCCTAAAGAAGTTTAACTTCATAAAACAGCAACATTCGTATTATAATCATGACAAAATAAAATGAGCAATAAATATTCAAAAGAACACTTGCATGAAATATAAGCCAGTGCATGAAATATCAGATCGAAATGAACATTTCGGTAGACAATTACATCCACTCAAATTCCCAATTTTATGCGGCGATTCGTGTAACCACTGGTCACACGCTTCGTATATAAATTGTTAATTGAGAATTCGTCACTCTTTACACACTGTTCAAAAGTATTATAACATACGCTTTATTTAATGCCATAGCAATATAATACGTAAGAATTGACAGCTAGTAATTCTATTAAAACATATGTATATGTACCTATATCTATGGAATAACACGAAAAAATGTCTCCTCCAAGTAACAAAAAAGAATTTAAATATTTGATAGTTCCTAAAACTAAATTTGGAGTTTCAACTGAAGTTTCATTCCCTTCGTTATGAAACCATATTTCTTCATATTTTTAGTTGATGCTTATGATAATTACAATACAAAGTAATATGAGTAACCGAAAGATGTTTAAGTACTACATTCTAAATTTAAAAATACTTGCGTAACTTTAAACGATTGCCGAGCTATTTTGTCAATACGATATCTTTTGATTTATGATAAAGCACAAAAATACTCAGTATTATCACCTTCTTCAAGCGCTTTTGAATTAGCACAATTTAAAATTGCAAAATTTCATGTGCAGTTACTAATCAATCAATTATTACCTTGGAATGATGAGCCTATTATCAATTCTTTAAGCAAACTATTCCTACTTTAGTACATATATATATATGTTATACACTATTCGGCACTCAAAACAATGTATATACACACTCAGACATAGTGCTTTTTCCCCTTAGCTATTTACCAAAACCCTATTCCACAAATCCTTTTATGGAATCTAATAGCTCCCAGCTGAGAGAAAACAATAATCCCCTTACATATATGTGGAAAAATTAACGAATACCCTGGCGTAAGTGCAAAGCTTTGTTGAAGTATTGATTACGTCCTTGACTGACATCTCCATTTGCCTAGGGTGCTACCCTCGCTTTTCCCTTTCTCTTCAATCACATCTTACAAAGATTCAAAGAATTTTAAATAAAATCTGTCAAGCGTAAAATATCTTAAAGTATTCAGATTTTAAAATATTGCTGCATCTGCGTCATTCTATAGACTTTTTTTTTTAAATGCTTTCGCTCGCCATAGATCTATGATTGCTCAAACCGACGTAATGTGTCATGATGACACGTCTTTAACCACAGACGATTTGACCAATCACAGATTGTTGGGGCTGTTTCTTACAGCTCTTGCGGACGATATATGTCATTGAAATATCTGTGTTGAGGGTAATCAGGACTAAAACCTTGGCGCCAAGTTTCTGCACTTAATTGTGTGTCCGAATACATATTTATTATTATTATAATCTGCCTACTTTATTATCATACACTAAAAACATTATACTTTTACTATGCCGCGATAAAAAATATAATTATTAAAATTTCAACACATGAATTTATTTACTTATAATTTTTTTCTTTGCTCAATTCATTCATAAAAATTAAAAATATATAAACTATAATAACTAAAAAAATGTAATAATAACTAAAACTAAATGGAAACTTTTACCTCATTAAGAGCATGATAACAAAGCAATAGTTTCATATTAAATAATAAACAAACAAATAGTTGGAAAATTGTTGCAAAATATTTTCATCAATGTTAGTAATTGAGTTGTAAGAGCAAGATACATATTTCTATCCACTGGATCATTAAAAGTGGCAGATATGCGAGCCGTAGGTTCGTATAGAATACTTTAGTTCTAGTAACTCTAGGATTACAAATGAAGGAAACGGAATGTTTTAAACCCCAACAAAATGAAACTTATATAAATATGAGTAATTCTGATGATGTTATTAAATAACATATGAGGTTCTGGCTTTGCGTGACGAGAGGCCCACGTGAACTATTTTTCACGACCTTTTCAAGAAATTCGTTGAACACGACCCAGGTAATTTATGATATTGCGTGGACACAGCTAAAGGTCGAAATAGCTAATTTATTTTAATAAATTGCTCTTTGAATATTAAATCTTTTAAAACCTAGCTGTTGCCCGGACTTTGTTCATGGAAATACATATTAAAATTTAAAAGAAATATCAGTACAAAATCCATGTAGCGATTTTAAAACATATAAGTAAACCTTTATTTTTATAACAATTTTTGATGAAGTGAATTCAAATCTGTTGCGTAATTTTAAACTACGCATTCATGCGGACACGGCAAGCTATGCAAATACATAATAGTGTTGAAGTATTGTCTCGTGCAATATAACGTAATAACTAATAATACATTTAATACTATTTACCATTATATTTTACATTGTACATCTTCAGAATTTGTAAGTCCCAGATTATCAAAGGTACCTCTTAAATCAATTCTAAGAATAATCCTACACGAAAATTCTTCAAGTACTTCAGTAGCACGCGGAGGCGTTTTAATTTTGATAATTTATTTATTTGTTAGAATGTGGCACAAAAATATTATGTTGAGCATGCTTTGCATATTTGCTATGGCGTGCTAATTTATCATAATTAAAGGGTAGAATTTTACATAGTACATTACATCATCATTCAAGTCAATTCTTATATTAATTTATCACTAAATTATTATAAATTTTAATTTTTAACCGAATTAAGTAATCAGTAATAAAACAAAAAAAAATTTAAAAGTGTTAAGTCGATTGTTAAAAATTCTAGTAAGATCTTTTATTTTAACAAACCTACTCGTCATAAAGAACCAAAGGTAAATCTGTTTGTGACTGAATCATTAAACGCATCTAATTATTTTGACACGATAACTTAGTCGTTGAATATTGCTCATATTAGTGTTTTCTACACTTAATGTAAAATACTTTCAATAAGTTAAAGATTTTTCTAACTACATTTGTATACAATTAAAATGCTTCTGTGCTTATTGAGCTAAACAGTAACAACAATTATTTAAATGCCAGGATTTACAATGAAAACAATATCTTTATGATTAATTTGTAAAGCCTATAAAATAAAACATAGGTAATCTAATATTAGATTGCTGGATAAGAAAAAAATTATCTCTATTTAGGACACCTAAGTAATACTGTACCTACCTGTACCGTATCTACCTGTACCGTACCTACCCTGGTAGTTGGCAGTAATGGAAGAGCTAAAAAAGTGCGTGCGTACAAAGTAAACATGTCAGGTGAAACTTCTTCCACAAACTAATTTTTAAGTTGTCCATATTTATACAAATCTAAAACTTTAGATTTCCGAGATAGGGGAGAAATTTAATGAATTAAATTGTCATTAAAATTGTGGAAAATTAGTATAAAATATAAATTATAAGTTTAATTTTTTTTAAATTTATTCCTTCGTTATTTACTTTATTTATTTAACCTATAAGTTCAACATTATCTATATATATCTTGCAGTAGCATCAATTGTCGTTCTACTCTCGCTCCACGGCTACTTATTTCATGACGTTCGCCCTTTCTCACTGTTTCTCAATCGGTTTCAATCGCTCTCTCTAACATTACTATTATTGCGTTTCATACATTACCTTCATGTGCCTAAAGAAGTTACACTGCATAAACTTACTGGCACTTAATACTTAGTATTTTATAGAAAATTACGTAAGTTACGTGTACCTATGTTATGTATTTCTGTATCTGTTGAGTTCCAAATACGCCTGCGCAACGTTATCAACCGTTGTTATGAAACAGTTAAAAATATCTTATATCTTTAAACGAGCAATTCTTGTATATATATATATATAATTGAAATCTCGGAATCGGCTCCAACGATTTCATGAAATTTAGTATAATAGGGGTTTCGGTGGCCATAAATCGATCTAGCTAGGAATCATTTCTAGAAAATGTAATTTTATTCGTGGTTTATTAACTTAGACATATAATTGCTCGTTTTAAGATGTCAGTCAAATAAAAACTTAAATATGAATATAATTATCTTTATTCGATAATTATATTCATATTTCATCATTTTATTACTATGTAATTCGTACTGAATTATAATTTACAAAAACACAATTTATAAAAATAAATAAATACCGAGCAAAGCTCGGGCATCCAGGTACTTATACTATTATTTAAAACACAAGTTTATATTCGTTCCTATCGACTTAAAATTATAAAGAAAAGTATGACGGACGAAACATTGTTTCACAAGATTTTTTGTCGTTTCGTCATATTTTTCGATAATTTATAACTTTCCGAAAAGTTTGCTAACAATTTCGTGCTCGACTCAACGTGTCGTCGATGTAATTATTGTCAACAACAAATTGCCGACCGCTTGCAACACGGCAATCATTTAGCTGGTAAATATTTGACATACGCATTTTAAATATTGTGCGGATTTTACCCATAACAATATGTTTAATAAATGCGCCTGATTAAATACAATATAAAAGCTTTTAAAGGCTCGATGAAATTTAATGGCACCGTTCGATTAAAACAGGATCATTTTGGTTGTTAATTTCAATTAACGTTTTCAGGTGTGGCACTTGTACTTAGTTAGGTACAGTTGCTCTGCCTGCCGTGCATATATATATAAGAAATTTTAAACAGTATTGTACTGATAACCCTTTCTATTTTTACCTGTTGTATCTTACCCCGTTCATATACTTATATTATTATGTAGTTTAGTGTAGTTTTATGTTCTATTCTGAATTGTATTGTATTTTTTTGTTTAGATTATTAATTCCTGGGTCGTTTTGAAACTACTTTTAGCAGTACAACCGGCTATTTACATCTGATGTTTTCTTCTCTTATGTTTTGATGTATATAGTGTTATTATAATTATATTTGATGAATTATAATAATATATAATATTAAATATTAAACTATAAGCCAATTTGTTTGAAGATAGTTTTCCGTTGCTGTGTTACTGAAATCTACCCAAAGAACTGTTAAATCGAAATGAACTATGAAAATATTCAAAAATTAAAAAGCATTAAAAAGTTTGTAACTCTTTATGTAAATAAAGCTACTTTACAGAAGCGTCAAGAATGAACCAACTCATTTTCTGTGACGCGAATAGTCGTTTCATTTTTATCGCGAAAATTGTCCAACTGTGCCCTGATAGTCCAGTTATCAAAAGTTTTCCAACACAGAACAAACACATTAAAGGATCGCTCCCGCGTCCGGAGGCAAAGCTCGAAGGCGAGATAAAGTGGTATGCTGACGTTGATTTATGTCTCAGTTTGTTTGTCCCGGAGACGGCTGCGAGGTCCCGGGACAACCCGGACACCCGGCAGATAACGTTCCTAATGCACACTGCAAATTAACGGGCAAAATTGCTGTTTACGGAAACGTAGTTTGTGTACGACTTGTACGGGAAATTGTAACGAATGGAGCTGTGCTTGTTGTACGTAAGTACTGGATTAATTTGGATTACAAATAGCTTTAGCTTTTCCATTTGTCTGATACATAAATGCAACGAGACATAGTATTGATCCCACATGGTGACTAGAGCAAGTTTCCCGCATTAGTGGACGCTATCTGCGAGAAGCGTTCCAAAATTAAATCAAAAAAGAAACCGGCCATACACAAATTCCAAAGCGCACTAAAGAGGTTTTATACATTATTGATGCTCTTCTATTTCTTTTAGGACGGACGGGATATAAAAACCTTTATTCGCAGTGCAACACAAGCTTTAACTTAATCGAGGACATTTTTATTTGCATGACGGATAAAGATTAAGTGCAATGGTTTAGTCTGGGGATTAAATATACCCCAACAATTTTATTTATTAAAGAATTTGAGGGGCGCGTGCGGGCACCCTTAACAATTTATGATGGTTTTTAAAGAGAAAATTAGTTGCGGAATTTTGATTTATACCTCTGCTTAATAGGGACAAAATGTACAGCGTTATGTCACTTTTAAAACATGTATATTTGTCACAATGGGTGTTAGATTAGGATTCATATGATGCTTACAGAAAATGGCGGACCTATGTAAAAAAACCAGTGGTGCAGCTATGGACTTTAGATTTCTGTGCCTGTTTCGTGATCATTGGTGGTTTTAGTAATAGGCAAATGTGTCAGCTTTCTGTTCCTGATACACGCAGTCGACTATTTGGCTCTAAGGCATGCCGATTTCCTCATGACGTATACATTCGAGCTAGTGTTACACATAGACAGAAGTCCACGCCGCAGAGCGTTTTAAATTAAGAACTAATACTTTGTTACAATATTTACATTACCCTAACTAAATATCAAAGATCGAACCTCAACCGTGACTTTTGTAATTCATGTATTTTCTTATTTTGTATTGTTTCCGAACAACAAAAAACTGAAACCGTATATATTAGTTTATTTTATTTTAGATGAAGTTTTGTAGGTTTTAAGTCTTGTTTATTTATTTCGTAACCCTACAGCTAACATAAATTATATATAATTACAAACAAATACACTGAAAATATAGCCAAAGATGGAATACATCATACATTTTACAACAAAAATCTTCAAAGATTTACCAAAGGGAACAAACAAACAAAAAGTATTCAATACATTTAACTGTGATTCAATTTATTTAACTAAGCCTAATTTGGCTGTGTTGTGTGATTGTGTAATTTAATTTTTAAATTTCCCCTGCCCCTATTTCATTTTATTTTTGCCTCTTGTTGCCTGGAATAGATTATCGATGCGCCTGTGGCATGCCTAATAATTTATGTTACTTGTTCTTTTTTAATAAATCAACGTGGAAGTCGAGGCTGGTTTTTGTACAATCAGATATCGATCGTTACGGTATAAGGCTGATAAATGGCTCTGACACGTGTCATTCGGATTCCGAAATAGCTGAAATAGCACACCGAAAGCCTGCTTTTAATGAAACGATTGCAAATGATAGGTTAGTGTTCGAAGTGATTTCAGGCTTTGTAATTTCAGTTTAACGATTCCTATCGACGTTTTTATTTAGCGTTTTCATACTTATTGTCTCGCTTACGTGTTTCACATTTTGATTATTATTCAAACAAACAAACAAACATAAATCATTTATTCATATAGGTAACATAATATACAATTATGAACGTCAAAAAAAAAGAATATTCAGTTCTCAAATCAAGGGCGTATAACGGAACAGAAGAACTGGCATAAACTCTCCGGCACTCTTTTTTAAAAATTTTTGCATAATGTTTGTAAGGAGCTGCATTTTCTATTATTTCGATAATTTAATTATCTAAATCACCTTCAATATATATATTACTTAAGTTTAAATTAAAAACATGTGCAAATAAATAGTGTCTTGTTATTTTAAAAACATCGTATCTCCGGTGATTTGTGCTTCATACGCCTCGATATTTGGGTCTAACACATGTCGATTTTCTTTTGCCTTTACCGTAAGAACAAGTGTTAATTGCACACATAGAAAGCAAAGTCCATCAGTGTAGTCCACCCTTGACATTTAGGGGGATGAAAAATAGACATTATCCAATTCACAGACCTTACCAATATGCACACAAAGTTTTAAAAAATCGGTCGCAGGAGTTTAATGACAAACGCCGTGACACGAGAATATTAGATAAACCCATTTACTGACAAAGTTACAAAAACTCTGTATCAGTTTAACGGCATTGCATTATGTAACTCAACGTATGCCTACAGCAGTCGTAGTCAAAGGACAAAGTTCAGCAAGTCACCAATAAAACCAGAGACAACTAAACCTTGACAAAACCAGAGATTATAGAGTAATGAATACACGAAAGCGCGCAAAAAACTCACTGAAACTGACATTGGTATTAATTCACTTTGTTCAAACATGGTATACTATTGTTCTGTTCGATCTCGGGTTCTGTTTGCTACCAGTTATTGTTTAAACATGCATACGTTTTATTGCAGACTTTGTTTACATTTAGATTTATAGCATTGCTTTTTTGCTTGCCTTATTCATAAATGGAAGTTCTTTTGTTCATTGAAATATAGTATTGATTTTAACGCATGTACTATTTCGATTCGTTTCGTCAACTGGTTTATGGTTCCAACCATGGAAATTGGGAGCCTAATAAAAGGAATAAATATTTATTATAAAATATGACGTCACAAATCTTACACACATGCTCATGAATTATATTAGAACGTAAAAAGCAGGGTACTTTAAACAAGTAACCACAACATAAAAAAGCAAAAGAAATAATAACTAAAACCTCTGATCTAATCAATAAATATTGATCTATAATTTAGAGTAATATTTACATATGATTGACTTACTTTATAAATTAATTATACAACATTACAAGAGTGATAAACTTGAATGCACACATAAGTACTTATGAGGACACTGCTTAATATCCTATAACCAACCAGGATGGGGCAAAATGCCACAGTGAGTCTCCATCCTGTTCAGTCTAACTCAAGAATCTTGAGTATCGCATTTTACCTCATTTCAAGTCTATCCGGCTGTCTTTGCTTTATTTATAATATAACGTCACCATGTTTGTTTATCACTTTCCTTTCAATAAACCACCAGTGACGTTATTGGTTATCCATAATAAGAATTATTAATATTAGTATAGATAAAATGCAATGTTTTTGCTACAACTAGTTTAAAAAGATTTCTGTGTAACGTAGCAAAAATATAATGCATAAACATAAATACATTTACGGTAAAATTTTAGGACGATAAAGTCCGCCCCTATTTTCTAAAGATCATAAAATGTAGTATAAACTGCTATAACGGAGAGGTTGTTGGCACTTAATAGGAGGCAGCATGGCTGAGGCGATGTGCCAAGATACTTTACGCGTCCCTGCATCACCGCTGCATCTTCGAGTTATTGTGACAAATTGCGAGCTACTAGCGTCATATATTTTTAATAATATAAGCTTATTTTATGTACATATATTATATATACCATTGCATTGGTACACAGACAAAACAGTAGTTAAATATTTATTTATATCGTAATCCTATAACTACCAAAACTAAATATAATATAATAACAACACTGAAAATATACCCAGAAATGGAATATATTTAACTAGAAAAAGGTTCAAAAATTTACAGAAAACAAACAATAAGAGTTATTCGATACATTTGACTAAGTGGTGTTTAATTTTGCTATAATATGCTTAGCTCGACTAGAAAATATAAATAATTTTTAACTAATCGCTTTATATTATGATTCTGTTATGTTTAACAGATTTTCGCAGGTTTCCCTCAATTTCTGGTTATCCTTATTATGGAAACTTATCCTAAGTTACCATCTCCTTTCCAACAATAAAAAAAATCAACACAATCGGTTCATAAATTTATTTAGTTATTAATATTGTTTTTTTTTTATTTTCTCTAGATTAAGGTTTTACAGATTAATATATATATTTTGTTTTTTATATAACTTCTGGTTATGCACTTCTCGCACTCATCATTTTTTATTTATTGTTTTCTTTCTTACTAGGGTTGCCTGGAAGAGATCGCTTGTTAGCGATAAGGCCGCCCGTTGCATCCCTTGTAATTTATATGTATTGTGTTATTTGTGTTTTTTTCTAGCAACGAAGTGTTAATAAATAAATAATAAATAAATACGAAGTTATTCGCGACCACACATACAAATATATACGGTCGAAATGAGAGACCTTTTTTGAAGTCGTTGAAGCAGACTGTTGTTGTAAGAAAATTATTTCAACGACAGGCACATACGTATAACGAACTTTATCTCTTGTGGTATTTATTTATTTCGCAATCCTACAGCTAACTAAACAGTTACATTGAAAATATTGCCAGATATGGAATACATATTAGTGATGATGTCGCGTAGTAGCAATAAATCATATTGTTTCCGTCGAGAGTCTGTCTCTCCGTCGTATTAATTTTAAAATGTTCACACGCGTCTTTATAGGATCAACCATATTATAGGTCTTATAGGAGATAAATTTTGGATATTTTAAGTCTTTTTGGATCTGTGCAGTGTAACTAGGTGACTAGGTGAACAACCGTATTCGAGAATATTTATTTATTCACACTTCGTTGCAAAGAAACACAAATAACACAATACATAAAAATTACAAGGGATGCAACGGGCGGCCTTATCGCTTAACTAGCGATCTCTTGCAGGCAACATTTTTTGAATATTTACGTATGTATAGTATAGCACTTTCATACAGTCGACATTATGAAAAGGTTCACTGTCACGTCTTACAGAACCAAGCTGCTTATAGCCCGTAGATAGAGTATGGACCTAGATAAGCTTCTAAAATAACAATAATAACTAAAGAGAGAAGACATTAACGTGAAATACTTAAGTGCGAGCGAAACAGGGTATTAGTTTTTCTGTCTCTATTTGCGTATCGGGTTTTATTTGTATCAAGGGCTCGGTGGTAAACAAGTTTTCACCGCTTACTGATAAATCTGTGAAACCCAAGTCAAACCCATATTTTAAGACTGTATCATTATAAGAGGTGTAATTAAAGTTACATTGTCATGGTGAATTGATGCATAATTGGCTGTAAAAGCTATAGTGACTCAAAAGAACCAAACATAACCTTTCATCGGTAAGTAGCTTATTTTGTCACGACCCAGTAACTTTGTTCAAGAACTATTCATTCGGATGTGTATTTTGGTCAATAATAAGCAATCTTCAATAAATTAATATTTCGACACAACAACACTTCCAAACAAACGACAATTCAAAACATATTTTTCAGTGCAAACCGACTAAATTGCGAATCATGGTACCAACGTCAGGTAGTTGCCACACTTCGTGTCCTTTGTAAATAGTTGGATTATAATATTCGCTATCTCACACGCTGTACGCTTATGCCTGGTCTGTACCATAGTCCGTCTACGTTATAACTAATATAACTCGATAACTTTCTAACTTATCAATTAATACAAACATACAATATTTTCTGCCTTCATTCATTTTGATACTACGTGTTGTTCCTGCAGTAATGGAAGTGCATGCTCCTATTTCACCGCACCTTGCTCATGGAGGGGTCACGGCTTTCTTATTTATTGATTAATTTCTTGCTAAAAATAATTTTCTGCTATAACATGTTATGAAGAGCATGATGCTAACAACCCATTTTGAAATAAACCCTGGCAATTTAAAATAATCTCGGTCGATATATTTACAGCTCAAATCAAATCAAAATTCATTTATTCAATTTAGATTCGTCTTAGGGCACGCTTATGAATGTCAAAAACCTTTACAAAATTCAAAATTACAAAACTACGCCATCCGATCGCAAAACTACCAGGAGGCCTGTTCTGAGCTCTTCTGCGTTATATATCCTGAATTTTGCCCTTGATAAGTGTACATTCAGGTAAGTTATGTTGAAAACCAATTTCTAACACAGTATATAAAGCTTTAATACAACTTTAAAATTGCTTTAACACACACTAGACTCACCTGTACCAGACAGGCAAAAGCCTCAAATGAAATTGCTTACATCTGCATATTGTTTTTACAGGAACATTGTCCCTCTTTCTATATGCAAACTGGAGTATAATAAAATTGCAGACTTTGTATATGTAGGAATGTTTTATACTGTTAATAATAATATTAATCCAGCGCTACAATGTTTCTATTTCATAGACAAACTAGCTGCCCCCGCGAACTTCGTTTCTCCTTCGTTTCACAAAATTAATTTGATTTATGCTTTAGCCTCAATCACGTGGTAATCATGATATTGAATTGTAGCTTATATGACACGTTTGTCGGTTTACCATAGCAGTGCCATCTATTGATTACTTACTCAATCCAGTCGAAAAGTATCGACATCTGTTAGAATATTTTGGAGTTAACTGATAATTATTGTGACGTCAATTAATTATAGATAAATAATTTGCAATAAAATAAAATTGCGACTATAATTAAAGATCTAAGCTATCCTATCTCTTAAGTTAGACCAGACTGCTCACGGTGTGCCTTTTTAATTTAAAATTGGTTAAGTAGTTTAGGAGTGCATCGCGGACAAACATCGTGAGCGGAGATTTATATATATTAAGATAGATCAGCTTTCTGTCTGGCATATGGCGTTGATTGTATTTGAGCCGGTTTCCTCATGATTTCCTTTACTCTACTTTTTTATGTGTGCTCCATGTACAAAGTTCAATGTACATCGCTGGAGATCGGACTAGCGAGCTCAGGGAATCGCACGTTGAAGCCACTAGGCCAACTTCTCCACTTACCAACTTTTAAGAATGTCTTTATTAAAATAATCATGTTGCAGTGAATTCAAAGCTATCCATTCAAATATTCAATCAGCAGCATGAACGGTCGACTGAACCATTACAAAGGCGCCAAAATCTCCCGATCTCTGCTTTCATTACTTCACCCTAGCAATTGTGTTTTATAAACAGCCTATCTATTTATATACCTTTGCAATTTATATGTATATCGTAATGTATAAACCCTCTTTTGTTTAATGCATATAAGAGGATTTGCTTAACTGGTATAGGCGAAATTAGTTGGTCTTAGACATATCTGTATTCTGTATATAATATCTAATTATATAAAACAAAGTCGTGTTAGTTAGGTACACCACTTATAACTTAAGATCGGCTGGACCGATCTTAGTTAGCTCCTTTTTGGAGGATTCTTATTTTATCGATAAACTATAAATAAATATATTAATTTTACGAATGCAAACAACATGTGGTGCCATCTGTTGACAAAACTACGCATCATTTTGCATTGATTTCGCGTAATATTGCGTCGTAAATCGTCGTCCAACTTAGTAGTAATTTTATTCTGGGAGTACTTTGTCTTCACATATACTTAATTATTTAACTAATGTATACAAATATTGTAAATTCTATTTTAAAAAAGTAAGTGTGGAGTTTCAAAGTAAGAATGGAACGTTAAAAAGTGCCATTTTAGGTGGTCTAGCTGGAATAAATGATTTGACTTTGATTTGATAAAACATGCCTGTAATTAATATAATATTGTTTTTGTTTCAGGTATGTCACATTAAGTTTTCATGTATGGTAAGTTAGTTAGTTAGTTAGTTGTGATGAATGTGGGTTTAATAAATTAGTATACAATGAATATCTTTATATATATATATATATAAAGATATTCATTGTGAATAATTATTATTATATTAATTCATTGTGATTAATGATATTCATATATATATATATATATATGTGTGTGTGTGTTCCAAAACTTCTCAAATCCGAGTCGTTTACGTATATATTATTTTTTTTCATGTGTATTCTAATATATACTTAATAAAGTTGTAATTTATTTTCTGGTATTTTTTAAATTTAATTTTAATTCTACAATGAATAATTGAGTTAAATCCATGACACCAAAATGCGTGAAAGTGAAAATAGAAAGTAAAATAATATGAAACATTATCAAAGTTCGCACAATACAAAGAATGTTGTGTAACACAAAATTGCGTTTCAAAGTGAGAAAAATGTACATTTGCCGTCATGTCGCTGCATCAGTCATTGTCAACAAACTTTATCACGTCTTGCCAAACGGAAGGCCAAATGTGTTTACCGTGGTCTCAGAGGCGCTGCCTTTACAATAAATCGCATTCGACCAACTTCGAGCAACTATGAAACTTCAATACCTAAGTAATATTATTCAGCAGTTCTGAGCTTCACTTCCATTTGTTTGCAGCTTTTTGTTTAGAATTGTTTAAGTCTTTTATACGAGGAAATTGGCTTTTAGTATTTAAAAATAAATTTATTATAATCAAATCAAATCAAAATTCATTTATTTAGATGCGTGGGGCATGCTTATGAATGTCAAAAACGTTCACAAAATTCGCGAAAGAGCAAAACTACGCCATCCGTTCGCAAAACTACCAGGAGTTCTGAGAAGAACGGGCAAGAAACTCAGCAAGTTACCCTCCCTTTACATAACAATAATTCAAAGGAAAATGTCATAAACCACAACATCATTTAAGTTACGTAAGGAATAGACATAGCTATAAAATTGAATATTATTCTACATATGTCTAAGATATATTACAACAAAGGCTTAGAACGAAAAAATTCTAAGTCAAGAGATACCCTTCATTTTAAAACCTTAGCTTTACTTCAAAGAATGCTTAATAACGCTAAGCTCAAAAGAGTCACATTATTACACGAACCTAACCAAGGACTTTATAATGTGGTTCAATATATACTGGCTGACTTAATCTTCTGTCATGCAATATTATCTGTGCACTGTAACTCCAGTATAATCCTTAAAATATTGTAGGTTTTTACCCTTTAATAAAAATGAAAGTGGAAACCACAGAAACTAATTATTTGACAATATAAAATCCACAGATTATCAAGACGTTTTAAGCCATGTCTTAAGTAAGATTAATTTCTAAATTTATTCGTGGGATTACGATAAGCAAATTACACTAAAGATCGAAATCCGAATCTTACACAACCCGGTTCATTGTCAGCTGGTAATCTTAAAGATAGAGTGTTACGGGAAACTCTGTTACTCTAGTCCAAAAGCTTTATTGATAGCGCGAGAGTTCGGCGGTTAGGAGCCAAGATACGTATAATCTATCTCGTTTGTCCTCGAAACAAATTTAACGTAAGCCTGAATGTATAATGAACCATTGGAACAAACCGTTTGAAATTTGCTGTATATTTTATGCGATACACAAATGTTACGGAAATTCGCCTAATTTTCAACTAATGGCCACTAAAGTGTAAAATGTTTTGTAATATTCAGAATTTTGACCTTAATATAAAGCTTGTTAGTTGGAGTATCTAATATTAAATTGTAAAATTAGAACTACATTTGTATACCAAAGAATGGAATTAAATAATAGTTTCCGTCATACTACCTCCGAAATCCTGATTCCATATTTGAAAATTAAACTGAAACATTTTCCATATAAAGTCATTTAAATAGCGAAACTGCGCGTGAACCCAGTGAACTGGAAAAACAACACATTCCTTTGTTTAAAAAAAGTATTTCCGGTTCTCTTGCGTGTAAAGTAAACTAGCGGTTTCCGGATCTCCTCTGTTAGTCCGTCGCTATTTGAGCTCGTAAAATCCAACGTGTAGAGCTACGCATTAATCAAACCCCGCTGTAATCCGATAGAATATTCGAATTTCCCTTTTTTCCCTTCATGTCCGCATTCACATGATTTGAGTCTACAAAAGCAACAATGAAGGATTTATTTTCCATGTCTAGTATGCGCTAAAAATGGATTTGGATAAAATAATTTCAATAAAACAGAAATTACATATATTAGTACACAAATTGAATAACATCCAAGTTCATCATTGAAGTCTATCATTCTTTTCTGTTTATTCTGTCTCTTAATTATTCTAATGAAAATCCACCATACCGTGTAAATACATATTATAAACACATACGTATATACTACCGAGATTCACAAAGTAAAAGTCATTGTTTACTTATAAGAAACATTGTCGAACCAACGTTTTGATAAGGCAATGATCATCCTTTCTATAACATAGGTATATCTAAACCTAACTTTGCTTAATCGGCAATTTTTTTTGCAACTTTAGTACTAAAACTCTTTAAATGCCGAAACTCAGTTCACTATGTTATATATTCAAGTAGAAGAAACACACTACATAGTGGTTGCCTGGAAGATCGCTCTACTATGCTACTGCAACGAAGTGTTAATAAATAAATAAATACATTAAGCCTCTTGTTAAGTCATATCTACGTTCTTATTTGGGTTCAAACTGACAATAAATATAAATAGAGAGATATTTAAAATTAAAAAGTTACACTTTATGATGTCTATTGATATTTTTCAATAAGTAATCCAATTTAACTGTTTCCGCTAAATCCAGTTATTTTAATGATTATTTTAAAATGTAATCCTTGCTATTACAACCGCATCGTTTATTCACCATACGTATTGTCGCTCATTTCCCAGCTATAATTACGCAATATCCTATTAATGAATAGTGAAATACAATGACACTATAATGAAGTTAAATTGGTTTAATTTCGTTGTTAACATCAATTAGGATGAGGGTAGGTAAATTGTAATTTACGTCAAACTGGAATGAAATTGCGTGCGCATTAGATTAACGTTCAATAATTCCTCTAGACACGCCTTCAGTGATAGATCACGGGAGGTGTATTAAAACGACGGTAACTACAATGGAATAGAATTTTTGTTAATAGTGAGATATAAGGGGGTTGTAAAAACCCTTGTAGATCGTTGTACACATCTAAGTGATCAGGATTGTTGATATATTTACTTTTGGGACTAACTAAAATGTTACCTATAAGTGACGTATAGGGAACATTATGTGGACTTATGAACGTCAATATAAATGTGTATTCTAAATTTAAAATTTAAAATCCAAACCGTAGAAAGTTCGTCAGTCAGTAACTAGCAGGAAACGCCAGGTAGAACGGGAAGCTCACGAGTGGGTCATTTTGAATAAAGAAAAAAAATGGTACACTCTATTATTAAAAGCTCTTAAGTCGTTTCGGTCCCTAGACATCTCTACTGGCAGCTGATTCCAGGAAGGGGCAGCGGCAGAAAGTGCTTTGAAAAGCGCTGTGTTATGGAACGCCAGGCGTCGAGATGGAATGGATGGAATGTTGCTTCTTTCTTGACGTCCGATGATGGAGTTCAGCCGCTAATTCGAACAATTAGAATTTAATTCCAAGATTGCTTGTTCCCGCAGTGTTGTTTATAAGAGTATCCTGAAGCTGAGATGGGGATAATTTGGTTGAAGTTATAATTTCTTGTGTGTTGTTTAAATGAAAGTAATATAATTTTTCGTGTGGTCGGTAACTTACCTCCTACTTCTACTGGCAAAGCTTTAATTGATAACGCCGATCCTTAATTACATTAGTAACATAAAAAGTTTGCACTTGATTTTATGCTTAAAAGGGTTGATTAGGGATGAACGGTTTAAGCATCCACCAGTAAGGCTTGATAAGGGAACATATGAAGGAACCAGAAATTTCCTTCATATGTTCCCTATGAACTATGTTTTACCGCTTAAATAAAATATTCGCGTGGAAGAAACGTTTTAGAGCTTGTTAATATTAGCGTTGGTAGAGCAGTGTTGGCTTAGTGGATTCAGCGTGCGACTCTCATACCTGAGGTTATAGGTTCGATCCCCGACTGTGCACCAATGTATTGCCAGTTCTTCTCTTCCGTTCTACGCCGTTGATTTGAGAACTGGCAGTAACTGTAAAATTAGATTCATTTAATGTATTTCTTTTTTTTGAGGTTCATAAGTGTACATTATGTTACCTATATGAATAAATTATTTTTGATTTAATTTGATTTAATGGACTTTCATTCTATGTGCAAATGCGCACATGGAAAGAAACATTTGCTCGAACGGTGAAGGAAAACATCGTGAGGAAACCGACATGTCTTAGACCCAAAAAGTCGACGATGTGCGTCAGGCACTGGAGACTGATCTTGCCTGTTAGATTTAAAAAATGATCATGAAACAGATTCAGAAATCTGAGGCCAAGACCTAAAGAGGTTGTAGCGCCACTGATTTTTTTTAATATTAATAATACACATGGGATTTTAACAGAACAATAGACCAATATTCAATAATTTACTTAATGAGTAAAGCAAATATTGTCCAGTCGCAGTAATTACATTAAATACAAACTAAATTTAATTATACTAAATATATTGATCATCGGTTAATGAATGGTTGTGTGCCTGTTGTATTATATTTATTATACAATAGCTTAATTAATTATTATTATATGTATATATGTTGTTGAGTAATTATGACGTTATAAAAATGTGTAGTCATTCATTTATTTAAAACTTATGACATAGATAATTTTAATTATTTCTGGTGAAAGATTTATCAATTAAATGTGAATGCTTCTGTTCATAATGAACACTAGACAGCGTCACTATCACTACATAGTATAAAACAAAGTCGCTTTCTCTGTCCCTATGACCCTTTGTATGCTTAAATCTTTGAAACTACGCAACGGATTTTGGAGTGATTCAAGAGGAAGGTTTATATGTATAATAACATCCATTAAATAGTGGAAAAGTACTGTTATTTTTGAGGTTTCTAATGCGATGTCGTAAATAATTCTACGAGTTTTATCAAAATAATGTACTAAGTATTGTACACATTGAAAAGGTCTACAGAAAAGTCCTGATGGTATATGTTATCTCTTATGGATAACCCACACTAACCTTTTTTTGTCATTTACTTTTTACGACAAATAATGGCTAATTTTCGAAGCGATTTTAACCAATACAGCATTAATCCTTAACCAATTATATACCTTGAATACATTGTTCATTTAATATAGATCTATACAGCCCATTATAGCTTATTTAGCAGCGATCGAACGCGTATATTATCGGAGCTTTCAGCGACGGAAATAACAATACATAATAAAAACCTGCTTTTCATCAGCATCGCACCCGTGCGAAGCTGGGGCGGGTCACTAGTATGTAATAAATCCATGTATGGATCTTGTAAATCATAGTTTTAGTTAACATCTCAATTCTTAAAAGGCTGACAACACACACATCCATTGGAATTGAGAGTTTCCAAGGCGGCGGTATCACTTCACATCTTTTGAGCCCATTGCCCGTTTGTTAGATTAATTACTATTTATGAATGCAGATTGTTAATGACTGTGAGCACTTAAATATTAATATTTTGTACAGTATTTGAAGCTGTATGGCAGCTGTGGACTTATTGAAATAAATATATTTTTTTCTACCTAATTTTAAATAAAATGATCTCGAAGCATTTCAATGTATACACTTTGCTTAACTTTTTAAATCCTTTTCAAACACTTAAGTTACCCTAATTACTTAATTTTCTTAAAAATATTCAAAGAAAATTTCAGTTTATAAATTCCTAATTTTTTTCAATTTAAATTTCAAAGCTTCAGTGCATACATTAAGAAATAATTTAGATATGAATGATTCATTCATGCATAAAATTTCAAAGGGATAATTTCTAAATGTTTTTAAAAACGTACAAACATTTCACAGCGTTTGTATATTCTTCAAATTTTCATATCTGAGCGAGGAGCCAGAGGCGTCCGGTGCCTCTATTCCTTTCTACTGCGTTTGTTTTTGATGAAAACTTAACGTCGTAATAAATGTTGAATTTGCTAAATAAAATTTCACACTTCAATAAATACTCATGAAGTAAACGCGTTATGAGTAGGGCTGCCATCTGTAAAACCTGCTCCCCAAGACAAGTTAATGCGTTTTTTATTCCCTCACATCTTGATTAAAATACATTTTACTCCGTACTTGATAGAAGAACACTTTAATTTTAACCCTAGTAGCCAAGATCTGACGTAAGTCTTTCGTTAATTTAGCGACTAGAGAAGCGTCTTTTGTTGCATGAAATAGTGTGTTTAATCATTCTTGTGACGACAACTGAATAATTTCGCTTTATTTTTTAACCTTGTGTAACTCTTACTACGCGCTAAATAGATGGCTCGCGCTCGCCATTCGCTAGATCATGCCATGCGTCGGTCACGCGCGCCCCAGTTCTGCTCGCGCTCGCGTAGTTAAATAGTGTCAGCAGCGGTGAAAACCCTAACTCATAGCTTTTATTAAGTTTAAAAATAAATAAGAAGAAAATAAAAACAAATCTCAAAAGTTTTTTAGTTAGTTTTCTTAGATTTTAATTAATTTCTTTTACATTATTAGATTTTACAATGAATATATATGTAAATAATTTTACAAGTAGGTCTAGTACTGTTACATAATTTTATAAGTAGGTCTGTTACTAGTAGGTCTTTTGTCTGACACATGTCGACTTTTGAGTCTAAAGCATCCTCACCACGTTTCTCTTCACCGTAAGTTAAATGCGTATAGAAAAAATAATCCATTAAAGCCAGTTAAAGGCTCGATCCTAGGCATCAAAGGCGCTTGCTCAAGCTTTGGTCAAAACTGCTTTAATGTTATTATTCCTATAAAACATAGGAAACGAATTCTTTCTAGTAAAAACTCTCGTGCTACAAACATTTTGCTCGTAGCAATATCGCTGCCATATTTCACGTAGAAAAAGTGTACTACGAAAGCGTAGCATTTGCAGTAGCGCTACGCCATCTACGGAAGACGATTCGCAATCGTTTTTTATTTATCTGAAAAGTATTATGTTCTAGTGTAAGTGGTTTTTTGTGGTCTATGGTTTTTGTGAAATTCTCAAATCCATTCTTCTACACACATGTTCTGAACCCTACAATAAATTATGAGCGTAATTAATTCGTTTTTACGATGAAGTAAAACATGAAGATACCGCCATGAATAAGACCTCTACAGAAAAATGATCGTTGAAATGTTAGAAGAGACCCATAAAAACATGTTGCTCCATTGGATAGATTTGATCTATGCGGTTTTTTTCCACCCCACAAGCGGGCATAGCCTATGGACACTCTTAATGCCAGAGGGCTCGCAAGTGCATTGCCGGCTTTTTAAGAGTTGGCACACCGAAGTCGCACAACACACAAGTCGAATAACTTCGCAAATACATCAGCCTCCAATAGGGTTTGCTATGCAACTGTATTGGTAATTTAATCATGAATTCTTCTCTAAATGCCCGTTTACAAAACAGACTACACGTTCAAAGTCAAACATCGCAAAGTGAAGCCTATCGGAATTGTGTGGCAGACCAGCTCATTGTTCAGTCGGTACGGATTTGCAGTAATGGGCACAGGCGATTAACACGGCTTTGTTACATACCTACAGTAATCACTTAACGGGGACAATCGAATCTAGACTTGACGCACCTGAAAGCGGCTGTCTATAGATTTAACGTCTATAGTTCGATTCTATTGAAGCTGACTGGATTCGAATGATTAAAGAGATTTAATTGAATTGCTCATATACATATATCATATAGTATTTTGTTTTTATGTTAATGTGGTAATTCATTTGCGCTTACCTATCTCCTTACAAGATAATATCATCATCTGAAATAACAAGCCGTTGCTGGTAATTATATCATAAGGGCTCCCTAATAAATAAAATCTATAATATATTTCGCTTCAGAGTATTTTTAACCGAACTAAAAAAGAAAACAAAACACAGCATACCGGAAAACAAAGAAAGTTAAACTATATTTTTACACTTACAACGTCAGATTAAACAAAACAAGACAATTAGATATGAACAAGGCATTGGGAAAATCAGAGAAAAAAAATAATAATGGAAGAGTATACAGGAGGCCTTCACCCATTAGGAAATGTTTTCTAACCAATGTTTGTATGCATTCAATCTATTTATATGGGGCTCGTCACATTTCAGGCACTTTACTACTGAGAAAGCCTCTTAAACGATTGGGTACAGACTACCCTCACTACTTCGCCTTGTACAAACTGCGTTATAGCGGCCACGCAAGTTGCCTCAATATCGTACAGGTCTTTCTAAAGCATACTTTGAAATTTCTAAGTATGCTTTCTAACGTACTTAGAAAGTTCACCTACGCGAGTAAAAAGAGAAATTACTCTTCCCCAGTGGTTAGATTAGTTTCATTAATCCAGACGTATCTAGAACCCGCTGACTTGTTGTTTTAAAATATTGTATTCTATAGAACCTATTGTTATACGTATAACATAGCTTCCGGAACTTCACAACTCTGTAATTATCCCGTATTTTGCTATCTGCTGTAATTGTTGGCGTCAGCACTAATCGACTACCATTGTCTCGATGATTTGCATTGCAATACTGTAATTTTATTGACGCGAACGTAAATCGTATCGACCTAATCGTGTGTTTTTATGTAATTTATAGGTTTTGGGTTTTGTTCATTCATTCAAGATTAAAATTCTATTTATGTGGTTGGAAATATTAGCACTGAAGTTGGTATTCAAGCAGTTTAAACATACAGTTTGTTTTAAAAACGCCTACAATTATACATATTATTTTGTGACATGTGCTTCATCTTAAAATCTCAATTCAAGATTTATATTAAATAAAATGTCAACGTAATAATTATAGTAAATGTAACTTAAGAATCATTAGGGACATTTGGAATAATATCACGAACATACTTATCTTATTAAAACAAATCGATTGCTGGATATTTCCAGAATATTCCAGAATATTTATCCCATCGTAATCTGTGGGCGGATTATATACGAAGTACTCGTGATTACCTTTGGCTTAGAGCGGGGTCGTGGAATCAGGTCAACACGACCGGCGACGGTAATTTGCTGGCTTCTAGACTTGATTTTCTGAATATTAAAATACTTTGAACGTATTTCAATACATTCTTCTAAATAACTTTGATTTGAAAGGTGCCTATTTGTTAAAGGGGTTTTTTAAAGTCAACTGCGAGATTGTTTTGTGCTTTTGAATTCCAGTGCTATTTCTCATTTACAATACCATAACTTTGTTTCATAATATTATTATTCGTAAGGACGGTTTATTTCGTTTGATTATTTAAGTTGCATGAGAAGAGAATTGCCTAGTGATGTTTGATTCTCAACCGTGAGGTCATGCCTTAAAATCCCGGCTGTGCTCCGATGAATGTTTGTGCTAAATTAACTTATGCTAAGCTATCAATAGGACACGTATCCTTAGAACGAAACTATAAACAAACAGATGTCATACAAACGATATATCTATATGTATATATAAACCGACCGATTCTTATGTATTGTATTATGCATATTCAGTAGGTCGAGCGATAAGGTGTGTCCACCCCAATTTCTTTTATTTTTGACATTTCTTTTGTTTTTATTTTTTTATGATATAGCATACACAAATACACACAGCCCTTAATTTTCACCCCTATACAATTAACCTCTATTTTTCAATTGTTAATTAAAAACTGATGACATGAGCTCTGAGGTTCATATATAAAAAAAATCACAGAACAACCTAAAAAGGATAATCATTCCTGAAAAACCAATAGTCTCTGGGCTAGCATATCAAAATGTTCCATGTTCATACAGTACTAAAAAGGTAGGCTAGGCATTAAGGAAAAACGAAGTTTGCCGGTGCAGCTAGTATTATCTATACAGGATCAATGGCAAAATTATATATGTAAGTATCGTGAAGTATCCAGTTTTACATAAAATAGCTATACAAATATGATTGAAACAATTACAATCAAGAGAAATATAATTCAGAGCAAAAGTTTTCCATTTAATCAAAGTCATAAAACACCTCTCGTTCACGACGCCTCATAAATGACTTTAATTAATATAATTGTTTCATTAGCTTTTGAAATTGGAGAATGAAACGGACTTTACTTTTCAATAAGCAAAGTATCATTTTGTTATAATTTACTATTTAATTGTTAAAATGATACTTTAATAATTATTTTTAATGGTTCTTAATTTGAAAACTGAATCCCACATTTCTATGGGGTCCTATGATTTTAGAGTGAACTTAGCCCGACTTTTGACTTAAAAAATAGTACGTTTTTATCATGTGCGCTCAATCGAAAATCGATGCTGAAATCAACTCACAGTTATAGTATGAAATTTGTTAACGTTTTTCGGAAAATTGCTTGAAAAATGGTCGATATTAGTGGCAGAATCCAAAGATTAAAATTTTGTGAAGAGACTCGCGGAACCCAATCTTGGTTCTGGGAGTCGGAATGTTAAAGGTTCTATGCGAGTTTAGAGATGTGGCAGAAACATTAAATGTTATGAGTTCAAGAATATCTGAAAAGGTTAGTTCATGTACGCAAATTTTTCACATACATAAAATTACGCCGAGTACTAAAAGAAAGTAATATTTTTTAAACTAAGCTTTGTAACTAGAGTGCGCAAGGTACAACAGAGCTACGTATTTTAATAAAACCATAACGAATTTGCGTGCTCAGGGTTGCCAATGGAAGTTACACAGTACCGGCGCAGGTACTTTATTATTTAATAGTGAAGATACTCTTGCAAACTCATATGAAAATTGTAGCAAGTTTGAAGACGGATTCATACATTGTGCTATACGAGGAAGTAATGGGGAAGTTGGGAACTTTTGCTCAAATGTAACACCTCAATTAATATTTGGGACTTCTGTATTAAAACTTTAGAGAGCTTGCTATCTCAGGTAATTTAATGTATGATAATATATCTGTACATGTATTTTCATAATTATTCTATTAACATAGTACATCGAAAACGTTTATACACTTCACTGTTATTAAATAATTCTCATAGCACTGAATGCCCTATTGTACTCACATTGACAAGTTACAACTCGTATGTATTACGATTGGTTAAACTTAGAATTTGGACGTTAAAAGCACAAAAAGATATAAAAAAAATAGTATTTCTATAGATAATGCAGATGAAGAAACGGGAAGTGTTCAAGAAGAGTTGTACTCCATTATACCTGCAGCAGTGTTACATCATTGGACGTCTAGATGAAACTCTGCTGCAGGCTGCATACGCACTTCCACCCTTATCAACTCGACGTCCGTAGTTCCAACAGTGTTTTTAAGAGTTTTATTGCGCACCTATATAGAACCAGCGGCCCATTAAACAATTTCCAAATCGACTGAGGGTCCTTCAAGAAAGATGCGTACCGATTATTAAAGGGCCAGCTTTCCACTCGCAGTATTGAGGGGATCACTTAACATTAGATAAGCCTCCTGTTCGTTTGCCCCCTGTTCTATTTAAAAAACAATAATTTATGAAATTTTCACAGAGTGACCCATTAAGTTGTGATTGAAATAGCCATGCATAAGAATAAAGCCCCAGGTGAGATAAAATCACCATTAAGGGTCGACGTAGACTCCGACACTTTATCGGAAATAGACTCAACGGTATTTTTTGGGCTTCAAATTGACATGAATATTTATGAGAGACATTTCTTTGGAGCTCAAGGCCTCAGATGGCTGATAGACTTTTTACAAGATTGTGATCAATTAATGCCCTATTCGCAACTTTGCATGGAAATTTCTAAGGAATTTCAGAGGTAATTCAGACACTTTTATGATAGCTGATTGTCTTTTGATATTATACATATCGATTCGAAGTTGTCATTTATCGATTACCTCTTGATATCTAAACTATTTACATGCGGTTAATAGAAATTATGGTTAATATATATTATAATTTCTCGTATTTCAGATATATATCGGTATGTGCTATCAGGTGTGTTGCGACCATTAATAGTAATAGTCTATAAACCAATCCATGTCTTGTTCTTAATCGCTGACATTGCGATACCAGGGCTTTTCAACAACTGAGATCGTTATTAAGGAATATTTGTCTATTAGCCTTTATCTCATCCGACGCTTGTCTTTTGATGCAACACTCCCGCTAGCCCCCGGCGTTGCAGGATGCCCCGGTTATCACTTCATCAGTGATTGTTTACCTTTCGTCCAAAAAAATGAAAAATCAGCTGGATCGTAGAACTTCTAATATTTGTCTTATTTCCTTTGTTATTTCTATCGAAATTATAAATTCTGTGATTTACATAGCACTTCATAAATAACGTATAAATTAATAAATCAGTGGCAATACAATTTTCTATATCGGTCAATTGATCAGCCTCCTGTGCCTGACATACGCCGTCGACTTTTTGGATCTCAGGTTTCTTCACAATGTTTTCCTTCATAATTTGAGCAAATATTAAATGCGGGATGGATAAACGACCTCAAGGATGAGAGTTGCACACTTTACTAGGCCAACTGCTGAGAGGAATTGCGTATATAGAAATATTTTTGTAACTTTGGTTTCAATTATAATAAGAATATTATTTTTGATGTGAAACATCTAGAGCCGCACGTAAAAACGATTTCTGGCGTGGCGACGCATCATACAATCTATATGCAGTAGTAAATTTTTGTATTTAATGAAAATAAATGTTTATTCAATAAATAGTCATCCTGGAAAACAAAATCGTAAAATTTTATTTTATCATTATGACATATTTAGTTCCTATCACAATCTGTTCTTTTCTGCATATTACTTCACAAAATAATTTCGATGTTTCACATCTGCCAGGCGTCCCGTGACGGCTCACATTTTTCTTCTTATTCGTTACACTGTGCAGTCGTTATCGCTATATGGGAATAGAAGGGGCAGATGATACGCTTCACGACGTTCCCCCATCGTTTCATCGTTGCAAGAATATTAATTACTTCAACTTAAATCATCAATGATATTTTCATAGTACTCATAGCTTAACCTTCTTACCATTTTTCTACAATAAAATATAGATATATTCAATGTATAAATGTCCCTTGGTAGCAAGCCATTCAAGCATAACGTTTTCGAAGCAATTGTCTTCTTAGAAATGGGTTAAGGGTCGCTTCTATTATCACATCTATTTCAATGACCGTTTCGCTTGTCGGCAAGACAATTGATTATCTTCGAGGGTTAAAACGAAGATATCTTTTATGATGATAGCCCAGATGTTAAAACGTAATGCTTTTCTTGACGTATGGAAGATTTTTCGAAAATCGAATGTCCATTCTAATAAGAGGCGATTATGTATCGGTTTTATATTTTTGTGTTTGAATGGGTTTTTAATCACACGAAATAACATTATCTGTGTCATAGATTATACAAGCCAGAGAAATTTAAGTAAGAAAGTCTGCTAAACAAGAATAAGTTAATTGCAGCTATGAAATTGTTATAGGAAACAGTATTATCATAATTATCTCCTAAGACACGATGCTGAGACCCTCTTAAGTGGTCCTTTCACCTTGTTTGCTATGCAAATATTATCGTTGTTATGTTACCTTTATAAACAATACAGAATATTGTTTTGAGCTATAGAAATGTATTGTTATTAATTAGTTCATTGTACACATATGTGGAAAATTCGTTCTATGTTTAAAATATTGCTTGTGAGGATTACAGAGTTATCTATTCTTAATTTATAAGTAGACATTCATGAAACAATAGTAAGCATATACGGTGCGGGATTAAATAAAATTAAACTAAATCACAAAATAAAACTATCAATTCATATAACATTGAATGAATGTTGATGTAATAAAACTGCAGCGAACGTGCACTTTTGAATATATGGAAATCGAATAATAAAAGAATTGTTGAAGCTCTTTTGAATAATGGGATTGTTGACGAGTATGTAAGGTACTTTAGGATGTGACCCGAATGTTTTGAAACTTAAAATTTGCTTTGGTAAAGGCAATTTAGAACGAAATAGCTTTCGTAACAAACCTAGTTGGTACTTCTATAAGCTAGCTTTATTTTGAAAACACAGGAATAAGATACAGCGTCTAGTTACGTTGCAATCATTCATTTATAAATCGGTCAATCGAATCACGGGTTGATAATATACCAATATTATCAAGTCGTTGATAATATACCAATAGTATCGCCCATTTAAGACGCGTGAACGCTCACTTGCGTTCGAATTTAAATACAACCAAGCCTAAAACAATTGACGATCAATTGCGATATTCAAAGATAGCTTCAAGGCACAATTAAGCGGCATTTATATACTATGAAAAACCCTCATTCTTTATTTAGGACGTATTAGAAGCTTAATACAAAAAGCTCCATCGCGTTTGTTAAGATGTAAATTTATTCCCGGGAACAAAGACCGCGCTTAACTTACTGGTTACACAAAAACTATCCGAGTTTAACGGTAAGAGTGTGTTGGAACTTGAGAATTTAATATTACTTTCAGTAACTTGACATTATATTATTATTAAGTCCGTAGCTTGGCCAAGCGTTTAAAGCTGTAAAGATACCTTTGGAAAGATTAAAGAATAATTATTTGTCATTTGAATGTGTTTTAATTATGAATATGGTTTACTGAGAGTATGAAATGTGCTCTATAAGAAATAAATAAAGTTGCTTCACGTCCCCTACTCTTAGACTTTAAAACTATGCGAAACAATAGTAAATATTTTCATATGTAATGTAACAAAAACTTTGCCAATACAAGCATCGTTTAAATCATCGTTATAGGTACACGAATAGATTGTTCTATATGTGCAATTACATTAATTACATTACGTATAATATTATATAACAAGATGTCAGACATAAAACTTTCAGTAATAGGCCAGATTTCAAGCAGAAACGAAATTGTTTCTGTTAATTATTTTAATGTAGGCAGGTAAAATCCGGTGTTCAACGTCACGAAATTATCAAATTCTATATTCCAAAACGGTGTTAGAATGTGAAAAATTTGTTCTCATTTGATTTGATTTCAATAATTTTATAATTTTAAACCTTCGTTTAACTTTGTCACATAAATTTACAAAATTAACTTTTTTTGAAGTAATTATACTAATCTTTTGCCATTAAAATTCTTCATGTCGTATGATATATGACGCCTGCCTTGTTGTTCCTATGAAGAAGAATTTATGTAACATTAAACAATTAAATCAAACAAAAAGACGGTGTTCTGTGTTAAGGCCGGACACACAAAAAAAAACACATTTGTGTAATAGTATATATCTTCTGTGCGTGTTTGTAATTAAAATCCTCCTTAAAGTTGTTCAAGTGATATTCTATTTAAATCCGAATCGACAATCTAAGGCTTAAGTGTTTAAAATTTAATAATATGGCGTGAACTTTACTAAGAATTTTAAAACCCCATTAGTAATTAGTAATTACGAACGCGCAACTAGGCTTTATATTTATTATCTATGCTCTTAAAATGTAGCCAAGAATGTTTTTGACACAGCCAATATATGAAGTGCACAGAACAGAGTACGAGCCCCTCCATCTCGACGTTTCCATTTGCGACGTTTTGTCTTTTGTTTCTTGTGAGAACAACATCCTCTTTGTCTAAAACCGAGCCGTTTGTGGTATGCAAATATTTACCTAACCGAGGTTTTAGCTTTGACGTCCCTACATAATTTCCTGGCTTCGCGACCCAGATTACCCTCAAAATATTAATTTGACCATAGACTTAATTGCTCGTTTCTGTTTGAAAATCGAACAAATTTGTGTTTATTAAAAAAAAAATTGTGTGTGTCAGCTCCGACGCACGACTGGAGTTTACTCCTTAAGTACGATTGTCTAAACATACGCAAAAAGAGTTCCAACTGAAAATAAGATTAATACCATATGAAAGGGTAAATTAACAAATTAATGAAAATAATATACATATATAAATATTTATTTATTCATTTTATATACATTTATTATAACTAATCGGCGAAATATTTTACATTAAACTTTTCACAATAGTCAATTTCAGATGTGCACAAATATTTCATTAGGAATGTTGATAAATTATGTAATTATTATTATCTGACAATTATCATTTATTTTTTAAAATAATCCAACCAAATTAGAAAGTTGCGCACCAAAAATGAAACGAGGTCATTCATCAGTAGATTTTACCTGTCATATTTTTCTCATACCGGGCGCCTTACATATGAAAATCGATTCTTAACTCCAAAAATAAGTTCCTGAGTTCTTTAAATTAACTTCAACCGATCGTATACCGCATAGTAACCTTATTGCGCCCCCGACGAAGAATATATCAAACTATATTAAATCAAACAAAAACGTTTGTTACATGTCTTACATGTTCTATATTTGTTTTTTTTTTATAAAACATGTTAAGTGATACCGCCGCTCATGGACACTCTCGATGCTAGAGGGCTCGCGAGTGCGTTGCGGGCCTTTTAAGAATTTGAACGCTCTTTTCTTGAAGGACCCTAAGTCGAATTGGTTCGGAAATACTTCAGTGGGCAGCTGGTTCCACAAGGTGGTGATGCGCGGTAAAAATCGCCTTGAAAAACGCTATTTGTGTACAATATTTATATTCTATGCATGTCTGTATTACTTTCCTTTTGCCCCGCAAATATTTAGGCCCCCATTATAAAAGGAAGCGGACAAGAGGCAAAAACAGCTTTGGATACCTGATATTAGGCCGGTCAAATACTCAATTAGTAATAAGTCTATAATATAGATTATTGATAGTACACCTCATATTTTTATATTTAATTAAGTTTCATAACTGAAATAGTTTCATTTACCGCTGGCCCTCGCTCAATTTCCTCCTTAACACGTTCAATGGCTTTGATTTAGATACACAATGAGATTTAAATATTATAATAAGTATTTCTATGCGCTAGTGAAATGTTGTTTGCATCACATTTAAATGACCATTCAATATTAAAAGATAAAATTATAGTTAAGTCGAGTGCATTTTCACGAACAGTTCCAATAAATTGTTCTCATTTATGCGATTGAAAATAAATGATGGTTCGAGGCTTTCAGGGAAATTGCTCCCGATTTCAGACCCTATACGGATTTTAATAATACATATATGTTAAACCTTTTTCGCGATTACTTCCTGTAAGTAGTCCTCTACGGCTATGCAACTACTACAAGTATTAAAAATATTAAAGGTCAATATTGTTTACCCAGTACAAATGTCTATGGTCTATAGCAAAGCACGAATGAAGGTAGCTATGAATAGAATAATAGGTGCATATTTTTTGTGTGATACCGTGATTTGAACTGATTTCAAAATAAGGAGGTTATCAGTTTGATATTGAGTACCGGCATTGAATACTTTTTTGGACGGTTATCTATGTAATCAACCAAGCAACTCTGCTTTCATGTGTTTGTTTATATTCTCGGAAAGTAAAAGTCATCCATAAATGATCCTCGATTAGATCAGGGAACGGTCCACCGTTTTATTAAAATGGATCAGATTTTTGAACACTTTTTGAGGGTATACTATAGATATTTTCAACCATCATGTAACTAGGTATTTCAGTAAGGTTTAGTTTTTCTTTTGATTATTTTAAACAAAGTTATATGATAATAAGTTTTATTATCGGACGTCAAGGCAGAATACAGAATACAATCACCTTGACGTTCATCGTTCCACAACGGAGTGTTCTTAATTACTGCCGCGCTGCCAGCTGCCGACGACGTATTGCCAAACCAATTCAACTTAGGGTCCTTCAAGAAAAGAGTACCAATTATTAAAACGCCGGCAGCGTGATTGCGAGCCTTTGTGACAGTGCGTATGTCTATGAGGCGGCGGTATCAGTTAACATCAGATGATCCTCCTGCCCGTCTGCCTCCTGTAACATAAAAATATATATAAGGGAAACATACAGGAAGGCCAAGACGGACGTCGATAGTTCCCGTTTCTTGCGCGTAATTCGTCCATATTTTTCCATTTCTTGACAACGCTATATAGTTTTTTTCACCGCTATCAAAATCTTATTAGTAATTCTTATTCACTATTGATACTTTCGCTCTGAAATTATCAATGTAACAAATAGTTTTATAAGGTATTTTACCTTCACGAACTGCCGATTTCCATCTTGGCTTTCTAAAAATGCTGAATGAAAATCCAATTCGATGTTACAAATCTTAATGTGTGCGTTACCCTTCTCAATAATCTATTGTAAACATGTCAACTATATTTGGAAAAATGATAAAAATAATTTTTAACATGGGTTTCGCTGTAACGATATTTTCATCATATTACCATAATACAGTTAGTAATTGAATTAAAATGTATACAGACTAGACGCATCAACAGTTTAATCAAATGAATGCCTTAGTCTAATTACACTGTTTTAAGTAAAGTCCTCATCACTCACTTGCTATCATAGTGTAAAGAACATTTATGAAAAAGACACAAATAACTTTAGTTAAAGAATTTACTAAGACTTATTTTTCTTATTTATTACGTTGCATTTAATACATTTAGAGTTTTCTAGTTTACAAGAACTCCTATAAAGAAACTAATGTTAATATTCTTTTATAAGTAAATTAGTTTAGTTTTATGATACTTATTAGTCTTATGTTATTAATGTTAAATTGTGCCTTTGTGCAGAGACAATTTATCAATAAAATAGGTGTTTGTTAATTAAACTTATTTTATTAAAAACAGTGAGCAAACGGACGGAGGCTCGATTGATGTTAAGTTCACCGTTTTGAACGGTCAGAATGCCAGAGAGCAAAGAATTGGTAGGCTCTCTTCTCGAAGGACACTATTTAGAATTGGTTCGGAAATACTTCAGTTAACTGGTTCCAGTTGGTGCGCGTTAAAACTGCCGTAAAAAACATCTCAGTTGTGGAACGACGGACGTGCAGGTAATAGGGGTGGAACAGCATTTTTGAGTTTATCGCGTTTCTATAAACACGACCGATATGGCATCACAGTATCAACTTTGACGTCATATATTAAATTAAATAAAATGTGTACTATTGTTTCTTGGTAATAAAAATAAACATTCATTTAACCGCGATGTCTACCACATACCAGTCGTACTCATTAAAGTATATATATATATATATATAGGCAATTTAATCTTTCTAATGATACACCCGTATAAAAATTAAAAGAGACATTAAGTAATTATAGTTTATATATTCTTTGTTTGAGATTTAATGTGAATTATATTCATGTATTAAAAGATGTTTGAACTGAATTCCATATTTCTTGTTTAATAACTCAACCGCCCCATCACTCATCGCTTTTTTGCCAACATGATTAATGGGTACAGTGAGGACAGTATGCGACAAGATACTTGCTAAATTTCTGAACCCAAAAACATAACCTCTGTCCCGGTTTCTGAATGTATTTTCGACTTTCTATGATTAATTTGGCATCCAAGATTTGGTTTATAATAATATTTATTTATTTATTATAAATAAAGTTTATTTAGTTTTTAATGCTAAATTTTATTACTAATATAGCAAGCAACTTGCGTGAAATGTGGACAAACCAATAAGGCTACTCCGATAGGCATTCTATTTATTATAGACATTGTTTATATTATAGAACCTATTTTTAATAACCAAACTAAAGTCTCCTTATTGTGTGACTTGCAATGTTGGAAAAAGCGGTGAATGAAAACATTTCTTACGAACACTGTCTTAACGGTGAGAGATTGAGTTTGATAATAACAACAAAGTGTTTTTATACATATGAACGTTCTTATTATATAAAAACAAGTCCTTCATATTATGGATTTAATTACGGTATTTATTAATATGTAGAATAATTAGGAAGGTTTTGATATATTTAAGGTTTATGTAAATAAAAGTAAGGCTCCGTAGACATCACACGGGCAAATGTGGGTCACATTTGCCTGTGTGATGCCTACAGCTGTATATGTCTATATATATCTACACTTATATTTTATAGATGAAACTAATTCTTCTTTATTGTTAAGCAAAAATGGCACAGGTCGCTAGTAAATTATAAAAATGCTAACAATTTTATATCGGTGTCTTCTAACTCTCACGTCTAATGTGCAAACGAAGTCAGCATTAATATGTATTTTCTATAAAAAAAACTATTTTCAATAAATCTGTACTTTCGGACGATCACACAAAATATCTGACAAAATTACAGGATACAGCGTCCGCTGCAGCTATTGATTTTACACAGATAACATCAAAGCCGCCAAACATTTATAACCTTCCTAGAGTCTGTATCCAAAATTCTCTCCCACTTTGACACTTCGATACATAATGCATCACTGTTTTTATCGGAAAGGTATTAAATGATAATTTCGATAAATATTCTTATCAAATATGGCGAATCTCGAAAGAAACGAATATATAGCCATATGTCGATCACGTCCCCTTTGTTTTACTTGATTGATGTCCCCGTGTTCCGTTCGAACCAAAAAATTTCGGCTTTTACTTCCAAAGCCCCTGATTATAACAACTTAAGTAAGAGATTAATAAAAACTATTAACTAGGTCAAGATTTGATTACGATAAATAATTATATATTAAACAAAAATATTTTATTGATTGCCATAGCCATTTAAGCATCTTCTTCATTAATGTTCTTAAGATTCCTCAACACAAAGCAGTAACAACTTGGGTAGAAATAGAATCTAGGACCTGCCAGATACTAATGTAGTATCATTTATGTATATTAAATTTTATGGAATCAATAAATTTTTTGAAAATGTTTGTACAGTCGTAAACCCACGGAAACTTTACCAATACGGCTTACAACTATATATATGTTGTAATAATAAAAAAATACAGTGGCGTTAGTCATTTTAGTCATGATTTTTTCTTATGTTACCGTTTGAGCGAAAAATAAATTACATTGGTTTTCAACCAGGAATCGAATCTTCGGGCTCAGGGAGATGAGGAGGGAGGGAGTCGCACGCTCAAGCAACTAGACCAAGACTGGTGTACTAAATGAATAAATTAAAGAAAATATTAAACTTTCAATTACTCAGAGAAAATTAAACCGGGCCGTATAATGAACCAAGTGCCTTTCATAAATTCATTAAATTGTTTGTACTAAGATTTGTTACTTGTAATCGTATCTCAGATAAGTTCATTATTCCCTGACGTGTGAGGCGGAGGGTCTAATTAGTTCGCGAGTTTGGATAAACACACATACTGTTTGCATAACTTGTCACTATGATGAATGTAACTAGACAATTAGTAGAAGTGGTACTGACACAGTACTTTTTAACTTTCAGAGAATTCTAATTTCAAATATTTACCTTTGTCTTGTTGTCTTGTAATAAAAACTGTTTCATTTAAGATAACAACGTTTACAATATTGAAATTATTTATTCACACTTACCTTACAAAAAATACATACAAAAAGCAGGTATGTGAATGGTTAAGCAACGGGCGGCCTTATCGGTAACAAGCGATTTCTTCCAGGCAACCCTAATATGGAACAATGAAACCCCTACAGAGGGCGAAGTACGAGAAGTGCATAAATAATTAACAAAAAAGAACACAAAGTAACATGTAACACCTATAAATAAAATAAATTAAAATCTTAAAAAATCCTTGGTTTAGCTAGGGTTAATTGATTCACAATTATCTTATATATTTAAACGAGCAATTCTTGTATATTTATATATATATATAAGCATATATATAATTGGAATCTCGGAATCGGCTCCAACGATTTTCATGAAATGTAGTATACGGGGGGCTTCGGGGGCGATAAATCGATCCAGCTAGGAATCATTTCTAGAAAATGTCATTTTATTCGTGTTTTATCAACTTCAACATAGAATTGCTCGTTTAAAGATGTTTTTAGTATGTAACATTTTATTAGTATGTAATTCGTACTTAAATATAATTTCCAAAAAACACAACTTATAAAAAAAATCCCGAGCAAGGTCATCCAGGTACCTACTATAATATTAAACGTAACGTAAATAATATATAGTTATTTATTTCATTTACTTACACACAATAAAATTATAAATTATATATTTGTATTATAATGTAACGCATTTAAGATACTTATCTATTATAAGATATAAACACATTATGGTAACACTAAGCGTGTTATTTTATACAACTATACAACTATTTTATCCTAAGAAACATTGATTAAACTAGTTCTTAATCACTATGAACATTTAAAGATTAACGTTTTATACTTGCCAATGCCAAGATTCTATACCACAGAGTATTGTCTATGCTTCACAAAACCATGTCTGGCCGTCTTGGCAGAGAAACGCGTCTATGGATAACTTTTTACCGACATTGTAAATTTATTGCCACGACTTTGTTTCACATTTCGCATCCTTTAGTCGAAGTTTAACATGAATGAACAATGAATATATTATACAGTTTTAATATTTTTTAGATTAAAAGTTTCTTTGTTAGCGCTAGATGGTTTGAATTGAAAATCTTTTGTGTTATCAATGTATCGACTATCACACTGCGAAATGTTTCTCTCTAAATATTCATTACGAGATAAACGATTAAAACGTTTAAACGACTTTGTCTTCTTTAAAGTTTTAATTGGTTTGTCATTAATGCAACCTATATGGTTCAATTTTGGAAATTAAGACAATATTTTAAAATCTTTTCGAAATCGACACGACATTAAAATTTCATTAAATTTAATTGCGGTAAACGCCGCGCTTAAAGCACAGAAACAATTTTACACGTGATCACTCAAAATGACAGCTTATAAATTTAATAATATAATTATAAGTTTTTTAATCATATTGTCTATGTATAGATCTTGCTCCACAGGTATTAAAGCGAATCTATTTCATTTAGCGTCTGTGGTTAGAGGCTGCGGTGAATGACCTCGTATTTTAATGATGAAACGCAAATTGCTTTATTTGAATGCGGGATTACGGGATCGTTATCATAATAACAGTATCATTACTGTGGTTTTTGTTTAACAAATAGGCTCTATTTTGATCTGATTGAATACCTTATTCTGTTGAACATCGATTGTAATTTAATTTGTTAAAATGTTAGCCTGACATGGCTGAGATGTGTGACAAACTTAAATATGTACTTAGTGAATATTTAACAATGTGAAACAACTTCTTTCCTAAGGGCAGTTTCTTTTCAATATTTTTGTTATAGTGGTTGTCATTGAAATAAATTTAATAGTCGAATAAGTTTAATTGTTAATATAGCTGAGATTACAATAGGGACAGTTTATTAAAGTTATCAAAAAGGACCCCATAGTAATGGGTTACGAACATACTCAGTTACTACACATAGTAACTACACTACTGTGTAGTTCGCAAAATAACCACAGCCTACACAATAAAGACAAAGCTTGCGTAAGTTTTGTAGCTTGTAGTCGATGTTTTACTCCACCGTACTTACCAGTGCTAATTGTGGTTATAGAAAAATTCCCAAGCCCCACGTTTAATATGCTTTTCACAACGAACGTTACACAATATCATAATCCAACAACTTAAGCTTTTGTGTAATATAAAGAATTGTACACTTGCTGACGTAATTAAGTTGAGGCAGTGTCCGCGCCGGGACAATACAGCCTTGGTTCTCTCTCATTAAACTCGACTAACAGAAGCTGCCAACAAGGAACCACCCCTTGGGTCGTTTTTCTAAACATTTAATTTATTTCAACTCTTGACGCTAGTTTTCCACTGAACTGAACATTTCCTACATTTGAGAATTCCACTTTGTTATTGTTGTAGCTTTTAAATACTTAAGAGTTTGAAACTTGAATATCGTCAAACACCTTCAGTTTTGGAACAAGAAGCTTTAAGTTTAGACATAAAACTATTAACTACCTATCAACACTTATGTGTCCGTAGTTCCTTCTAGAGCTAGCTTTGAATAGCTAGCTCCAGCTCTAAGTAATAAATAGCTTATATCAAATAAGCTATTTATTACTTATCAGTAGGATAAACAGTATTTTTGCGTTTCACGACTGTCAGATAGCGCTATTCGTCATGAAACGCGAAGTATCTTATTCGGAACTTAGTTTTCGAATACTTTATGTGTTGCATAGTTAATTGTTACGTTATCCACACATTGTAAAACAGACCCTTAGTATAATAAATAAAAGAAAGATTTTTTACATTTAAAAACTATATATTTTTACCATCTTTTAATTCCAAAGTCGTGGCCTTTTTGGCAAAGGCCTCCATATCCCGCCATTCCTGTCTGCACTGTACCACTCTCTGCCAAATGCTGTTGCCTGAATCTGGTCTATCCACTTTCTGGTTCTCTTTTCTTATTTTATTTTAAATAATATTTCAATTCACAGATTCATTGACAATGGTAATATACAATCACTTATAGTCAATAATCAATATATCACATTAAAAGCAGTTTGTTTACAATATGTACATTATATGTATATGTTACTGTAAAACTCGAACTACGGTTAATCTTAAGATTTAAGTGTAAGTCTTAGGATTTACCGACATGAGTTGTTAAATGTAAGTATTTCTAAAAATACGACGATTTTTTAGAGCTTTTACCATACAGTATATGATAGATTTTATCACAGTCAGCCGCTAGATGTTGGTTTTAGGAATAAAACAATGAGTAATTCTGAATTATTCAACCAACTCATGTCGGTAAATCCTAAGACTTACACTTAAATCTTAAGATTAACCGTAGTTTGAGCTTTTACAGTAACATATACTTACTTAAAAGTCTGTATGAGCCACTCAAGTTTTTATTTGTGCCCCTCTTAGATAGTAATATTTTATTTTTTTATTAATTCGCCTTACGACTTTTGATAGACATTTGACGTTTTCTGTAGCTTACTAACAAAAATTGGGATTCACAATACATATATTTTTTTTATTAATTTTACTAAAAAAAGCCAAGACCGCATACACGTACACTGATAACTTTTATTATAATTTGTTTCTCTAATTATTTATTACATTCCTGTTTTTTCTCTATTTTGCCACTGAAGCGCAAAGTAGCTGTGGTCTCTGGCAGAATGACCAGCGTGTGGTACATTCTGCTCCTCAGCATAATGTTAAGCCAGGGTCAATAACAGCCACGGCAATACGCATTACACATTTGCAAAGAGCCGAATGGGAAAAGGTTTTTTTTTTGTTTTTCATACCTCATTTTTTTTTCTTTGATTATTGTTTTTTGTGTGGTTACGTGTGTGTGTTTTGTTTGTAATAAATTTGTCTGTCTGCTAACCTTTAAATGGATCAATTAATTAGATGTATTCAGCTCAATCAGCTTTCATGCGTACAAAACCCTAGAGGTGACCAGTTCTTGCAATTAGTTTTTTTTTCTTTGTATTTGTAAGATTTAGTTGTTATGCCCGATATAAATATTTTAAATAAAAAAATACATCTTACGGTCTCCTAGTAATATCTCTATTCAAAACCTCGAACCTCTGAGGTTTAATATTATTTCGGTGAATACCTCAGATATGTATGACAAGACGACCCTTGGAATATGCGAGATAAATACGGGTCTATTTAAAGGCACAGGGTGTTATGATTCGAGCCCTACACGTCACTAATTCATGCGAACCCGACCTAAATATACGAAGGCTTCTATTAGATTTTATACAGCCATCATCGTCACCATTAGGCTCCTTAGAAAGGCCCATACCTTCATTACGGTTTAGTATTCGTGCCCTTTATTCTTAAGGGCAAACGTTACTTAGAGAAATGCTTGTTAGTGTAATTGTAGGCTATGTATGAGGTTTCAAGTTGATTGAATGAAAGGGTTTGTTTTAGAAATGGCAAACAAATACGAGCAGATTTTAGGTATTTCTTTTTATTACAGGTTTTCAAGTGATTAAAGTCGTTGCGTTTGATATTCGAAACAAATTTTAAATTGTTTAACAAGTGTATTTCTTATTTAACGAGCAGCAAGCTCACCTAATGTTAGGACATACCACCGGCTATAGCTTGTTTATGTCTATAGACACTAACACTAACAGAGGGCTCGCAAGTGCGTTGCCGACCTTTATTATATAATTTTGCACAAGAATGATCACTGAAGCGGACAAAGAAGTATTTTTGCCATTTTAAATATGATCTTCATATAATGTCAACCACATAGCCACCACCTGCGTGGTTGTTTTTTTTCTAAAGAGGTGAAAATGCACTAATGCAGGCTTGCATCAAGAAGGTCGAGCTTGACGCGAACCACCTGCGTGGCTGGCTAACTCCTCTTGCATGATCATGATAGGTCAAAGGTTAATATTATATAAATACAGAACAATAAAGCGCTATTTCTACGAACTATAGTATTTAAAATAATTATGAAAAAAAAAACAAACATTCGTTACTTACGTGGCTTTGTGCTATGAAGATGTGAATGAACTATGAAGAAACTGATTTACTATTTCAAGAATAATAAAACCATTTTTAATTTCTAAAATGAAATATCTACGAAAACAATACTTGTTATTGAATAAAGATTACATTTTTAATTGAATTTATTTGAATTTGAATTACGCCCTACTTCAAAAATGTAACTAACAAATGTCCATATAAAACCTAGGCAAACCAGACGAATAAAGAATCAAATCTAATAAGGCTGAATTCAATTCTCTCTAAGCCAAGACTTGAATTCAAAATCGGCATTTACTTAAAGAAAATTGTCTCTAAGTTATGTCCGTAAATTGCGTTCATATATTGAAAGTTCTAATAAAATCCGTTCATAAATTTAAACGTATATTTAAAGGTAGCGAGATTTCTAATTCGCTTATTCACTTCACTATTTATGTCTGTGTACCTTAAAAATTTCCTGAAACGTTGTTTCTAATGTCTTGGCACATCTTGCACGATTTACGATGGAACTCATTTTCCATACAAAATTCTCGCTTTAGTTTTTATACAACTGTAGGCAAAAAGTAACTGGTATATGATGTTACGTGATACCGCCTATAGACACTCATTGTTTGAGGGCTCGCAAGTCGCCGGCCTTTTAAAAATTGATACGCTGTTATCTGGAAGTACCCAAAGTCCAATTGGTTCGGATACATTTGGGTGCCGATTCCACGTAGTGGTGCGTGGCAAAAACTGCCTCAAAACAAGGAATTGTGGAACGACGGACGTCGAGGTGATACTGGGAAAATACATAACTTATAACAATATATAAAACGTATTGTTCAGGGAACTAACAATATTGGATGTCAAAGTCACACTAGTGAGGTAGAGAAAGCCATAATAATACTTTGAACGTGGGTATCATTAATTTTTTTTTATTTGTTAAACTATAAACATAGCTTCATTTCTCGAATATGAATTAGGAGTTCTCGCGCTTTGCATTTAATTCCTTCCCTCCTTCACCAGATCTGTTCTCGCCGTCCAACGCCGATTGGTCCTCGTCCTTCATTCTAGGACTTTTATTGCCATTTAAGATGTTTTTCAATGGATCTCTTAATATCTAAATCTGGCAGAAAAACACAGCATAGTTCTTTCCATATCTACTTGAGCGATGTAGCTGATGATGAGCTTGTGTACCAGGCCTTGGATGCACAGCGCTGGGAACTGGCCATACTGGCAATTTAGGAGGCCTATGTCTAGTTGTAGCCGTTGAGGTCAACAGGCTGAAATGAACGAACGATTATGTGTAATAAAAATGTTTTATGGTATCGACGTAAATGTATCGGTAACTGATAAAATGTATAGAAAGTAACCATACATTATTCAATATAAATGGTTCATGTCAAGGGAAGCCTTCTATTAAGAACCAAAAGTGTGGAACATTGCGGCCAACACGCACATTAATTGTCTAACCGCTTATTATATGTTTGACTATTGAATTCTGTTGAACTAATTACACTTTACTAGCTTCCCCTCGAACTTCGATTCGTGATAATATGGAACTTTTACTTAGCCTTTTTGGTATACAGCATACCGACATATTTCATGAGATAAATATTATTTTATTAATGATTATTTGTATGAAACAAAATTAATATTAATTTGATAACGTTATTATATGTTTTAATAATGTGATGTTTTTTCAATACAAATAAGATAAGAATTTCATTATACGACTCATAATATAAAAGTAAAATTAATTTTAAGATAAATTTGCACGCCATTATTTGTTTTATTTTTTATAGAACAGGGGGCAAACGGGCAGGAGGTTCACTTAATGTGAAGTGATACCGCCGCCCATGGACACTCAATGCCAGAAGGCTCGCGAGTGCGTTGCCGGCCTTTTAAGAATTGGTACGCTCTTTTTTTGAAGGAATGTAAGTCGAAATGGTTCGGAAATACTTCTAATTCTAAAAAAATCAAAACGAAGGAAAATTTCTTATAATTTGTGGCAGAATATGTGAAATTGATATTCATAACAGTTTTGAAGCATATTTTTGCCAATAAATTATCATTATTAAACAATTTTATATTTACTGCTCCTACTGCCCCCACGAACTTCGTTTCGCCCTAAAATATTATTTTTGCGTAGCCTATCTTATTAATAACATACCAACATATGAAAAACTTTGCAACTCCATAGAAAATACGCTTCCGGATTAAAACCTAAGTTCTGAATAAACCTAAATTTTTCATTTTTTTTATGTTTCCAATTTTCTTATATACCTTCTCAAAGTTCTAAATGATCCAGCCGTCTTCGAATTTCTCACCTAGCAGCAGACTTTGCGATTCAATACTTTGTAATTGTATTGTAAAAAAAGAAAGATTTCTCGTTATCACTAACTGTATTGATCAGTTTTGTATCTTGAAATATATACATCATCGATTATTTAAGTTCCGTTTTTTAGGCTGTAATAATTTCATTTATATTAATGATATACCCTAAATATTTACGTTAGTAGAGGAGTCATACTTCTTATTGGTGATATTAGTTAATGTAAACGCGTGCTCCTATTTCACCATGCCTCCTGCTGAAAGAGGACAAATCTTTGTTTTTCATTTATTTTATTATTCTTTATTACTCAAGATGTCATATGGAACATGGTGTAATGGTTGCAGCTCCTTACAAACATTGTGTAAAAAATCTTTAAAGCGTGGCAGAAAGTTTATTGCCAGTTCTTCTCTTCCGTTCTACGCCCTTGATTTGAGAACTGGCAGTAAATGTAAAATAAGAATAATTTAATGTATATTTCTTTTTTTTACGTTCATACGTGTACATTTTGTTACCTATATGAATAAATGATTTTTTATTTGATTTGATTCACGTTAGTTTAGTCTGTGGATCTCCAACGATGCTTTAAGAAGTGTTTTATTGAGAACATTTTTAAAATAGGTTATAAGAGATGTTAAAAACAAATATTTCGTTTAAAATCCATATTTAAATAAGTCCATTAAACTCTCTTTAATGGTAAGTATATTATAAAATTTAAAGAACTTTATTTCTCAAAAAAATATTTTATTTACATGAGAAACTTAATATTTATATGTATATATATACGAGCGAGATATACGTCGCCATTAGCTGTTTTAATTTTAGTCAACTGTGTTCATTCTAACATGCATCTTTACTGTCTTTTTTTAATTTGTCAAACACTCCAATATTGCGAATTTGAGATGGTAATTGATTAAATAATTGCACACCCTCATACCTAATTTAAAATATCTAAATTTAAATTATATAACTATATATATAGTGCAAATTATTCACGAAGTTTTATGCCAGTTAACTATTAAGTAATAAGAACTGTTTTTATATCTTAAATATCCGTGATTTTCATTACCCGTTAATTCTTTATGAGCTACTCTAAGTTTATTACAATTCTTTTAACTAGTTACCTATCCATACTCACATAGAAACATAAAATTTCAGCTCGTTATTAAATATAAAGTATTGAGAAAAGTTCATCATATAATCCTGTTAACATCGCGTTATTTTAATGTCGATATTAATAGCGTTAATCCTTCAATCGTAATCAATTTGTTTTTATGTGTTTGCTGGGTGTTAATATTTTTGGTAATTGTAAATAATTATTTAACTTACACTAGAAGTTGGTACGTTTGTGACCGGTTATAATATATATACAAATTCACACTTTATAAAAAGATAACACGGGCAGCATTTGTAACAACTATCAGACACACTTTCAAATTACATTGATAATCTAAAAAATATAATCTAATAAATATGTGCAATAATAATAATATTTATTTGCATAAATGATATATATAGTTTTTTTATCAAAAATGTAGTAACGTGGAACAGAAATATAAAGCAGAACAAAGATTTTTACAAAAGCACTCTTAGACGAAACACTACCTACACACAGATCTAAAGTAAATAAAATACGGTAAACAGAGGTACGGTAATGCTGTTTCACTGAGGAAATTACTTGAATCAAAGCGGGAAGTCTTTCCAACAACCTTCGCCGACACTCAATACAGTATCAATAATCTTGCTTTTCGAATAAAACTATATTGTTTTTTTTATAGTTCGATGCTAAGAATATCTTTTAAAACTGTCCTAGGATAACTAGTACATAAAAATTTGAATTGCTATAAACATTAATCATGAATCGGAAAGCCGGTTATATTCTACAGCTTGGACATAGGCCGCGATTTAGATACTTCATTGATGTGCTTAGTTAATACTTAAGCCATCTTGCTCGGCTGATAAGCATTAAAAAGTTGGTAAGAAAGATTGGGAGAAATGTGCTCAAGATAGAGAGAGATGAAGCCAATTGGAGGAGACCTATACTTTACTACTAGTTATTTCTGTATAAAATTTTAAATGTATGATAGATGAATGTTGTAGGGAATACATATGGGTTAATTATGATTATATAAGCCATCAAAGATGTCGTATTTATATTCTTTGTTATAAGAAGGACCATCTTTGCTCCTGAGTCAAACGGGTTCAACTATTAGTATATAGTTCATGGACAGTCACGCTGCCGAGACTCGGGTGCCCTTCAGATCCTATTAGAATTAGTCCGCTCTTTATTGGTTAAGATTCTCATCGACAAAATACCGTAATATTGTTTTTGACGGAAATCCCTCTTCTCGAAAGCATCTCGTATTGATTGACAATTTCAGACACGACAGATCCATATTGTGGTGGTGCAAGAAGTGTCTTAAGAAACATTCAGTACTGGAACGTCATAGTTAAAGCCTTATTGGATTGGTATCCTTAAGTGTTGGATTTCGTAGACATTGATACCTGAAGAAAATCTCGTTACGAACTAGTTCCCATCCATTTAACTTGGAGGTATAAAAACGTCGAGTTCGCAAATTGACCGTAACTTTTCTGCCGAGTAATATTATGCGAATCTTCGTAACTTTGAGATAATTCGCAAGCTTGATAGATGGTTATCGAAATTTTGCTAAGAATAAAGAATTCTATTTAAGGTTTTGTCAACTTATCATGATTGCAGATAAACTTTTTGATGTCTTTGATGTACCGTTATATCAAAGACACATAATAATAAATTAAAAACTAAAGTATAACTCATTAACTTTGTTATCATATCTGTGCCTTGCAGATTTATCGTTGTTACTTTTCAATCCGGGATCTTTAGTTCCTGTGATAAAGAATAAAAATGTAAAGCGCAAAACGCGAAGACGGCTGGGAGACTTTTTATTATATTAGTGTAAAATGTTCGCAAAATGTTCTAAATGTTGCTATGTAGGTATGAAGAAGGTACGCTAAGTAAAAAAATATTTTAGGGCGGAATGAAGTGCGCGGGAGCAGAAATAGTAAATATAAACAATAATAATTACTTTGCAAGAATATGGTACAAAAGTGCTATGGTGGTACAATTTAAAGTTCGCATTCTGTCATAAATAATGGCGTGCGAATTTGCCTCAAAAGGAATTTTATACAGAAGTTACATACATTGAATCATATCGTTATAGTAAATTCTTATATTATTTGTAGTCATATAAATTTCACATTACTAAAATAAATTATTCCGTTATCAAATTAACATTAATTATAATGTTTCACGTAAATAATCATTAATATAATAATATCCAAAAGTAGTATACATTAATCCGATTTGTAAAAAGGCTTGTAGAAAGATCTCTTTAATATTTTTAGTAAATTATTAATTAAACCTTTATTGTCATACAACGGTGTCTATTCCAGATTAATATTTGCCACAGCTAATTTATCCCCATCTACTATATAATGTAAAGGGCATGTAGTTAATAGATTCATCCCTAGCGGAAACAGCTAATTGTAATCTTCATATCGTTTGTGGATAACGACCCAACTATTGCGTTAAAATAAACATAGACTTAATTTTATTCAAATACCAGTAATTAAGTCCAAAAGGATATGACCGTTGGGTGTTACCTCTATTCAAAGGAATTATCTTTAATAAACTTAACATCTCCTAAGAGACGTGATAGTTTGATGTAAATACCGATCTTGTATAATGTATTCACGGGCTTATGTCATAATCCTCTATAATAGACTACTAATACAGAAATTGCCATATATTTACCCACGTGAAAAACACGACATTTGATATTCATTTGTTGAAAGGTATTATTAAACCCCAAGACTAAATGGGGCCCGTCACTAACCATATAAAGTCTAAATAAGATTAAGTGTATGTTTCACAATGTCTGGATAAGTTCCAAATAAGCTATTTATTACTTATTGGTAGGATAAACTGGTGTTTGTTGCGATTCACGATAGATATGTCAGATAGCGCTATTCGTCATGAAACGCGAAGTTTCTTATTCGGAACTTATTTTCCAAATAATTAATGCGTTGCATAGCTATTTGGTACTTTATCCACACATTGTGAAACAGACCCTAAGTGACATATTCTATGCTATTCAAAACACTGAGAGAAATAAATATTGAATTTGTGTTCAAAATCGAATTATTTAATTAATTAAAAACGAAAAGATTGCGTGTTTTGATTGTCATTTAAAAACAGTCGTTTGTCCGTGAGTGTCTTTTGTTTACGTCTAGATGTCGCCACCTGGGCCCTTACCATGTTTGTTCATAACGATATGGATAAATCCTGATCTTAATAATGAGTTACAATAATCAAGGTATTCCGGAATTGCAGCATAAACGCCGGAATCTATTGGAAGTTACAAAGTACGGGCGATGGTGTTAAACGGAGATGCTACATAATAGAAAGTACTCGTATTAATTAATGGAAAATGGCCGTAATTCTTTTGAAACGTGTCTTACAAATACAGTAACTCTTCCACAGTCGCAATACTTCTTTAATTTTTTCCTTCCACCAACAGTCCCTTTTACCAATCATAATTAATTAAAGGAGTTGGTAGCAACGTTACACGTGACAAATTCGTCTTTTGTTTCACATACTCAGGTGTGATTGCATTTAAAGATCCGGGCTAAATAGCTTTAAAATACGGTCGCTACAAACGTGCATAAAGCGTGCACGAATAAACTAACCAGTCGCAGTTTATTTTTATCGCACCAGCTATAGTACGAGAAATCCGGTCGGTTGCACGTAGATATTACACAATGGAGTTAGGTTAGAAATTTTATTCGTAGAATTCTGCAGGAACTATTTGTGAATCGTCTGAATGTGATGTACTTGATGTATCTGTTATGTTTGGGATTTTATATCATAACATATTGACGTGTTTGGCTAAAGGTTTTGCGCGCATTTTTATTTTTATTACTTTATTTTCATAGCTCTTGTATGAACCCTGAGGTCGAACGCGTGAACAACTGTGCACCCATAGATTTTTCTTTGAGCATTGCTGAAATCAAACCTCGTTTGAATCCGGCTTTTATTGAAACCCAATAATCTGTTTTAGGCACATAAGTCTGATAACCTACATAATAATGCAAATACAACAAATGCTTGCAATCTGCGGCTATTCGGCTACCAATATAGGGCCACTCGATTATTATTATTTCATTAGTCTTTGCGACTATTAAGTATTAGTTACAGGCCAATGACCATTTAGATTCATTTTGCGACACGGATCGTGACTGACTAATAATTAATCAACAATCTCAGATAAGAATGAATCTGAGATCAAATCGTGACAGGCGATCGATCTGCTATCTGCATCCCAATAACCAAACCCTACGAAGCAATCCATTTTGGCGATGGATAGAATGCACACTCTTTACACATATATTTCATAATCAATATAAAACAAACAAATTAAATAAAACCGTACAAATAGTATTAAAATATACATGTTTATGTTTAAAACATATCAGATAGCTTTTTAATTATTTAAAAAACGAGTGTTATTTACAGACACCGATCCTACCTACTATGTATAATTGTATAGCTTGTATCGACAGATGGCTTTTATAATCCGTCGATTTGTTATTGGCACATTTTTAGCAAATTTTGGATTATTTTGGATATTTATTATATATATATATATATTTGATAATGAGGTTAGATTATATATATTTTTTTATTTGGATTGACAAATTGGATTGTCCATGGATATATTTGTCTTTTATGGTCATATAAAAATCGTGTTTATTATCACATTTAAAACACATAATACCAAAGAAATCAATATTTTATTAAGCATTCTCTCCAAGGCGATGTAAGAAAAACTTCAGATAACTTTGCATAGTTTTAAATTCTCGACTTTCAGAAGTTGAACATAAACCTTCAAGTAACTGCAACTAAAAGCTATCGACCTAATTGCATTTTAAACAACGCTAAAATATCTTTCTTATTTTATCAGTAATATTTTTATCAGAATTTCCTTAGCTAAATTGATAATTCATTCGCACAATACTACTGGGATTACTTTCTGCTGCTGTTTGAATTCAAACAAATATCCACACAGCTTTAAAAAAATATCACCTGAATTAAACCATGATCGGCTAAACCAGCCACAATTTATATCGTAATCCTAAAGCTAACATAAATTATGCTAAAGGTACCTATAGCAAAAGGTGAAATAAATAATATTTTACAAAATGGTTCCAACATTACAAAAAAATAAAAAATATTCAATACATTTAACTAAGTAACGTGAAGGTGTGTGTGAGGTTCTCATACTCTCATACGCAAGTGATTTTGCAGTATGGATATCCTTAACATAATTACTTAAATACAAAAAATATATTTTTATGTTTTCTCGTTAAAATTATTCAATATATTTTTGAATTTAACCACATTATACTAAATCTACGTCATATGTTATAAACTCGTTTATCTAAAATGTATGATGATATAGGTAAACAAATATTACAAAAAGAAAATTAAAATAAAAGACATTAAAAATATCAGAATTTTTTTTTGCAGAGAAAAAAAAACAGCAAAACAGCGGTTTAGGTTGGAGATGGGCTTAACAATGCTTTCTTTAAAAGATCAGCCCACTACCCAATATATCTAGATCCGGATAAGTACTGTGTAATCCGTTAAAATCGCAAAGAATTGGAATGAGAAATATATAAAATATAATGACTGAGGTGAAGCGCCAAAATCTATGATCACATAAATTTTCGGCTAACGATATAACCAAGATTCGTATGAAAAGAACTTCTCACTGCATTTTCATACACAGAACGTGTACTTCACCGTGTGCAATGGTCAAACCACAAAAGCGTCAACGACACGCCACGACACTTGAACCGTCTGATAGCATCCGAAAAAGGGGAGTTGGCACGCGATTGTTTTGCATTTCAACATTCCCGCTACCATTGTTCCCCAGATAATACTTATCCTGTAATAAGAGCAGGTTATTGTCGCAAACTTACGTAATATTGTGAAATGAGTCGACATCAGTTTTATGCTAACTAAAATGCACTTTTATATTTGCATATAAAAGTACTGTCATATTTAAATCGTGTTATTTTTGGTTCTATATGTAAAGGTCTTTTATACAACGACGGGCAAACAGGCAGGAGGCTCACCTGGTGTAAATGACCTGAAAGCTCGCGTTGCTGGCCTTTTAAGAAATGGTATGCATTTTTCTTGAAGTACCTTAAGACGAGTCTAAAACAATTCCGGATATCAAAAAGTTTCTAGGCATCAGATTTCTGATTTCGTGATAATTTATTATTCTAGAAAGACAAGTAGGTGTATTCTGTGCCTGATAAACTTGGACTTTTTGGGTGTAAGGCATTCCGATTTTCTCACGATGTTATCCAAAACCAGCTAGTTAACTGTGCTCATAGTTACTAGTGAGCCTTGCTAGTTGCTATGACGTACCAAATGTTCTCTGCCCCACCTAGGTGAATTAGGACAGTAAACCAATCACTTAATTATACTTGATTAACTTTTGGTAGTTCCGTTTTGTTTTGACATTGGAGGAGAGTTGTACTACTCCAACCTAATGGGACGACCAGGCCCATAGAATGTCTGGCCCGAAGGTCTGGACTTAGGCTGTTAATGTTGATATATTCTTAGCGGGCGGAATAACTTCGTTTGTTAGTTTCGGGATGACGTCGCCGCAGTGTTTTGTAGACTGATTGTAGATGTCGCTACAATATTAAATATCTTTCTATATTACTATTATAGCTAACTTTGATATATTTTTGTAGGTCTGAGAGTCAGATATGCATTTGTTTTATGATATTTTTTTAATCTACTAGGCAAGAAGGTGAACAGCGGGTCCGTTTTCCTCACTATGTTTTCCTTCACTATTGGAGTGATTGTTAAATGCGCACATAGATAGTCCACTATTGCACAGCCGGGGATCGAAACTGCGACTGCAGTCGTATATACTGTTCTTAGTATCATCAGTATCGTTACGTGACTCGTACATTTTACTCAAATACTACACAAAATAATGACCATTATTCCTTCATAGTGAGTACTATGACGGTCGTAGTTAACGTCGTTTGGTAAGTTTCATTTTAATTAAAACTTATAGCGGAGGTAAAGGTGTTAATTTTAGGTGTAAGCGAGCTCAACTTGGTTCGCAATATGCAAGTTCTGCCTTTGTCACCATTGATACGACAGGACAGGAATACACAACTATGTTACCTGACACCTATTTGATTTTAATGATCTTACCTTCCAACTGCAACTATTTATTTGTTGAAGTTTACGTAATCGGTTTAATACTATATTTAAAAAAACTGCTTTGATATGTGCCAAAAGATATGTCACAAAAAATAAAAATACTACTAAGTCAATTCAAAAAGTAAAGACTAAAATTAAGACGACTTTGGCGACGTGTATCTCACTCGCATATACATATTAATATTAAGTTTCTCATGTAAATAAAATATATTTTTTGTAATGAGAAATAAAGTTCTTTAAACATTAATTTTCGCTTTCTTTTTTCTTTTTTTTGTGCTTATTATTTCATGCCAAAATTACTGAAATACGATATTATGATATATAGATATATGTCATTTAATTCAGTAGAATCTCTCTTTTGCGAGCTTTTCTGGCGAGCTTACCCTCTTACTGTAAGAGATACATGAATATAATTTGAAAATATATTTTAATAGGTTAAGAGACACACTATAACTTAGCTTTTATATGTAAGCTATTTCAAAGTGAACCACATAATTATTTTTAAAATGCACATTAGGAGAAAGAAAATTGGCTACTTGAAGTACTCTCGCGCTGACGACGACAGTCAGAACCTAGTAATATAATAAATCTGTGCCTATACGTTATTTACGTAACATTTCGAATAATGTTAACATTTATTTAAATTGTGTGTATTATGCACACACAAATGAATATTCTTTAACGAATATAAACGCGAATATTTTTAATTCAAATATACAATCTGCAAAAATTACTCTTGAGATTACTAATCTTCCATAGTACTGAAATATACATTCATTAATTCCACTAGTATTTTTATATAAAATGATGAAGCGTTTTTGATACAGTTCACATAGATCATGTCTAAAGCCCCCGAGTCCAAAACTAATTTAACATGACATGCCATCGGATATCGACAATTTATTGCGCTAAAGTTCACAGTCACAATAATATTCATATATTTAAAGCTTTTGTCTTAAAATCCAACATAAAAATTACTAAAAATATACACATTCCGAGCTTAGTTATAACTTATAGTGTAACCGGGCGTTTTTGTGAATAGTACAGACTCTGAAGTTAGGAGACTTATCTGCTGTAAAGTAATACCTCCCGCCCATGGGCACTCACATTACCAGATGGCGGCGATGTGCGTTGCATAAGAATGGGTACACTCTCTTCTTGAGTGACCCTTATTCGAATTTGTCCAGAAATACTTCAGTGGGTAGCTGGTTGTAAAAACTGCCTTAAAAATGGTTAGTCTGTCTGAGAATGATTTATAACAATGTAAGGGAAACGTTTCAAAATATTCCAAAAACGTGCCGTGAGATTCATTGTATGATATAAAATTGTTCCTGATGCTAGCACATAACCCGACCAAACCTTTCCAGCCTTATTTATATCGTGGTCTGACCCATGCCCCATTAGGAGGTGAGGTACTGAAACTATTTCAGCGAAAAGTTTATGTATAACTGAATCGAATATACTTTTATTCGTTTGTACAACTGCAAAACTGTTTACAAACTGTTTAAAAACAATTTATAAATAGCTACATAACTTTATTACTAATCCGCGGACTTTTTAAAGAGAGCTTTTAATAAGGCGAAGAAGCATATATGATGATGATGATATATAAATATTATACTAGCGGACTGTTTCATTCTCATACAAAATCCGTTGTTTGGCTAGTTTTATTTATCTGTTTATTATAATATGTTATCATTGAATTTTAATTTTTTTGTAACATAATATAATCCTGTATATTTTGTGGTAAACTTCAATAAATAAATTTAAAAAAAAAACAATTCATTCCATTTCACTAATGTGGCAGTTAAATCTCTCTATATACCCGTGAAAACCGCAATAATATTCGTTGTAGTTTCAATGGTATGTTATACTAAAGACTGGTTTCAAAAAATACATTTTTGAGTCACTTTTAGTATTAGTCTGATTTTTACTCAAATACTCATCTTTTTTTATTATTCAGAGATCGGATTCAACTTAATTATACAATAATTTCAACTAATTAGTTGTCTAATAAAAATTCAATTGAAATTCTACTGATATTGTTTAGCTTTTGAATATCTTCAATTGGATTTTTTGATGAAACTATTAATTAAAGATTTTATTCGAACTAAAGAGACAATACAAGAATTAGTTAATTATTAAATGATGTCAAGCACAATTATATTTTTTAGAATGTTTTTGTAATCTCTATAAATTAAATTAGGTATTCCAACTTTTCTATGCCCGTTTGGAAGAAGGCTTGTCATTTGTTAGCTATACATAGGTATGATATCCGAAATTACTATCAAGATTTATTCATTATTACTAAATCTTTGTTTTTTTATACAGTACTGGACAGACGTTTGCCCACAATCGCAAATTCAGTGCGATTTGGCCTTTGGGGCCCCCTGTCCGGGAGATGCCTATGGCCATTTTTCTGTGATTAGCGAATTTATTTTATTATTACGTGTCGTGGTTTTTTATTTAATTAATTAATTAATTAATTAAGATTTATTTTACAATGCACGATATTCATCAGCCTTATTTTATTAGTAGGTAAATGTGTATAGTATTGTCTTTTATTAACATAACTTTTACACATTTAAAGAAAAACACTTTTTTACGGATTATAGTTATGTATTATTGTATTTAAACTTATAATTATTTAGACATAATTTTAAATTAACACCTTTGTCTTCAGTCACCGTGACCACGCACGCTGTAAAGCACGCGAAACGTTGGTTTAAATTTAAAATTATGTCTAAATAATTATAAGTTTAAATACAATAATACATAACTATAATCCGTAAAAAAGGTAAATGTGTAGCTGAATTTGTATATTATACAACGTTAACGATAATTTTACCTACCCTCTCACCGTCTACAATCTAAAAATACGATTAAAAGATTGTCTAAGGAACATATCATATGCAGTGTTGCATCTAAGTTATAATATGTATTTGCACATTTCATTTATTCACACATTCGTTCACACTTAGTAATTCACTAACAAAACATTAAAAATAAGAAATTTAATTGAAGTTAGGAAAGCCTAGGAACCATGGCCGAGAATTCTTATTTTACTCGAGTAAAATATTTGTATTTATTTTATTTAAGTAAACTAAATCTTACACATTACAATTAAATGTTTAAAAATTTAAAAAAAAACAGTTTTTTGAATTTTTTTATATAAAAGTCAAGGAATTCATTTCAAAGGGTTTTGCAATAAGATACGTTTTCATATCAGTGTGATAACAGTGTCCAGTCAGATCAATTTATCTGTCACAAAAGAATCTTTGTAAAAGAGAATAGCGAAGAGTAACTAAAAATATAAGAATGATTACTAAGAGGAGTAGATTTCTCCATAGATTACATTCATTTAATTATGTCACAAAACAATTAAAATTGTTATATATTTTATAATACACTTATAACACGGGCAGTGTAAAATATTATTAAAACAATCCAGCTAATTATAGCCCATAAACTCTGTTCTATTCTTAAGCTACTTTTAACACAAATAGATACTTATGTATATTTTGAGACACAAAGGATACTTGCTTCTGGCGAAGAAATTTATTTTGTACAGGGCATAGACTTAATAGGCTCATTAATACTTACGTTGTTATGTTATAAATAGTAATATGTACTTTGAAAGCATATGAGTTTCATCATCATACGTCACGGCAGAACAAAATACTATCCGTATAACCTCGTCTTCTGTGGTACCACAACTGAGCGTCGCTTAAAGCTGTTTTAACCCCGCACCGCCAATATGTGGTATCACCTGTCCATTTAAGTAATTCCGGACCAATATATCGTATCAGATAAAGTCACCTGAGCGTGATTAATAAATTCTAAACATATTATTACATATAATTTTAACACGTGATGAATATTAGTATATTGATGACAATTTTATGTATTATCACCTATAATTACTAATTATATTAGTAAATAAATCGGATTAGCAAACCATTCATTTATTTCAACGCAATTTCACGATAATTAGCTATGTTCATTCGTAACCAAACGCATACTAAAACAGTTCGCAATCGAAAAAGTATTGGAAAATGTTTAAAACTGGTTAGAAATTTCCGGACCGTGAAAAACGAAAATTAAATTGAAGTCAACTTCAGCATACGTAGGAATCCAATAAATTTTAAAGTAGACTCGTCTGTTGCAAACGTAAAACATCTCATATCTTTAAAATTCTTAAGTAGATTTTTTGTATTGTGCACAAACACTTAACATTACGATCTAGTCCCATAAGACTAATTACAAACTAAACTTATTTACTAAGGGTCTGTTTCACAATGTCCGGATAAGTACCAAATAAGCTATTTATTACTTATTGGTAGGATAAACAGTATTTTTGCGTTTCACGACTGTCAGATAGCGCTATTCGTCATGAAACGCGAAGTATCTTAATCGGAACTTTTATCTTTCGAATAATTTATGTGTTGCATAGCTATAGTGTACTTTATCCATACATTGTGAATCAGGCCCCAAGTAAGATATTTGACATAACAAAGTGACCAATAATACTTCTTATAGTCTCGATTCGCAAATCAATTATCTTGGAGAAGACACTCTGTTCTACTGTTTTTTTCTCATACCACTGTTTAGCACTTATACACACTAATTCAAATGGTTTTGTCCTTTTCAATCTTGTCACTATTCCCGTAGTGTCAAGAAGTTGAATAGCCTCGACATTAACGCGTCGGTGAGTTGTATGGTTATTGTATTGTAATTGATATTGTGTTGTACTGAAAACCCTTTGTTCGTGGGCTCCAGCAATCTTTGATTATTGTGGCGACATCCTCTACAAAACCTCTATAAAACGCTCACTGAAAGCAGAGGCGCTCTAGTGATCGTCAAGGCTGACAGCGACGCGTACGGCCGCGCAGCCATCAGCGCTGACCAACGTGCGCGCTGAAAGCTACGCGTCATTCAAAAACGCTTCCTAGAAGTTCATATATATCGACCATCAGCGCCGACGGTACGCGTGCGGTGGGCGTGACACTAAAACCAGCCTAAGAATGGAGATCGTCAGTGTGAAGCATTTTAGCATCATAAGATTTTCACAATGAATACTTGACACGCTTAATTTTATGCCGAAACTGCGAGTTTCTTTTGTTTTTCCTCACCGTACCAACCAAGGTCAATTGCGCATTGGAAAATAGGCGCATAGCTGGATCCGAACGTTTGGCCTACTGCTGATCTTAAACCCACTTAATTAACCTCTTTTCACGATCATTTTTTTAATCTAATAGGCAAGTAGGTGAGCCTCCAGTGCCTGACACACGGCGTCGACTTTTTTTTGGGTCTAAGAAATGTCGATTTCCTCACGATATTTTCCTTCACCGTTCGAGCAAATGTTAAATGCGGACATAGAAAGAAAGTCCATTGGTGCACAGCAGGGGATCGAACCTACGGCCTCAGGTATGAGAGTCGTACGCTGAAGCCACTAGGCCAACACTGCTACTACAAGAAATAGGTCATGTCTAATATAACTAAGAGACTAAAGCTAAAATAAAACTAGTCGTTAGTCGCAAAGGGTTCGAACGTTTTCCACGTCCCTACCTATTTACAATTTGCTATTTGCCGAGGGTTTTAAACGAGATTCTCCGCTATTCGTATTCAATTTACCGTCAAAATGGACGTAAGGCCTCATTTGGTGTCCTATTCCCTGCGAAGGGCCTACTAACGACCAGTTAAAAATGGGAACGCACAAATTGAATCTCGATGAGGAATAAAATTTAAAGAGTTCGAAAATGAAACCTAAGTGTTCGATTTTAAATATCCACTCGAACATTTACTACATTTATTACATTATTTTTATGAACTAATTATTATTCATCACTTAGGGCCTGTTTCACAATGTCCGGATAAGTTCCAAATAAGCTATTTAGATAAACAGTATTTTTGCGTTTCACGACTGTCAGATAGCGCTTTTTGTCATGAAATGTCAAGTATCTTATTGGGAACTTTTATCTTTCGAATAATTTATGTGTTGCATAGCTATTTGGGACTTTATCCATACATTGTGAAACAGGCCCTTAGTATACTATTGTATAACGTTTGTGTGATGTGAGTTCCAAACAAAATATGTTTTGTTGTTAATCCAAAAATGGAGCTCTGCTGTCAGTATTAAATCTAGTGAGCGAGGTTAAGTACTTCAGAGCATCATCTCGTTTTACATATATACTTACGCCATGACATTCACTACGCTCGCTCTTTGATTATGGGTACTTTTGACTGTTCTTTCTCTTGATCGTTCTTCATTTGTTTACAACAAAGACATACCCGATTGCCCCTCACCTTATCCCGGTAACCCGCTTCTGAATTCCACATAGGCATAGGAGCCGTTCTAGTATTACTAGTTGCAAGCAGATTTACTGCAGTTTATCTCCACCCCAATCCTCTTGTCAACAAAAGTAAGCAAAGCTTTCAACAATAAGAGTATAATTATAAACGTATTAATTTTTGTAGGAATCCTCTAAAATGCATTTCGTTTTCATAGACAATGTGTGGTTAATATTTGTATAATTGTAAATAATTGCCGATGGTGTAATCACCAAATAAGAAAATCATAGAAGGTGGTGGTCTTTAATTGGAACGAAGTTCCTCATCGCGCGTTGCGAAAGGAACTTCGTTCCGTCTGGCCGGAAAAAATTAAGACGACGAATTAAGCTAGTGACATCTTTATGATGGAGCGGAACTTTTTCGTAAAAAATCTACATAGGTGTCAATGATGCAATCTCAATATCTTCAGATTTTTTGTCAAAATGAAACACAATAAATTAATATAAAATTGAGCTTACTGATTTAGTTTATATTAAATATATTATATTTGTTAATAATAATAAAAATATATTATTATAAATTTAAAAAAAAAATTAAATACAATTCCTTCACTAATTATCCGAAACGAACTTTGGTCCATCCGGGTGTTCCTTGATACCTGTCAAGTTTTTTTCATACCGTACTTTCGTACCACCCTCCTAGTCGTTACGTCAATTGTTATCCAACACAGCGACGTATACTGTAAAGCATTATAAATGCGGTTCAAAATGCATTAAATAAATAATTAAACACGAAGCCCGTACCAGATTTCCATTAATATTAAAACCACGGCTCTGTTCCTCTTGACGTTCCGATAAGCTGTGGTCAATATACTTCCATTATCACTATAAAATATGCACCAACAATTACCTCGGCAGAACCATGTATTTCCTGGCTTGAAGCAAGTTCTGTGATAACAAGTTGAAGGGTCGGATATTCGATAGCATCGTTACGTCACGCAATGTTTAACTAGCATTTCGTTCTTTATTCATCGTGTCTCAAAATCTAAGCCCTAACCGCAAACAAGCTAAGCTCATACATATTAATGTTTTATCTACATTAAAGCGAGAGTGACGACGCCTTAATGTGCTCGCCGAAATTTCCCGTACGTGTCGAAATTTCGTCATAGTAGGAAGCGTTTTACAACAGTAATTACCTCAGGGTAGTTTTTAAAATTGTGAGAAGTGTTGGCCTAGTGGCTTTAGTCTGCGACTCTCATCCCTGAGGTCGTACGTTCGATTCCCGGCTGTAAACTATTTGATTTTCTTTTTATATGCACATTTAACATCGTGAGGAAACCGATATGTCTTAGACCCAAAAAGTCGACGGCGTGTATCAGGAGGTCACTGGAGGCTGATCACCTACTTGCCTATAAGTTTGAAAAAATGATCATGAAACAGATTCAAAAATCTGAGGCCAAGACCTAAAAAGGTTGTAACGCCTCTGATTTATGTTTATTTTTTAAATTCAAATCATTTATTTAAATTAGACCACCCAAAATGGCACATTGGAGGCTAAATAAAATATAACGATGATTCTAGTTGCCCCTTCCAAAAGGTAGTTTCGTGTGGAGAAGAATGGGCAAGAAACTCCACACTTACTGTTTTAAAATAAATTTTACAATATTTGTATACATGAGTTGTTTGTAATGTTGAGTTATTTAGTATTTTGTAATAGAAATCCTAAGAACTTTTTTTAACAGGTAAATTACGAGTATAAATTAGACGTATATACATTTTCCGAACGTGTCGAAATTCCGTCATAGTAGAAATCATTTTACAGCAGTAATTACCTCAGAGTGACTTATTAAAAAAACAAAACTAACTCATCTAAAATGTGCATAGATTTTTAATAAACCTTTTAAAGTATTTTGTTATAGAATTCCTAAGAGTTTTAAATTTTTTCCCAGACAGGTCATAAATTAGATACGTACAGAATTTTCCCGTACGTATCAAAATTCCGTCATAGTAGAAAGCATTTTACAACAGTAATTGCCTCAGAGTAGCTTATTAAAAAAACTAAACTAGCTCATCAAAAATGTGCATTGTAAATAGGATGGAGAGATTTTGACGAACCTTCGTCTAAAACGACAAGGGTCACCTTACATTGATTAAGACTAGACAGTTAGGTTTTAAATTAAATTAGTTCCTACAAAATGTTTACGTATGTATTTGTTCTGTAAGTACCTTAAAAATGTTTTTGATTCGGCACATCAATTTTAGAATCATTACCGCTTGCGTTGTATCGGACTCCACCTGACAAAAGGCTTTTATTATGAGCTTTTGAATGTTTATTTTAATTTAATTACTTAAATAATGAAGCCTTGAAATTGTAATCTTTGAAGTACCTAATAATTTTCAATTGGGTTGATTATAGACTTTTGTGTTACTAAAGCGATGTCTTCAAACAGGATATTGCGTACCTGTATATTCTTGTATTTAAGTTCATACGTAATAAATTTTATTCAGTAAGTGTTTAATTGTTCTGTCCAGTACGATGGACGTGGGCGTTCACTTTTGTATTAAATAAGTTAATAGGCAGTTAATTAACAATTATTATGAAAAACATAAGCTATATGTCAGCACTTTGTCGTACTTGCAACTGCCATGGTTTGTAAGATAACAGGATTAGAAGCAAGAAGGTTGAGGAGTGTGTGACACTCATTGTAGCAGTGGGTTCGAACCAGTACACCAACGTATTTACTCTCTGTCTATGTATATGTGCGCTGTTAACACTCGCTCGTGCGAAGGAAAACATCGTGAGAATACCGGCATGCCTAAGTTTCAATTCGTTGCCTATTACGAAAAATAAATGATCAGAAACAAATATCCACTTCTAAAAATTGTTGTTGTAATTTTAAATACTTACTTTAATAGATACCTCTCTATATGTTTCAATATATATATTTATATACAAAGCTTCCTTGGATTATACTCGAGGATATATTGGACGTTAAACATTTGTGAAATAAATGTCACACACACACTTCCTTTAGGTATATAATTTTTAACAATTAAAAATTAAGAATTTTTGTACTTGCTTGCTGCATGCAAGCTGCGAAGTTGTATAGATCGAAGAAGGTATCTTATAGGCACTTCTTCCATGCCTCTTTATCGTTCTGTGTTCTGTCAGTATTGTATATATGCTACCTTAAAAAAATCTATCGCTTCCACAACTTCATAATAAAACTATATATAATCTATGAGTTCTTGCTATTGGCTTCTATAGACTATTTCCTTCGGGCTCTTTTATTGAAGCCCGTAGGCTGTAGCCGTGACATGAACAGAAAAATAGAACACAATATTGCACGATCCACCTCAACAATTTCATTTTATATCTTGAAATAGTTCAGACAGTGCAGATGCGCTCATTTCGTACAAATGCTACACAATATAGACTTCAAGTTGAAGCACATAAAAGGCATCGGCTACGAATGACCAAAGAAACGAGCATGGATTGTGAAATTAAGTTTTGATACTTTTAGTTCAACCTTCAGAGGTTAGATCGGTTCCAGACAAGCCTAATAATTTTATATGTTCCGGTTTGAACTTTTCATGCAGCTTAATAAACAAAAATTATAATAATAAGTACACTTATAAAAGTATTTTGAACAATAATAAGTGTATTGTATAAAAGTATTTACATTATATTGCAAGAACTAAAGTAAACTTAAAAAGATTTGAATTATAAACTTAAAAATATACGGTGCAACGGGCGGCCTTATAAGCGATCTCATCCATACAACACTATGTTTTTTAATTCTGCTTATTTTGGTTTTCTGTTCATATCGTTTTTAGAGTTAATCTCATCAATATACGATTAGTAGTTTTGCGGGAAACAATTGAATTTTTTACTGTTAAATAAATTACTGTATTTGGAAATAAAAATGAAGCTAAAATCAATTCTCACTACAATTTAGCCGTTACATAAAAAAACAATAGACAGACACAGTAGGCTGATCACCTACTTATACCAGATTTAAAAATAGGCATGAAACAGATGACTTATGTTATTTTAGCTATATGCTCCATTCGTTCGTAAATAGTAAATCTTGAATAAATATAGCATACAAGAAACGTACAAGTGTATCTTTTCACATCGTAAATCCTCAAAGGTCTATTCTGGGATGGATGGTCTAGCCTAGAACATGTATTTTAAGCTGCCACAGTAAATCTTCACTAAGGTTCATTGCTATTTAAATATATATTCAAGAGCTTTAAGCTTAAAAAGAAGCAATTCCGTAACAAAAGTAATTTTGAGGGATGACACATTCATCCATCTCTTTTGTCCGGAAAATGAAAACTTGCAAAATTATTTTTGGCGGCCTCTTGACAGCTAAAAAGATTGTATGTGACAGAATTTCGATTTACATTTCTTTGGTTAGTATGAAAGCGATTTGAATACGATGTAGGCTTACTTAGTAACGTAAAAGTAAATTACGTAATTTTAAGATAAGATTGTGTATTATTTATTACTATATTATTTTACATAAGTAGTAAAAATAAATGTATTAAATCATCCGTTTGTACGAATAAAAAGTGCAACGGAATGAAATGTATGTTTATTTCAATTTAACAAACAGTTTAGTCTGGTTCAAAAATATTTGAGAAAAAATTTATTATTTATTTATTTATTGACACTTTGTTACATTACAATATAAACATTTAACATAATTAAATGAAAAAAAGGGTAACTGGCGACAAATAATCCAATTTATTTAATCCAAAAGTTATTTAAGTAAAATTTTTCTAGAATATTTGTAAAATAAAGGGTATTTCAACAAGAACTTTGTTTTCTAAAACAAAATAAAACAAAGAATTTAGAGGAAAATGAATAAAATTTTTATTGTATTACAAAGAGAAAAGTTTGGCAATTATGAATGAAAAATGATATCTGGCAAATGTCCACCACGACCACGCTGACAGATGTTGATTCTTTCATCAAAATTTTTAATCACTTTTTGGCAAAATGGAGGGTCTATTTCGTTAATGACATCACGGATTTTGAGTTTTAAGGCTGCAATCGATTCGATTGGCTCCGTATAGACTCTGTCTTTAACATAGCCCCACAAAAAATAATCCAGTGGTGTTAAATCACACGATCTGGCTGGCCACTTAACAGCTGAATTTCGCGAAATTATAATGAAGACATTTGCAATTCACGTACATTTACACGTAGAATTATCTTTAAATAAATAAACATTAAATAACTGGCACCCAAAAATTCGATCACAGCGTAATTATCTATACTAATATTCGTATACTAATTATAAAGAGGAAAGATGTGTATGTAAGTGTGTTTGTAACGAATTGGATTGAAAAGAACTGGACCGAATTTAATTTATTTTCATCATTTGAATGCAACATTATCACTGATTAATATAGGCTATTTTAATTGGAAGAAAAAAATAAGGTACCTTACAAAAACTACAACAATGTTACTATATATGAAAAAAAAGCCTATAAAATATATATCATCGCATGCGCTTCGAAAAAATTTGATAATAGAAAAAAACAATGTTCCATAATTAAAGAACATATCATTATCGACAATTAAAAAAGGATTAAATAAAACAAACATTATCATAGATTACAATTACACGTCAAATTAACTTCTTTACCTGTGAGCTTAATCTGTAGTTATGCAATGTCGTGCAAGGTTTCTTTCATGTAAAAATGCAATAAAAATTAAGCACCACCGCAAAGCTAAGCGTAGCACTTAATTTAGCTAAAGCGATAGAAGCTTTCCGGGCACATAAAATTATAAGTACACGTAATAATCCACTAGCATGTCGCAAGATTTTATCTAAAACATTCTTCCACTTCGTCCACCTTATTGTTGCAAATTCTAGACAAGGCAAGACAAATGAAGTGAAGTAATGTCAATTATAATACTTTATATGTCGCAACATATACATTCAAACCTGGGTAAGTGAGAACTGGATAAGTGAGAAAACTCTATAAGTGATAGTAATAGCCAGGACCCGTCATTTTAAGCTCCCAAAACCTCTATTAGCGAGAAACTGAAACCTCTGTAAGAGAGAGTCGTTTTTCCCTCATGGACCTCCGTAAGTGAGACTTCTACTTATGTATACCTGTATAAGCGACAGTCGAGCTTCATTTATTTATGTATATTATTTAGGAGGAACAAATGACAAATTTAACATCTGCTATTTTATGACTCATTATAACATAACTTTCGTGGAACTTCTTACCATTAAGAAAATTCCAATGAAGCTTGCTTTAAATGCGTTGGAGACGATCCATCAGTACTTTGAATACGCGGCGGTTGTTGATCAAGCAATATTCGACAAAATTTATGAGTTAGAGAAAACCATTCAAAATACAAAAACAGAAACCCAAACGAAATTGACGGATTTTTTTAAGTGTAATTAAGTTCTAAATAAACTAAAATTACATAGTGCATGAATATATGTATTATTATTGCTGCGTAACTCTATTAGAGAGAAACGCTACACATGTACCTGCATTAGCGAGAAACTCGGGTTAGTGAGAAACCTCTATAAGCAAGAATGAGATTGTGCTCCCTTAAACTCTCGCTTATCCAGGTTTGACTGTACATACATTATTTTATGTTTTTTTCTGTTCTATTCCGATTGAATTTAGAACAACAGTTTAAGCAAATATATATGACCATACGCCACAGGTTCGATTTGATAGAACTATATTAAAAGTATGTTGTTATTCTGATTTAGTTTTTTCAGTACATTCAAATTCAAAATCATTTATTCAGTTCTCAAATCAAGGGCGTAGAACGGAAGAGAAGAAGTGGCAATTTTTCAGTAAGTACATTCAAATTCAAAATCATTTATTCAGTTCTCAAATTAAGGGCGTAGAACGGAAGAGAAGAAGTGGCAATAAACTCTCCGCCACTCTTTTTAATCGCCAAGTTTTTTCTTTTCCACAAAGTTTGTAAGGAGCTGCAACCATTACACCATGTTCCATATGACATCTTGAGTAATACAGAATAATAAAATAAATTAAAAATAAAGATTTGTCCTCTATCAGCAGGGGGCATGGTCATGGAAATACGCATGGCCAGCCATCGTCCCTATTTAGCCATATTTTAGGGAGAGAGACAACCCGACGCATGGACGCCGCCACAAGCAATGACATTTATTAAACTTATCTTTGACATCATTAGTTACAACATAAAATAACTTTACTATCTATATTTGATAGTAAATAATAATTGTCCATTTGAAAAGCGATTAAATTATTTCTCGAAATGAATCGATATAGGTTATATATATATTTTTTAATAACTCTCTCCATAGTAGCTTATCATTGAATAAAATCAAATACACAACTACACGCAATACTCGTCGAGCGAGTTAACTTGTCTTGCCGAAGTCGCATACAAATTATTTAAAGAAGTCTATTAGGTATGAGGGCGTGCAATTATTTAATCAATTGGTGCAATATTGGTGTGCTTGACCAATTCAAAAAGGCATTAAAGATGCATGTTAGTGTGAACATAGTAGACTAAAATTGAGACGGTTAATGGCGACGTGTATCTCGCGCGTATATAATATACATATGTATTTATTTATATTAAGTTTCTCATGTAAATAAATATATTCTTTTTGTAATGAGAAATAAAGTTCTTTAAACATTACAGGTTGTGTCTTTACAATAAGTCTTAGCTTCTACCCATTTTTTTCACATTATTTAATTTGAAGTAAGTAACTGTAATAATTAAAAGTGAAAATATAAAGTATGTATGCTTTCCGCATGTGTTTCTTATAAGCATTTCAAGTGACGTGCTATAATCAAAAAATTTCATACAAATAGCAGTTACTTATTAAGTATATACAGAATTATTTATTTCCCAATTATATAACGACTATAACGATAGAAACAGACGTCCGCCGTTCCACAACTGCGCGTTTTTCAAGGCAGTTTTTGCCGCGCACCACCACTTTGTGGAACCAGCTGCCCACTGAAGTATTTCCGAACCAATTCGACTTAGGGTCCTTAAAGAAAAGAGCGTACAAATTATTTAAGGGCCCGCAACGCACTCTCTAGCATCGAGAGTGTCCATAGGCGGTCCATAGCATCAGGTGTGCCTCCTGCCCGTTTGCCCTATAAAAAAAAGAACTAAAAAATAATTCCTACACAGATAATTCTACAATTAAAATACATTAAAACTAAAATACATATAATATTAAAAATATATATATAATATAATGTATATACTTAGATCTTATAAATAATAAAAGCGATTCGTCTTCTGGCTATAGGGTATACGTATTTGTATTTGTCAAAAAGCAAATGATACGTACATTTAATTTAATACATCTTAGATCAATGTTGATGTATTTCAGCGATGGTAATTATCGAATGCGGTTCATCGAAAGCCTTTGTGGCGGTCGGCCGTCATCTGGACGTTGGGAATAACAAAGCCGCATTATACAGAACAGAGCCTCGTTTGAATTCGCCGGAATAATACCAAAACTTTCACATCTTCAGCTATCTTTCAACAAAGAACTTTTCGAGTGCACACGTAAGATGAATTCGTACGTCTTAACTTTACTATTTGGTCAGATTTACTTTGCATTGAAATGCAAAAAAATGAATTTTTTGAATTTGGAATCTTTTGGCACCTGCACTATCTACCATTGCAAATAACTAACTAACTACTGTAATCAAGATATTTACTTACAGACGTCAACTACACTTGAAAAATACTACGTACAAACATAACGTTTTTGCATTACACTGATAATTATCAAAGCCATAATTTTACATTTGGCTTCACCCTGTTCAGAAATAAGATGCCTTATAAGTCATTCGTTCAGCTTTGCCTGTGACCCCATTAGTAAGACTTTGGATGTATGCCAAAATGAAGATTGCGAAACCGCTACGCTCCTTAAAATCGTAAGATCTGAGAATTGAAAGTCATACCTCCGGCATAATTAGGTACCTATTCCTTTATACATTGAAAGAAAGACCTATATAAAATTTAAATTTCGAACTTCACCGCGCCTGTGAATCGGTCTTAATCTGGTAAGTTTTGTTGCTATTAATATAGTTAACGGGAAAAAACACTGTACCTTCATCGAAAAAACAGCGCTATATCGCTTGATTTCTGCATCTGTTTCTTGCTTTTCTGAGACCCAAAGATGCTTTCAACTATTAGGGTCATAGACGTGGTATTTTCGTCCGAGCTAGTAAAGAATTATAAAATTATATTGCGCCCACGTGGGAGAAGTTGCTACGTCAGGGAGGAGAATGGTAATCTCCAGCTACTAGACGAAACCTGCCCCTATTGCCTAAACTAAAGGTACCTAAACCAAAAAAAATAACTGTTTTAAAAATAGCACTGCAGATATTAATTAAATTTCTTAAAAATTAACTTTTCATCGTACGTGTGTAATATTGCACTCAGAAAAATCCAGTGGTCGATATCGAACACATTATAAGAGCCCCACCATGCTTTGCACGAAAATTATAATCGCTTATTTATTATTTGCACCCTTCCCCTGACCATTGATCTTAATTCAGTAAACTTTAATTTTGATGACAACATAATTTAATAAATTCGGTATACAAGATGGCCGCTGCTACAAAATGGCGGATTGCATACGCGTAATGTGCGTAGCATTTATTATGATTTAACAGTTGATATTTCCAACGATTTTTTTTTCTGATCAATGCCGTTGGTGTGATGACAGCTATCTGAGACCTTTCGAATTTTAAGCTTTTAGTACATTTTCTACGTCAGTTTATTCTTTATTTTATACACAATACAAAATTTAAATTTAAAATACTAACGCCTTTTTTTATTACCAATAGCCTAGATTACTCGAGAATAATGTTGAATGAACGATTTAAGAATTTTTCGTTAACCCTCCGCCGTTACAAAAACACAAATCTTTCTTTCTAATATTTGTCTTTTGGGATAATATAGAAATAAAGTCACTTATAGCTTATTAGTTTAAAAAATGTAAATGTCTAGGAAGTTGAGACTCCAAGAGGTCTCATTCATTCTAATTAGGCTAAACTCTAAAAACTGTCATTTCTAAAACCTTTATAGCCTTTAGCAGATTCTTAATTAATGTTGTCAGTTGCAAAACCCTCACCCACTGGGTATTTAATTACATTCACGATTAATTAGGGTTTCGTCTTTATAATTTTATTTTAACCAAAAACTGAGATTGGAGCAGTCGGAATAAGTATTACCTTTTGCCAATGAAAATTAATTATGAAACATTTTTTTAAATTGTTTAAACAAATATTTCTGACTGCCCCTCAGTTGATCTGGCTTGGCATATAAACGCTTTTCTATATACTGGACCTGAGATGAATTACAGGTGAAATTAGTGTTAGGAAAATTATCAAAATGAAACCCAAAAATCTGTCTGTCCCGATTGGCGGAATTGGTCTTCAAACAAAAGAGAGTGCACGTTCAAGTCACGGGAACAAAAGATAATATATACTTGTTATCTGATCAATTAATTCCATAAGTTATATTTAGGCCGTAAAAGACTTGACTAGAATAAATTACTTAATAATATAGCCACACAACTGATGAAATTCCCAACTAAAAGTACAAAACACTTTGGCTGTGATAAAATTCCTTATACTTAAATGAGGTCGTCTATTTAGCTTTTAAGTTACCAAAATATTTTCTTAGTAATATTTATTAAAGAAAATACTGAGAGCCGGCTGCTGAATTACGTTATTTATTTTAATTTTGAGAGCAGCTGCTCAAAGGATTTTTAGTAAGTCTTAGGCTAACATTGACTTGAAAGTATGGCGTTCTTAGTGTTCGTTGAAGTGAAAATTCCGTATTGACGGCTAAAAATAACAGTAGTTTTCTGTCATATTTAATCAAATAATTTAAAAAAATGTAACAGGGATGACAGAGTTTTAATCTGGTGAAACGTCAACTTGTTTTGTTTTAACTCATTGTACTGCAATCATTTATCAGCAGTCATTGAAACTAGCATTATGACTCCGGTAGGTATACGATCTCTAAATTCTATTTGGTATTTGTATTTGCCACCAAAAATCACGAGTTAGTTATGAATTAAGCTGCCAGTAGAGGTATTTCCAAACCGGTAGAACTTAGCGGCCTTCAAGAGCGTACTGTTACTTGAAAGGTCAGCAACACATCCGCTAGCCCCTGGCGTCGGATGTGTCCATGGGCGGCGATTATCACATTCAAAGCGACCCGCGTGCTCGTTTGCCAAAAAATGCGAAGTACAATATGCATTAGCAACTGCTAAATGGCGGCGATTTTAATTCCAACTGGTTATTCAATTGAATATTAGGTAACTCAATAAATTTGTAAATATTATAATTATTTAAATTTATACACTTAGGTTTTCTAGAATGCATCTTAGCTCAACGGTCAAACGTAAGGTCCATTCAATTTATATAATTTTAAAGTGTAAAAGGTAAAAGGTAAAGTGTAAAAGGGTTCAATCAACAATAAAGTCTCATGTCTAATTTAATGAAAAACTAATCTACTTACCGAGACATATCTTTAACATACCCCAAAGAGTACGGTTATAGTTTTACAACATCGCATAATGCTTCTATTATTATTCTAATTATTCTTGAAAACATTGACGTAACTTTAACAATGTTAATATTTGAAGTCCTACGTTCCTTCTACATAATAGTATGTAATATATATTTAACACGAAGCAACACAATGCCGGACCCTTGTCAGTATGTCACATATATGTCGGACTTAATTTTAACGCTACTACAAAACCCCTGGTACGGAAACTGGCTTATTTCGTTTGACCATAGGAAATCAGATCATTTTCGAACTTATTATGAAGTAATGGACTTAGTATGCTTCCTGGGTAAATACGTTTAATTTAAGAACGATAAATGTATGTCTTTATATTATCTTGTGGCGTATAATAAAAAATCGCTACTATAAATGCATAGGCTACTGTTAAAAGTGCAGATTGTTCCTTAACTTATTATATTTTACATTGATAAAGATTTGGAACGTACAACTTGTTAGTTCGTAGTAAATAATTTGTTATCAGACATATAGTGTTAACTAGACGTTATAAAAGCTTATTTATTCGCATTACGTTATCAGCAATAATGTAATAATGTCCTCTTTAACAAACACTGTGTTTAAACAAGAAATTTTGTAAGAAGGTTCTTGTTTAAATTATACTGTATAGTTTCATATTTTTGTAAATTCATTTAAGAAACATTGTACCAAAATTGTTTGTCAAAAGTATAAAAGACCATAGCTGTCAAACCGACTTAACATCAAATGAGGAAAAGAATCAAATTGAATATGGCATCTGGTCTGCTCTATTTTCCGCATTGAATTAATTATGACCCCGGGGTCAAAGCTCGATGTTCGGAAGCACGAAAGGTGAAACGTAATTTTGCTTTTACCTACTAAATTATGTAAGAAAATAAGTACAAAACGGCTTTAATTCCAAAATATGAGAGTTAACAAATAATAATGGGTTATGTTAAAAATTAGGGCCAGTTTTGACCAAAAATATTTTGGTCCTAGTTGCTTAAAATGAATCATCATGTGCGGAAAACTTGCGGATATACTATCATCATTACCAGTCCTAGAAAACAGGTCCACGGTTTATATATGCCTATTAAGCGGAAACTTCAGACAAATCTTAGTTTAAATTCCAAATGTTGTTTTTGAAGTTACAAAGCTAATCAAACTGAAAAAAATAGAAGAACTTTATTTAACAAAAATAAAACCATCCAAACCTGGGAGCTTGATCTGTTTCTGTAAGGAAACATAAACAGGGTTTACCCAGAGACAGCAAAATAACAAAATACAGCGCAGTACATCTTCAAATATGCACTGTTATTCACTTAGTCAAACCGAATTAGACGTTTATATGGAATTGAATGGCCATGTCATATCTCCATAAATATGAATTTACAATTTACAGTCGGCATGCAGGCTTGCTTTTAACCAAATTGGATTGTATTGGATGTAGACGCATAGCAATGCTAATATGGTGTGTGCTCTTGGTTGAAATGTTTGCGGACTAAATGTATTGATACGAACATACCGTGTATGCAATTTGCTTTGATTTCAGTTGATTAACGATAATAAGCTAATACTTCATATATATACGATATTGTATTTGGAGGTACTGGCGGCTATATATCTCTATTTAGTATTATTAATGTCGCTTCGTTTTAGTTACGACCGCCGAATTAATGCGAAAGCCCTTATATTAGATGGGTTTTTTGGCGTAACAATACTTAAGTATAAGTGATTTTGAATTATCGTAATTCATGTGCACTTTTAATTTTTTATGTGCGTCATGTGTGTGTAACTTAGTTTTTGATTTTTGCTCCTGTATTAGTTTTGTGTAAATAACTATATGTATTATGTATTTTGCACTTCATGCTCACATTAACTAATTTAATAATTTTTATTTTGCTCAACAATGATTGCCTGAAAGAGATCGCTCGAAAGCAATAAGGCCGCCAGTTACTCTCCTTTTCATTTTTTAATGTTGTTAATTTTATTATGTTATTGCAACGAAGTATTAATAAATAAATAAGTCCAAGTAGGTTAACATACGTTTACGTATTGAGTGAAATTACGATATAGTACCCATGGACTCAATGATAGAATGCACGAGACTGGATTGCCGGTCTTGTGTGAATTAGTACGCTCCTTCCTTGAAGTACCCTCACTCAAATTCGTTCGAAAATATTTCAATGTGTAACTAGTTCCACATAATGTTGCTGCCTGGGTAAACTGTCTTAAATTACATAGCTGTGCAACGACGGACATCTAGGTGACGGGTGGAATATCGTATTCCGCCTGCGATGATGAAACTTTAGAACTAATAAGTTTTACAGCAAATCCTAATAAGATGCAGCTGATTTATACATTTACTGACATACAGTAAATGTATAAATTAATATCATTTTTTGCGAACTAAATAATCAAATAAAAATTGACTATATGTGCTCATGTAACGTTGTGAGGAAACCGGCTTGTCTTACACTCAAAAAGTCGACGAAGTGTGTCAGGCACAGGAGGCTGATCACCTACTTGACAATTAGATTGACAAAAGATCAGAAAACAGATACAGAAATCTGTTGAGTCCCTGGTTTATTTATTTTACTTTTTACGAATTATTACGTCTAAAAGCATTGTGATTTCTATTTATAAAACATAACCTTAATAAAAAAACTGAAATATTCATAGCCTTAAAAGAAACGGATTTTGAAATCAAAAGCGTCGAAGTAGACTTTAAATAATATAGTAGTCGGTACTTTGATCTTTTTTATTCTGTTATAATAATTGAAAAACCTCTTTTTGAGTCAGCTTATTGCAGTACCTTATTAAACATAGTTATTTGTATAGATAGATGCAACATTGAAGTGCAGCAACACTTATTGACTCGAGCACTATGATGGGTACTCATTCTATTATATATCGCGGGAATATAAGGTCTCATTTTAGGGAAGGAGAGATTTGACAATCTGCCTTGCTTCTTGATCACAGACCCGCCTGCTAGGATTCTAGGGGTAGAATGTTTTTAAAAAAAATACTCACGGCTATTTATCTATTTTTAATTATTATTGTTTTTCTTGCTATGTGTTAATAATATTCTTAATACTCTAAACATTTATAGCAATCAAACTTTTAAGATTATGCTGCGTTATCATATTGACATTTAGACACCTAATTTTGGTATGTACCAATTATTCAAAAATTTTTTTTTTCATAATAATTTATTCTCAATCATTCATTCTCATTCTCACTCTCAACCTAATAATATACGTATGTATAGTACAAGTTTCATTACCAGTTATACCTAATCTAAGTAATGTACAATGTTATTAACATCGTAAATTACTTTTGTGACGCCAGATGTCGCCTTTAAAGCACATTTTCTTTCAAACCATCCCAAGGGCGTTCTAAAAATTTCGAGACCTTAATGATATCTTTTGGCTTAGTGTTTTAATTTAGATATTACCATTTTGCATTGAACATAAAAAGTATTTTTTATCAAGTATACTATAATTATTGATTTCATTTAGGTAATATGTATTTGGGAAAAGAAATGACGCAGTTAAATAATCTTGGTCCTAATTATATGAGATAAACATTCCAAGTAATTAATGAAATATATTTTCAATATCATTACAATCAATGAACAATTCTTACACGTAAAAACTCAATCGCTTACCTATACATTTCGATGAGTTTGATTTAGAGACAAATAAGTTTTTACTGTGAGCAATATTGGCCAAGTGGCCTCAGCGTGCGACTCTCATACCTGAGGTCGTAGGTTCGATCCCCGTCGATGCACCGATGGAGTTTCTTTCTATGTGCGCATTTAACATTTGCTCGAACGATGAAGAAAAACATCGTGAGGAACCGACATGTATTAGACCCAAAAAGTCGACAGCGTGTGTCAGGCACTGGAGGCTGATAACCTACTTGCCTATTAGATTTTTAAAAAATATCATGAAACAGATTCAGACATCTGAGGCCAAGACCTAAAGAGGTTGTAGCGCCACTGATTTATTTCATTTTATTTAAGTTTTTACCCGATTAAACATTTGTAAACTGACATTTAAATTCATCATGGGCCTTCATCTAATCAATATTTTATCACACAATCTAATCCGATAATAGCGAATAAAAGTTGCAATAATGAATGAGTAATAAATCACAACGAATGATGTTAATCAAAATTTCCATACTAATGGCTTTGGCATCTATTTTTCGATGTCCCTTAAATTTTATTACATATCAATGCAAATTAGACTTTATTATAATATAAATTAGATATAATATCAAGTTTATTAAGGTCAACACAGAATTGCTCTTAGTTATTCCCCGATGGGGGGAATAACGTTTTGATAGTGTTACCACTTAGAATAAACTTGTATGGGGTGGATATATGAATATGTGAATTACATTTTTAAACAGGTTCATCGTCGAAATAGGTCATGCAACACGGTATTTTGAATAACGAACTTAAACTTAGGCATTTACAAAGTGTTTATTTGAATAATACAAAAAGAAAATATTTTTAACGAAATAATTACATATATACTAAACCAAATATGAATACTTAAGTAATTCTATTTGAAAATATATCTCAGTAGTATGGATTCCCGGGGACTGCCTCACTCGCTGCCTCAGTCAACCTAACCCCCGTGTGTTTCTAGCTCAGCGGCAGCCCCGCCTAAAAAAAAAAAAAAAAAAAAAGTTTGGTCTCTTTCCCCACTAAACAGACCGTGCTGAGTCGATAGCACTCACTCCCGAAGCGATATTTCTCTCTGTTTCGAAGTTAGGTTTTGCTATACGTTGCAAATTAATCGATTTACTAATCACCTCATAATAAGAATGTAACGTCTCGTCCAACACGTAATCCTCATTTACTAATCACCGAGTCAGTTTCGTATCCATAATTAGCAAATTACCATGCGCATTTATCTGCAAATGCACCAGGATAGATGGGAAAAGGATTTAGCGGAACATTAAAAATATGATTTCATTCAATACAACTTTACTAGTGTCATGTCATTTCTTGGTGAGTCACACGAAAAATTTCTGAGGTAATCTTCCAAGCTGAAACCCCAGAACTTGTAGTACAAATATACTACACAATACTCCCCACAAAAGGCAGAATAGATGTCCTGAACGCTAGCTGTATTATAGCTCCATACTCGACAATTTCTTCTTAAAAAATCCGCTAGTACTCTAATAGGTTTACGTCCAAATGAATCAAAATATTCTCCAATTTTTCCGTGGTTGATATGAATAGCTACCCAATGAGATCCTGGTTGTGAGTCAGGGTCGAGATTGCATATAATAAATGTGGGTAAGTGTATGTGCATTGGTAGGCGATTCGAGGGGTAAACGCTATACTGGATACTGGGATGTATTTTATGGAGACTCATTTGCAGGTTTAATGTATTCATTTTTACTCCAACGCGTCCCAATAAAACTGAATAGTTTTCTTTAAAAGATTTTATTTATACATTAAAGTTACTCTACAATATAAATACGGTAATATCTAAATAAAACAATAATATGAAAACATTATCTTACAAAATATTATAAAACACATAAATAAAATTTTTTAATGAGTAATGAAATTATCTACAACTAAATTTAATAAACATATTACATATTAATAATTTAGTTCACATTTTTCTTTTGTTTTTTTTACTTGGAATTGCTAACGAGTTTATAATGGCCCAGTGGTATCGTATCTATATTATTTGGTAGAATGTATCGCTTGGTATCATTAAAAGATAAACATGTTTTATTAATTTCTTGGGTGACAATTGTATGTTTTAACGATTTAAATCGATACATTTTACAAAATTGAATATTTTTATTAAATAAACATGACTTATAATTGTCTAACGTTAATTTTTTTGTGACATATTTCTTAACACCCTTCGCCTTAGTAATAATTTTATCATCTACCTGTAATGCATACATTTTTGATCGCAAACCTACAAATTCTGTAAAGATTTTACCACAATTTTCATCTTTGAAATAACCTGTTTTTTTCTTATTTAATTTAGGAAAGTTAAAAACATTGTTTGCATCATAATCTGATGTATCGAAATGTGTACAAATGTCTGGTTTTATATCATTATAAAAGTTACTAGTAAATATTTGATAAATGAGACTGTCGGTATCTGTGTACAGTAGCTTCAGATTGGAAGTAAATTTCTCTTTCATGTAATTATAGTGGAAATCATACATCAGCGTTTTAGATATATCTAATATACAAAATCCGAGATAAATAGGTTTATTATATATTAACTTCATTTTATTTAATTGAATTGCAACAAGACTATCAGAAAATATTGACACACTGTGAAAATTTGGTTGAGCAATTAGATCTCCAGCTCCCAATACTTTGCCCCTATTTTCCCAGTGGGTTAATAGTTTAACGTTTACACGTTTCTCAATATTTTCCATAGTCTTACCAAAAACAGCGTTGTTCATGAGTTTATAGAAATCTTTCTCAAAATCAGAATTAGCTTGGGTTCTTAATTGTGTATTAAGGTCTATATATTTATTTAACCATGGACTCTGCTTAAATTTTAATATTCTATAAACTTTTAATAATTTTAAACCCATTTTCAAACATTGAATTAAATTTCGATAATGAATAATATATTTGGATTTATTGTTTAAGTTTGGAATCAATCTAATTTCCTTAGCGTCCCCAACTGGTATATTTTCTGGACAAAGAGGAAAATCCTTTATTGAATTACCGCATGACATAAAAATAAAAAAAGCTGTGATAAATGTTAAAAACAGCGATGACGCCTGTTTTAAGTGGGCACTGTTATCTGCTTTATTTCCAAAACACAAAAATTCGGATAGAGTATCATCATACACCAAATACAGTCATAAATTAAAATTTGGTAATATTAAATTTCCAGTTAAATTAAACGATATTCATAAAATTTAAAGTCTCAATAATATTAGCATTAATGTTTTTGGATTGGAATATAATGAACAAAGAAAAAAACATTGTATTGTCGGGCCATTGTATTTTACAAAGAATAAAATGCCGACTCATATAAATTTACTATATTTGACACAGGGTAAAATCGGTCATTACTGTTATATAAAAAATATGTCACGGTTAATAAGTAGTCAAATTTCGAAATCCAAGGAAGCTATATATCTATGCGACTTTTGTTTACAATATTTTTCAACATCTGAACGTTTAAATAACCATCAAAAAAATGATTGCAGACATATTTGTACACAAATACCAAACGCAGATAAAAATAAAAAAAATTGGTGGGGTGATATTGTATCTGAAAGTAAATTAAGTTTTGATGAATTTCAACGTAAATTGATGTTACCTTTTGTTATATATGCGGATTTTGAGGCTTTTTTGAGCCCTTTAGCATCATGTTCAAACGATCCTTCAAAATCACAAACTTCCAAACATCTTTGGCGTGGTTATAATCTTCATTAGAAATAATGGAATCTGTGAGAGTACTATAAAAGTGTGAAAGTTCTGGAAGTTGATTGTAGTTTAATGTATCAAAATCTTTAATGAATTCATATGGAAATACACCTTTTTTAGTCAGTCGTTTAAAGTCTTCTGAATTGGGAAAGCATTTTGATAATTCTTTAAAATTATTATTGTTTAAATTTTTTTGCTAAAGTATATAAGCTACTGGGTAAAAATTTTAGGGAATCCACAAAACGTAAAGTTACATTACTGTTATTTATTTTAAGTACCTTTGAAAATGATATGTATTTTTCTTTATTTTGCGGGAGTACTTCTACCTGACCTTCATCAAAGTTTAATGCGTGTACGATAAAATGTGCATCATAATGACTTAAATTGTGCAAGAAGACTGGTATAGTGTAAGGCGTTTGAACATGATGCTAAAGGGCTCAAAAAAGCCTCAAAATCCGCATATATAACAAAAGGTAACATCAATTTACGTTGAAATTCATCAAAACTTAATTTACTTTCAGATACAATATCACCCCACCAATTTTTTTTATTTTTATCTGCGTTTGGTATTTGTGTACAAATATGTCTGCAATCATTTTTTTGATGGTTATTTAAACGTTCAGATGTTGAAAAATATTGTAAACAAAAGTCGCATAGATATATAGCTTCCTTGGATTTCGAAATTTGACTACTTATTAACCGTGACATATTTTTTATATAACAGTAATGACCGATTTTACCCTGTGTCAAATATAGTAAATTTATATGAGTCGGCATTTTATTCTTTGTAAAATACAATGGCCCGACAATACAATGTTTTTTTCTTTGTTCATTATATTCCAATCCAAAAACATTAATGCTAATATTATTGAGACTTTAAATTTTATGAATATCGTTTAATTTAACTGGAAATTTAATATTACCAAATTTTAATTTATGACTGTATTTGGTGTATGATGATACTCTATCCGAATTTTTGTGTTTTGGAAATAAAGCAGATAACAGTGCCCACTTAAAACAGGCGTCATCGCTGTTTTTAACATTTATCACAGCTTTTTTTATTTTTATGTCATGCGGTAATTCAATAAAGGATTTTCCTCTTTGTCCAGAAAATATACCAGTTGGGGACGCTAAGGAAATTAGATTGATTCCAAACTTAAACAATAAATCCAAATATATTATTCATTATCGAAATTTAATTCAATGTTTGAAAATGGGTTTAAAATTATTAAAAGTTTATAGAATATTAAAATTTAAGCAGAGTCCATGGTTAAATAAATATATAGACCTTAATACACAATTAAGAACCCAAGCTAATTCTGATTTTGAGAAAGATTTCTATAAACTCATGAACAACGCTGTTTTTGGTAAGACTATGGAAAATATTGAGAAACGTGTAAACGTTAAACTATTAACCCACTGGGAAAATAGGGGCAAAGTATTGGGAGCTGGAGATCTAATTGCTCAACCAAATTTTCACAGTGTGTCAATATTTTCTGATAGTCTTGTTGCAATTCAATTAAATAAAATGAAGTTAATATATAATAAACCTATTTATCTCGGATTTTGTATATTAGATATATCTAAAACGCTGATGTATGATTTCCACTATAATTACATGAAAGAGAAATTTACTTCCAATCTGAAGCTACTGTACACAGATACCGACAGTCTCATTTATCAAATATTTACTAGTAACTTTTATAATGATATAAAACCAGACATTTGTACACATTTCGATACATCAGATTATGATGCAAACAATGTTTTTAACTTTCCTAAATTAAATAAGAAAAAAACAGGTTATTTCAAAGATGAAAATTGTGGTAAAATCTTTACAGAATGTGTAGGTTTGCGATCAAAAATGTATGCATTACAGGTAGATGATAAAATTATTACTAAGGCGAAGGGTGTTAAGAAATATGTCACAAAAAAATTAACGTTAGACAATTATAAGTCATGTTTATTTAATAAAAATATTCAATTTTGTAAAATGTATCGATTTAAATCGTTAAAACATACAATTGTCACCCAAGAAATTAATAAAACATGTTTATCTTTTAATGATACCAAGCGATACATTCTACCAAATAATATAGATACGATACCACTGGGCCATTATAAACTCGTTAGCAATTCCAAGTAAAAAAAACAAAAGAAAAATGTGAACTAAATTATTAATATGTAATATGTTTATTAAATTTAGTTGTAGATAATTTCATTACTCATTAAAAAATTTTATTTATGTGTTTTATAATATTTTGTAAGATAATGTTTTCATATTATTGTTTTATTTAGATATTACCTTATTTATATTGTAGAGTAACTTTAATGTATAAATAAAATCTTTTAAAGAAAACTATTCAGTTTTATTGGGACGCGTTGGAGTAAAAATGAATACATTAAACCTGCAAATGAGTCTCCATAAAATACATCCCAGTATCCAGTATAGCGTTTACTCCTCGAATCGCCTACCAATGCACATACACTTACCCACATTTATTATATGCAATCTCGACCCTGACTCACAACCAGGATCTCATTGGGTAGCTATTCATATCAACCACGGAAAAGTTGGAGAATATTTTGATTCATTTGGACGTAAACCTATTAGAGTACTAGCGGATTTTTTAAGAAGAAATTGTCGAGTATGGAGCTATAATACAGCTAGCGTTCAGGACATCTATTCTGCCTTTTGTGGGGAGTATTGTGTAGTATATTTGTACTACAAGTTCTGGGGTTTCAGCTTGGAAGATTACCTCAGAAATTTTTCGTGTGACTCGCCAAGAAATGACATGACACTAGTAAAGTTGTATTGTAACATAATGCAAATAAACACATAAAACACGGAAATCATATTTTTAATGTTCCGCTAAATCCTTTTCCCATCTATCCTGGTGCATTTGCAGATAAATGCGCATGGTAATTTGCTAATTATGGATACGAAACTGACTCGGTGATTAGTAAATGAGGATTACGTGTTGGACGAGACGTTACATTCTTATTATGAGGTGATTAGTAAATCGATTAATTTGCAACGTATAGCAAAACCTAACTTCGAAACAGAGAGAAATATCGCTTCGGGAGTGAGTGCTATCGACTCAGCACGGTCTGTTTAGTGGGGAAAGAGACCAAACTTTTTTTTTTTTTTTTTTTTTAGGCGGGGCTGCCGCTGAGCTAGAAACACACGGGGGTTAGGTTGACTGAGGCAGCGAGTGAGGCAGTCCCCGGGAATCCATACTACTTATCTCTGAATAATTTTAATATATTTTTTTATTTTAGTTATTTATTAACACTTCGTTACATTACAATATAAAAAAATTAACATAATTAAATGAAAAGGAGAGAAAGACGTCTTCAATAATTGACATTGCTTATGCCAAAATGAATTATTATTATTTGAAATTAAATTACAATATATATGTCGCAGATTCGTAGTGACTTATTATGGCCTCCTTTTTTAACAAATCACTGCGCACTGGGTTCAGACGAAGAGGCCGATCAGAGAGTAACTGAACTTAACGATCAATTCAACGCACTACTGACTTGACTTTGACACATTGACCATTTACAACGTGGAAGATGTCTATTATTCATTCCTCTCAAAATGGCGCATACCTCAAGCCCTTAATTATCGTGGTGAGCCCGCCCAATAGCTTTGAGAGAATCCCACCAACTCGAATCTTCAATCCCACCTGTAGGGCTCCGTCTATTACCTTAGGTCTTTTGGTGCAGACATCCCGTACTAACTTATGTATTTATATGAGAATTTTTACAAAACTTATTTATGTGTTAGGTTACGTCTGTAGTGCTTAGAGATCCGTAGGGTTGCTAGGTTCTTATATTTCACTCTCTCATATACTTAGTTACCTAATGCACATACATAAACTACATATTATACTATACTGATACACCTGACATTGAATATTTATATCAATTAAACCACACTATTCACAGTCCACTGGCTGGCAATCTGTACATCTATGATATTGCATAGTGTTGCCATTCAAATAAAACAAATGAAATCGGTTATTATTTCATAATCGCTGATATATACATACGTATATTACCTGTGGCAAGTGCCTCTGCGCAGCATTATAATTTGTTATTGTAAAATTCCATTTAAGACAAATTTGCACGCCATTGTATGTGTATAAGAATATGCGAACATTAGATTGTACCACCAAAACATTTTTGTATCGTATTCTTGCAAATAAATATTATTATTATTAATTCAGTATCATTATCTAATAAAACGCCGGATAACTAAGCCAATTCTCTGAATCTCTAAGTGCCGTTTCTACTTACTATACTTCTAACAACCAATTTTGCTGACACTTATTCATTTATCTGATAGCTTTTTATCCTGGTATTTCCCCGTAATACAGTTACGGGTTAAATAACATTTACGTGTGCATCACTATGATCCGCTACTTGATTCGCATTTTACTGTGCCTAAATTCACGGAATACTATTTATATGATGAAACTTATGTTTCTTTGTACTAAGTCAACCGTGTATGGGTTATTTTAACAAAACATAATATTTATTCTAATTAAAAGCTGTCGTAAAACAAATTTTTGTGGATGCTTGGCCGAAATTTTAGTTCTGCAGAAGAGGGCTATTCGTGCAACCTGTAATTTAAAATATAGGGAATCTCTGAGAGATAAATTCAAGGAAATTAATATACTTACCTTTCCCTCGCAATATATTTATGAAAATATTATGTTTGTATACATTGTAAAAGTAAATGTCAATACTCGGAACAAACGCAGGCTGCAATTTCCCCGTACTAGACTATGTAAAGTTAGTAATTCTTTTTTGGGAAAGGGGATACTCTTCTATAATAAAATCCCAGAGGCTCTTTTATCTCTGCCTTTTAATAAATTTAAGAAATGTATTAAAGAAAAGCTGTGTAAAAAGGCTACTATAATGTTAGCGATAAAAGGGCCTGGGACTAGTGCTGGGCAGGCTACTTCTAATTAATTTGATATATTTGTTTTAAATATTGTTTGATGATTTGCTTTTTTAAAAGAGTACCGAGAGTTTTTTACGCCGGCTTTTTTTCTCGGCCTACACCCTCTGTCTTCTTTGCCGATGAATAGGGATGCCTACAGGTTCGAATTGATTGACATGGAATAAGTGATACCTAGATGATCTTATGTTCCAAAATAAACGTATTTTAACAAAGAGTTCTTTCGTGATTTGTGTGCTGCGTGGAACCTTCTTAAATTGTCATGATATTTTCACACATGTCATGTCATCATGTCATATATGCATAACATATCACCGCGATCTGTGTTTGAGAGCAAAAATAAAATAACATAAAAATAAATAAAATAAAACCGATCACGTTGATAAAGAGAATTTGGACAACACGTCAAAATGTCCTTTGATATCATCTATTTGACAGATAACTTTGTATGTTTTATTTAATACTTTTTGAGTGACTGATCCGTCGGGAGTCGACACAGATTTATCTAAAAGATACATATACATTAAGTTTATTATTTTATGCCTTGCTTTTACGTGTAGATAAATTATTGTTTTAATACATCGTTTCTTCACTAGAGATGAAACAGTATGATTAAGGGCCTGTTTCACAATGGATAAGTTTCAAATAAGGTATTTATTACTTATTGCTAGTATCCTAGTGTTTGTTGCGTTTCACGACTGTCAGATAGCGCTATTTGTCATGAAACGCGTAGTTTCTTATTCGGAACTTTTATCTTCCAAATAATTTATGTGTTGCATAGCTATTTGGTACTTTATCCATACATTGTGAAACAGACCCTAACTCTAATAAGTAAATTTAGTCTGTATTTAATATAAGAAAGTGTCCACTTCTAACAGTCTATTAAGACAAGTTCGTGCGTTGATTATTTGCTACTGTTTGACACTTAAGACTAACATTCACTACCAATAATTCACTAATTCAAATGTTTTTGTCCTTTTCAATAATCTCACTATCTATATTATAAATGACAAATCACAGGCAGTTTGGCAGGTTTGAAAACTGAATTGAATTGTAAACATTTTTTGTATCAATAAAACCTAAGTATGTTTATATATACACTCTGTATATATAAAGATGAACGAACTTGCTATACCTATACTCCCATCACATTAACGCGATAAGGAATTTACAGTTTCAATATATTAGCTGTTAAATAATATAGAAACATCGAACATTCGTTGCAAATTTTGCTCATATTTCCGATATAGGGCCGACGAAGAGGATATTAACTATTCAATCATTAACTAACGTTAACTATCAAAAACTTCTTTGTAAAAAATGTAGCAACAAGGGAGCATATTTATCTCGTTAACTTTGACATCACAATAGATCACGGGTTTATGGTAATTTTACAATTCTCAATAACGAATCGTTAGGGCATTTCTAGTTGAGCCGGGCGAGGGGCACGCCAATTTATTTTTCGGTCGCGATCCAATTATTTTTGGGCACGTTAGTGAAGCATAAATCTGTAGGGTCGGCTCACCCGGGTATCCGACACCCGCCTCATAATACTCCCAACTAAGTTATTGCTTAACCGCTGACAGTTGCGAAACATCGTTTACATAAAATCGAGAGTTTATTTTTACATGGGATTGTTGCTTTTAGGATTTTCACCGATCGGTGTAGTTTTTTGTTATTGTGGAATGTTTACGTCGTAAAATGAATTGTACTGCGCCGACGAAAAATACTAAACAAATTAGCGCTACAACCTTTTAAGGTCTGGGCCTCAGATTTCCGTATCTGTTTCATGATCAATCTAATAGGCAAGTCGGTGATTCGCCTGAGCCTGGGGCACGCCGTCGACTTTTTTGGTCAAAGGGAAGTCAGTTTCCTCACGATGTTTTCCGTCCCCGAAGCGAAAGATATGCGCACATAGACAGAAAGCCCTTTGGTGCACTGCCAAGGATGGAACCTTGGGGGAAGACTCTTGGGAATGAGTCGCAACCTGAAGTCACTTTTTTTTTTTTTTTATTGAGGTGAAAATGCACTTATCAAGAATGTCGAGCTTGACGCGAGGACTGTGGGGCTGGCTCTACACTCAAATCCCTCTGCGAGGGGTAGCGAGACCCACTAAAAACAAATCAGCCCATCACACGCCCTTAAAATAGGCCCTCGGGGTTCGCTAGGCATTCTTCCCAAGGAACCTGAAGCCACTAGGACAACACTGCTCATCTGTGGCTATGAATATTCATAGGGCAGAGCAGTAACTGGTCAATTATAATCACCAACTTTTTAATAGAAAAAAAATATATTTTTATAAAACACACGGGATAATCAAAGTATTTGTAACTAGTGACCCGCCCCAGCTTCGCACGGGTGCAATGCTGATGAAAAGCAGGTTTTTATTATATATTGTTATTTCCGTCGCTGGAAAGCTCCGATAATATACGCGACATATACCATATAGACATATACCATCATGGACTTTTCTGTAGACCTTTTCAATGTGTACAATACTTAGTACATTATTTTGATAAAACTCGTAGGGTTCAGCCTGCATTTGCATTTAAGCGGAAAAAATGTAATTATTTACGACATCACAGTAGAAACCTCAAAAATAACAGTACTTCTCCACTATTTAATGGATGTTATAATACATATAAACCTCCCTCTTGAATCACTCTATCGATTAAAAAACCGCATCAAAATCCGTTGCGTAGTTTCAAAGATTTAAGCATACAAAGGGACATAGGGACAGAGAAAGCGACTTTGTTTTATACTTTGTAGTGATTTGCAATTCTTTACTAAAAAATACCTATCGTCTGACCAGACAAGCTATATTAACATGTAAAATATATATATGTATATTTATTATTATTAGGACTTAAACAAAACATCGGAATTTGAAAGATCTGGTTTCTCGCGTTTTAGTATAAGATGTCTTGTATATAATAAATTCATATTCTTGTTTCTTGTTACAGGTAATCTTCACGTTTCAAATAACAGGAATCTCATTTGTAAGTCAAGACATTAGCATTCATAACACTGAAGGGAAATATAAAAAATAACTGGAAATGTTTGAGTTTTAACCATTTAAGTTAATTACAGTAGGAGTTTATAGCTTCATTATTAATCTTAGACTGTGCTTGGCAAATAACTTTGGATGGCCCCTTCAAGTTAATGCAAGCGATTCTTTACCTTATTTCTTAATTTAAATATATATTTAGGGTTATTTTTGAAAACAGCATTAAAGGGTTGGCATAAGAAGCGCCATGCTGTCACAGCAATTACAAGTTATAAGTATACCTATTTCTTTAGATAATAATGTAAAGAAAGTTTAGTTACCTTTAAAGCCTTCGTGAAGTACGCATTAAAAGTGTAATTAGTAGTCTTTATTGATTAGGACTTTCACATCTGAGAATATAATTATATAATAAATATGGTTTTTTTTAACTGGGGGCAAATGGATAGGAGGATGTTAAGTTACACCCACGGACACTCAATGCCAGAGCACTCGCGAGTGCGTTGTCGGCCTTTTATAAATTCATACGCTTATGTATAAGTAGCTGAATTATTTATTTATGAAAATACACAAAAGCATTTACAATATAATTGTCTACAGCGTAAGTTACGTTCAAATATACTTTATTCCTCAAGTCTTCAAAAAACATTCACTGAGTTAAATGTGTACTTTGTTTTATCAAATTGTTAGAAATAAAGCTACAACAATATTTTTACAAAAGTCCAGGTACATCGCATCGCTGTTACAACAGGCAAAAAAAACCGAGACGCCCGTTCTCTAAAGTTCTAAAATGTATATACAAGTAATAACAAGTATTATGAACAATTAAATCTAATGCTTACAAAAATATATATCTGTAATATATAAGTATACTGGCACACTCGGCCAAGCGTCGCTGTAGTAGTAATAATATACTATTCAAGGGAAACGGATGTGATAGTTTATATGAAACGTTGGTACTTTTAACACAGCGCCATCTGTTACAATTGTATCAAATAATAAACAAATATTCGCAATAAAATAATATTGCGGGTATAGATTGAGATGTAAGCTATCCTATCTTTTAAGTTAGATCAAACTGCACACTGTCTGCAAATTTGATTGATATCGATTCGGTACTTTAGAAGTCCATAGCGGATAAACAACGTGACATGTAATTTATATATATTAAGATGTGTATGATATATTCTTTAAAGGAATAGATATGAATTAGAAATCAGTGCCCTGCGCTTCAATACGATACCGTTTAAGCTAAACAAACAGTGATTCAATTCAACAAATAAGCTATGAACTAAGCTACTATACAAATAATAGTAGTAGCCTAGATTGGATTTTGTTGACGACACAAGTCAAAAAAACTAATAAACCAATTATATCTACCAGAATGTTTCAAACCCCGCGTTAGTTTCATTAATTGTACAATCCATCGAAACAATTACGTACCCTTCCACACCCCAATAAAATCACAAGGAGTGTTCGAATAAAAACCCCTCAACATAATTAGTGGGTAATGGCCCTAAATGCAATAAATCTTTGGAAAGTTGAGTCGACGGCAAGTCGATAGCGTGCGGTTGGGTCAACCTAACCGTTAGTTGAGCAACAATTACTTAAAATAATTGTTTTTACAAATTGTATATAACTGGAGTTTAAAAAGGGAACCGAAATAGAATAAACATTTTACACTTTGACCCGTAACCAGTATATTAGGGCACTTAAACAATTTTGTAACTTTTAAAATACCTACAAAAGTATTTACAATTTGAACTAAGAATGTAACAGATGATACCATATATACACTGATTATTAATTACTAATATATATACTATGAGCACTATATTCGTGTGTCTAAGTGTGTGTGCATAGTATAGTTATACATTCAACATAACAGGCACATACGGATTCATTACAGTAGTAAGTTTTTATGGTCGTTTTTAGACTTTAATAATAATTATTGAGAACGTACAGTACTTTAATAAATCCGTAAGATTAGCTTTTTAGTTTGTTTTATTATTATTTTTGTATTTCGATTAAGGTTCTATTTTTTTAATATAACATTTGGTTATGTACTCATTGATAAGGCCCCCTTATACCTTACAAGATCGCCTCTTCCAGGCAACCCTAATAAAGGAAAACGTAAAAAAATAAATATAATAGTAAAGTATTTTTACAAATAAACATTTAATATTTTTACTTATTTACCTATTTTCATATGTTACTATAACGTTAATCTGGAACTTATAAAGTCATAATATTATAATACTATGTACTACATAATTTCATACATGGGTTGTACCTGAGATAAGTCGGCTTACGCATAATGTTTCCTTCATAGTAGACAGGGTTTGCGTACGACATTAAAAATCAGTCACACGTTAAACTAACTGCGTAGATGTTTTTTTATTGTTAAAAAACGTACAACTGTTATTCGGCGAGTATTTTCAGAGCTTTAAAAAGGGGTTCAATGTGATCAGTTGTTTGTGGATTAAATTAGGTTAAATATCCCCTAAACATAGTAATGGCTCCTAATGTAATAAATCTTGGGAAAGCTAGTCAACTTGACGGTAAGTCGATAGCTTGCGGTTGGGTCAACATTAGTTTCAATGTTACAATTACAAGTGACATAGATATTATATAACTATGTCACATGTAATTATTATAATATTATGTTTTTTTTAATATTATTATAATATAATTTTAGTTATATTATATTATTTCCTTGCTCTTATATCAAATACAATGATTTTTTCTTATTGCGTCGATTTTTTTTTTATCAGGCAATCAGTTCCTGCAGAATAAAAGACCGTGCGACTCACGGACTTCGTCAAAGATGTTGACCCCCAAAAAAATAGAAAAAAAGCCAGTGCAGGGCGTACTAGAGAAAATTGGAAAAGGCTATCATCGTCCAAAAATGTATAAAAAAGTATCACTATCAACTATCAGCGAACCATACAAAATCTATCACTATCACGAAAGAAATATATAATAAAGAAATTCAAAATTCTTCTTTATTGCCACTCTTTCCTTGACTTGTTGACACGATGTTCCAAGTTGGTAACCAGCTGTTACCCATAAAACAGCCTGAATACAGCTTATGGGGGAACTGGCGAAGATATGAGACTTCCCTCAAGTGCGGACAAGTTCTACTTTGCGTCTACGCCTTTTTGTAATGTCAGTACATTTGATCCGCAGCATTCTACGATAAGACTATATATGAAAGGGTTTTCATGTAGCCACTTATACAAAGTGTGCATTATAAATAACTACGCATTGTGTATGTCTAGATTTATTTATAGACGTCGTATTATAAAAACAAATATATACATTATAACTATTGTTTTTGTTATTCTTCGATAACCGATTCTGTGTGCCCACGGGCAAAGGTCTCCCCGATATTCTAGTTATATTATATCATATTAAATACGCTAAAACAGCTTATCCCTAAGGTTAATTCTGCTGTCATCTCATTACTGTTCCTAACGTATTTACGTGGCCCCCAGGGTAAAGCCGACTAGCCGGAACGATGTAATTTAACTGAATTTACATATTTAACATAGATTTTCGGTTTTGTAATCAATAAAATGTCAAATAAATCGCATTTGTAACGCTCGATTTTGTTTCTTTTAGGATTTATATGATGGAAAATTTGCTATTTACTTACATGGTATTAAATTGGCGTAAATTGATACGATTGCCAAACAATATATTTATGTCGTTAGAGCATTAAAAAACTGACTCTGTACTTTTCATAATTAATATCGATGACCCCAAAAAGGGTGGTATATACTAGATCAATCTCACTTCTGGGTTTGTGTAGTTTGTTTAGAATAGTGGATATTGTTCGTGATCACGATGTTATTCTTAAAGATATCCAATCAGGAGAAGGAGAATCTTAAAAGGCCGGCAATGCACTCGCGAGCCCTTTGGCATTGAGAGTGTCTATGGGCGGTATCACTTAACATCAGGTGAGCCTCCTGCCCGTTTCCCCCCAGTTCTAAAAAAATCGACCCAGGATCACAGAGTTGAGAATCCGGCAAGGCGAAGGTAACCAAAGCAGTCTAGGTTTTTAAATCATTGACTAATAAACAAGACGATGAGACATATAGATCTCTACTTAATTCTCCGCAAGCCATACTTCATATACATTTATACGAAATTCAATCCAGGCTTATTTGATTGAATTCGAAATCCTCAGTAAATACAATTTGCCTGAAATCTTTTGACGATGCTATGAATGAATTAGGATTTATATATAACCTATACAAATAAATTTCCTACTACCGCGGAATTCTTAAATATAGATTAGACAACAAACGTGGTGCTGATATAAGCTGAAAACAGAATGTACAGAGGACCTATGGATAGTATAGCAACTACAACTTACGGCGCATGGCTGATGTCTGTGATAACGCGTTTGAGCCTTAAATATACACAAGGAAGGAAGAAGCAATCAATTAATCGTGCTTTTTTAAGAATATATATGTTTTCCTAATTTGTTTAAAATCTCGAGTTGGTGGTTTGTGCAAGCGAACAAGGAGTGCAAAGGGCTCTAGTAAAACTGTGGAAATTCATGTTCTCTTCCGTGTCAGGGAAGAGGAATAAAAAAGGAATAGAATCTTAATATAATATTTTCTGGTTACCGATAAGGCTAGAAAATACTTTGCTTACAAATTATTTTTCTTATATTTTTATCAAAAAGTAAAATACATGAGGCAGAAACGAGATGGCACGTTTGACTATGGTTGGTCAACGAATCGACGGATCTTGTCGCGTGTCGATTGAGCTAGAAAGGTCCAATCACAATTAAGCGAACCATACAAAACGTATCGTCTTTTGTTTAACAATTATAATAAGAATTGTGTATATAATCTTACACTTTTCTAACTAAAAAAAATTTGAGCCGTCACGGGACGCCTGGCAGATGTGAAACATCGAAATTATTTTGTGAAGTAATATGCAGAAAAGAACAGATTGTCATAGGAACTAAATATGTCATAATGATAAAAAAAAATATTACGATTTTTTTTTCCAGATAACAATGTCTATTTATTGAATAAGCATTTATTTTTATTAAATACAAAAATTTACTACTGCATATAAATTGTATGTATATACCATCATATAGCGTGGCGATGCGTCGCCACGCCAGAAATCGGCTTTACGTGCGGCTATAGATGTTTCACATCAAAAACCTACTTTTCTAACTAAAAAACCTAACATTTATTTACAAACGTTATGTTCGTTTGCCTTTTACTTATGGATTGTTTTTATTATATTATTACGTTAGTTAATAAAGAATAAATCCTTAAACGATCCAAAAAAGTTTTTCAAATAAATAAGAATCACTGCATAATTCTGATTTTTAATACTCGTTTACGAGAAAAATTAATGTGGCAACTGGCACCAGAGTTAACTCCAGCTAATTACATTTGAACTAAAACGATTTCTCAAAGACGCGAAGCGTAATCAGGGACGGAAGAAAAATTTTAACGGTCTGAAAATTACCAAGTAAAAGCGATATTTTGCTACTATCCACGACTTTGCGCTAGTGCGAAAATATTATTGCACATTAAAATTCACTAAAAATATTTATTCCTCAGCAAATTTACACATATACTCAATATTCTTATGACATGATAATAATAAAACTTTATTCATCATAATAACATAAAACTTACAAAATATTTAATAATTGAAGATAGAAGTTACTGAACGGTCATACTGCTAAAAGCAGTTTCTTACAGACAACGACACAAATAATATGAAAATAAGATACAATACCAAAGCTAAAACTACAGTAAACTCCTCAATATAAAAATACATATTGAGAAAAATATCAAACCTTATCAAACACTAAATTTATTTAATTTAGTCTAATAATAAACTATATATTAATATATTTTGTATAATTAGTTATTTTTTTACTATCGCACATGAACAAAGACAAGATATCATGACATTCAAAAATATTAAACTAAACTTGGAACTTGGGAGTCCAAAAAAAAAAGATCATTGCTGCCAGTCTATAAATCATTTATTTATACGTATGTCGTACTTGCCAATATGACGTGGGTTGCTCACTTTATCAATATAATGTAAAAGGTTACAAGGTTTCTCCAAACTTAGATTCTAGCTATTGCTTTGATTCCGGCTTCAACATGCCTGACAGACAGTCCACGGAGCAGATAATGGGATGCAAGCGTAAATTATACATTTAGCAGTGTCCTTTTAGACCAAGCTTCACCAATTCAGCAGTTATTATAACAGACAACTTTCAGTAATATAGTGGAACCTGAAGAAGAGTAGAAGTCCTTCAGCGGCCCCGGCTGTGTGCCGATTGACTTTCTAACTGCGCATTAAACACTTGCTCTGAACGGTGAAATGCATCCTTAGAAAAACATGTCTCGGCATGTGTCAGACAGAAAGCTGCTCACCGACTTGTCTATGAAATAAAAATTATCAACTGCAATTGGAGACCAAATACCCATATAGAGTTTGACACTGGATTGTTAACGTTTAATATATTTCTACGAGTCAAAATAATGTTCTTAGAATTAAAATATTTTTCAATTAAAGGGATATTAACAAAGCAGTTTCTAAAATATTCAAGAAAAGTCCAAATCATAATTTAGGTTTGTTCATTGTAATTATTAAATCACATTAATAATCTCTCTCGCCATTGTTTCGGTTAGTATAACATTAATATTGCAAATTCCACGTGTATTAAAATGTTCGACTTAATATGTTCTGTAATTATAATGTGTTGATAGTTATACAAGCGTATAACTAATATTTTTGTGTGTGATAAAAGGGCTTATTAGTGCAAGTCTCCAAGCCCGAATATTACAGGAAAACTGGTATACATTACATGCCTTCACATAAGTCTAAGTAAAGAGAAATACGAAAACCTCAACCTCAAACAATTACAAAACGAAAAATTATTCAATACATTGAACTAAGTACATAATTCGGCTGTGTTGTTTGAAGGTGTTAAATTGAGGGTATGTATGGTAGGGTGCGGTCTTTATGCAGGCGATTTAGCGCTATGGATATACGTTATATTCCTTTAAGCATATTCCGTGATAGCTTAAACTAGTCAAGGCTAAAATATTTGTCGTTGCATGTCAGGTGCACGACACAAAACTTAGTTGCAAATTATTTCAGTATAATTACTATTTTCTAGTGTAGCCAAGTCCACATTTCAAGGATCGTCATGCTCACTTAAATTTCATTGTGACGGCGTTCATGCGTCGAGTTGTCTCTCCCTAAAATATGGCGAGGAGGCCGATGGCTGGCCATGCGTCATACTCGTGAACGGGTGCTACTTGTGGTGACTGATCGTACTTGATTTCGTGTATACGGTGATATTAGTTGTTTCTACTATGTATTTGCGTGTTGTTTTCAAGAGTAAGTAAGTGCGTGCTCCTATTTCACCATGCCTCCTGCTGAAACATGGTGTAATGGTTGCAGCCTCTTACAAACGTTGTGGAAAAGAGAAAACTTGGCGATTAAAGAGTGGCGGAGAGTTTATTACCAGTTCTACGCCCTTTATTTGAGAACTGGCAGTAAATGAGAAATTTGAAGCATTTAATATACATTTCTTTTTTGACGTTCATAAGTGTACATTATGTTACCTACATGAATAAATGATTTTGAATTTAGATTTTTTTGTGTTGATGTGAGTAACGTAAAGCGCACGATTACTATTTTTATAGACTTTACCTAACCATTTTATTCCGTACTTATCATTTGGTAGTTCCGTAAAATATTTTTGGGAAAACCGCAATTGTCCGCTACAACTTTTATTAGCGAGTCTAGTTTTATTCGATTTTCAAACGCGACAGAACGTCGAAATCCCATTTCTGACCCGTTGATATTTTTCAAATTTCCACGCGGACTCAGAAATAGCCGTTTCGTTTGCTACATTCAAATACGAAATATTTTTTAAATTATGTTTTGTATACCTTTATCGCTTTTTTAATGGACTATTGTAATTAATATATACACATAAAATTTTGTTTGATAGTAAAATATAGAGAATTTATTATTTTTTAGAAATAAGTGATACAATAATTCATAAATGGACTTCATTAAAGAATTGCAATAAATACTGGTAAATATACGTTCTCTCTGGAATATAAATATCCCAAAAATGACTGGACCGATTTTGATGAGTCTTTGTCCTAAGTTGGAATTTTTAGCCAAGTTTTTTTGTCTTTTATTTCAGCTATTTTGACAAAAACACTACATGACATATACTTGAAAGGCTAAATAGATCATCATACTGCATCATACTCAAGCATTTCAGTTGAATTGGTTTGGACATACTTTAGTGGGCAGCTGGTTCTACGTAGTAGAGGAATAATAATAATTAACAGCCTATGAAAACTATTACGAACTTTTTGGAAACACTTGTTGTATCAGCTACCATGCTGAAGGTTTTCATATAAAACGTTTCGGATTTTTTATACAGATTAAAAATTCTATAAACAACGAACATTCGCTAGAAGCTATTTAGCATAACGTGTTTTGCGATCTGATTCCGAAATGAAAGCTTTCGTAACTAAAACAACACGAAACTGCTTTGAATTGCAAAAAATTCTTGTCGCGAATCCCTTTTGGACATATCTTGCAGTAAACGGAAGTTACTAGTAAAAAAATTCGATACTTAGTAAAATAATTAAATATTTGTTAGTTTATGGCTGATCCGATGTTGCCATACGTAACTTAATTCGATGAAAACAATCGCGTAGTGCAATTATAATCCTGTGTTTTGCCGTTCAAATAATTATTGCTTACAAATCTAATTTATGAATTATAAAAATAAAACAGTGGCTTCATATTTTTTTTGGAACAAAGTTCCTTATCGCGCATTGCGAAAGGGTGCAGACGGTAAAAATTAAGACCTAATATTGTAAAGACGAAGCTAGCGACATCTCTATGATGGAACGGAACTTTTTCGTAAAAAAATGTACATAGGTGTCAATAGATGTCTCTATTTTCAGATTTCTTGTCAAAATGACACAATTAATTAATACAACATGATAATTTTAGGTATTCTAATTACTAAAAATTAGCCTACTGCTTAAGTTTATTTAACATTATTCAATAATTGATCGAAAGGAACTTTATTCAACTCCATCCGGGTATCCTTTGACACCTACCAAGTTTTTTTATAATTTTATGGCCTGGTAACGAGACCCTTAAGCCATGTGTTATTTTCGGTCACTAATTCACATGTTATTTTAACGTTCCTCTTGTTTTAGTGGCGTTTCAATAGCCTGCCTATTTTTTGGAACTATTTTTATAGACAAGCAAGTCTGTGCCTGTCATGACGTAGTTTAAATCATTCTTGTACTCGTATGCCTGTTCTATTAATTAATATTTTTTAATTAATATTATTCAGTTATCACTTGTAAGGTTCCAAAAAATTGAAGTGAATCAATTAGTTAACTATATTTTGAAAATGTACGCGTTAATAAACGAAATTATTAATTTATTCTCCTCTTTGTTAATAAAGGCTCAGAGATTCCATTTAGAATTCATACAACAAAGAACAATGAAGAGGCGACTTAATGATTTCACACTAAAAAACAACACAATACATTTATAATTGACTATTTATATTTTATTTGATTGTTTTTACTATGGACTCGAACTTTGCAGAAATTCAGTTCTTTTTCTTACATAAAACAAATAATAAATCACTTTATGAACAAATAATATAGGAGTTGTTCGGATCAATACCTGCACCTGAGTTTCATCATCGGACCACTATGTGGATCCGGCTGCCCACTGAAGTATTTCCGAACCAATTCGACTTAAGGTCCTTCAAAAAAAGAGTACCAATTCTTAAAAGGCACCACACTCGCGAGCCGTCTGGTATCCATCGGCCCGTACTCCCCCTGTCCTATAAAAAAATAACTTTTATCTATCTATACACTCTGTCTCCAAAGAGCCGGCAAAGACCACAGATCTTCACTTGATGGAACTTGCATACCTCTCTCACTTCACACTTTTATGACATTCACAATGCATACTCGTGAGTTATGGGCACTTTTACTTTTGACTCTATTTCGCCCTGGGTTGGTCCTGGCATTTACGACCTGTCCTCGCTTCAGATGCCTATCCTACTCGGAATCCGCTTCTCATTCTGCCTTTCTCTATGGTCACACAACCTACACATTACCTTTTGCATCACTGTCGTCACGTCCTATTTAATATCACACTGCTCACTCAATACACATACGTCGTATTGCTCGCATTTCAATAGCATTTATTCTAGTTTCATGTTTTCTTTAACATTCACTTCAGTACGATGGAGGAAGCACCCCTCCAAAGATGAGACAATGGAAAGCCTAAAAAAACTATTATATAAGATGTTGTTATCAGTTATTAGTGCATAAATGTATTTTTAGTCTGCCAACACTGGACTGATCTTCGTTAGCAGCGCGTCAAAGAATTTAGTAAACGAAATTAACGTTCGGTTACTTCACAGGAATATTTGGTTGGAGTGACGCCCTTATTTTTTAATTTGTTTACAGACAAAGCTTCGTATTTATAATATTAACTTCTATACAACACTTTCCGAACATAAAACACGAAATTCTAATTAAGGCTCGAATGTATCTTCCAATTAAATACAGATATCCCATACATTAATTATGATGACGTTAATAATGATATAGCGAACTCGAATGGGGAAAAGCATGCAAAAGCACTCACCAAATCGTGTAACTTTAAAATGTGTAGGCAAACTTAGTCTTAAAGGGCAGCCTGCGGCTTTTTACCGCAAGGCATTTAAGGTAATACCACTAAGAATTATGCACTAAAACCCGCATATTTACGCTTTCTTTTCAGCGTTGACTTATGTTTTCTCTATTATACTTCGATTGACGGTAACTCTCTCAATGCCGTGGCGTCATGGCCGGAGCTCCTATTATCTTGAATAACACGCAATTAAAATCCCGCGCCGATTTAGCCGCAATGCGACGAGATAGCTTCTTGGATATATCATCTTTCTTTTAATCTTGAAATATATCTTCGATCTACTCTGTTCCATATACCCTCAATTACTTTAGAAAAAAATGTCAATTATTATTGTTATTAGTAAATGAAATTATAAAATGCCACAGAATTACCCGCTGCTGATTTCCGATCTAATTCGAATTAGGGTCCTTCAAATGTGAGTGTACCTCTTAAAAGGCCGACAGCTTGCGTGCCTTCTGGCAGTGCCCATATAGAGTGGTATCACCTTACATCAGTGAGCTTCCTGTTCGTTTGCCGCCAGTTTTTGCCTTGAATGTGGTAGTCTTGGGTTTGAACCCTGGCTGTGCACTTAAATGACACAACACATAGACACATAAAATGATTTACATCAGGTACAGAAACGCTTATGCACCTTTTTACATAAATAATCAATAGACCTGGGACATTCAAAGTCGTCAAAAAACCAGCTCCAAAGTCTTAGGACAAATAGCATAAAACATTACGTATAAACGTAATGCAAGCTTCGAATATAAAATCAATAAGATAACACCTCAAAAAATATTGATATAGCTATATATCAGTATTTTTTGTTAATGTCGTTATACCGACTACTTATAACCTTGTTTTAATCAATTTTAATGTTCCCTGTGAAGACATCGTTGATATGCAAAAGATAAAGTGCTTGGATGAGGTGGTAATTTTAAAGCTTGAGAATTTTCTCATTTTAAAGTGGACAATGTTCGCTATCAAAGTTTTGGGATTAACTCGAACACTAGACGCAGAAGTTTACAAAGCGCTGCGTCGGGATGAGATAAGATTCTTATAACATAAACATGTAAGAAATTTAAATCATTATGTTACTATTTTTATGAAATGTATCTTATTTTATTAAGGCAAAAGATCACGTGGCCTCCACCAACTAGATGAACCGATCAAGTGAAGACTCATCGTCCTCATAACTATACACTATCCTACGTAATCAGTAATTTACTGAAAATCATCCCCCCCATCCTCTAGTCAGCAAAATCAAGCAAATCCACAAAAATAATAATACATAAAGTATTAATTCTTTGTAGGAATGCTCGAAAGTGTATTTCATTTTCAAGCATATATAATATGTAAAGTAAATAATTACTGTTGATGTAATCACCAAATAAGAGAATCATAGACCCCCCCTTCCCCCGGCTCGGTAGGTGATGCGCTAGATATAAACCAGTGGAAACAGATTGTCTAGCTCCAGATGTTTTCTTACTGGTTACGATACATGAGCTACCGACTGAAGAGAGACCACCTTGATATTATGCATCAAACGAAGAATAAATGAATAGGTAGTGAATTGCGAATGTATGTTAAAGGAAAAAATATTAAACAAATGAATAGAAGAAGTTCTTAGGCAGGGTTTTCTGTCTAATGAATACTTGCTTTTATAATGAAATAAAACTTCCTGAGGGAACTGGCATGAGGCCCAAACTGTACGTGAATTAGGGCGGGGTAGGAGGGGAGATTCACCTACTAAGCTATTAAGGAAAAATATCAAATAGAAACAATCTAAGGCTAAGATCTACATAGTTCTTTTGTTATATTGCTGGAGAATAATTTATTGGCATAAAGCATATGATTCGAGAATACCACTCAAGTTATCTTGTTGCAATTGAATTTTATCTTGGAATCATTTAAGATTCAACATCGGAAAATTGAATTTCCCGATAAAAGTTATAAGAGGTTTAGGGCAGCGATATACTATTCACTTGACACAGTGAAAGCCTTTTCGAAGATTCAGAAATTCAAGTTAAACGAAAAACGAAGCAATTACCGATTCGTGGCTGAGAGTAAAGTTTGTTTTACTGGGGAATTAATATTCATTAAAAAATCTTTGGGAATTCCAAACTTTGTAATCATGGCGGGTGGAGAGCTACGACGGTTTTGTCGGCGACTTTCAGTTTTGCGACTTAGAAAATGGATTTTTCCTGCTGTTGTAATTCGAACAATTTGAGAGGTATTTGCACATTTTTACTGGCTCTTTTTGTTACCAATTCTGTTCGCGTTTGTTGAAAGTTATACCACTTTGTAATTCATACTTTTTACACATTTTACAATTTTATACTAACTTTCGGCTCAAATAAAATAATAACAAATATAAATATACATCAAAGTATCTCTACCCCATTCCCCATTTACTACTAGAACCATGTATTAATATTTTATTCAAAAGAATAATACATTCAAGGATATATAGGTAACTAAGTATACAAAAAGCTAAAACAACTCAAGAAGCGAAAACATTATCAATCTGTTACAAATTCGTTTTGAACTATGAAGCTGCTAAATATCTACATGCTCACGATCCAAAATCTTAAAAAAACCTGGCTTACGAACACACATTACTCGGAGTTGAAGATGCTTCTGAGACCTAAAGGTGGCGACTGACATGGAGTTTTCGCTCGATGTGAATATTCGCATGAATATTTGTTCGTGTTGTGAGCATGCTTACAACACCTGAATATTCGCGATTCGCCTGTGCTCCATGCTTATTGGAAAAAAAATGTTACCCAATTTACTATATAGTTTGTTGTGTAAAAGCTATATCAAATCATACACATTATAATGAATTGTTTATTATGAATAAACACTTTTATTTCATTAACTAAAGTCGTTGTATATATTAGGCGAATATTAAACCCTATTGTTCCACGTACCCTAAATATAACCTACTAAAGGTCTGCTCGATCAATTCTGTACGTTCCGTAACGTAGCTGACCGGTCACCCCGCTATATTTCTCTGTCATTATCCACGACATAAATATATTTGTTACAGTCTTGTTACAGGATTTCGGTACAATTTATAGACACATTTTTAACGAAAATCACATTTGACGGTTTCCATTTTGCTCAGTGCAATTTCTATTTTCACTCACTTTAATGGGAGGTTTGTTAAATTACATATACGCTATACATTTTCGTTGGCCTGGTGGCTTATAAAAAAAAAAGTGTGTATTAATTTTAAGTACTTAGGTACATTTTCATTCCATTTGGAACCCCTTTTAAGTAAAAATACCTGTGTCAGGGTTCCCAGCTCTTCCATAAACAAACTTAATTCTTAATAACTTAAAATAATTACATAATTTAACCTTATTTTATTTATCTTTTTTCAACCGTTATCATTACGCCTGTGTGCATGAGTAAGTGTGTGGGTGTAAATGTGTGAGTGAGTGGCATAGGGCTTAAGCGTGCGACTCACATCCCTGAGTTTGTAGGTTTGATCTCCGGCCGTGCACCTATCGACTTTATTCCTAAGTGCGCATTTAAAATTCGAACGGTGAAGGAAAACATTGTGAAGAAACCGGCTTGTCTTAGACCCAAAAAGTCGACGGCGTGTATCAGGAGGCTCACCTACTTAGCAGCCACCTACGCCTATTATGATCATAAACAGATTTTTTTATCATAAATAAATGTAATTGTATTACCAATAAACATTAATACCTGGATGAACAAACACATGAATTACATACTAATAAAATGATGAAATATGAATATAATTATCGAAAAAATATAATTATTTTCATATTTAAGTTTTTATTTGACTGCCATATCTAAACGAGCAATTCTATGTTTAAGTTGATAAAACACGAATAAAATTACATTTTCTAGAAATGATTCCTAGATCGATTTATCGCCCCCGAAACCCTCCGTATGCTAAATTTCATGACAATCGTTGGAGCCGATATATATAAGATACAAGTAATAATATATACAAGAATTTCTCGTTTAAAGATATAAGATCTTGACCTTTAACGCAATAACCATCCTGAGTATAAATTCCGATAAAATTATTCTCTAGCATTGAATATTATTTACCTCAAACACAATAACAGCTGCTATCTATTGAATTGGTCATAGAGTTTTCCGTTTCGGAATTATGATGTATGCAAGCTTCTTAAGGCTACGTGCCGCTTTAACGAATAACTAGATTACTTAATAAACACCGACGATCGATCTTTCAATCCGACGCTGCGATATATACTAACCATACAGAACATAAGAAACGGTCCTAGGGATCAAAAGAAACGCCGTCGCTAATACGTCACTTCCGCTCGGTGCCGGAATAACATTTTATATTATAGACACTAGAAGGGTTGAAACATTGACGGTCGGATTCGCAAACAGTACATAAAGATCCGGCAATCTCACGGTTTTTCTGAATTAAGTCGTGAAAGGACATCCCGACCCGACCCTTGCCTACTTCCCGGTTCCCGCCCGCATTATTAAGTGATTTTGCAGAAACAAATCCACCGGACTTGGGAATTACTTTTGGAATATTTTCCACATATTTTTACGGGAAATTCCTTACGCGGTCTAACGTCCGCCCCGCAGATATTACAGCTTATTGCTACGCATATTCCTGTCGCTTTTGCTAAAATGTTACGAGTTTTTTTTACAAACTTTTACTGATACGTATTAGGAATAGTTTTATACTCAAGTTATGTCACCTAACATTAGTTAGGAACCAATTCGACTGAGGGTCCTTCAAGAAAAGGGTACCGATTCTCAAAAGGCCGACAACGCACTTGCGAGCTCCCTGGCATTGAGAGTGTCCATGGGCGGCGGTATCACTTAACAGTGAGCCTCCTGTCCGTTTTTACCCTGTTCTATAAAAAAAGTTATTGCATTATTTTTGTGAATAATTAGAAGCGTAAAGCAAATGTAGGCATTTATGTATATACATGTATATACTGTTGTATTTTCTTTTAAATATAGATATTTATATATTTATAGTAGGAAGAATTTTAAATCTTTAGTGTATACTGTATTCAATATAAGCATTGCATTAAGATATTTTTCTCTTTGCGTCTTGGTTTATATATATCGTGCATAAATAACAATTATTTATAACTCTCGGACCCAATAGACGTCTTTTCTTGATTAACAGACAAAAAACGTAAATTGTAAAAAATCTGAACTATTCTCAAATTCACACTAACACTCATCAAAATCACTCCACCCATATATAACATTACGGCAAAGATTTGGTCGTGGTATTCTTAATTATAATATCGGCACGATAAGCTAATAGAAAAGATATAAACATACCAACTTCGAAACTTCTAATTGTCCAATTTTCAAACATACTTAACCATAGACAACATTATGTTTAGCTGTTTAAAAAAGGAAACTTAAACACCAAAAAGTATTTAATTTGGTAATTATTTGTTTCAGTTCCTCTCTCTCCACTAGGCTACTTTACCCATGAGGTTTATACTCGCTATAATTAAAAAAAACAGTGGCTGGCGACATTTTCTTCGTACTCTAGCTATCAATCGAAGAATTTTCGTTACATAAAGTAAATTACCATTCTATGTAGCGATTGTGGAAGTTGTGCAAAACTCTGAATTGGCTTCAGGCGTTTAGAAGTACCCAGAACTTGTGAGACACGCCTGTATCAGGGTACTTTGCCCCAGGCGAGCCCCATTCGGATTAGAAATTGAGAATTCAACTTCATTTATTTTGTTTAAATTTATTCAATATTTTAAATATGGATGAATTCTTAACTTAAATGAAGGTATTTTAAGGTAGTTTTTGCCACGCGTGGTGCACAAAACAGACGTAAATATTATAGCGCCACTATTTTTTTTAATTATTATTATTATTATATAGTAACTTTCTACTAAATTATTGTTGTTTAATTCACTTATGAACTCAGGCGTGTTGAAAACAGTTGAAAAAACAAAAATAATTTTAAAATATATTTATTTCGTATTTTTGTTGCTAAAAGTTTTCCCAAATCTCCATGAGTTGTTGTCAAGTGAAAAAACACATTTTTATTTTTTAATTCTGATTACAATATAAAATACTACTAGCAGGCTCGGCCAAGCGTTGCTGTGGCTAAGGTTTTTGTTATATTACATAGTAGTAAACTATTCAAGGGCAACGGTAGGAGAACTGATGTGAAAGGTAGATAGCTTATGTGAAACGTTGGTACTTTTAACACAGCGCCATCCCTTAGAATTGTATCGAGTAATAAACAAATAATTTGCAATAAAATAAAATTGCGACTATAATTAAAGATCTAAGCTATCCTATCTCTTAAGTTGGACCAGACTGCACACGGTGTGCAAATTTGAATGCTATCGGTTCGGTAGTTTAGGAGTCGATCGCGGACAAACATCGTGATAGGAGATTTATATATATTAAGATAGAATACTTTAAATAAATCCGTGGACCTATATACATTAAATATGTTTTAAAGTGAACCCTGCATTGATGACCAATATCCTAAATACATAAATAGCTGCGCCCTAATGGCCACTAAGTAAAGTTTAGGTTAATAGGCGAAGTAGGACGCCAAAAACAATTTACTCCTGCAGCATATTTTTCTTTGATATAAATCGTTGGGCGCGGTCACTATCGGAGCGCTAATGGTTTTACGAGCGGCGATCTCACTTCGCTAACATTATTGTCTGGTTAATGTCCACACTGAAATTATGTGAAAATGAGTCTTTATGAGCGTTTATTTTGACATTATACATGTATCTGAACTGACTGGAGTGCCATTTTTATTACATTATTATTTAGCATCGAGATTGTCCATGGGCGGCGGTATCACTTCACATCAGGTTAGCCTCCTGCCCGTTTGCCCACTGTTATATAATTTAAAAAAGGCTCACCTGACGTTAACTGATACCACTGCCCATGGACACTCTCAATTCCAGACGGCTCGGGAGTGCGTTGCCGGCCTTTTAAGAATTGGTACGCTCTTTTCTTGAAGGACCCTAAGTCGAATTGGTTCGGAAATACTTCAGTGGGCTGGTTTCACAGCAAGTGGTGGTGCGCCGCAAAAACTGTCTTAAAAACGTCGACGTCGATTAATTCACTAAATCTAATCAAAAAAATTCTAGTAAAATCTCTAATTGGAAGTGAATACAGAACATATTAATTTTTGTTTTGTAATTTTTTGTTAATCGTAATTAACATGTAATTTAAAAACATTTACACAGAATGAGGTGAGCTTTAACAAATAAATAAAGCACATTCCATAAGCTTTGTATTGCTTCCGGCCATTTACTATACAACTGAAGCATAGCAAAGAAATTGGGCAAGATTTAATTTATATGAATTATGGCGGGAATAAAGCATGGTCGAGTCCTTATAACCTGTTTCAATTAGCTAAGCTTGCAGACGTGGAATGAAATAAGCATATTTTAATACTAATTTTATATTTGCAAGATATTCTTGGAATACCGCTTTTATCTGCCGACTTTTGAATTGTTTTCTTTCGATTTTGTATAAATTTAAATTACATACATATTTATTGGATTGACGGTGTATTGTAATTTGGAGATGCACACAAACTTTTGTTTATATGATAAAAACATTTAAGAATTGTTATATTTACTCTTATAAATATAGCTAGGTATTTTTGATGGATTTTGATAAGGAGTAGCCAAGAGATAGTTTTAATATGAGAAAGATAAAGATGCAAATCCATTTAGCATTAAAATTTCACTGTACCGAAAACCTCATGCAAAATAATTTAAACCAATTCATCGCATATCGACCTATACACTACCGTTTAGTTACAGATTACGTTTTAAAAGCCAGAACAAAAGCGTCAATCACTAAACAGCAGGCCACGATCAATCACCTACGTGCCTGGAGCGGTGACGGAATAAACTAAAATTAATAGCCACTGTTAAAGGTTTCAATCTGAATATTCATTTTGAGAACTCTCGGTTAAGCTGTGACGTATGACGCAAAATCGTTTACCAAAACGTTTATATTCTGTGGACTTTTTTATCTGTTTTATAAACGGAATTTTTTCTTTTGTATTTTTTCTTCACTATCTTTTGTTTGTATGTAATTAATGTCTGGATTAACGGACGTTTAAGTATTTGATAAGACGATTTACTGTAATTTCTTCGTGTCAGCAAAAATGAGGAAAGCTCGCAAAAATATACGTACATAAACATATTATTTTTTGAAGGAATCAAAACAGCATTACCTTTTCAATATGTGGGTAATGTATGAAAAATAATTAATTACTGATGACGTAATCCCCAAATAAGAAAACCACACAGCCCCCTCTCCCTTACGTACGACTTAGCGCTCAGTATTACTTCCGTACGTCAAATCCAATACAAACTTGAATTACCCTAAATGTCTCATATCTTCCTTATACCACAACGGTACTTTTATATACTTTTATAATATTGTAGTTACAACTCTGGCTGTAGTATATACTTAGATAGAATTTGAGAATGGTATCCTTACCTTTGATCTTGTGCAAGTGTTGTCCGGGCATGAATGTTCTCGGTGATACTTGATGTTGTCACATAAAAGCTAATAATGACATGCATTCGTTGAAGACATGACTGCAATAGTCATAGTTACATAATCTAAATATGTTATACACAAAACGGCGAGGTGGTTATAAAGAAATATCACTAATTCGTTCCTGTCATCATTGCCAAGTCTAACTACAGTTGTAACTAACTAACAGAGTTGTAACTACAATACATTACATATTCCACTTATATTAAATCACAATCTCCATAATCTCATTAAATCAAAAATTCCTTTAAGTAGAGAATAAGACAACGATAATGCATTTGTGATTTCACAAAAACCTAAATTGAATTCATTTAGATCATCCATCAAAGTCCATAAGAAGTAGGAATTATTTTTCTTTCCGCAAAAAGCCTCTTTGAACCGATTTTTAATGTCTTTTTTAATGTTTGAAAAAACCATTTTAATATGATTGGCAGCATGTTTTCGGAATACCTCTGAAAACGGTTTTATAATTATGTTTGTATATATGTACTTTAGTGTGTAACTTTTTATGAAATAATTATCAGTCGTAATTAATTAAAAATATTAAAAAATTCTGGATAATTTTTATTTTTAATTAATTTTATATTAAGAGGAGGTTATTTATAGGTTGAAGCAAATTATGCCCGTAGGCAAGTCTAGATTAAGACGCACCAATTTGAAAAATCTTTTTAACAGTTTTCGTTATAAATTAATAACTTGAAATACACCTTTAGGTACCTCATAACACCTTCAAATGGTTATTATACTGACAAACTGTATCCCAAAATTACTTTACATATGTATATTATCTTGTTCGAACACGTAAGTATATCTGTTCTTATAAATTTTATTGAATTTGAAAATCGAACTAGCTTTTTTAGTTAATTCCATCATTAAAATCGGCCCACAAATAAAAAAACAAACCTCTTGTTTGACGTCGAAAAATTTAACATTAGTATTAGCAGAAATTTTAGCTATTATGAAACAGGATCCAATTTACTTGGTTATCAATAAAACGACCCAATTTTCGCAGAATCCCCGATGCTGGGAATATCACAAAATTGTCACAATGCTACGTGACCAATCGAATGTTGGGACACCTACCGAACACCTCTGACGTCATCACTATTCTCAGGGGCTATCACTGTCTTATGTCTTAAAACCTATAGTGGCTTATAACCATTTATCAGTTATAAATCATCACAATGTTGTACTCTTCCCTCTGTAGGCATTTCTATTCTGATCCGTGATGAAGTACTAATTGAAAGAATTATTAAAGAATCCACACCAAACATATAGTAATGTAATTTTATTAAACACGAGACAATAACAAACAAGGGGTTCCATTACAAGCGATATTGATTGTAGCCACACTTTGAGAACAAAGCTCACGAAATTCTATTGGTCACGCCCGAGTTGAAAAGCTCGCATATTTTATTTTGCTTTGATATTGCTCGGACTTACGTCAACCCATTTTAATATGAAAGCTCCGAAAATTGGGTGAAAGCTGTGCTTCACTTTGGGGATAATGTCTTTGGTTCAGTTGGAATACAGAGAAAATTTACCACATGATATTCAAATGTGTTCCAAATACAAAAACATTTAAACAAAATAAATTAATCAACTTTTTTATTAATGTTTTAAGTATACGTGTTTAACAATAATTATATACCTGTGAGAAACGAATTTATTACGCTCCATATAGACTTTAAATATTCGAATCTAAATAATTCCCTTACGTTCAAAAAGGACTTAATTTTATATTTCTCTGTTTGAATTTTCTTAACACATATATATAGGATTTTACAAACATAGTTTTTTTATGATGTCTTTAAACAGTTGGTTTTAAATCCAGAAAAATTAATACATTTAAATTATGACGGGAATTAAAGAAGTGATAATAGAGTTAATGTTTCCGTTTTCTTTATAGGCAAGTCTATAAACAGACTTTTGTCCTCGACCATGTCGTAGATTTTTTCCCACGAGGTATGCACCGTCTATGCTAATATTAAAATTAATTATTGAATAAGACGGGGTCATTTACTTCATACTTCTCTCACTATGAGCTTCAGGCGATTTGCCACCTCACGCCGGCCCAAGGAGTGATCCGAGTCTCGAAGATACGCCGACAAAACAACCCTTTTAGCCAACTTTAACAGCCAAACTTAACTGTCAAAGTCTTTAAGGCTAACAGCGAGATTACATTTCAAAAAATGGCATACGTCAAAACACGGTCACGTGACTTTTTCAATGCTTTAGTGTGTAGTATAGTATCGCTAAACATTTTTTATCATAATGGATACTGTGAATGACGTTTGCAAAAGTTAAAATTGGCTTTGAAACGCCGACCTAGCTTCGTTAATTGTAGTAAACGTTAAATCTGTATGACTAAAATTTTATTCATAACATTTTCCTTTTATTCAGCTGTTATCGAAACAGGAATGAATTGCAATTTCAAGTATTTTAGTACTAAATGCAGTTGCAATATCGGGGATATGGTTTTGTGTTTTTGTGAAATTTGTGAAAATTGGACCGAACAAAAACTAAATGCGTTTTGAATTTTTTATACATCGTATTAGTATTATCGAAGTGTGATCAATTAAACTGGCTTTTAAAAAGGATGAATAGACACATGAGGCCGTTCACAAACGTATTTCGCAATGACGTGGAAATTAGTTAACTGGAGACAGCGTATACGCAACAGCGCAACACGTAGCACTAATTTTAATGTACAGCTGTGAGACTCGAACGCTAACCGTGACTGAGGTGCAGAAGTTACTAAAACTCCTGGGGCCGACTAGGATGGGGGACAGTCACGGAGAGTCCGTATAGATTCCGGAATAGAAGAGTTGGTAGGCCAGCCCAACATAGACGATGAGCCACGTTGGTTAAAGCAACTTTAGCGCATGGGTCAATATCGATAAGAGACTTATCTGAGTACTGCTGAATCGACAGAGTGGTGACCCTGCTGCAGCTAAAAGCCAGTAATTAACAGAAGGTGGCACTGAAAAAATCATCGTGAGGAATGCCTTAGACCCAAAAAGTCGACGGCGTGTGTCGGAAGGCTGATCCCCTACCAGAAACAATAAATAATCACGAAACATATACAGAAAACCGGCGCAGGTCTAAGATATTTTTAACACCAATTACCATTTATATAACAAATATTTTTATTTTTGTCTAATATTTTTTTTAATACAAGAGCCTCTTACAATGTGTATGTGTAACAATTTATACAGTGCGTGATCAAATGCTGTGTGAGTAGTGAAGAGTATGTGAAATATGATAAACCACTTTTCCCGTACATTAAATTTTAAGCTCAGAAATAAAACTCTATCAAGTTGAAAATTCTTTGCCATTTATCGCTTTAAAAGGTTAAATTTTTCAACCATAAATAATATATTAAACCCTCAGTTATCTCAACGTAGATAAAGCGTATGACAAATAAATTATTTTATAAAATTTTATGGCACCACGATTATATCTAGGGTCTACATAAATCATGTGTTTTCTGAAATCGTAAAGGATTTAGTATCGTAGCAGACAAGTTGTCATAGGCCTGTTGTAGTTAATTAAATAATGTAAAATTGAAAATATTCTGGTTGTTCGAGTTTATTTTGAGTTAAACATATAAATATTATGAAGTAGGTACTTCGAGCACTAGGCACCGCTCAAACGAAGTTTTAGACATATATTTTGAAGGAATCTATATATGTCACCATAACTCACAAGAATGGCAAGTTTTTTAATAAGTGATAAAATGTAGGTAGTTTGGGAAATAATCAAAAATCCATAAAAATCGAATAAGTGGGTTAGTAAAGGCTTCTTTTACGATAATAGTTAAGTATGGTGTAACATTAGCGCGCGTCGTTTGTTTGTGATTGGTCAATCGCAACTCAAACATACCTTTACAGGCTTTTTAAATTTAACACACTTAAAACCTTTTCTTTTTTTAATTTTTAATCCATCTGCAATCAGCCTCTTGGCTTTTATCAGATTTTATAATATGTATATGGCGATTAGTAATAGTGACTGTAGTCTTAACGTTTACTGTCGATCATTTGTTTAATCGTTTGTTCTCAATTTAATATTCAAGTTTGGCATATGACGTAAGCTGTCAAGAATACGCCATTTCCCATATCTAAACATTGGAAACCTCACTCAAGCTCCTTTGAGGTTTGATGATGATCACAGCCAGACACAATGTACAATAATAAAACAATCCTCTAAGTAATGGATATGCCTAAAAAATTCTAATAGAAGTAAATGTATCAATTTGTCTCAGATTTTTAGAAGTGTATTTTTATATGTTGGCGGTAGTTGATAGTTGCCCGTGCACGTGCACGTGCCGCTCGCACTCGATAACGCTCTTATTTGTACCAACTACCGCCGACGTATGCATTTGTTATAAATTTTATTTTAACATTTGTAGATATACAACTAGAATCTTGTTTATTATTAGGTATTAAGGGGAAATATGTATTAAGGGGAAATATATATTAAGGGGACATATAAATAAAAGGATTAAATTCATAATCACATTTTATTTATCTTGCAGTATATAACCAGTGACTATCGCATTGTCTGTCCCATTCTGAGGCTCCTTGCTTATTCTGCTAGTATTCTCTTCCCGAACCATGTTGACCTTGGTGAACCTTACAAAAGGAAGACGTATGTGAGGCAGAAAGCTATTCCATGATTAGGCTCCTTGCTTATTCTTCTAGTATTCCACCATGTCGACATTGGTGACCCAACAAGGAGAAGTCGTGTGCCATAGCTATTCTGCTCTCCTCATCCCGAACCATGTTGTATATGATGAACAAAAAATTAATGTCACAACAAAATATGAAACTTACTGTGAGGTAACGAGTTCGCTGTTCTCACTGTTAGAAATTCAATATCTTCAAGCGATAGGTGAAAGTTAAAAATATTTTATGCAGACGATATCCATTTCACACTGGTTAAGCTTCGAAACTTCGACATCACAAAGCTCTTCATGAAAAACAAACTTTGTTTTTTTTTTTAATTTTTTTATTAAATATGTGTACTGTTTAACGGACGGCATATATCGATTTAAATGACGAAGTAATTGTAATATTTAACGGACAGAATACATATGTTGATTTTAATTACAAGTTATAGTATTTTTTATAGAAATGCCAAATGGGCAGGAAGATCATCTGAAGTTATCGCGTTGTCGGCCTTTTATGAACTGGTACGCTCTTTTCTGGAAGCCCCCTTACTGGATTTGGTACGGAAATGTTTCAGTGGGCAGCTAGTTTCACATAGCGCGGCAAAACTGCCTTAAAAAACGCTTAGTTGTGGAACTATGAAACTATAAATATAGCATTTAACATTATTCTTCATAATTTTTTATTTTTACATTGAGGTACAAAAACAGAAAACAGATTGATTACATACATACAGTTATTATACACTAAAAAACATACACATATTAAACTGAATGCCAAAAAAAAGAAAAGAATAAAATATATATACATTAATTAATTCACATTAGTAATTAAGGTTGCAAGTATTCACCATGAACTATCTTTTTAAATTTACAAATATTATTGTGGAAAATATGAACTTCAGTACACACAGTATTATAATATATGCACATTCTAACGAGCGGAGCATTCTGGGACACATTGTTATTAGTTATAGGTATCATAAATAATTCCTGGATGCGCACAGAATGCGTCGGTACCTTGATTTCTAGTTTCTCTAAAAGGTAGCTGTCAAATGAGCCATTTGCTATTTTATGTATAGTGCATAGGTCGCTCATCCACCTCCTTCTTTCAAGACTTACCATTTGAAAGTGGGCAAGACGCTGGTCATATTGGTTTATTTTTCGCCTAAGACCATACTTACAGCACAATGCTCTGACAAACCGCCTTAATATCTGCCTAAGGAATTTACATTCTGTTAAAATACTGTAAATCTTCCTAAAATGCAATAAAAAAAATTAATGTTCTTAGGTACATGACGTAATTTATTATACTAATGAACGAGTGTTATATGTGCAAATAGAAGGTCAGTTGGTGCAGAGCCTGGGTTTGACATGACAAGTACAAGGTGAAGTACATGAAGTAAGCACAGTCCAGTTAAATATTAACAGTAATTAATGCCTTATATGAAATAACTATACATTAACTTTTTTTAATAATTAATTAGTCCAGGCCAGAGTTCCCCAAAGTTTTTTGTGTCGTAAACTCCTTGCCATGTTTTTTTCGTGTTTGGTAGACCCCTACTTGCATGATATTGATTTCCTGTAAATTTCTAACTGTAGTGAAGTGTTAAAAACTTAAAGTAAAAACACAAGTTAATTTATACATTTATTAATTGAATTTAACTTAAACCTACTCAAAATAAAATTTTGTATCTGTTATGTAAATATACGTAACATTAAATAAACATAAAATAAACTATAAATAAAATAACATAAGCAATTAGTCAATATTTTAGTGAGAAGAATGAATCTGATACTTTCGTCAGTGCAAGTAGCGAAGCTCTGAGACTGCGACTCTCAGGTTTTTACAAATGTATTGCGACTACAAAGCGAGTACAAACATCCTACAACTTACACAATTTTATAAACATATATAATATTTTTACTTCATGGGTACTTTTATAAATAATGTAAATGTTTTGATATTATAAGATAATATGATGTAAGTAAATAGGTACTATCAGTGTATATGTTAAGATCCACTATCGTGGACCCCCATTTTTATTTCATGGACCCCCAAATTTTTTTTCGCTGATGTAGACCCATTGCAGGTTGTCATAGACCTTTGATTGACCCACTTTGGGAATCACTGGTCTAGACTGATAATCGTAACATTAAAGTTTTAAAAGTTGCATTAAAACATCCAAACAGTATCTCACAGTAAGCCGTCACTTATAACACGGAGCCTGAATGCTGCCAAAATTAGATTCTACATGAAATGAGCGTGAAATGTAACTTCAGCAATAAACACTGGCAAACAGTGCACTTTAGGCTGACTGACGTGAACGCCGACATGCGAGATTTAGAAAGGTCCATATACCTTCTAAATTTAAAGATACTTTTTTCGACTTTACAATAAACGACGTTAAATCTTATATCTTTAAACGAGCAATTGTATATATATATATTTGATTTTCATGAAATTTAGTATACGGGGGGGTGTTTCGGGGGCGATAAATCGATCTAGCAATCATTTCTAGAAAATGTCATTTTATTCGTAGAATTACAAACATAACTAATCTAATATGTATAAATTTGCAGATTCATACTTTTTACTTCATTCAGCTATGTAAAATTATTGCACTGTTAAAACATTGCGAAAGCTCCTAAACCGAGTTCCAAAAGTTTGGTCAATAGTTACAACGTTTAAAACACCAAACTTTTAACAAGATTTTGAAGTTATGTTGAAAACTAACCTACTAAGAAATAACTTATTTAAACTTAGAACTGTTAAAGATACCCAGTTTGAGGGATTACTTATAAATATGTTAAGTCATTTTCTACTTGTAAGAATTGTAAATATTTCATCGACTTAGTAATTATCGGCTTTCTTTTCCACCTTTAAAAAAATATAATTCCAATTTAAATTCAAGGATGGAATATCATTTGATATAAAGTTATCTACATTCATTTCTACTTTATTAATAAAAATGGATGAGGAATGTAAGAGTAAGCACAATTCTCAACCCAGGAATCGTGAATTCTAACTCTCTCTCTCTCGTGCATTAAGCGTATGCAAATTTAATTATTTATAATTTTTTAAAGGAGAACAGAATGAGGAATTCAGTTTTAATCTTATAACTTCCATATGTCAAATATTTGATCGTAAGATCCTAATAACTGCCGGCGTATGTCAATCGTGGCTCAGCTAGTTGACTAATAACAAAATTTATCAAGAAAACTTATACAGAAAAGTCATACTAAAAATCTGGTTTACTGCTGTAAAATTGCGTTTTAACTTACGTTATAAACGTACGTTAGTTAGTTACTTCTAGCCTTTATTAAGATTAAGATAGATACACTAAATATATACAATTATACATAATCATTTATTATATATGTTGGAGCAAGTTACTGCCATTGCTCATTATGTCACAGAGCTTATAATTTAATAACATCAAAGTCAATTGTAACTTGTGGTTTATTTGATTTGCCAATATTGCTAGATCTATAAATTAACAACTATTCAATGGGCGTTAATTACATTATGATCACAGTTATTATTATAGCAATTTATTACAAAGCACAAGCCGAATCCATTATAACATATGGACTTTCAAGCTACGGGAGAATATGCAAAACTTATCTAAATCAAATATTTGCATTACAAATACGTATTTTAAAAACTATTGCTCCCATAAAAATAAAATCACAATATAAAGAGGACTACAGAAAGCTATTTGCATTTTTCAAAATTATACCTATACTAGAGACAGTGCAGCTAGTATTATTAAACGAAAACTACTTTACAGAAAATTATCTTGAAACAATTAAAACTCACTATCACTATCCAACACGTAGAAAATTAATAAAATGCATTTCTATTACCCAAATACAATAATTTATGTGGGAAAAAAACATTAGATTATATTATTCCAAATTTAATAAACTCGCTACCAGCTACACTATTTACTAATATAACTAGAAACAATATTAAATTTAAATTAAAAAATTATTACATAAAGCAAACAATTATAAATTACGCATAACAAAAATCAGACATCGTCATTTAATTCATATTTGAATATTAGAACACATCCTGTAGTCGATTGAGAATTCTCGTCAAGAACTCTTCTTTCTTGCACCGGCTATCTATGAAGCGGCAATGTTTCAATTGGTTTATTACGTTGTTTCGGCAATTTTTGATGGTAAAAATGTTTTATTGTATATTATGCCACTGGCCTTAGTATGTATATAAGTTAATTATCAAAATAATTCGACGTCCTGGTGGACAGAAAAACTGTGTCCAGTTTGTGTTTCCACCACACCAACTTCTTCTATTTAAGATTATGTATACAATAAATAAATACAAATACAAATAAAAATACAATTTGCACTTTAAACCTTTGAATCTATCAATATTAAAGGAACCATTTCACATACCCACGGAACGAGAACACGAGATATGACATATAAATATAGTGGTTTTTTCGTTTTTAAGTGGTAGTTATCACCATTTTTAATAATTTATCTGCAAGTCCTCTGTTTCGTTGTATTCAGTCATTATTCAGGTTCTCCTTTACTGCTTTGCCAACAATCGGACCCAGTCACTACCTACCTACCTTTAGATTATATTCATATCGTTATTGGTTTTGACTTTCCACGTTTCGTTTTGTTCACGTTCCTAAGACTTGTCTTTAATCTAAAAACTTATCTGCGTTCTATATAAAAAAGTGCGTGCGTACAAAGTACACCTTACTTAGGTAAAATCCCCAATAGATGATCATGTACCAGTATATGATTAATCCATGTATTTGTGTACCTATATTCATACTGTTTACTCACTGTATATGTGCTAATGGTAATATAAATAAAAATCTGCGTTTACTGCACAAGACGTAATGCTACAGAATTGCCATCTAAAGTTCTAATATGTAAGTACTAATTGAATACATCAACCAATAGCGTGTATCTTTTTCTCTCTCCCTATTCTTCGACAAAAACGCTGCACTTCTTCGTGACGTTTCCTAAAAATCTGCCCTCATACGCCTAAAGAAGTTTAACTTGAAAAAGTTAATAACGGTGACCTTCTCTGTATTTCACATATCAATATTGTCATTGTATTTAATCTGTTTTTTATATTTAATTATTATTACATTAAAAACCACTCCAAACAATCTTGTAATACCAAAATATTTTAGCGTAATATTCCAACCTACATATCTCCAGACGGATGAGCAATTCTCAAGCATACACATCTACATCGGTTTGAATTAGTGTCATTTTCACAGCTGAATTAATGTTTTAGATTACTGAGAAGTAGACAAAGTTAAAAATAATTCAAAATTTTATTATAGGAAAACGCGTTATCTACACTATTTAAAACTATACTAGGCTGGCAAAAGGGTGTTTGTAATAATTAATCGCGTTTTATCCTCACACAACAGTACTTTACATAATATTTTCGTGAATAGACGTAATGAAAAAGAAGTTTATATATTTATTTAACGAATATGGAACAACTTACCTGTAACAGATCTTTTATATAACACCACTCTTTCCGTCAATTCTTGTATTGTTTCTAAGTGAAATTTTTGAATGTTATTGTGTTTCCAGGTTTAAACAATATACGTAGTAAATTGACGACGATTGATAACCGAATTCAAAAAAACGAAGAGGGAACAATTCGGCGCGTGACTATACGCGCCGAATTGTTCGCGTAGTTCGTCATATTCTGACCAGGGACCGGGGATTTCTAAGTGAATTATTCAGGTCAGATGCGGTATGCATCGATGTACATAATTAAACCAAAATAAAACTACTTATCAAAACTATTATCTTTGAATTCAGAAAAATGTTCGTACAGGACTAATAATTAAACCTTTGTTGTATAAAATACAGTTTATAATTATAATGTATTAACAAAGTATATAGTCCATATAGCAGTATACTGTTGTTGGTTGCAGATCCTTGCTCTTGATTTGATACCTGACAGTAAATATAAGTTTAGTATGATATACATTGTGTTATCTTTATGAATAAATTACATTTTTTACCATCAACGCTGGTCCGTCCATACCCCAATGTCTCTACAACCCTTTATGAGTCAGATTGCATCCGTTTGTTTAAGTATTTTAATTTTATATATAATTAGGTTCTCAGCCTTCTCTTTGAGACATGTTGGTTTCCTTACGATGAGCACCATATGAGCGAATAAGAGGTGGACATAGATAGTAATTCCATTGGTGCACAGCCAGCGATCGAAACTACAAACTCAGAGATAAGTGTCGCATGCTGAAGCTACTAGGCTAACACTGCTCTAGCAGGCTGCTCACATTTCTTAGGCGCGTTAATCATTTCTGTAGGCACACTTTTTGGGGGTCAAATTGCTGGGGCTGCCTTTATTAGATAACGAGCACAGAATCTGGCTTGAGGTCGAGTGTCCACCACTATGCCATGCCAGCTTTTTAAATTTTCTGGACCTTTTTTACATGTCCAAAAAAACAGTACCGTCACAAAATATTTCCATTTTAAACCCTTGGTTTCAAAAAGTATATTTTTAAATGACAAATGACCGCAGCTGATATCCGACACGGAATTTCATTTAAAGAAGCTACATAACTCTAGCTAATTTTGTACCCTATGAATCAAGTTTATGTGGCACCGACATTTTTGTACGTACGTAAAGGTGATTTATCCTTTCATACTTTGCTACGTGCAGTTCGAATCAGCATTGATATAGTATCAACTTTCGTTTATTTCTTTCTTTGATAATTATGAATACATTTTGCAGAGAAGCCTCAAACTTAAGAGATCCCTTTGTTGAGAATGATAAACAATAGGTAAATAAATAAAATAAACAATAGGTTTTAAGTGAAGTGTCAATAAGCATTGAACTTTCTAATTAACGAGCTAAGTCTGAATTTCCATCGGTGCTCCCTCACACTTTAAATCCATTTCTTTTTTTCTTTGATTTTTTTCTCTTATAATGCATAGTGTCACATTAAGTCCTGTATTTTTATCTTTAGGCGCCATTGTGCCAGTGTGCCGATCGGTTATTGGTAAATCGATCTTGTATATGTGTTTATGCGAGCGTTTGTTTATGTTGTATTAATGTCTATGTGTCTTATCATAGTGTTAACCATTATGCGTAAGTATATAACGGTTTTAAAATACTTATCAAGATATCAATTACCGAGGTGGATTCATCAAGTGGGGAATCAAGACAATTTTCTGAAAATTTTAGTTACCTTGATTAAGTGGTAAAAAAAAAACAATTTAAAATAAAGTAGCGTTTTCCAAAAGAAATTATGTACTTATAATTAACTTATTTCTATTAACCGAATACGATTTCATCATATTGAGTTCCTAATTCTAGTCAACTTTAGGTGAATAAAGTTTTTGCATATATAAACAATATATTGAGGGGGATAGTGTGTAACCCGAGTGTACTCCAGGAACTGGGCTTCTTATGGCCTATCAGTATTGTGCGACGGCGAAGGCCTAGGTTATTTTTGATACCAAAGGCAAGAACCAGTCTGTTGCACAGATCCCCGTTATCCAGGATGTTGCGCTTACTAAATGCTGTCTCCGATACTATCGACATATTTGTATGTTCGCAGAGTGAATTCACAGTAGCGATATTGTGTAAATTATGTGTCTAATTTTTATGTACATTATTATATTTTTATTAAATGTTTCTCCACATTGTCGTATTGGCATAGGCTGTAAAGATAATGTGTGTATGTCTGTCTGAAATAAATATTATTATTTTACCTAGCGATATATTAATGAAACTTAAATTACCGTTTTCCTTCCAGGAACAATCACACAAGTCGTACCGTCCCCTGACAGTGTTGACATTCAGATGGAACTACGCTATCCATGGTCTGCAGCCAGCTGGCTATCATCTAGTCAACCTGCTTTTGCACGCACTCGTCTCTCTACTATATTACAGGTAATTCATAAATACATATTCTGTTCGCCTATATATCTCAGATTATCCGAATCTTTAATAATATGATTTATAACATATAGTATATATAGATATTACCTCAAGGTTAAGATTATGAGGTTGTAGGCGGTTATTTATACCAATAGGCCACGTTAATTGTGATTATCAAATCGAAAGTTCAAAATCCTTGAGACAATCGCACGAAACATCTTTTACGAACTCGGCCATAACAATGATATATGATTGAGTTTTAGAGAAAATTAGTTGGTCTTGACAATGCCTACAAACAGTCAATGACGGCCCAGGCCTTTTAGAAACACAGAAGTTTCTTCGGGAATTTACAGGCTTCATCTCTGTGCTCCGAGGGTTGTTGGATGCCACAGGCACGTGTTCCAGTTACTACTGCACAAGGGACCGTCTATCGTGCCTAGGACAAAAACATGTTTATTAAGTAGATATTGACACGTAATTGTCCCTAATAACGTCATTTATACTATTGTACGATATAAAAACAAGTCCTCCTATCAAGAATGATACATACATATTTAATTGTTCTCTTTACTAAGCCAGGTTGCTTGCAAAGCGTTCTTCTGCGTTTGACTATCAGAGATATATCTCTGTGGAATCACGATAGGTCGGATGTAGTGTATCCCTTACGTCAATTAGAGGCAATACAATACCATACTAGCGTTAGTTTAAACCAAAATCGATGGCCTTAAAGCTTTGGTCAAACCGCAACACTCGAAGACCGCTGTAAAACTCTTTTATAAGGTAAAACCAGAACAAAAAAAGTATTAATATAGAAAATTGTTACCCCGAAAACGTCTTAAAAAGATTTTAAATAAACAGGTGAACCGTTATAATGCAAGAAAATCCTAAATATTGAAAGTAATTGAATCAACATCTATATTTCAGCGAACCCCTGAAATCGGAAAATTAATAACTATTTAATGGAAATTTCAGCAACCGTCCAAGTTGTTCGATAGATGCCTCTCATATTTGCGTAAGTTAAAATTAATTAATATTAAAGTCCAATCACAGCTGCGTCGTTAACCCTTAATTGTAGATTGATTTTGGGAACTTTTAATTGTTAGGAGTCAATAAATCAATGGCGTTATTGAAACCACTTGAAACTTCGAATAGTTAATAACTTTGTGTTTCATATAGGGCAACACTATTTCAATTATCAGTCTATAAATGGATTTATACATATAAAATTATCGTGTCATAAAATAAATTAATTAAATTGTGTTAATACATTATAAGTACATGCAATGTATATGTCGCAGTAAAGTAGTTAAGTCAGAGAGTTAATTGAATCTCTATAGACAGTTAATTAAAGATCGATATTTAAACAAGTCGCTAGCATTTTGATTTAAATAAAGCAGCATCGAAAACGTTTATCTATCTGTCTGACCGAAAGCCAGCGTGTTCATTAATAATGAAAAACAACAGCTGATTACTTTAAGTCTTTCTTTTGGAAAACCTTGGTTTGTTGCGTGAGTGGTTTTTTGTTTAAAATTGTAAACTGGTTGTCGACTCCGCCATGATTATTTCGGTGTGATCTTGAAGAACTGAGGGCTTGGAAATTCCGTGTTTTGATTTATTGCATTAGGTTAGGTTAGTCTTGTTGCCTAGGAACGTTTACGAAACTTCTTAAACGTTTCGTTCACTCACTTGTCTGACGGAACTTTAGCGACTTGATTGAATATCTCGAAAATTGCGTGTTTTCGGTAGAATAGTTAGAGTATTTGATTACCCCTAAGTGATAAATGCCCGTCCCAACTTGTTTTTGCACAAACCTTTGCGGACCTTCCGGCATTGTAGAACCTACTACCTACGCTACCATTTTGATCGATGAAAAATTAAGTTCAATTAGAGCAAAGATATATAGCCTGTATTAGCACAGATAACTTATCACATATTATAAAAAAAATTGATAACAACGAAATTTTAGTTTTTAAAATTGTTTTGTAGATACTGGAAACAATTTAACGTCATAATTACACAAGAAATAAATATTTAATTAACCTTTTTTATCACACAATAATACAAATAATTAAAAATTGATTAATGAAATATTAAAACAATTTTAAAACGTTTGCTCCATGTGGAGTGTACCTTTAATGCTGGCAGCATTTGTTTTGCAATATTTATTCGTTAAGCGAGGACAGTATCAGCTCTGGGACCACTGGTACTATCTACTATTACACTACTTTAATATTACGCAAAACGTGAACAAAGTGGAAAATCTTTTACGAATTAAAACAAAGCCTAAAACTTTTAAATATACCAAAAGGTTATTTTATACAAACGGCAGGCCGACAGACATATTCGTTAAAACAAAACTGATTTATGATTTCTTGAGAAAATTCTTTGAATTCAAAGGCTTTTCAATCCTAGATCTGCTAATTAGCAATTAAAACTGTTAATTAATAGATTCAGTATTACAAAAGTTTTAGGTATAATTACCGCGTAGTACGTCTATTTGTTTCTAGAGCCAAAGTGCTCAAGTTAAGCCAGTTTTAATCAGGCGACCGTCCGATCCCCTTAGTTACTGCTAATTACCACTTGCTATGTCCACCACGAATTTATCCCGAGTTTATGCTCAACATCCAATTTTCCTCTTTAATCCTTTTACATAAAGATCACCCGATTGGCTTTTCGGTTTTATCGTTTAATTCTCTTTAGCTTACATTTTAAAAGCCTAATCTTAAATAAATTCCATAGTCATAAATGGGTGATTCATATTAATGAATTTCCTGATGTATTCTTAAAATGCTTCTTAGAAAATTGGTCGTCCCTAAGAAGAACAAAGATGCTTTATTTATTATTTTTATAATTTAATTTCAGTAGCCTCACAGCTACACCTATATATCTACGTCATGTATATAAGCCAAAAACACATTTAAACATAAGCAGTTTCATCTTAAAAATACATATAAAACAAAGTCGTGTGGGACCGATGCTAGTTATAAGTTATCTCCTTTTTGGTGGATTCTTCTTAGCTCCGAATATCAAAATTAACAATAAAATATCGGATAAGTTATCAAATAACAATAAAATAATTTACTAAGTTTTCGAATGCAAATAGCATGTAGTGCCATCTGTTGGCAGAAATTAACATCATTTTATATCGAATTCGTGTCAGTTCAAGAAATTCCGACCTTGAGGTGAATGAGGAGATGCATTTCCAGACTTTAATCTTAATCTTAACATGCAGTATCGCAATATTAAGAAGAGTGTGTGTTAATGTGTAAAACTGCTATTCTACTTTCGCAATGACAAGCATAAAACATATCTGTATTTGCAAAAAAGGTTGTATTAATTGTATTACCTTAATGAAATCTTTAATTAATTTAAAAATAAAACTAAAGGTGACACGATGAAAGAAAATGAACGTCATTACGACTGTAAGGCGGAACGAAGTTAGCTGGGTCAGCTAGTATCTTAAACATTAGATTTTTGTTCTTCCCGTAGTACGTCATATATGAATAAATGAAATCCAGTGTTACCCTTGCCTTATATGTTTTTTCATTGTTATATATATATATATAACAATGAAATATATATATAATAAGATAAACCACTAGTTTATCTTATGTGTAATCCAAATTATTGCCTACTTATCTCACGGTCTCGCTGTTTGTTGTTTTGTTTTGTTTTTTTTTCTCTAATTCCGTTTTAGGATATATTATAAAAAAAAATCCGTATCTACTACAATATTTATTTCCTAACAAATAATTACGTATAATTGTAAATCCAGTGTGTGTGGTTATGTTAAACATGATCATGATGCTGATGATGACACCTGATACCTTTCACCGTGGACCTTTGATCAGCTGTTTATGATTGACTTGGGTATGTTATGTGGACTGTTCAAAAATTTACTTACATCCACGGTAAGATACTGACATTTGCGGATGTATATAGATCATCAATACACAGCAGGGACATCGGCACACAGTCACGCGCTAAAAAAACGTTTAAAGGGACGTCAACGCACTCGCGTCCGCTCTGGAATACTATGTCCCGTTTGCCAACTGTTGTATTTAAAACATTTTACCGTCACGGCGCTCATTTTACTTAAAAGGAAATTATAAAACTAAAAAAAGTCCGACTACAACTGAATAATAAAAAATCAAGAACAATAATTATTTTAAGTTGGTCAAAAATAGCTGACCATCTGCTCTTTGTCATTAACTGTCTTCCTTGCCCGAAACAGATTTCGCTCGACTATTTCTAACAATACAAAAGAAATTGTAGGAAATATAAACAAAAGAGAAGCTTTTCTAGTTAGATATGCAAAACTGTGCGGTCAACGGTCAACCGTTTCGTATTTCAACGGTTTATACGACGTAAACATTATCACTGCGATGTTAGTTTCCGTTTGTTGAATTTGTTATCTCTTTCAGAATCATATATATCAACTTCATAATCCTTGTGTATATTGGAAGATATATACAAATGAATTTAAAAATCGGAAAACAAAAACTATATAAAAAAGTTTTTTTTATAAGTAATCTTGCAGCTACATGTACATATTATAAAATAAATCATTTAGGCTTTGCATATAAAAACAGATAACTTAGTTATGCAAAATATACGAAACAGAAAGCTAATTAATTAAGTCAATTAATAGATTTAAAAATGAAAACTGTAATTAAATATTAAAAAAACTACGAATTCGGTGGAAAATGTATTAATCTTCATAAATTAATTCTAAAACCCGATATATTGGTGAATTGTGATCTTATTCACAATTTACATCGCATAGGGGGATGAGATTCTTTAAGAAATTAAATAATTAAGTTATTATTTTAACTGAAAGTTTTTCAAGGCAGTTTTTGCCGCGCACCACCACTTTTATCAACCAGCTGTTCACTGAGTTTCCGAACCAATTCGACTTAGGGTCCTTCAAGAAAAGAACGTTCCAATCCTTAAAATGCCGGCAACGCACTCGCGAGCACGGCGATGGACGGCGGTGTCACTTAGCATCCTTGAGCCTCCTGCCACTTTGCTTAAAACTACTAAAATGGATTACTACTAAAGTTTAAGGTTTTCGCTGCAAAAAGATTTATTGCATGAAAATCAGGCTAAGTATTAAAGTTATTAGAATTTTACGACCTTCATTAAATAAGTTCGCATAGTTGAAATACTATTAGCGTCTATGATGGTTTATTAATAAACTTTTTCACATATATTTTTTCGACACATTAGGTACATATGATACTCGCTCAAGTTAAAAGTTTTGCCAAACAATCGTTGTACTTCACAGCTGAAACTTTTCATAAACTTCTAAGCTTCTTTCAAATTCATGATCCAGTTTACCTATTGAAAATATAATATGAACCTAATCTGCTCGATTTATTCTCCATTCTTAAGAGTTCTTTTCTTCCATTGTTAAGAGTTCTTTCATAGAATATAATACCATTATATCATATGAGTTATATTTGATGATTTTTTTAACATTTGAGTGACAATTTAGCGTCCCTAGCTATAATTAACAATATTTATTAAAGCACTGCAGCCCCATTAGGTCTATGATGCCTTGATTTTTTGAAGTGAAACTTCTTTAGGCGCATGAGGCCAATTTTTTACGGATGAAACGTCACGAAGATGTGCAGCGTTTTCGTCGAAGAAAAGGGAGAGAGATTGAGAAAAAATACACGCTATTGGTATTCGTTTAGTAAAAAAAATAGTAGATATTCATTAGAACTATAGATTGTAATTCTGTCGCATAACGTCTGATGCAGTTAACGCAGATTTTTATTTATTTATATTATCATTAGTACTGCATGCAATGAATAGATATACAATGACATAGATGATCATATTGCTCCATGATCATCTGTTGGGGCTTTTACCGTAGTAACAATTAATTTACAAAGAAGTTTCACTTCTGTACTTTGTACTCTTTTTTTTATAAAAAAGGAGGTGGTCAGCCTCCTTCAGAATTCTCCTCCAGCGTTGGCGTTTTCCTCACAACTGAAAACTTTTCGTTTAAGCGCACATAAAAAATTATGTCAGCGAAGTCACATAAACCACTATTACCATACCAATGCTAAAGTATCTATCTAACTCAATATCTAATATCATATAATAAATATACTAAAAGTGATTATTCAATAGTCACGATTCGACTTTCCGTTTGACCACTAAATTTATTGGTACTTCTTCAAAGTTAACCCAGCTTAGTGGCTATATAGCCGTACCACTATAGCCGTCCATTAGTCACGTGATTTTAGCATTTTTTATCCCTGTCCTCCTTGTTGGTAACGTTTAAGACTAACATCATACACACGCCCCAAAATCACGTGTATTTATGCACGGACCACGGAAGAACAAGTCTGTGCAACATTAACTTCGTGCGTTTGACGAAAAAAAAAACCCTCCTCCGCTGTACCCTCCCCTCCTTTCGAGCCTCACGAATTGGACCATAACTGGTAGCGCAATTATTGTTTTATTATATTATATCATTCAGGCCGAGCTAAGCTTTCAGGCCGAGCTAAGCATTCAGGCCGAGCTAAGCTTCAGGCCGAGCTAAGCTCGCCAAAACAGCCCGTGCTGAGCTGTAAAGGCCTTTAAGGCCAACAGCGAGTTTCCTTGCAAAAAAAAAAAATTCTTATAGACACAGATTGCCCAACACTTGCCTAAAAATTCAGTTTTAATGAAACTGCCTACGAATCACGAGTTTGAATAAATCAAACTTGTAACAACTATTCCATGTAAAAGTTTGTTTTCACTTTCAAAAACCTAAAATCGTCGTAAAGTTACAAGCTAATTAATTATTACTTCACATTGATATTGTCTCTAAATCTGTAAATTGAAAAAGGCAAGAACTCCAAACCATTTTAACAACACTCAAAAATTATTACACTTCAAAGGATTTTTCATTTCCGTTCAGTAACGAAAAGAGCATCTTTAAAATGTAAATTATACAAAAATTATCTTTTAAAAATAAATCCGTCCCTCGGATTGCGCAAATAAGGAAATTTGTTACCCAAAACAAGAGGAGCCGTGGATCATTCGAGACTTAATGAACCGAAAAAAAAATCTGTGAAACCGCGCGTTGCAGTCACAGTTAAGCCGTAGGGTTGTCACAAGCGAATACAAAGTTAAAAAAAACGGTTGTCTGTAAAATCGGTTTACTGACGATAGTTGAACGTGACAACGTCATAAGAAAATACTGATGGAATGGTTGCATTTTTCAAAAAAATTTTAATTTTATTTGTTTGATAAATATTTTGTGTGGATATATATATAGAGATGGACTAAATGGAAAACACAATTCAAATGATCAAGTTACATTCATCTGTACTCATAAATACATTTATGGCAAATTTTTAACGAACGTACGCAGCCGATAGTGCCTCTTTGTCGCTCGTTTCGCGCTCTCGCTTGCACTTCAAGCCTTAAATTGGACGGAGGTAACGCCGCACGGGTCATAAGCGAAGTAACGCCGCATGCGTCATGTTTTCACGTGCGTGCAGCAGGCTCCATCGAATTATAAAACGTTGTGACGTCAAAAATCCCCTGTTGCATCAAACGTCGTTGCTCAGAAGTTTTGCGTTAAAATCCTGGCCATGTAACAAGAGCCTATCGTTGTGCGCAATTTATACTTGCCATTCATTGAGGGAAAACTGCAAGTTAAGATCTGAAAATTGATAACGTGTCTTTTAATGCTTACAAGTAAGTGACTTAAACATAGCCTAAGATAAATGGAGGCATGGATGATATGTGTCGGTTTTTTTAATTTAAATTCTTAGTGAAACTTATATTTAACTTGCATTAAAAAAAACTTAGATATTAAAGTCATATATAAACTAACAGCCGCTATCTATTAGAAATTATTTTTATATTAAATCGAGATTTCATCTGACACCAAACTGAATAAACAGATGTGTTGAGCAACGCTGACCAAAGGTGACACGTAAATTTAATATTTACGGAATTGAAATAAGGGCTATTTTCCCCTGGCTTGACGACCATCTAGGGAGTTTTAACTACGTTGAATTAGTTTTTCATTGCTTGAAACACGCCGCAGACGTCATAAATGCCCTTAATTCCGACCCTTTGTCCTGTTACATACAATAATTAATTATGTTACCCTAGTTGTATTACGTACATAAAGGCTTTCTGTTTATCATTTTCCAAATGAAATTCACGAATGTGTAAAGAATAATTGAGAAACCTAAAAAGGTATTATGAACTCATAACGTAATTAAACGATTTATAAGCGATACTCAAATAATTATTACTGTTATGAAGCGGAATATTTTTTCATTAACAATTTAAATAAAGAATACATAGTACATAATATAAATAATATAGTACGCAGATTGGCCTCAGGGGCCGTTCACGTATTACGAAAGCAGATTTACGGCAATTCATCCCCTTCTTCTTGACAATAGTAAGCAAAGCTCTCCAAATAATAGTAGATAAACGTATTCATTATTTGTATGAATCCTCGAAAATGTATTTCGTTTTCTATGTATGTATGCTTATGTAATACATGAACGGGCACAAGACACTAATATTTATTTCTATGCGCGTAATTTTACACTTGCTCGTATGAAATCATCAAGAGAAAAATTGGCTTAGGCTCAAAAATCAACAGACGTCAGGCCCGAAGGGTGATCAACTACATACCTAAAAAAATTAAAAAAAAAATCGGGAGTCGTCTCTACACACGCATTCTATTCACCAATTAACACTGTAATTGTAGTTTTTAAAGTTAAAACCTAGCTGGGATAAAGAGTAAATTACAACATTTATCAAATTCTTGATCGACCTATAAATCTATGAAAAATATATACATGTCAATAGCCAGTTCTATGTCGCATTATTAACATATCCGATAGGGTTGACATAGGGGGCGCATCGACGTGATTGATTAGTTGTGGTCTAATGGATCGCTTGTGATATATAATCTATTACGTAGAACAGAATAATTGCACTGTTAGTTAACATAAATATAAATATAAACACACAAATCGCAACCCGATTGGTACATATAATAGTTTATATATAGCTTGAAAGACCTGCCTAACCTATCCTTATAGATTACTAGCAGACTCGGCCAAGCGTTGCTGTGGCTAAGGTTTTTGTTATATTCAAGGGAAACGGTAGGAGAACTTAAGTGAACGGTAGATAGCTTATGTGAAACGTTGGTACTTTTAACACAGCGCCATCTGTTAGAATTGTATCAAATAATAAACAAATATTTTGCAATAAAATAAAATTGCGACAATAATTAAAGATGTAAGCTATCCTATCTCGTAAGTTGGACCAGACTGCACACGGTGTGCCAATTTTATTTCAATCGGTTAAGTAGTAATAATAATAATGTAAAAGTGGTGTCAAAATCTTGCCAAGCATACGAATACCACTTGAGCGAAGTTAGTATTATTACTGAATATTGCAAAGCTTATTATAGTATAGAGAGTACTTTGGTAGTCTGAAGAGCAAAATAAGCCCATACTTGCTACGAAGAGAATAGCTTATGCTGCTACGAAGCTTTTGAGACGATAGCCTACGTTTCGTAGACAATAACCTCGTAGCAGCATCAATTGATTGCTACGTAAAACTACTCCAATTTTTTAAATATTGAAAGATCTCGATATAATGGTAAGTAAATGATTTTTATCTGTTAACGTACTTATTAATATTCATGTAACATAATTCTAAGTTAGTATTTCTTTACTACCATAACAAGTTTGTTGCTTATGCTTTGTGAAAGTTACCTCAGGTTTCAATAATATAACGAAGCTTATAGTAATCATATTTCTAAATTGTCACAGCAGTTTTACACACAAAACGCAAATGCGAGGGTGAACACGTGAATAAATTTATCACAGCAACAAGAAAGCGTCAACTCCCAAAATAGAATTAATTTGAATATAATGATATTAGTATTGAGGTAGAATATCTTTTGACAAACATGAGACGTATCTTGTAAGTTTACTCGAATATTCTTTCATTTTAGTGGCACCAAAGAGAGAGGTTGCGCACCGATTCACTCCTCATTAATCACGATATATGGTTGGCATGGCAACGAAGATTCTGAAGACGGGTTCAAAGAGAAAGATGGCAAGCATACTTCGTTACACGTGAAAACGGAAAATATTAAAGTATGAGTGGAAACTTCGCAAATAAAATATTTCATGCAAGTTTCTGGGAATAATGAAACACTGAAACTTTTCACATTGAAAAATATAAATAGACCTCAAATGTCCGGATGTTTTCGTGTTTAGAGTTTTTATTGGTAGTAGGCGTGCGTTGCCGGCCTTTTATGAATTTGTACAATTGGAATCCCTGGTGAAGACTTTTCGGGTCGGAAGGTCGGACTACATACTTTATTACGAACAGACACTAAATGGGAATCATTCCATCAGTATAAAAACAAAAAAACTTCTCTTAATAACATCCAAACTCCATCAAATAAAAACAATGAGCATTCAAAAGTTTCACTAAACCCACACCAGTATCGCATCCAATCGAGGAACTCATTACATACAAGCTCGAAAACTACGAGGACGTATAAATGTTTCGCAAACTCCGATAGAGATTCTGGCAGTAACACAAAAAGTCACTAACGAGAACCTTAATTCCGACCGAAGTTGGTGCACGGACTCAATTAGATAGTGTTGGACCTGTGGTGCTGAGGTGTCAACAAAGTTGCACGTTTATTGTCACATCGAACTTTAGATCTGATTTTGCTTACCTAAGACATGTAAAGCATTCGAAATTCAAATTACAATCTTGTGCTTATACAGCTTATAAATTTTACAGATTAAGGGTCTGTTTCACAATGTATCGATAAAGTGCCAAATAGCTATGCAACACATAAATTATTCGTAAGATAAAACTTCCGAAGAAATTTCGCCCTACCTGACTGACAGTCATGAAACGCAACAATAGTGTTTATCCTACTAATAAGTAATAAATAGCTTATTTGGAACTTATCCGGACTTTGTGAAAAACCCTAAAACCCTAAAACTTGAGAACTATACATAGAAATTATTTATTGGAAAATTGTACTTTTATAGAGTTATAACTAACAAAGTAGAATATGGAATCTTATTATATTCTTATAATATATATAAAAATAAGTCGTGTTAGTTATACCATTTATAACTTAAGAAAGGTTGAATCGGTTTTGGTGAAAATTTAAAGGGAAGATCTGAGCCAGGAGACGGGTGTAGGATACTTTTATCATTTCATTTTTTTAAATATATAAGAAAACGCATCTGACAGTTCAACATCAATCATCAGTCATCATCATCATCAATCATCAGATCAAAAAAGTTCTTTTAAATAAAAACAAATGATCACAAAACATGTTTGATATGCGCCATGTTAATTATAGTGAAAATATATTTAAAAAATCCTATACCGTATTTACATATTAAATTATCTTTCTTTCCATGCGAGCTCTTGGATTTAAAAATAGAAATGTACAATTTTCCCATAAACTAACAATTTCTGTAAATAGAAAGTTCCCAACAATTACTCTTAATCTCTTTTACATGATAACAAGTTATGAACTGGGTCAAACCAAGAACTAATAAATACATTAAAAGTATTTATTTGAAATGAAAGCACTCGGGTATCGTGAACACTGACGAAACCCACAAAACTTTCAAATTGCCTTTCAAACGCTTTGTTATAATAACACACGGCTTTTAGGCATTGTTTGTGTACGATTTTGGGGTTAATCTGTTTTTCTTCATATACCGTATTTATTTGTTAAAGAGCCGGAACATTTGTCACATATATTTTAAAATAGTATGGAACATAAGACAGGTTTCATTTATTCCACGTCATGAAATTTGAACCTGAAGGCATCCCTTCTCATCGGCAAAAAAGACAGAGGGTGTAGATCGAGAGAAAAAGCCGGCGTAAAAAAACTCTCGGTACTCTTTTAAAAAAGTAAATCATCAAACAATACTTATTTTAAAACAAAAATAGCAAATTAATTAGAAGTAGCCTGCCCAGTATAGTTATATAGTTTAATGTATGGGATGACTTAAAAGATTTAAACAAGCTATCTTTAGATTACTCACAGGCTTCCTCTCTGTTGCTGAAGGTGAGAAAACTTGAAGTATGACGCACGTCTGAATCTCGACTCGTTATTTCGATCGAAATTTAATGGCAGAATTTACTCTCTTCACTAGGGACAAATTACATTCTAGAATTAAATGTCTGTATTTGTCCTCTGGTCAGGGAAAATATATTTTCAAAGTCAACAACTGCTATATAAAAACCCTTCGCTCATAAAAATCGATACCTTATAAATATCGTACGCCTTGACACCATGAATATTGTATGCGAATTCTATTTGAACGAACAGTAACAGGTGCCGTACATAAAGTGGATGAAGACATGCATATTGCATTCGTGTAAGGTGCTTAGGTAGTAAGATTAGAGGCACCGGACGTCAGCTTAACGATCTAAAATGACTTTGACCTAACCGCTCCTTCTCAATGCAGTGCATTCAAATAGGCCGATTGAATATATATAGGGAACAATGCAAACTATGGAACTTGAAATTTCATAAACTTTCGTCTTCAAACGCCCAGTGCGTTCTTTTTCTTGAAAACACGGTAAGGCAACAACGCCTATTTTATCCACACACACACACACACGCGTTCTATATTATCCTTTCGTAAAATTTATTTATAAAACTAGCTGCCCCCGCAAACATCGTTCTCATTAATAGGCCTACCTTTTTAGCACATACCAACGTGGAACATTTTGCTATGTTACCCCAGAGACTGTTCGGTTTTCCGGAATTTAAACTTTTTAGGTTTTTCTGTGATTTTTCTACATAATAAATATTACGTTTTTAGTGGACAACTCTTATAATTTAGAGGTTTGAACGATAGATAATAGCCGATTCTCAGACTTATGAAAAAATTCATAAGAATCGAGTCGGTCGAGCCGTTCAGAGGAGTTTGAGAATGAACATTGTAACACGAATTTAATATATAAGAAACCTTACAACGTACTATAATGTGAAATAATTTTTATATCGTACCGCCAATTCCGTTTTCAGACACCAATACGAGAGAGAATCCGTGTGAAGTGTGGTAAAAAAAAATTAATAAGTTAAAATTAATATTAATTCAAATATTATTTTATATAAATTCATAATTAAAACAAAACCTGTTACGAGTTAAATAATTCATCCGGTGGTTATGTTCACTGAAGTTTGGCTTATGGTGTATTAATAATCTATACCATATTCTATGTATTAGTCTAAATTAGATTTAAATACATATATATACTGTATAAATATTTTCTATAATCCCGCATTTGTTGATTTTGGTTTTCAAATTTTTTTCCCTAATAATTAAATTAAATTAATAGATGTAATAAATATTTTTTATAATTAATAGATATAATTTGAATTATACATACTTTTTAAAGTAATTTCTTTTAATACGTTGTTTTAATACGCCTAATTAAATACAAGGCTTCAGTAAACTATAATTAGAGCAATGACCTAGTTCTAATGAGGATCCCCTTTGTTTCAGAGTATGCGCAATGTTTCTCCCAGAATTCGCAAGTTTCGTGGCGGCCATCTTGTTCGCTGTGCACCCAATACACACTGAAGCTGTAAGTTGCTAAGATTGTTTACTAATGTTTCAAAACACCTGGGACCATTGCCTCCTTAGCTCTGCTTGTGAATGTGTTTTATTGAAATTTATAGCGAGTTTACCGAGTAACACTCGTTTAAAAAGCTTAGAGTAACTAATCAATTTAAATTCCCATTAATATAACCTTATAATATATAAATTTCTAATGAAGAATACTTAATTTTAATGCATTTGAATTCATCAAACTTATTTTAATATTACTACAGGTAGTCGAAGAGACTATTAAATAATAATTAATTTACGTATTCAAATCAAATGTATGTACTACTACTACTTATGAACGTTAAAAAGAAATGCATATTCTTTTTAACGTTACATATGTTTCTAATTTAACATTTACTGCCAGTTCTCAAATAAAGGGCGTAGAACAGATGATAAGAACTGCCAAGAAACACCGTCGTAGTTTCTAAGAAAAGGTAAAAGACTCTTAGGCCGTGGGGTTCAAGTGCACAGGCGCTAATCAAAGATTTAAATCCGCACCTCTCGGCAATCGGCATTCGGGGTTACCGGTTCATGGTACCGGTAACCCCAGAGTACTGCTTTCCTCGCTCAACGAATAAGTATCGCAAAAGGAAATGTTGCCAACATTAAAAATAAACCCCCATCATCGTTGTTTTTTTTTTCTATTTATTCATTTTTAATTATTATTATTACTAAGTGGTTCAAGAATATTGTAAAAATGTATTTGTGGGAAAAAAATTCTTTTAGTAATAGTAAAAAAACATAAAGCCTAAACGGATGATCGAGGCACAATTAAACAAACCAATTGACAGGGTTTTGAACGCTTACCAAAATTTTAAACCACATGCGACCCTCAGCATCATTTTAACTCACTTCCAATTTTGTCTGACATTTACATTTTGTCGTTTGTCACAGCCGATGGCTGTTTAAACTGACTGATAGCCGGGTATAACTGGATTGCAAATGTTTACTGTTTAATTGACAACATTTCATTTTTAACACATATGTATGTATATAAAATTGTCGTTATGACACGAGTTTAGTTCGGTGGTGGTTTTTGCATAGATGTTTAAATTTAAAAAAACACTTTGGTTCAATGTAAGTTTCGAGTTATTTATTTATTTACTTAATAAAGTAAATATAAATTTAGAATCTATTTAATATCTTTTCTGTTGACGTTCATAAGTGTACATGTTTGAAGTAATTTAGAGTTTTAGTTTGACTGTCTTTATCTTGTAAAACTAACGTAAAATTAGGAGTAGATGTATTGCGATTGCTGGACTAACAAAAAATTTTACTTATAAGAGTTTCTTAAACTAAGTGACACATCAGTTACCCATATACAATACAAGTGATGTCGAGTGATGTACTCACAGAAACGAGAATAAGTATATTACAATTGAAAATTATAAAACACAGCTGTTTCGAGGTTTCATAATTTTCATTCACGAAAATAAAAAAGTAATATTACTTCGTCACGCCTATTAAAATCGCAAGTACAGTGCAAATTTGTACTCTTCACAAGTTAGTAATTCAGAATTTGTGAATATTGGCCAAGTGTAACGTGATCATTTTTTTAATTTTTTTGCATTGGAAAAACTTTTCATATTCTGACACAATAAAGACTTTATTACTAATAAGTTGTTAGCACTTCTGACAAAAAGATTCTACGCTATAGAGATTTTATTGTGTTATGTGTAGCCATGACCGCTAAACTCATTTAGTTAAATTAATTAAATTACTTTTGCGTTTTAGATAACGTTAAGTAGAGTAGAGCATACAACAAGTACAAGAACATATAGTAGAATAAAGATTATATTTGTTAACAAAATAAGCTACTATTACTCCAATACTCCAATGCGACAACTATTTTCATGTATATCACATACAAAACAATACATACAACGAACAATTAAACCTATGTTGCTCTATACATATGCTGTGTTATTTCTAATCTCTCTAAGTAATTAAGTTCTATATTAAGTCTATGTCCTTTGAATTGTGGCTATTGATACCCATATTTCTAATTAATTGGACCATTTATGACGGTACTCCTTCGATTAGGGGTGACGATCCCAACTGTAGTAATTAGAAGTATAATGTCCAATGCCATTCCATTATATGGGATTGGAGATATTTCCATTAATAGTTAGGCTTTCAAATAGGAAAAATTGTTGACCTAGTGGCTTGAGCTCGCCTCTCAACCCTGTCCTATCTTAATAGAACTTAAACACTCACACGGAGAAGGAAACAATCGTGCGTAAACCGGCATGCCTTAGATCTTAAAATCGACGTAATGTTTGAGGCACAGCAGACCGATCACCTACTTATGTATTAATAAATTTTATTAATCTCATCTCTCTGACACAGATACAGAAATCCCAGAGCCAGAACTAATGAGTTTTTGCGTTATGCTTTTAGTTATTTTCAATTAAAAATGTTATCTTGTAAATAAGATAACATTTTTAAAAATGTTATCTTATTTACAAGAAACTAAACAGTAACATATGTAAATAATTAGTGGTGGTATTATGAGACTGAGCATCTCTGAGTCTGAGACTTCGCATAAGATTTATTCATCTTTATATTTTAAAAATGGTAAGTAGAAATACTAATCGTGTATGCCACTAGGTGTGTGACAGATAAGACCACGAATATCAAGGGTGCCAGTCTTTTGTGAACGAGGCAAATAATACGTATAGACGACAGCGGATGGGAAAATATAAGTGGTACTACTTGACTGTACAAAAAATAAAACATTTGAACATAGTAATAAAAAGTATAAGAAAAAAATAAAATTTTGTCAAATTAACTATATTATTAACTATTACTTAACCAAAAAGTTTGAAAATTCTCTAAAGACGAAATGACGCCCTTGTCAAACGACTATGTTTTTTATGTAAGGTATATATAATAGTATATCACAAACGGCAAACGGGCAGGAGGCTCACCTGATGTTAACCGTCGCCCATGGACTCTCACATTCCCAGAAGGCTCGCAAGTGCGTTGCCGACCTTTCAAGAATTGGTAAGCTCTTTACTTGAAGGACCCTAAGTGGAATTGGTTGTGAAATACTTCAGTGGGCACCTCTGTGGTGCGCGGCAAAAACTGCGAGAAAATACTCAGACTATAATATCTCTGATAAGTAAATTTTTGCTCAGTGTGACATATTAATATAGAATGTTCCATATTTTAATATTGCCTTGAAAAATGATTATTAATTTAATTACTTGTCCTGTATAGTAATGAAATTGGATTTATCATTGTCTGATCTATGACCACAATAATAAACAGAGTGTAAAATAGGTCATGCTCAACAAATATGTGGGTAAATACGGATTAATCTGGATAAATCGTAATTATAAATTAATCAATATCTATTAAATCTATGATCCTCAGGTGACATAATTAGATAAGCTTAATCCTTGCGCGTCAGCGATTCTTCGCTGTTAGCTGGCTTCACCAATACACGTTAGATAGATGAGGATACTTTTATAATTCGCGTTATTGTATAAGAAATAATGAAACTGTTTTTGCATAAAGCGAAAAAGACTAAACTGTCTTATTTTCACATTGTAGCGAGGCGTTTGCTGGCTGGATTTGGTTTCGGAGGCAGATTGGTAATTCCGTTATGTATCAGGGAACACAGGGAATCCTTTTGTGGGGCTAATGCACTTTCTCTTTAAATTCATCCTTTTTTATTATGTATATGTAATATTTTTTTCCTTTCATAGTCGTCCATGCGTCAAGTTGTCTGGCTGGCCATGCGTCATACTCGTGAACTGGTGCTACTTGTGGTGGCTGGTCGGATTTCAATTCGTGTATGCGGTGATGTTAGTTATATCGACTAGGCACGCAAGCATCCTTTTCGCCATGCCTACTGGTGGTAGAGGTCAAATCTTTGTTTTCTTAACATTTAACCAAAAGATGTCATATGGAACATGATGTAATGGTTGCAAATCCTTAAAAACATTTTGTATAACAAGAAATCGGGTGATTAAAAAGAAAGGTGATTAAAGTGCGGTCAACCCCCTTGATTTGAGAACTGGCAGTAAATGTAGAATTAGAAGCGAATGTGTATTTCTTTATTTATGTTCATAAGTGTACCTACATTGTGTTGCCTAAATGAATAAATATTTTTTTTAATTTGAATAGATCATTAGAGTTTATGTTCACCATAATAAATATGCGATATTGAAAGAAAAATAGTCTTAAATTAAATTATCGTTCTCATACTAAACAACAACATTACCAAATGTCGCCAGTCTATTGTCAAGGGGTACGTTTGTAGGCTGGATTCGGCTTCAGAAGCAATTGGTAATTTCGTATTTCTAATACGGTAGCAAGAATAGACAATAATAAATTATCATCTGTAGAACTACATAAATATATAAATACACCTAGATGTATTTTATTGTCCTGAATTTTATTCCTGACTAACGGTTAAAAAATTCCCCACGTTGTCAACATGCCTAAGGGGCTGTTCAAGTATTATGTAAACACAAAAGAAGGGAAGGGGTGTTATTTTTTTTTGTTTAGTGATTACGATTTATTTACACATATTACCCACATACTATCTATGCTTGAAAACGAAATGCATTTTCGAAAATTCCTAAAAAAACTAATACGTTTATGTATTATTACTTTTGAGAGCTTTGCTTACATTTGCTAAGAGCAAGGGAGGAAGGATAAATTGCAGTAAATCTGCTTACGTCATACTTGAACGGCCCCTAAACAGAAAAATAAAGATATACTTTCACCGTGTACTGAACTCACGGCATTAACTATACAATTTTGACATTATTAATATATTAACTTTGTTACATGCAAACATTAAAATGCCTACAGTACGTTCATATAGCTTTTACTATGAAGAGACACAAACAATGAACAAAGAAATTCGATCAATTTCCAATAAAATCTAAGCTAATAAAAGCGAACCTATCTAATGTTGACGTTAGTGTTAAACTCCTTAGTGATGTGTAACTTGTTTCCAAGTAAAACTGTTTGTAATGAAGTCGTGGGACAGCCTCGGGCAACCTGACAGCACTTCGGGCACTAACTATGTTTGCTATTTCAAGCGGGCTTTAGACCGCGCTATACTTTGAGAGAATAGATGTTTAGGCTTTACCGTGCCATTAAATTGATAGTTTTTTTTTATAAACAGGGACCCCTACATCCTAGCCTATCAGGATATTAGACACGCAATCAGGCAGAAGTATGACCGAGTAGCTAAGCAGAGGAGTGTCGAAATCTCCCCTTTTTTAAAAAGGGACTTTAATAATTAAGTTTTTGTCATCATTTCTTGAAGTAGGGAGAATAGGAAAATATATATGGTATAGTTGAGTAGTTTATGTATCCATTTTGAAAGATCGATACACGATTTAAATAACTTCGCTCGATAGAAAAAAATCCAACCAAAGCCACTTTTTGACACTTCGAATTTTTTATCACTCAATTCTTAATTAAAATCACTGATATACAATTAGCTGAGTGTTTAGTAGATATAACATATTTAGCCACTTCCTTAACAACAAAATGTTCACTATTAATTTAAATAAATATTCACTAGAAATTATTACTAAAGTACCTAAAATTATTAATAAGTCAAATGGAAGAGAGTAGCTGCCCACGACACAGGGATTTCTAGCGTGGGAGCTAGTAAACCATCTCTTTTAATTCATTGTTTTTTTATTAAATATAATAAAGTTTCTTAAGTCAAGGATCCTTATAATCTTTCTATTTAATTTTTATCTACCCTACTTGTGTAGTTATTACGATTTAATATAAACTTTTATTAGAATTGGGTTTTTAAAATATGTTATTTAATTGATTACCTATTTAAGTACTTACACTGTTTTGTTTATAGAACTTTGTTAAGTAGAGTAAGTATCAACATATAGGAAAGAGCGTTCAACCCTAATACAGGTTCTAGAACTTAAAAGGGATGTACTAAAATGTAGATTTAAGACTATTTACTTAATAAAGGAAATTTTTGTTTTTTATAATTCATGTTAAATGAAATAAGCGTTCTCAAACAATTAGCTCTTTACTAATTACTTATGCAACTTTTTTAGAGTTAAAGTTAAAAATTTTGCTTTTATTATGTCCACGTCGCTAACAGAGGGGCCGGAGCTTTTCGCTATTAAGCGGTCACCTCCATTTTCCCAGACTGCGCTTTCAATATTTCTCTCGATAATTTCTATCAAGGAACATTGCACTTTGCTTTTTATTAACAAGCTTTTGACTGAACACAATTTCTTTGTGTTATTGAAAGGCTTAATTAACGTCGGATTTTTCAATAGATTTTAGAATTGTTATGTGAGCTTTACACACAAATAACGTTACGATTTACATAATTCGGTACGTATATAGACATATTCTTATGGCTTTGTAGCCGTCGCTAAAATAATTATTATCTAGAAATAAAAAAATCCAGACATTGAAGTATTAAAATAATAATAAAAATACAATGCTAATACTACAGCAATTGTTCTGATAAATAATAAAACTTTGTTTATGTCATGGTTGGGACTAAATTTATATATCGCTAGTCCACATAAGGGATTCCCATCATATAACAATTAGTCAGTGGTAAATGTTTTAAAACAGTTTAAAGAAAAAGTAGATTTAGTTTTACTACTTATCAAATACAAGTCTTTAGATATTAAGTAGGTTTGATGTATATTTGAGAGTGTACCAAAGAGTGAGATGACTCCGAGGCATAATCCTAGATACGTAAGTACGGCCTCTGTAAATTCGGAATCCAATTAGCGTAATTATTATGTGATTTGTGACTTTTTATCTGGATAGTATGGCTATCTCAGAATCGATAAATGCAAAGAAACGTTGGCCAAACACGCCAATCACGATTCCTTGCGCTGTGGAGCCAATAAGGTATTGATTAAGTTAATATGACTAGCATTGGTATACCTTATTGTATTGTCTCTAATGAACAGTGCCTTCATTTCGATATTGATCTCTATCCCATCGCAATTATTGAAATAAAAATTGAATATGTTACACTGCTAAATCATAAGATTACACATACACTCAAAATTCGGCAACGCACACGCTTGGTTTGTGAGAATTTTCTCTCAATCAACAAAAAATCAATAAGCTTTTACTTAAATGACTAATTGTACGCAAAACACGATACCCAATGTATAAATAATACTTCACAAAACCGCAAACCTGATATGTTCGTGGTTAGTTGATAAATAAGCTAAACATAAATATTCATCACAGATCAATGTGGTTTTGTTTTTATTCGCTCGATTAAAACTATATTTAGCTTCATTTAAAACACTATTATACTGTGTATAAAAAAAACGTGTGGCACACGGGGACTGTCGCGGTAAAGCTATTGCATAGCATTTTGATCAACTATTGCAATTATAACTATTTATTTATTATTTATGCAGTACTTTTTTTCTTTGATATTAATTCAATCTACGACTCTACCAGACTCAGAATAACACGCCTATATAGTCTGTTTCACTCTAACGCGTACCCGCTGCACCGGCCGCGCTTACGCTACGTGAGCGATTTCGTCAGAGAGACGAAAATACGCAGTATGCATTCTGTCCCACTCTCACGCACCTGCGCTACGACACCGATCACGCCAGACCGATGTGAGACGCAGTATGCGATCTGTCCCGCTCTAACACGTCTTGACCACACCTATATTATCATCGTGTGTTAGGTTATTTTCGTTACGGAATTTCTTGATTAGGTCGCCACGCTCAGAGCCCGCAATGAAATCTATGGAATAGTGCGATAAAATATATCTTAATCCAATTTACGTTTAAGCATGTAAAAATAAATTTCTTGACTAAATTATTAAGCAAAGTATAAAATCAGTGTAACAAAGCACTCACTCTTCAAGGTGTTGGAGTAGGAAAATCTGTAAGACATCTTTTGTTTTGAGAAATATAATACTATAAGGCTACTTCACCTTGCCTACAGTCAGAGCCTACACGTTTATTTTAACTATCAAAAAAAAACAAGCAAAACGTTGCAGCTCCAAGCATCTTATAAATTTCAATAGTTGTAGATTAAAAACAATGTTTCTTCGTCCAAACTGCGCTCCTTTATTTGATAACAGGCAGTACATGCTTACTGAAGGTATTTCATAAATACACCTAAGATATCTGAGGGAATATATATAGTTACTTTATAAATAAACCTTATTTAAGCGTAAAGCAAAGAGAAATATGAAAGAAAAACTAGGATCTAATACTTAATAGGACTTAATATTTTTACACAGTAAACATTAAAGTCATTTGACAATATTTTCAGGTGACAGGTGTAGTCGGCAGAGCTGAGATGCTGTCATCTGTCTTCTTTCTTGGAGCACTGTTGTGTTACGCGAGGGCAGCTAGTAGGAGACGTTGTACCGGTAAGTGGTTTATCATTTAACTATAAAAAGATTGTTTGCATCATTATTGATGAATGTCTACATTGCACTCACACATTTCTACTATTATATCACGAGTCAGGAAATTGATATGGATTTTCAAGACGCTACGCCATGTGATGTCTCCTGTGATACTGAGTAATGTTTACGTTGCATTAGCTCAATCAGTAATTACGTATTGCATACCAGTATGGGGTGGTGCCACAAAAACTAAACTTCTTGAGCTGGAAAGAGCGCAGCGGTCTCTAATAAAAGTGATGTATTTTAAACCATATCGATATCCCACAGTTAACTTGTACAGATCAAGTGGATTGTTATCGGTAAGGCAATTATATCTTCTAAATGTCACCTTATATCTGCATAAATGTGTTCCTTTTAATTCTGCTAGCCAGGATAGAAGACGGAGTGATAATGTGGCCCGCTCCGTAATGGTCCATTCAAATTTTGCCAGCCGTCAGTACGTGAGTCAGTCTGCATATATTTACAACCAATTGAACTCTAAACTCCGACTTCATCATAGAGTTTTGTATGATTGTAAAAAGGTTGTAGCAGGGTGGCTGAGAACTCTAACATACGAGGAAACTGAGCACATTTTGGTGCGAATTCGCTAGTTTGAGACGGGCCGAATTATGAACTTGACAGCGTACACACTCGCTCACACACAGCACACACATGCACACATACACACACATACACGCATTCATAGATTAAGTTAATTTAGATTTAGTTAAAGTTTGTTTAGTTAAGGGAAGTAGCGAGCCAACCCCAACACAAGTGTCTCTTGACTACTTACGGGGGTTGTCTCATACTCATTTAATGATGTAAAAAATTTGAGAAACAATAAAAAAAATTATTTATTATTATTATTATTATTTATTATTATTACTAAATAATACTGTTTCTTTTGGAATTGTTATGGCTAAGTATGTAGGCGTTTGATTTCAAAAACAAGCCGGCCACTTTGCCTCTCCGAAGGCAAGTAATTCATTTATAGAAAGAAAAATTTGTGCACAGCTGAGGTTAACGACCTCAGGGACTCACTAGACTGTCTCCGAGATAAAACAGGAAGATAAAAGATTGCATACAAAATCGTTAATACTATACGTGCACATAGTATAGGTAACCCATTAACAAAACCCCAGACTCATATGTAGTTGGTCTATTAAATGTTCATAAATTTAATGTGCAATACGTTAAATAAATATCATATACGACCGATTGATAACATTCCAAATTTTAAATATAAAAATTACAATTTGAATTTTCAATTTCCAACAAATAGCTATTGCAGGAAATGTTTTTCATCATTTTTTAAAACTTACATATTCGAGTTTGTTTTATTTTTGGTGAGTTTTTATAATAATGATTACGAAAACATTTATATGTTTATATGTTTGTATTAAACAAGTTACAAAAATTTAAAATAATTTGAAAACCACCAGTGGTGTTAGAAGATTTAGGTGTCCTTTTTTGGAATTGTCTAATATGAAAGTTGGTGATCATCCTTCTGTGCCTGATGAACGCCGTCGAATTTTTGAGTAGCATGCCGGCTCCCTCACTTTTATTTCTTCTTCAATACTTGCTCTTATGAGTAATGACTCAAGTAGTAAATTCTTATATCATTTGTATCCATTATCAATTCTATATTAATTATAATGTTTTACGTAAATAACCTTTTTTTTTCATTAGTAGTACATTAAGTAAATGAGTTATAAACTTAAACATAGTGAAGAAATGCACACATTATCATTATAAAATGTTTGAGGATCTCCACTCCAACCGTTTCTTAATGAGGAGGCTATTATACGATGTCCACTTTTTTAAAAAGCGACGTACTCGACACTTTTTTTTAATCTTGCACCAGAGTTATACTTTTAAGCTTCTATGAATATAAAGATACCAATTATTTTACCCCGTCATAAGTTTTCCAGCTGAAGGCTTCAGATGACTTTATTAATAAATTAAGGAATTGAAAAACCACTAGTTATACCATAGATTAAAAAAACACCACAGAGTATACATGTAAAGAGTGATCAACCATGGAACGGCGAAGGATTTAAATATCAGTTTAACAGGTTCATTTTTAGTAGAAATAAAAATACACGGAGCGCTTCCTTTGACGCTCAAGGCTTAAGATGACTTTATTATTAAATAAAGGAATTGTAATAACACTAGTAACGCCTAAGAATCAAAAAAACACCACAGAGTAAACACGTAATACAAGTAGTGAACAACTATGAAAAGGCGGGGGATTTAAATATTAGTTTAACAGCTTCATTTTAAGTAGGTACAAAAATACGCGGGGCGCTACCTTTTATGGAACTTGTCCTCAGATTGCTTTTATTTGATAATTTTTATTTCATAGACAAGTATGGATAAGTCTGCCTGACACATTTCGATGATTTTTGTATTTGAGACATGCCGGTTCCGGTTTTCCTGTTTCGGGTTAGTATTGCACATGGAGAGTGGAACACTCAAGCCACTAATCCTATATATAAAGGAATTATATAAAAATATAAAAGAATTAAATAGTAATTATATAAGTTTTAAATTGCTTCACAGATAATAAAAAAGAAATATACAAATAAGTAATTGGTGATGATAATGACATATAATATGAAGACATCAATTAATGAGTACATAAATATAAAGATAACAAGCTCTCTTGATTTATACACAAAATACTGTTTCATTCTAATATGGAGATTTTGGAACAGTTAGAAGTGCGTTTGAGTTTTGACGATCGGTCATTCCTTCATTCAGTGAATGAGTGACAAAATTAATTAATTTGACTAGTTATAGTAATCAAACTACTGATTCAAATTCAATGTGAAACATACTGTGTGTGTATGTTTAAATAACCTGTGCTAGGTAAACATTCTGCTTATTATTTTATACTCCACGAAGTTATAGACGGATTGAAAATTGCTTCAAGAAAAGGATGGTATAAATATATTTATATAAACATTCTAAAACAATTTGTATGGTTAAAAATACAAGAAAATATGACATCACCAATTTAACACAGTTACACATACACATTAATTACATTAGAACCTTGGCAATATAACAAAGGAAAAAACTAAAGAAACTACCACAAAAATAAAAATAAAATAAAAACGAATTATTAATAATAACTAAAAGATAAAAATAACAGTAATAAACAAACAAAATGAAAACTTAAACTACATTAAGATTTAAGAGCCTGCAAAACAAAGTTACGGAATGTTGGTAGACTGTTGTAAAACACATCAATATTTTCATCAATGTTTGTAATAAAGTTGTAAGAGCGAGATAGCCTATTCACTGGACCATTAAAACCAGCAGATAAGCGAGCCGTAGGTAAGTATAGTATGACGCACTAACCTGCAGATTTTCGGTTGCTGATGATACAGCATACATTAAGTATTCGTCATTTAATACGCGTAAGAACTGTAGGCGAACACTACATACTTAAATAAATAATAGTATTAAATCACCTATACAACAATTACGCAAGAGCTTTCTGAATAAACAGTATTGTATTTAAAGCATACATTATGTGCCCAGTGGTACGTTTACCGTAAAGTACAGGCAACTCCTTATTGTGTCGTTTGGGTCGTGTTCTCCAATATAGCCTGCGGTTAAGTGGGCGATAAGCCCTATCTCTGAGAACTTTGCACCGGAATTATTTGCAAACTAGACAATTATACATATAATTTCAGTTCAAAATACAGTTGAAATTGGTGTAGGGAAATAATTTAATATGTACTTTTTGTATTTTTTTTTAAATTAGTGGCCAATTTTTCTACCAAATTTTAATTTTGGGAAAAAATGTGTTCATGTTCGTCGGTACTGATTGATTGTGTGAAGATTGACGCTGTATTTATTTTATTTCTTACATTTATGAGATTCTCTCTCTCTCTGCGGTGTATTTATCAAAGTAAAAAAAATTGATTATCTGGCAGTTTCATACTGTATTCGGGTCAATTTGTACACTGTTAAGTTTGTGGGCTGACCTTGTGACAAAAAAACTAAACATGTATTGACCTCGAGTCGCTCCAACCCAAAGCCTATTTTAAACAGGAAGACTCTCTCACTTTTCTTATTGTTTTCGTAACAGCAAAATTGCTACTTTTCATAAAAATTTCATTGTTTTAAGTTTCATTGTTCCAAATGTTTTAATGACTATATTTTTCTCTATTCATTTGAATCTGGGCCGTCCTAGGTCCTTTATTATTCTGACTCAATTTGCCACTTAGCTTATGTTCTCACGGGAGCATGAAAACAAATGAATACCTTATAAAAACGTACAAATTTAGCACAGTTTTAAAGTGTAGTTAATATTTAAATATCGTATTTAAGGCCGTGTTTTGTTTGCTGAATAAAAAGAATATGTTTTTATATGTATTTCTTTTTTCTTGTGCGCTGGAGAGATTGTTCTTGATTCGGGTCAATTATTTTTTGTAGTCTTGAATAACAACCATTATCAGCAAGAATGATCTAAAGTCCTATTATAAAGATTTGAAATCATCTTTCGGACTTGCTTTTGCTTGCTTTAATTACTAAAATAAATTTAATTTAAATTTTCATTTTGACAGACGTATGAATATGATTTATACATATTTTAAAACAAATAGAATATGAATTTATGAGTGAAGTAATAACAATTTTAGCGCGTTTCAATTCAGCAATAAATCAATTTTCCTAAACCTAATAAAGACATATAGGTAATTTAATATATTTATATATCACTGAATAATAATTAATAAATATTCATTAATTTGACACTAATTTAATCAATTCAATACTTGGTATTGATTTGCACCACTTCAAATATTTATGATATATAAATATGAATAACTTGGCGATTAAGAAGAGTGGCGGCGTATCCCAATTCTTCGTGCCGGCTCTACGCCCTTGACTTGCGAACAAGTAAATGAAAATTTAGAATCAATTTAACATCTAATCAGTTGACGTTCATAAGTGTACTTGGTTAACTATATAAATAAAGGTATTTTGAGTTTGAGTTACAATAAAAAATATACATGCTTGTATACTACAGAAGTATCTATTATAATTACAGACTGGCGGTATGTGGCTGCGTGCACGGCGTGCGTGGGAGTCGCGATGCTGTGCAAGGAGCAGGGCATCACGGTGACAGCTGTTTGTGTTGTTTACGAGCTCTTTGTAGCACAGAAGGTATATTATGAATCTTTATTTCATTCTTGTATTATTCTGTATTACTGACGAACGAGGAGAACGATTGACGTTCGTTGCGGGAATTTGCCTTAAGGAATAAAATAAATAAATCAGTCGACTGTCGACTTGGGTTGGCAAGCCGGTTTTGTCACGATGTTTTCCTTCACCGTTTGTTAAATGTGCACATATAAAGAAAGTCCATTGGTGCCGGGAATCGAACCTACGACCTCAGGGATGAGAGTTGCACGTTTTAACCATTTGGCCAACACTGCAACCATAAAGCATATCTTCCATAAACTACTGTACTGTCAGGACTGGCTGACTGGGTGAAACTAAAATATGTTTAATAGATACTGAAGTTTGATACGAAACGGAACGTTTGATGATAAAGGAGCCTGAGTATTTTATAGTCTCATGTTTCGATGGGAAATGACTTAGCAAAAAATAATACAGTGTCATACAAGGCTACATTATAACAGTATGCGATGTAGGTATTTTATTGATATTATTACACACCCCAGGTTACATTATTCATACGCCAAAAAATATTAAATATCCTCAAAATTTTACAGCGTATTCTTCAGGGTAATTGTAGGGTTATAATGGTAAGAATTTTTCAAATGGGTCCGTCAATTTGGGGCCCATTCAATTCAAACTTTTTATCCTTTATAATACTAGCGGACCCAACAGACGTTGTTCTGCATGATATTTCAAGTAATTAGGATACTAAGCAAAGTATGAACGTACCTTTTACGTACCTAACCTACGATTTGTGAATCTCATCCAGGGCTCCACCCAAACGCATACAAAAAAAATGCAATTCGGTCAAGCCATTTATGTTTATATGTAACCTATGTTGTATTGTGCACATTTGATTGAAATCGGTTTAGTAGTTTAGGTGTCATTCGGAAAAACAACGTGAAGCGCAATTTATATATCTAACATTGGAGAATATATAGCCTAAAATAAATTTGTACTAAGTGAAATCATTCAGGAAATATAACATAATATTAACCTTGATATTAATCATATATATTTATGTTTATATCAATAGAGAACACCGTCGTATTCATAAATACGACAGTGTTCTATTAACTACTATAAAATATTGCTCGTTGAATTTCGCCTCATAAAAGGCTTTGGTATTTCTTTTACATATGCATACAAAACTGGTTAGCAAAGCATATAATTTCATTTCCTAATCTGTCAGCGCCGATCGACTACTGGCCAAAATTGGCTGGAGATCTGGGGCAAAGGTGGCTGGGGCTGCGCATGCGGCGAAGCTGCTAGAAGAATCACAACTGTATGCTTTGCGACACTCGCTCTGCTAGCAGCCAGGCTGCACGTGATGGGTGCCCAACTACCTGTCTTTACCAGATTTGATAACCCTGCTGGAGCTGCTCTTCCACCAGCTAGGTAAACATCTTTTTCACACAATTTTATTTAGAATTGAAATTTTGATATTTAATTTAGGTATGTTTCAAGAGAACCTGATACCTAAATGAACTGTACCGAAATAAAAATCTTAAACTATGGAAGTTTTTAAAATGCCTTAATATTTCCTTTTTATTTCTTTAATACTGTTTTGAAAAACATTTTTTTTTGTAATAGTTGTATATGTAGGTTTTATGTTTTTATGTCAAATAGTTAGCTTAGCAAAAAAAGAGAAACAATTGTTTATCTTCATTTTTTTCAAAGACACACCCAAAAATTACCTAAAAAGCGGAAAATCACCAAAAACAGAAAAAATTGAACTCGTAAACTACAAAAATCATAGAACCTATTTGAGCTTCTGTTTGGGACACCCTGCATAACGTATGAATTATTCAAAAAGTTATTTTTATCCCTAAGTGTAAAAAAGCAATTTAAATTACACCGCAAAACTATGTTTTATAAAACATCAACATTTTCAAAGGAAATCTTTATATTTTACAGGCATCTGACATTTGCATATCTACCAGCGTTAAATGCATGGCTACTGACCCTACCTGAAGCACTCTGCTGCGATTGGACGATGGGTACAGTGACTCTTCTGAAATCATGGCGGGATCCGAGAAACATAGCCACGCTTGCACTTGGCACATCACTAATTGCGGGAGGGATACACGCATTGCGCACGCGCTCGTCGGCTTTATCTATGGTACGTAATAGTTGTAAACACCACACAAATGTTTGTTACTTATAATATTTATAAAAAAAACTTGTTTTGTAATCATATATCCCATTTGAATTAACACTAGGAAATTAAAATTAATGAAAAAAATAAATATAAAGTTCTTCTATAAAATAGTACCTACTCGTAGATTCGAAGATTTTAATTAATTTTTTCTTACGTTTGGAATGGAAAGGCCATGTTGTCATATTTATAATCCTATTAATGGGCTCGCCAATTTCCATGTTCTCCACATCAATTTATTTATATTTCTTTAATTAAAAATCTTAAGGTACAACTATTCATAATAATACACCAAGACAGAACAATTCTAAACTCCCAGATTCTCATAGCCTTTTTGAAGAACCTCGGCTGGACTATAAATCAGTCAGACGTTTTTATCTTGCCCTGCTAAAACATCTAAATCCCTTAAATTGGCTTAGGATACTCATAACTGTAGCTAATAATAGGCGAGGCTCCTCGCTTTGTTAGTACGACCCTAGATCCTGTACGACCAGTTACGTCCACAATGTAATTCATCATGATTCTATCGGAAATAAATAATTCAAATCACATCGTTGCGTCTTTAGTTATTGTATAATTTTAGCTACCAGCACAACAAACACTTCTCTCATAATGAACTTTGGTTGTCATACGGAACACAAAATAAAAACATTTTACGTAAAAATAAAATTTGTATTATTTTTCCTAAGACGTCCAAGGACCAAAACAAGCTCTTCCTGGTTCTCTTTTTATTTTGGCGGCTTGCTTGCTTTTAAAAGTTAGTTGCAGTTTTAAACACTAGTCGCTGACGGTGGTGTCACGTGATGGGTAAAGGTCGGATACTAGGGATTTGGGCGGAAACGGAAACGATGTACTCTCATAATGAACCTCGGACGTCTTGGGAAACGTAATATAAATTTTATTTTAAGGTAAAATTGTTATGATTGATGAATTCCCGTCCAATAATTATTGCATAGTGTTTTATCGTGTCTATTATTCTTTTCAGGGTCTAGCATTACTGGTCCTTCCATTCCTGCCTGCTTCAAACCTGTTCTTCCCAGTAGGATTTGTGGTGGCAGAACGCGTACTTTATATGCCTTCCATGGGCTGGTGTCTTATCATCGCGCACGGATGGAGACTTTTAGCCAAGAAGAGAGCTATGCTGGCTGCTTCTACGCTGATATTCCTCTTACTCGCCTTCAGTGCCAAAACATACGTACGGAATTGGGATTGGAAGACTGAATACACCATTTTTGCATCTGGACTTAAGGTATGCAATAATATCCGTAACTGTGCCAGGAGTGGAATACTTCAAAAATTACGATCGACTCCTAAATGCATTAATGTTGAAGTCAAAAATTCTAAAATTTCATTCATTTAAATTATTTAATAAATTAACATAGCTAAATCCTACTGCTATATCTACAGTATTCGTCCTTTAAACATGCCATTTGTGTTATTAGCATTAACTTACTTGGGTATAAAGACAGTGGAATGCCTTACATTTAAAAATGCTTAAAATAGAACATTTCAAGTAAAGTAAAACATAAAACACGTATTGATTAAACGTACAATTAACAAAGATTTTTATAACTTTGACGATAATTTAAGTGATCCTAATCCTTGGGATTAATTTGCTCCAGTTTGAACAATGCGTATGACTCAAAAAATGGCGATTAAAGGTGTGTGAGTGGCGGAGAGTTTTGTGACAGTTCTTATCCGCTCAACGCCCTTGACTTGCGAACTGGTAGTAAATATAAATTTAGAATCAATTTAATGTCTGTTGAAGTTCATAATTGTATTTGGTATATGAATAAAATTATTTCATTGAGGCCACTCGATTCATTTCTTGATACAAAAATTAATTGCCAATGTCTTTACAACTTCTTGCGTGATTATTTACGAAAACATCTTTCAGGTTAACCGTAACAACGCAAAACTTTACAACAATGTAGGCCACGCCTTAGAGGCTGAAGGGAGATATGGTGAAGCGTTAGAGTTCTTCAAAACAGCCGTCAACGTCCAGCCAGATGACGTCGGAGCTCACATCAATGTCGGCAGAACATTTAACCACCTCGGGAGGTACCAAGATGCTGAAGATGCTTACGTACAGGCCAAATCTCTCCTACCAAAAGCCAAACCAGGAGAATCGTACCAAGCAAGAATTGCACCTAATCATCTAAATGTCTTCCTGAATCTGGCGAATTTGATATCAAAGAACGCCACTCGATTGGAGGAAGCGGACATGTTGTATAGGCAAGCGATTAGTATGAGAGCGGATTACACCCAAGCGTACATAAATAGAGGGGACATTCTGATTAAATTGAACAGGACTAAAGAAGCGCAGGAAGTGTACGAAAGGGCTCTGTTGTATGATAGCGGGAATCCGGATATTTATTATAACGTAAGTATTGAATGCCTATAGAATAAAACATCTAATGCATTTAAATATTTTTATTTTGCTTATAAAATATCATGTAATTAGTAAAGTGTGTGGATACGGGATATCACCTCGATTTAGATTTTCTGAGCGTTTTTAAAATAGTTTTCCGTACCACCTCTATTTGGAACCTGCTGCCCACTGAAGTATTTCCAAATATGATTTATAGAATTATTTAATATCTTAGGGTAAGATATTAACTAATATAATACTTAAAATCCCGGCGAGCACGCGAGCCCTGTAGCATTTTTGAGTGTCCATGCGATGACCCTCGTGCCCCCCCCCCCCCCTCCCGCCTCCTCTTTTCTATAAAAAAGTGTTAAAAAAGTAAGCTAAAGATTTAGTCTTTCTTAGTTTTATTGTCTAAGTGAATGATGCCATTTTCGAAATAAAGAGCCCTAAAAATGCAATTATATATGTATTTGCTTCTTTAATCACTCAGTGCGGGCACATGTGTGCGTGTTTTTCATTAATATTGGTCAATTTATCTTTATATTTGTATTATTGTTAATTACTGGGTAACGCCGTAATTTGAATTCGGGCTAGCAAAAATCAAAGTAATAATACTAAAATTTATTCAAATTACAGTTAGGCGTAGTACTCCTGGAGCAAGGCAAAGCTTCCCAAGCCCTGGCCTACCTCGACAAGGCTTTGGAACTGGAGCCGGAACACGAACAAGCGTTGTTGAACTCCGCCATCTTGCTTCAAGAACTTGGCGCCGCCGATTTGAGACATCTTGCGAGATCACGTTTGCTGAAGTTACTTGACAAAGATGGTGAGTGTAACTTTCATATTTCAATATGTTTACCGTAAATTACCTATGATACTTGTGCAGTTTTTTTTAGTGTCCTTTTTTATTATAGTGTTTACAGTTTACATACGTTTCAATTGCTTTCTTTTGTTTAATCGTTTTGTCTAAATATGTATTCTTCAGCACACTTTAAAAGCGCAAGAATTATCAAATTCTATATTTTATTTAATCTTTTTTTCTCATAGCAGCTGCCTGGTAAAGATCGCTCGAAAACGATAAGGCCGCCATTTGCCGTCCTTTTTATTAATTGTGTCAATTGTATTATTTTTTTGAATATGCATCGAAGTGTTAATAACTAATTAAAACATATTATATAATAGTTGATGTTAGCTTCGCAATGGGCATGAATGGTATCACTTAACATCAGGTGAAACTTCGAGCAGTTGGCCTAAGTGCTATAAAAAAATATCACAAGAAATTTGCTTGTCATACATTGAAATGTTTAGAAGAACTTAAATTTTATAAGGCTTAAGGCCTTTTACTTTGATCAGTGATTAGTTCAGGTGATTAGTTGTCTGTGTAGTAACGTGATTAGAAGCGTGTTCTATTTTTTGCGAGTGAACTGCGAGTAGCTAGTAACCTACCCGCTCACTCGCATTGTGCCTGTCAAAATATGTATGTCATTTTTGTTTATCGTCGGATTTACTTAACAGAGCCACTAAACAATAATTGGACTCTACTTGCACTACACAATACAGGCCTTAAAAAAGTATTTAAGCAATAGCATAATAGTAACTAAACTTTTGCGGACTAGCGAACGACGAATCTCTTAACCTTTGTAGAGTAGGTTAAAAGTGTCTCCAATCTTTCAGCTACAAACGAGCGCGTGCACTTCAACCTAGGCATGGTCTGTATGGACGAAGGTGACGCAGAATGCGCCGAGCGCTGGTTCCGTGCAGCTGTTCACCTAAAACCCGACTTCCGATCCGCGCTCTTTAACCTCGCCTTGTTGCTCGCCGATCGGCGTCGGCCTTTAGAGGCCGCACCGTTTCTGAAGCAACTCGTCAGGCATCACCCGGATCATGTGAAGGCGCTCGTGCTTTTGGGAGATATTTATATTAATTCTGTTAAAGATCTTGATGCCGCGGAAAGTGTAAGTATCCAATAATATTTTTACTATTATATGGTTACCCTTAAGAGTAATACTGCTGATAAGGCTAACAAAAAAATCACAATTATCGCCTATGTTTCAGATATTTTATTATTTCTGAAATATTTTACAATCTATTTTTATTACACATGAATATTATTATTTTCTATTTAGAGTCATATATTTAAGATAAAACAATTAAATTATGCATAGTATTTTAAAGCATAGATTGTTTGAAAAACAAAAAAGATTACCAAACTGTATTAAATTATTTATTCATGCACAATACAAATACTTTCCTAACAACTAAGCCAATTCGATCATGTTGATATTAAAAATAAAATATGACATTAATTACATAAGCTACTCTATCGCTACTCGCTTTGCAAACGTATAAAGATTATTAAATATCTGGACTGTGTTTATAAGAATCAAATGTATACCTTGCAGTGCTACCGCCGCATCCTCGAACTGGAGCCGGACAACGTGCAAGCCTTACACAATCTCTGCGTCGTCGCGGTTGAAAGAGGAAAGCTCGCTATCGCCGAGGAATGTCTCACCCGCGCAGCCTCCCTCGCGCCCCACGAACACTACATTCAGCGCCATCTAGCGGTCGTGAGGGCGAGACTAGCGGCGGTCACCCCAACAAATCCTACGAATTCCCCCACAAATCCCCCCACAGAGGTCAAGGCTAGATGGAATTATATCCCCCAACAGCCCCCGGATCCGCACGAAACTGACCCTTCATAGCGATACGGCGATCAACAATTTGCTACCAGGGTATGATTCTTTTGTGAGCTTTGCATTTTTGTCGTTTGCTTTCAGTAATTTGAAGGCCATAATAAAAAAATATTTCAATAGAAACCTGAAACCAAACATATTCGGTAACCCTTGAGTAAAATGGAAGTTATCATTATAGTATCGTATTTGTATGTAACTAGAGTCTAGACAAGCGTTTCGTGGGCATATTTGAAACTAAAAAGCACGAATGTCACTCGAATAGCAGACTATACAAATTGTCAAAAGTCATGCTGTCAAAAAGCAATATAACTTCGCACTAAGGGTACTGATAAACACCGAGAATTTCAAAAATCTTACTGATAACTACCAGAAATAGCTCTTTTAATGCTTTGCTACATAAAACTTAACTTGAAAATACGATTGTTTGTAGAAAATATAAACTCGGAGACAATTGCCCCATTGTGTTTTATTCTTATTAAACTATGAGATATTTAGTATTTTGCATTTCGTGATATTTATTGCATTTAGATTTTGTATGTAGATATCTAATGAGCTTTCTTCGTTAGCCATTATGTGTATACGGTATAACTGTAATCTGTAAAGTATCTAGTCACTTTATTTGACATTTTTCGAAAGGGCATCCTTAAAATATAATTTTTTAATGATTTTTACTTAATTACTCTTAGATTAAACCATACTTCGATATTTGTGAAAAAAAATATTCAAACGATGTCCTTTGTGTTGCTATTATAAAAATATTTATTCCAAAAATTGTTCCTTTATGTATAAGAACTTTAAAATTTATTTTCGCATATTTTTATATAGTTTAGATACAAAGTGACTGACACTTATTAGTTTTATGAAATTTGATCCTTATTTTCATAGTATATAAGTTCATACGTTGACAATATCGTTTCTATTGTTCTGTGGCATTTTTTATTAACGTGGACTACGTCAAGTCCATAGAGTTTATTTTAAAATAGAATCTATTATAATAATGTAGATTGTGTATGATCACCGTTTTATACTTAATTTCTGGAGATTAATGTGATACCTAGTCCGTAATCATGTGGAAAGCCTAAAGTGATTTCAAAATTTAAAATTTCACCGGCCTAGACATCCATTTTATACGTAAATGTTATGAAACCTTAGAAATATGTTCAAATTAAATTGCACATTATTGGAACAAATAAAAACCACATCTCATTTTTTGATTTGAAAATTTAAAAATTATAACATTCATGTATAGAATGGCTTTCTTAATGTAATATATTTATAGTATTATTTTCATAAAACGCCAATGTTAAAATGAGGTGATCGACCGTTATTAGAATATGTAGATGTGAAAATGTAATGTTGTTAATGTTTTAAGATACAAAGTACTTTTGTAAAAACTGAATTTTTTACAATGTCTTGAAACATTTTCGGTCGGTACTCCGACGGGAGTAGAACTCATAAGGACCCCGAATATTATAACTATTTGTCGTCAAAACATTTATTTTTATAAATAAATGATGTTTCAAATTATTATGCGTTTTTTTTCCCGTGTCTCGAATCTCAGGAATAAGAAGCTTGCCATTTCGACCTTTTTAATTAACGAGAGACTTTTCAAGTTCTCAAAAAGGATACAAATTAAATCAATATAAAGGAGGTGCTATTTACAAACAAGAACATTCCATAACAGAGCGTTTTGTAATTCTGCTGCTAACCAGTTACCTCAAATCAAAAATCATTCATTCATGAGGTAGGCAACATAATATACACTTATGAACGTCAAAAAAATACATTAAATGCTTCTAATTTTACATTTACTGAAAAGAAGAACTGGCAATAAACTGTCCGCCACACTTAATCGCCAAGTTTTTTCTTTTACAACGTTTGTAAGGAGCTGCAATCATTACATCAGGTATTTCAGAACCGAAGAAAACAGCGTACCAATTCTTAAAATCCATCAACGTGATATTAATTCCGTACGTAAATTTAGTATTACGTGATATAAATTCGCTATATTAATGTTATAATCAAACTGCTGTTATGAACCCGTCACTCCGCTCGTGAACTTTTAACTTCGATTGGTGAGGGCTTGTGGGCAGTCAAGAAGAACATGACAAGCGCGACTAGTTATTATTACTTAATTGTAGGCGAAAAACAAGCTCACACTGAATCTTATAAACTTACTAATTTTATTAATCCCGGCAATTAATAAAAATACATATTTTAATAGAATATTACATCATATTATCTGAGAAGTGGATAAGATGAAATATAATAAATCGACTCTTTTAAAGAACTTTTCTTTTTAAAAACATAATAATGTAAGATCAATAATTGCATGAAAAATCAATACTAATTACAGATTATCACAAGATACCCACAGATGAACTGTTTTGATAACAGTTGTCTCTTTATATTGTATGTGCGTGTATTAGATTAGATCGGAGGCGGTTGATGTATGTATGTTGAAATATATATATATCTTACATAAAACACTGTGTTTGAAGCTGGGTTATAATGGTTATAGCTAAGATTACATTAGCGGTAGTGGGGTTGCGACGCTGGAAAAACAAAAACAAAAATTGAGTTTGTTAATCTCAGCGACACTTATGTTAGGGGTTCCCTACCATTTAAATCCAAGAATAAAAATAAAATAAAGAAGAGTGAGAGAAAACGAAATAATGAGCAGTTTTCAAACTTTTATTAAATTTAAAAAAAACATATTGTGCAGACATGGGACCTCCGCGGTTTATATTAAATCTGACAGACATCAAGTCAACACAATTAAAGCCTAGGCCAGAAATCTTCACATATTCTCAGCAGAGCATACCTGTTTGATGAAAATTTGCATTTTTTTCACTTATTTTAGAAAAAAAAACTTTTGGGTCCAGATATAAATTTTTTTTACTTATTTCAGAAAAAAAACTTTTGGGTCCAGATAATTGGGAACTTCGCAGTTTCTATAAGATGTCTAGGCAACACAATTAAAGCCTAGGCCATAACGGTTCGCTTTCTCTCAGCAAAGCATACCAGTTTGATGAAAATTGGCAATTTTTCTCTTATTTAATAAAAAAATATAAAAAAAAACTATATCATATTTATACACGGATTTTGAGTTTGAATTATTGATGACATGGATATCACTGAAATGTGGTTTCAACAGGACGGTGCCACATGTCACACAGCCAATGAAACGATCAATTTATTGCAAATCAAATTTCCCGAGCGCATAATTTCGCGAAATTCAGCTGTAAAGTGGCCAGCCAGATCGTGTGATTTAACACCACTGGATTATTTTTTGTGGGGCTATGTTAAAGACAGAGTCTATACGGAGCCAATCGAATCGATTGCAGCCTTAAAACTCAAAATCCGTGATGTCATTAACGAAATAGACCCTCCATTTTGCCAAAAAGTGATTAAAAATTTTGATGAAAGAAAATGATCAAAAAAAAATGATCATTTTTCATTCATAATTGCCAAACTTTACTCTTTGTAATACAATAAAAATTTTATTCATTTTCCTCTAAATTCTTTGTTTTATTTTGTTTTAGAAAACAAAGTTCTTGTTGAAATACCCTATATTATGGACTTTTCAAAGAAATATAAAGACTCACGATGTGGGTCTTACATATATCGAACAAATGTGATTTAGAGCGCTGACCATTTAAACTAGTGGTTCTGTCTGGAGCATTTTGCCTTGACTTGGGGTACGTAGCAGAATTTACGAAAATCAGTTTAGCTGTTCCATCAAGAAAAGTAGTGAAAATTTTGGAATCATATAATTTCGGTAAGGGTTAAGGTAAAAATAAAACAATTTTTCATTTACTTCGTATAATTGATCAACAAAACATTAGGACAATGTATGTACACATTTAAGTACTAAGTATGTGGAGCCGCTAGGCTTTTGTATGCAAAAATATACCTAGTATTTGTCTATACGAAAAATGGTACTCAAACCGTTAATTCGAAATTCAAATTGTATTTCGAATTAACGTTCGCCGGTTAACATTTCTACTTAAACCAATAATTTAACTAAACACTATTTACAGTTTTAATAAAATAAATTCCTTGCTTAGAAGTAACTTAATTAAATGACTTCGAATCCTCTATTCGAATCTAAAACTACCTATTGCTATAGTTCCGTCTCAAGGCAATATAATGCGAAAACATAACTAGCACCTTAATTGTAATTTTCGTATATATCACAGTTTTTTAAGGTGCTATTTAAACAATCTTTAATACTTTGAACCAAATTTTATACATAAATTATATACAAAAAGCAATTAATACTATTAGGACACGATTCTGGGCGTGTTTTTGACGTAAAAATTTTGAACATTACGAAACCGTTAGCAATTAAACCGAGAAGTTACAACAGGTTGTTGTATTACAAAAAGAAAGATGGGAAAACACGAGAAACACTAGAACTGAAATTTATCAAGTGTCAACTGTCATCTGTCAAGTATTGACAACTTACTCAAAAAATCGTTACCCATCTGTATCTGAGTAAATCACAGAATCACAAAATAAGATTTTTGCCCAATCAAATAGAACAAGTGACAAATAAAGTATAAATTACAAAAATATTCGCGTTATGTTGCCCCACAGACTATATAATGAGACCACTTCGATCAAACTCACAACATTAATGGCAGATAAGTCTACGAAAATCACAAGAAAGTCGACAAATTCTGGTTCACAAACCTTTGCTCACAAAAATTCAACATTTTGCATTAATTAAATCATATTTTTATGAGTTGAGATTCGGTTCCTAATGGCTAAATCAGCCGACAGAAATTGAATGGAATTGACTTGTTACAGCCCGAAGTAAAAGTATAATTTTTTGATTAAACTTGTTCTCTCAAAAATAAGTTATTTGAGTGACTTACAACTTTAGTATTTAATATACTTTGTAATGAAAACGCGATTGGAATTTCATTTTAAGTGCCAGTAGTCGCTGACTGCGAAACGTTGTTGAATGATCAGGACAATTACTTATGATGTTATGAAATGATCTGTGGAATTCCGAGTAAATTTTTAACACAAACAACAATTTTCTGAAATAAAGTCCTTAACCATTATTCATTTATTTTACTACACAGTGTAAACTGGTAACGCCAAACTTAAATTAAAAAAAAAAGTAATTAAAATTTTTCCACCTTGCAACACTAACTCGAACTAGCAACACTGCGTGAAACGCATTCGCACGTTCTATGTAAACGCGGATGTGCTCCTTAACTTTTCAATTTAATCTTTCAATGTTATTGTTAGTGACGAAAATGTTTTGAAATAAATTAATAACTTTGTTTTGAAAATTTACTTAGTGTTTCGTTAAAAACTTCATAGGAATTTCTTCCTTAATCTATCATTAAAATTTCGTAAACAATTCAATTTTTAATATTAAAAATTATGTATGGTACTACACACACAAATCAACTTGGTACCCGCGTGGAACGTGCTTCCCCTTTCAACACACCTCGCCGCCTATCGCTGTCGCCTTAACGCGACAGTACGATCAGTAAATTAAATACTATGCTGTCATTCTATTAGAAAATAAACTAAAATTATAATTTTTTTTAACCCATGGATATAAAACTGTCACCAAACATACCTATATTTAACGCCTATATTGATAAAGTGGATATTAATAATGAATAGATACCTGCTATCGCGAGTGTTAAATGTTGTACGCAGTTATTGAGTTGACTAAGACGTCATTACAGCGAGGTGCCTAGTTAACTTATGCGAGTAGTACATAATAATTTTATAAAGGCTAAGGTGGGCATGGCACAAAAACAGGTTTCAGTTGCGTATACGCAGGTATTCTTGCGCACATAGAAAGAAAATTCCATTTGCGCACAGCCAGGTGATTTGGACGTTAAAGTCAGCTAATGTTAATATAGTTTTCTAAGTTCTGGAAACTATATTATTATTATTCTTATGCAACGCAAACAGTTGAATTTTCCACACAGCTTCCAATTTTTTGTATTTGAAATTGATTTCGTCGCGTCAAAACCCTATTTAAAGTTATAGAGGTGTTCTACGTTTACACTGTATAATAATCTGCGCAATTTTTATCCTGCAATTTCAACCCAAAACGCCATTAGGCTCATCGCTACATTGAATTTTGAACGTATTTTGAATTCACTTGTACTCATCTTCACCATTGAACTCAACCTCTTCATCGTCCGGTTCGATCATAATCTGCTGCGGCTGAATACCCAAGACCAGTGAACCCTTCTTGTATGCTGTCATTTCCTGAAAAGTAATGCCAGCCAGTTAATGAAACAGCTAGAAAAATGACTTGGATGGCCTAAGCATTAGCCAGCCAGTTTATTGAATGTTGTAACAATCTCTACGGCTAATCATCTTTCAGGCCGCTAGTTAAGTTAAAAGGCTGGCTGTAAATTGACCCCAGTCGAGACATTTACTCTGCTCTGATTGGTCGTAACAATATTCGTACTTTTTATTTATTTAATATATAAAATAACACAATACATAAGAATTACAAGTGATGCAACGGGCGGCCTTATCGCTAACAAGCTATCTCTTCCAGGCAACCCTAGTAAGAAAAGAAAAAAAAAATGAGTGCAAGAAGTGCGTAACCAGAAGATATATAAAATATATATATATATATTTATTTATCTATAGAACCTTAATCTACAGAAAAACGAAAAAAAAAGAATATTAATAACTAAAAGTTAGAAGCTAATCTTAAGGATTCATGAAAAGCTAATAGCGATGTAATACAAAAGTAGAGGAGATACAAGAATTATGCAGGTCACGATTGATCAGGATATGATATTGTTAGGAAATATTTATATAGAAGAGTTTTAAATGACGATAGGGAGGAAGCCAATCTTATAGAGTCGGGCAGCCTATTCCACAGCTTAATGGCGGAAATTCTAAATGAATTGCCTATGAAGGATGAGCTGTGGGATGGAATTTCCAATAGATATCTATTGGAAGAGCGTAGCGTATAGTTAAAAGGACCTAAGAATTTGAAATAATTTTTGAGATAAGGGGTTAAGTAATTATTCCAAACTATGAAACATTTAAATAATAACAAAAATAACGTTCATTACAATCCCTGACATATATATTTTTTTAATTAGCTTATCTTTATTCTATATAATAATAATATTCGTCAATACTTTTAGCAGAGTACATTATTGTTAATTTAATTTTGATATTTTTGGTCATATTGATTGAACACACACAATATTATATTCTACAAACTCACCCTATCATATCTGGCCTTGTCCGTCTCGCTTAAGGATTCATACTTCGTCTTAGTATCGGAGTCGGCTGCCGCCCACCGACGGCCCAGCTCCTTTGCGATGTCACCCATCGTGTATTCTGGATTGTTTGCCTTGACCTTTGACCTTTCATCGTTGCAGAACCAGAAGAACGCAGATCTGCAAGTGTCGTTTATTGTTTTAAAACGGTCATTGTTCTCACAATGTGCGTATTTTGTCATTTAATGCTTAGCATACGTGACTTTATAAATTTTCATGAAATGATTGCTTCAATACTAAAAACGCGCCATTGCTAAGTTTATCTTATATGAAACCATTACAAAACCAAGTACACTTATAAAGTAAATAATAAAAATCTCCAAATGAAATCTATATTCACAAGATTCGTGACCATAACTCACAGCGATCGCTTCGGTGCGTTTGGATCCTTCGGTTGTTGCCGCTTGCGCCCGCGCACTTTCGTAAACTTCGGCGGTACGTAGTCCTTCATCTCTAAATCGTATCTCTTCTTGTCTTGGTCCGCCATTTCGTGGAACCTCATTTTCTCTTTCTCTGACATTGTCTGTAAATCATAAAAACTGAAATTAAAAAAAAAACTTTTTTTCGAAGTTTTTTTTAAAAACCTCATAAGGTTTAATGTCAATTCCCATAAAAACCTACATGTCACTTAAATGAGAAAAAAATATAATATTACAACATAAAATATGTTTTACATGCCACCAGAGACCATGTACCAAAAAACGCCGCAGTCGTGTTCGTAACGGGCCCTCTATTACTTCTCGTATCTCAGAAGGCTGTTGTAAAATCTCCCTCCGATATAGGTTATATTTAAATCGTGTTCGGTTTTGATTTTACTCAAACTACGTGTGGGATTTAAGTTAAATCTAATGCTGGTGTGTATTAAAAAAAAATCTTACTAAAATTTACTTTATGTTCATTAATTTTGTGTCAATGTTGATTGTTAGTGAAAATAATAATTGGATAACATAATTTAAATCCATAAACCTTATTTAAATAAATATGGTTTGGCAAATACATATTTAAAAGGAGATGTTAGACAAAACAACAGAACACTTATTAATTGTTCGACACTTATAGTATGATCATGAATAAGGTTTATTCTACAAGTATTCAATCACACCTGTGATCTGACCTTTAGGTCACCAGTTTTACCGGGATTTACACCTTGCACTTCCTCAATAAAGAACAAAAAAATCATCATTCACTGTCTCCAGATATAATATTGGAGGAGTACTTTGCAGACTGTTTAATATGATCTATGTTTATATGTATCTGAATAAAAGGCTACATTACTACTATATAATAATACAATATTTATATTACTTTAGAACAAGCTTACTTCAGTATTTTGGTTGAATAATTATTTTTTTTAACATGCCAACAATTGATATAATACTTGGCAAAATTTACATGACTCATTAGATGCATATAAATTTTGTGTAAATTTACATAAATTGTTTTTTATGTAGTGTTCCCCATCCCGTGCCTGTAAATGTGACATTTGTAATAATAGTAGTTTGGTATATAGTTAATACAAACTATAGTTAATATTATATATAACAAAACCTGTAAAATACAAGCACAATATTGGACCAAAGAACCTCCTTTCTGTAGAGTCCTTCCCTATGAATCAAAAGTACTTACACTCCACCTTTCAGCACATTTCTTTGAGAATGCGGCAAACACAACATTTTCATCAGGATACTTTTTCTTATGTTCCTCACGGCATGACTGTACAAAGAAAGCATATGCTGTCATTCTGCCCCTTGGCTTGTTTGGTGGTTTTGACCTTGGCATTCTGGTTTTAGGTGTATTTTGTGAGATCAATGCCTGTTGTTGTGCTTGTTGCTGCAATTCCTGTAATAGAATGAGAATTATTTTGGGTTGTAACAATTCTTGTGTATTAAGTACAAAGCTGAAGAAAACCACTTGTATACAATCATAATAGAACACTCGTTGATACTAATTTTAGCTAAAAAAAATCCTAAAATTACACAATATTGACATAATTTGTGTGAAGATAGGTATTAGTAGATTTGGATAGATTGAGAGTATGTAACCAGTAAAGATTTGGAATTTTTACATATTTATAGAATTAACATTTCATATAGTAAAAGTAAGTTACAAAAATATTAGAACTTAGTGTTTATATGAATTCACATCTATAGTTATTTATCGTTACCTGCAGTGTCGCCGACTGCCTTTGCAAAGCAGCTTGAATTTGTTGTTGTTGGACAGCCTGTAAATGTTCTTGTAAGCTTTGCTGCTGTTGTTGCAATGTTTGGACTACTTGCTGTTGCAATGCAGCTTGTGCAACCAGAGCCTGAGCTTGAGCTTGTGTCACTTGTATTATGTTCTGTTGATTGTTGGTTTGTTCAATTTTTATCTGCTGTTGTGGTTGTTGCTGTTGTTGTTGTTGCTGCTGCTGTTGTTGGAGCTGTTGCAATTGTTGTTGTTGCTGCTGTTGCAACATTTGTTGCAATGTCTGTTGCTGGTTCTGATGCAATGATTGTTGTAAATTTTGAGCCTGCTGTATAGCTTGCTGTAAGTTCTGGTGTTGTTCTAATTGTTGTTGTAACTGATTTTGTTGCATTTGACTTTGCTGATCTTTTTGAGCTTGCTGCTGCTGTTGTTGTAATACTTGATGGCTTTGTTGAATACCATTTGCTTGTTGGTTATTTTGTTCAGAATCTGATGTTGACTGGTTTTGAGACTGAAACAATATGAAATAAATAAATCTAAGTCCAAGATGCTTCCATTTTAATAATTACTTAACATTTATTAAAGGCAATTTCTATAGTGTTTATAAATTACCACTAAATAATAGAGATCCATGTTTTTGTTGAAATTATTCCATTGACTTCAAGTGGTATACATCATTTGTCATTGTCAATTCTCACAATTTACAATAATTTTACAGGATATCAAACATTTTACAGAAGTATTTTAGCCTATAATATTTTGGTTCTGAAACTTAAATAATTTTGTTTAATATAAAATTAATGTTTTATGTTGCCATGTAAAGTATTAAACAAATATGTAACCATAATAATCGAAAAAATCAGAGCCCGCCGACGGAATCGGCCACACCCAATCGGTTACATCGTATTATAATTTCGTTATAATAATTGAACTGATTAATAAAAATCATCCCACAAAAGAAATTTAAGTCGGTGAATAGAATAAAATTTATATGATGGCATCACAAAAAAATACTATGTTGATTTCAAAATTCAAGTTAACAAAGAGTAGCAAGAACTCGCCAGCGAGTGTTGCCCTATCCTATTACTTATTTTTAAGTTCATAACGAGTCAGGGACACGACCTTCAATAATTACTTTCACTTTAACATATACGTATTAATTTAATCACATTAAAATATGTATCAAATGAATGAATAAGTATCAAATGGTTCGAGCATTTCAAGGTCGTTATGCAATGCTAGGATGCCTTAACCATCATGGTTCAATGCTCCCTGAAATATTAACCATTATTTTGAGATAATACACACAGCCGTGACCAATAAAAAAGACACGCAAATGTATCTGCCCCATGAACCCTTCATTTTCTATTGAAATTTTAGTCCCATTTTCAGTCTTTACAAGCATATTGTTAAGCATACATTTTTATTTCAATGTTCAATTCATTTGTAATACGTATACCATACCTCCATAGCAAAAAAAAACTCGTAAGAATTACGTTTCACTTCAGTTTATAGGGTAAAATTAATTTATGCTCTTTTACCTGAGACTTTAACTAAACCATAAATTCTAGCTATACTAGAACCAGTTTATAGATTTATAGGGATTAGAATAAATTTACAAGAATTATAAACGTAAATACTCCTGAGTCTTGAGTAGCCCGTAACTATTGTTTGAACTTAAAATTTTAATATCATGTATACTGATTATGTGATATTTGTTCTACTATTGTTATCTGACGTCATACATTATTATGTATGTGTTAATTAAGGATAGATAAAATCATAGTAAATTAGGGCGAATGTTTCTTCAATGCTGTTATTGCAACTTATGTAGAAGGGTCATTGATCTGAACAAGTCTCCGAACTTTATAAATACCTTAACCTTGGAAGTTATTGAAAGTGATATTACTCATATTATTAAGAAATCTTACATAGCCTGTAGCATACACGTGGTGTTTACGACATTTATTTTGATAAAAATGAAGTCAACATTTAATAATAGTTTGTCTAATAAAATAATGTCTAATTTCAATGGACATCGGTATATTAAAACAGAGTTACTTCTAATTATTACCGTAGGTGATGAGGTCTGTTGATTTTCAACTGATCCTGCAGCGTACCACCATGTTTGTTGTGGCGATTCATCTCGTGTACTTGGATTATTTATTAATCGATAATCAAAATTAGGTGTGGAATTGTCTCCGCTAGTGTTTGAAAAGCCTCCAGTCATTTTGTATGTGTATAATTGGTGAGTAGCAGCTGCAGTACTTCTTGCTATGTCTTCATTAATCTGTTGTTGGTGTTGTATTTCACCTGCGCCTCCTGACCACCACGAGGCATCGTCGCGCGCACCCCAAGCGCCCCCCGTCGCTCCCCGATCCCCCATATCAAGAACCCCGCTTTTTGCTAACCAGTTTCTTTATCCTCCAAATTAATGATTATTTTATTTGAATAACTCTCAATCCATATTGACACTTATAGTACTTGTACAATAACACTAACACTGAACACAAACCCCACTTGATTATTGAAAACCACTGGTTTTATTCTACTGTTCCGATAATTTTATAACAAAGACTCACAATAATTTTACCAGGTACATGTTTATCAATTATCACACAGCTTTAAAGTTTGATATATCACGAGATTCGCAATGTTTATAACGACGAAAAGCCGGCTTTATGTACCTTGATCACTTAGAGCACGTAACGTTTTGTCTCCGTAAAGTCAATACAGTTGGCAACGTCGCGTAACAAGACGCTATGACCAGAATATAGTGGCGCCCTCAACGCGCAGCGGCCGTCACAAAAATATTCGATACGGCAAAGAAAAGGACAGCCTATACCCAAAGAGATAACGAGCCCGTCCAGCAACCGGTCAATAAGACGATTAGGTACCTATAGCCTAGTACCTTCCGGCCCTTGAATTCATGAGATTCTTTGTTTACATTTTTTTGATATATTTTTCTCTGTTTTATTTATAGACATGCTATGTTTAAGTATTTATGAATAAATTAAATTTGAAAAGTATTCAAAAAATAATTGCAGCCAATTGGATTTTTCTAGATGTCAGTGGTTCCATAATATTGAATTTTATTTTAACCTTATCTCTCTACATATGTTAACTTGGTACGGTAAAATTTTTTCATAAATTTGAATAAATCGAAATCAACGTGCATTATTGAATTTTAAAGTGAATACTTAGTCATTTTTAAACTTGAAATAAAACTAGTTAGATAAGAAGTTTGACTATAATAGTACTACATTAAACATATTGAGTTGAGAAAAAAACATTATTATAAGAGACTTTAAACCGATTTTCAAATACTAGGTATAAAAAGAATTTCTTCATGAACTCAGTAGGTGTCATGTATAAGATTATCAATATACATATTTACTAAGGTGAAACAGTCGCCTTAAAACGGGAAATTACATATCTTTAGTGTGTTATTACAATTCACAAATGCTTATTTTATAAAACAACGTGTTGTATAAATATTGTTACTAGAAATTATATGGTCTGAACCTAAAATAATAAATCGTGGGTTTGAATTTTTATTAAAAAAAATCGTACTTAAATCAAGAGGGGGCACTAATTTCTACCCCATAAATACCTATATACCTACATATTCTCAAAAATATATTTTCCCTCTCTTTAAGTTATCGCTGTTCTAACGTCAATTTAAATGGATATATGTATACTTATATAAAATAATTCAATTAGGTATTTTTGAAGAATAAAATTTTAAAAATAACAAAACGGACCTACGGCATCGTTTTAGGTAGGTAAGTAATGTTAAACTTTTTACAACTAAGTAAGTAGATTAAGGTTGATATATTATTTGAATACAATTATAAATATCATTTACTATAAATGAACATAGCATATTATAATTTGTTTTTATGACAAAAATTATTGTAATATTTGATACCACAACACTCCTGATTTATCATTTAACTAGGTTTAAGGTGGTAGTATATTCGCGTTTACGTATGTTCGTACGTATATAAAGTAAAGTTTAAACTGTGAAGTCACTAAATTCTACTTCGTCGCAGCATTCGGCAGCCATTTGCTTACAAAATTAGAATGTAAAACTAAAAATATCTTCACAAAAATTATATCTCTTATCGCATAAGTCACAGCTACAGACACAAATAGCTATTTCATGAAGCCATAATTGAATTATACAATACACATAACAAATTGAAATATTATTTAACTTACCAAATGTAATTTTATATTTATTATTAAAAACGATCACACGATTTCAGCGCTTATTACGTAGGGAACTTTGTGCCGTACATCGTAACGAAAACATGAATAGTCGATGTCATTAGTAAAACTAACTGATTGGTGGAAATTGAAAATCCCGCCATTTTGCAACCAATCATAGAGAGAGCTTCGGCTTTATTTTTTGTTTATACTTAACTATAAGTACGTATTGATGCATAGGAATAGAAATGCACTCACACTAATACGACAAGAAACATTTGTGTGCATTATTACACCTAGAAGTTTTCAACAAGACATTCGAATTTACACGGTTTTGCCACGAGTTACAGCCTAAATTCCGTAGTTTATACTGCTATAAATGTGTGTGTAAGGTGTATCTTGATTGCGATTGTGAGCTGAATTGAAAATGAAAAAAATGCTATTGCTGTTGCGTTTGTAATAGCGACAAGACGTTTATTTCAATGAATGTCGGTGTAAAACATCCATTTTGTGTTATAGATTGAAATAAAAGTGATTGTTTATGTAAATATTAACTATAGTAATTGTATAGTCACTTACTTCTTCTAAACTATACGAAAAGTGGAAAAAGTTCTTTTTTTTTAACTTAAAACTGAGCCATGGGCATTCCAAATTGGTAAAAGTGCAGTGCATAACTTATGATTAAGCTTCTTTAAAGTGGAGTAAGTCTTTATTGACTTTCTTTGTGATCGAATTATGCTATTTGTCGCGTTATTAACCGAAAATGGTTATTGTTATTGCATCTCATAACCTCAATCGAAAATCTTTGTGAATACGTAAACTGTTTAACAAACCGTTGAGAAGGAAGTTGAATTCAGAGTTAGTTTATTTACCTGTTATATATGATTCAACGGGAATATCAAATGAACAACGGGTTTAGTACAGGAGAAGAAGATTCCAGAGGTAATTCTGATCAAATATGTTGCCTTGTGGATGACAGTGACCGATGTAGGCGACTTGCTGGCAACGCGTCATACAGCAAGCGAATACAAAAGACTGTGGCCCTAAAGAGGCTCAAACTAAATATTGATCATCAGGTTAGAACTTCATTTAAATATATTACATTTTCATTCATAACCAGTGTAATTCTGAGGTCCTTATTGTGCAATATGTTTTTAGGCTAGGCACACATACATCTGTGATTATCATAAAACAATGATTCAGTGTGCTCGTACCAAGCAGAGAAGGAACAAAGACTCGGAGGATGACAGTAATGAAGCAGAAATAGATTCTCCTGAGGTAGACTGGTTTCAATTACAAGTGAATACATTAAGGAGGTACAAGAAGCATTACAAGGTGCCCACAAGGCCAGGACTTAATAAGTCTCAATTAGCTGATGTAAGTACAACAAAAATTAGCACTTTGTAGGAGATTTGGTAGCTAATGAATAATTCTAAAATGTAAAGTAATGATTAAAGCCTTAGTCCTTTTAATTTCTTATTAAAAATCCTCAGAATCACATTAGCTCTTTGAGCTAGGTGGAAAACATGCATGTTTTCATATTTTATTCTTCAATACTTTTAACACATAAGAAATAAGATATTTTAGTTTATGAACTGCATTTTAATAGTATGTGTTATTATGCTATTTTAAGTTTTTTAATAAAACCCACATGTCAATAACAAATGACCATGTTACATACAGACATGGTAAAGTTGGTTTGTACTTAAATTGGTTCTAATCCATAACATAATTTATATAAACCTTTACTATTGATTTAAAAAAAAAACATTGTTCACAGGTAATACAAAAGCACTTTAAGTCTCTACCAGTTAATGAAAAGGAGATCATAACATATTTCATTTATATGGTGAAAACTAATGGTAATAAATTAGATCACAAAAATGGAATGAATTGTGACTCTGTGTAAATTCAAGTGATTATTTATGAACTTTTAGACTAAATTTAGTTATTAGATTAGATAATTTCTCTTCCTTAATTTCCAATCTTCATTTAATTATTTCTATAAAATTGTACATATATTATAATTATTATGAATAATTCTTATGAACTTAATAATTTTAAGTGTCCTTGAAGTGAAGCATAATGACTTGTTTTGTTTATCAAATGTACTCATTCATGTGGTCTCATAATATTTATTCAGTGTAGAAAAGATTTTCTACTTTATATTAAAATGCAATGATTGATAATTGAAAAAGGGAAATGCAATGCTAATATTAATGTAAGTATTGTTAAAGAGATTTAATATTAATAACGTTTAATTGTATAAATTATTTTGATTTAATCATCCTCTTCTGAAGATATCTCTATCCATGCTGATTTTTCTGCCTTAACTTTGAGTTCAGCTGTCTTGGGCAATGTTGGGACAACTGTAAAAAAGTATTTGGTACAACTGTAATTTTCAAGAAAATATAGATTATATGAGTATGAAAAATTTTCAAGATTTTAATGAACTTCAATAGTTGCTTTAAATAGTTTAATCATTTTCATTTCTGTAAATAAAATACTATTTATATGAATAATTTCAATCTTTTGATTGTTGGTAAGTTAGTAACAATAAAACCCAAACTAAGAAGTTATACAAAATTATAGACATCTAGTCTATATATCATAGCAGGATATAATCTTTAATTGACTGTATTAGATTAAAATAAAAGTATATTTAGGGAAAGATTAAACAAAAGAAATGCATGCATAAAATTTGGAAATAAATTTTGTAACCAATTTAATGATAACCAATTACTGTTTATTATTACTTGTGTATATAAATATTTACCATCATATTTGCTAGGTTCAACTATTTGAACATCATCATCCATTTCCACATCACTCTCTGGGTTGATATCATTAGCATTATAATTCTTAAGGCAAATGCTCAGATCCTTTTTGATTAGCGATTGCTTGTGTTCAGTTGTTATAATATCTGCATAATTAATCTTGACTCTCTTTAATCTGAGAACAACTCTTTTCTTTAAAATATTTCAAAATATATATATTATGGGTCTCATTTAAATTGGGTTAGTATTTTTAATAATTATGAATGGCCTAAAAAATTTTGATTGTTTATTTAAATTATTGATAACCTGGATTAAATTGAATTTAATTAAAAATTTATAAGGTGTCAATTTAATAGTTTTACTGAAATGTTTAAAAATTTAGTCTATTTCCTTAATGTGTCAGTTGCTTGGTTATCATGATTATTCATTTAAATTTTTCTCCAGTACTTACTAATTCACTAATTTGAATAGGGGTTAAAATAAAAAAAGAATTATTTATTAAATATCATAGTTTTAGAAATTACTTGTTATCCCATTCTGCTTCTAGCAGAAACCTAATAATTCGTGTCATGGGTTGAAGTCAAAATTGGAATGGAAAAAGGGGATGTCAAGAACCATGTAGTATGGAATTAGTAGGAACTGGAAGTGGTTAGTGAAACCTATACTCATTAAACGAACACACAAATTACATTAATTTTATATTTGAAAAAGTTATTTAATGTAATTCAGTTGTTTCTTAATTTATGTATTTACATCTATTTGATTATTTTTGTAGGACTCATTTTAATTTAACATAGCTAACAATACTTGAAATATTGTATTTATAGAGTTAGAACTATGATGGTGGGTAGGAAGTTTTTTTTATTTATATTAAATTTAGATATTAAATCTAAAAAATATTCTACCTTAAAGTATCATCACTGATTATAGCCTTCTTCAAGACATCAACAACAGATTTCCCTTTCTCTGATGCACTTAGTATTGCTTTATGAACTATATTAACATTGTGTATGGCAGCTCCTGTCAAATCTAATAAACAGGGCTCCTTATATTGATTCATGCCAACAACAAGTAAGCCCCCACCGGCACTTCCTTCCTCAAATGTACACATACATACTGCTTCTTCTATGTAGCTTGGATCAGATAAAAGAATACTGAAATTGTTATGTAAAGAAGAATGATATAGTTAAATCTCATAAAATTTCATAGTGTGTATGATTTAAATCACATTAATATACTAACTCGCTTCCAAAAATGGCATAAGTCAAACACACAGGGTAGTGGTACAAGACTGTTGGAATAGGATCCTTTTCAGCAATAGAATGTATTATTACTTTGTCCCCCACTCGTGTTACATCAGGCCTTTTAAAATGAGCTAATGCAGCTAGTGTGGCTATACTGGCACATTCTATAAGGTTTCCTTCATGGTTTAAAATTTTAACATCAACTCTTAGTGACCACACCTTAAATAGATATTTTTTTAATACACACATTATTTTTGTAATACTTAAGTTAATTACTGTGATTTAAATATGTGTAACATACCTTTTCTTCAACCACGATACATAGAGATTCAAGGTCTATACATTTAGAATCCTTGTAACATTTTTCTAATAATCTGTTGAGATTTACTGTGTGATCTGTTTGTCTGTTTGCCTCAAACTGTGGTGCAGCCATAGGACTGATGTCCACGTTTATAAATATGATACCTTCATTTGGCCTAATTTGTTTAGGTTGAACCACTTCACATGATACCTGCGCCAAGACTCTAGAAATCATAAAAAGTTAGCACATGTTACGAAAAGGTTAAGTTATAAAATATATAGTATATAAAAACAGGACTAACTTAGTTTCTCCTAGTGAAACTATACAACTTCCATAATCTGAGCCGAATGCGATTTGAAGATTTCGAGTTTCACTATAAGTCCGCCCGTCTAAACGCTGGAAAAGTGTTTAGTTCCATGATCAAATGAATTAAATTATAAATACATGTTCTATTACTCATTTTTTATAAAAATATACTCACGTGTCCACCAGCTATAATTTTTTGTACAAAAGTTTTTTCAGAGTTTGATATTTGGGTTTCTTTCATCTTGTCAACATGCAGTACAATTATATCTTCCACATAAATAATAAAGAGTATTTGAGGTACTTTTTTCTTTATTTTAGGTTGTATGTTTATTTTTTGCGCTTGTTTAGTGTTAGGTTGGTTATACACTATACATCAGTCATCATGTCAATGTCACATAGGTGTCAGCGGTTAGATCAGTGATGCCAAGTGCCAACTTCTATAGAACGTTCCCCGTAGGACGTAGACGGACTATTTTTGACGTCAAGTTATTAACGCCATTAAATTGAATTTTTCTTCGAAATTAACTGCTTTTTAAACGCCTAAAAACAGAATTACGACCTTTGGCATAAATAAGTTCGTTTTAACGCTATATTAATGAGGAAAAAATGTTATATTTAAAACAGGCGACATTAAAATATTTTTTTTGTGGATGGCTCGGGTTCTGTCAAACTGTAAAATGTACAGGCAGTCCTCGACTTACGTCGTTTCAAGTTACGACGAACAATTTTTTGATACTATTCCTCAAGGTACGTCATTTGTTTCGATTTACGGCATAGGAGAATTCACTTGTCGCAAGGTCAATGTCCGTGGGGACGGCATACCAAACACCACTTCGTTGTTATCAGTGTGGATCAAGGAAGTTATAGCGTCTTTTAAGGCCTATTATCTCAGGAGAACTTTTTCACAGGCTGTAAACGCTAATGAAAATGATGGCATGGAGCTGAGAGATTTTTGGAAAAGTTATAATATCTTGCAATGCGTAAAAATATTGCTGCTTCATGGGATGAGGTGACACCCAACAATTTATAACGAGTGTGGAAAAAGTTGTGCCCACTTTTTTTTAAGCCATCTGAAAGTTTTTCATCTACAGATCAACCAAATATCGATGAAATCACAACTGACATTGTTCATTAACTAACCATTTGCCTGAAATTGCAGTTACTGCGGATGATATTTATGATCTGTTATGCTATAGTTTCTTTAAGCCAAAAGTTTAATTTATTATTTCTCATTGCATATTTTTATTACATATTATAGTTTTAGAATTATTATCAAAATTAAGAACACACAAATACCAAAAAAAATATTTTAAGAACTTACTTTTGATATTAAAGTATGTATATCCTTTGTTCAAAATGCAGTTTTTTCTTTAAATTTCGGGTCCGTATGGAACCTTACCCTTGAGTTTTACATGTAAACATATGAAAAAATATGTCTCGACTTACGTCGTTTCGATTTACGTCGCGTATTTCGAGAACCTAACATGCCGTAAGTACGAGGACTGCCTGTATATGAGTAGGTTAATGCATTAATTTGCCTAAATAATGTTATTTTTCTATAATGATGTGTCTCATTATGTAGAAATAGCAATACAGAGGCTATAACTATTGGACCCTATTATCACTTAAAGATACAAATTAGTAGTTGACGGTATAATAACATTTTAACAATTTAGTTATCAGAGTAGTTTTATCGTAGTTATGAAAGCATGCCCCTCCAAACCAAAAGTGGTAGATTATAACAGTGTCATTCAATAAGCATAATCAAAACTTGCGTGTACACAAAAATGGGATTTTGTTTAAAGGAATTTCTTCGATAATCTGAGTGGAGGCTAAGCGCTTAGTATATTACGGGTCTGACATACCCAAAATCAACGCACTTTGGGCATTTCGGTTACACACATGCCTAAAAAATTATTTAAGGCAATGTTGGCCTTGGGGCTTCAACGTACGGCTATCATCTATCGATCTATCAAACATCGCGAGATAATCGGTATGCTAATGCAAAAATCAACAACATCAATGTTTGAATGACTTCTGTGCACTAATGGAATTTTCTTTTAATGGGCGCTATTAACAATCGCTCCTACGTTGATGACATGTGTCAAATACAAAAGGCTGATTACTGGGTTATAAAAGAAAAATTATTGAAGAATTATGATGCAATCTCACTGAAACACAGTTAATTAATACTCTTGTGCTTTAGCAAGTGAAGTATGTTACTGAACGGTAATAGATAAAATGTAACACAAAGAACGGTTCTGTGACCGTCGATGTACAATTTAATACTAAAATAATAATTCCTATGAAAACCCCGTTATATATTTTTACCAAAAAGAACACAATGTTCAGTCCTCGTATAGAGAAATAATATTAGTTTTAGAACAATAAGAGAGTTTAGAACACCTAACCTTAGACACAAAATACAACTAAAAAAAGGGTTAAATAAAAATAAAACTGCGTTCAATATAATCCGATTAAAAAAATGCAGTCACTCACTGAATAAACGTGATTAGCCGAGTTAATTTTTTTTTTGATCACCCTCATCAAATTTTTTTTACTAATTAAAATATTTTGATTATGTATTATATATTATGAACAGTAAAATTATTGTATTTTTACTGTTACATGGAATCAATTAATAACATCTGAATGTTCCGTAGCCCTGTACTTAAATATCATGTTATTTACATTAATCATTACTGCTTATTGCCTCCCTTGTAGGGCATGTCGGTCTACATCAAGCGTATGCAAACAAATAATAATTACAGTTGTTTTCTTTTATCATTTAAAACTAACAAAAGATACGACAAAAGCTAATTATGAGGTACTGAGCTTGAAGTTTCATTTAGTTCCTTATCTGTTCATAAGTACTTAAACTACATAAGTACATATTTAAGTTTCAGGTCTCCGCTATTTATGCAATAAAAATGTAAATAAATCAGTGGCGCTACAACCTTTTTACGTCTGGGACTCAGTTTTATGTATATGTTTCATAAGCATTCGTCAATCTGATAGGCAAGTCCGTTGACTTTTTGGGCCAAGCCGGTTTCCTCACGAACATTTCCTTTCCAGAACGTTCTAGCAAAGAATGTGTGGAAAAATTGTTGCCAGCCGGGGCTCAAACCTACGATCTCATGAAATAGGGTTGGGATACTGAAGCCACTAGGCCAACACTGCTCTATGGTTATGCAATTCGTCCCTAATGTAATCAGCTTCTTGTTAACGTCCTTTAAGGCCTGTATTCGCTTTGATTAGTGATTAGGAGAAAGCAAGTGTGGACAGCGACTGATTAGTGCAGTAGAAGTGTGTTCAATTTTTTTGCGAGTGAACTGCAAGTAGTGAATTCGCGTGCGCCCTTCTTTCCCCCTCACTCGCAGCGTGCCTGCCAAATTATTGACAACTTAATTGACTTAACAGAGCCACTAAACAATCATTGCAGTCATCATCCTCAATTACTAATCACTTGCACTCGCACTAATCAAAGTAAATACAGGCCTAGATATAGGTACTCTAGAACTTTGATAAATCAGTTTCATAATATGTATACATATATATATTTCGATTATTGAGATTGGCCGACCATTAGAGCTTTCATATTTATATGTCCACCCTCCATTACGCCACCCTGTGTCACCGCTTGATATTTGTGTTACGGTAATCAGTATACGACATGCAATGGCGGGATTAGAACTTATCTTTTCTACTGTGTGCAACGCGACATTTTGCGGAATTATAGATGATAATCCATTGCACGGTAATATTTTAATTATATTATATGCATATTGCCTATATATATATGTCCATAATATATGTATATAATCAACCTTATGAAAAGAAATAGTGATGAAAAACAATTACGATTTTTAATAGTAGATTTAGTTCTATTAAAATGCATGTCGCTTAAAGACACATTGCTATTATTATGATTTATATCATTTTAATTAGCAAATATATGTCTAATAGTTATAATTTGCGAAGCATTTGTTTTCTATTTTGCTGTTGTCGAAAAAATTAATACAGATTCTTTGCAGTTGCAAAACTAATTCTGATTTTAAAAATATTGCATTTGAGTTAAAAACATTATTTTTATGTGTTAATACGTTCATTTTTTCTTTGTCTTTTCACGTTGGCTCGTCCGAATTACAAAATTCTTGGAGAAAATTTGATACGCATTTTTGTAATTATATATTTATGTATAACAAGTGGAATTTGTGTGATTCAGATACTAAACCTGAACGTCATCAGTTGGAAAATTTTGTAAATGGCACGCATTTGAGGATTGGAACGATCAATGTAGGTATCTAATATAATTACATTTCTCATCGAAATAAGCAAGAATATATGTATAATATACGTTATTATTGCTAAACACTTTATTAGACACACGTTAACTTAAATCAGTAAGAAATGGAAACGCAAATTTCTAAACATAGTGATCACGTTTCAAGTGCACACACAGATAGTGATATAATATTAGTTTTTTTATTACAAAGCACTTGTTTATATTAATTGATTAAACAGGGTAGAATATTGACCTACTGAAAACGGAAAATACTAATCAAATATACATCGAAAATATTGATATGATGGTGTCAATCCAAAAAAAAAAAAATTATAATTCAAATATCAAGAAAACAATATGTTAAATATGTATAGTAGACCAGGGCCGAAGCCTTCAAAAATGGTAAAAAATGAAAAAAAATTAGTGTTGTAGGATAAAACCCGTTCAGTAGGATGAAACCCATTAGAAAAGCAGGGGAATATGATCAAAATGAAAGGAAAAATAAATTACGGTCGATAATATTTCCTAAAGTAATGTATATTTTTTTACACCATCAGAAAGTAGATATTTCAACGAACAAAAAGCCCCCAAACTTTTTGAAAAAAAGCTGAAATTTTGACGTCAGAATTTTCGATTGAAAATTAGGGTGCTTTTTTGATATTAAGTTAAAATGAGGCGAAAAAATAAATATTTTTAATCAAATAAATTACAGTATATTCGGGACATAATAAGGTAAGTTTTCACCAAATTTCGTAGAAAAAAAAACTTTTTAAAAAAGATATAAATAAAAAACCAAAAACTTGGTTTTTTGAATTTTTCACCTAAATTTTGAGGTTATGTGAAAAAATTGTAAATACAAAAGTTGTAGATATTTTTATGACCTACAACTTTGCCATTTAACTTTATTCCATAGGACTGGTAGTTTCGCCGGAAATCAAGATAAACAATTTTTCACCCTTAAAAACTCACCCCCTCCCACTTCCCGAACTCGGATCGACCGTAATTTATTTTTCCTTTCATTTTGATCATGTTCCCCTGCTTTTGTAATGGGTTTCATCCTACTGTAATTTTTTTTGGTTTCAAAAATTATCAACCTGGTCTATAGCTGCATTCTTTAGTTTTATTCTGTAACTCTCATTAGCGACAATTACGACGTGAAGTCGGGCATCAATGTTGAGATTTTGTACCGCGCAATCCCAAGGGTATTTATATCTATTATTTATTCAGTATTGTATCGAAATAGAATACAAAAAAGTTAGTCCCTGTGGGAAGCTACAGAGAACCGACACTGACTTTAAGTGAAGCGTTCTGGTAGAGTGAGTTTTAAAGACGTCGATCGAGAAAAAAAATAGTACCTATATAGAGAAAAATGACTATATTTAACGGTATTTTTCCTAGAATTACCCTGATAGTTGGGCGGAAAGGACTGAAAATGGCACATATATAGGCAGGGGAGTAGCATTCGACTTGGTATACATATTACAGAAGAAATTCAATTTCACTTACGAAGTTGTCGTTCCGGAAGGGAACATTTTGCAAAGCGATGACAGAGCACAGGAATCCCTCATTGGGTTTCTTCACTCCAAAGTAAGTCTTTAAATGGAAAACTTATCGGTTTGTATAACAGGGGCCAACAAGCCGGTAGCTCACCTGATGAGTGATGCAGCCGCCCATGTAGACTCACATTACTAGAAGGCTCGCAAGTGCGTTGCCGGATTTTTAGAAATTGCTACACTTATTCTTGAATGAATTAATATTTCTGAGTTAAAGCTGCCAAATATCATTGATACGTAGAAAAACCCAGCTCCAACGTTCACGGGCCTAAGAGTGGAGAATGCTCGGTCTGGACGACCTTTATGCTCCGATCGGCCGGAAGCTAGAAATCCATTCGTATAACTTCTTGGGGAGCTAAAAGCTTCCAGAGGAATGCTTTGTTACATCCAATTGAAGGATTTCCCTATATCTAACCGACCGACCACATAGACATAGGCACTACAAGTCAGCAGATACGGTCTAGTATGCTGCTGACTTGTAGTGCCACACGCGGCGAGGTCGTGGAGGGCGCGTAAATGATACCGTGCTCCGCACCAACTAAAATGGTGGCTCATGTCTACCATCTACAGCTGTTGCATATTATTGAGTGAATGTGTTAGGTTATACAGAGCAGGCCTGCTTGTAAGGAAGCCTACAGCAGGATTAAATTTTGAAGCAAAAACAATGTCCACAGCGTATTGATGTGGCAGCAGCATTTATTCCAATTACCAAGAACACAGATAAATATGTAACATTCTCAACGGTAATTGATGAGTCTAACTGGATGATGTTGCTAAGACGCCCAAAGGAGTCGGCGGCTGGTTCTGGACTTCTTGCACCTTTTGACGAAAATGTTTGGTAAGGGAAAAAGTAAAGTTGAAATAATTAACAATCCTCTAAACACAACACATTTAATACAGAATCTATAGATTGAGAAGATTTTTAAGTAAGCTACACATACATAGTTACGTTTTCTTCCAATCGTCAGCAAGATCTTTTGAGCAGGTACATCAGAAAGTGTTATAATGAAGTAATTATATAATATAATAGATTTACATTGTACTCATGATTCTTTATCTTAATTATACAAAATAAAAGATAATTAGGCTACCTTCTATTAAGTCCTGGTTTTGTTTTGTTTTCTTCCAACGATTCCATCGATTTATTTTTCAATTCTTAATTATCTATAGTAATAAATGTACATGTATTTCCTCAGGTTATTAACCCTGGCAGCAGTTATAATATATGGACCGTGCTTGACACTGCTGACGAAGCTTCGTAGTAAGTTAATGCCAGACGACGAGAATTATATACGCCTATCTCCGAGCTTTTGGTTCGTGTATGGAGCTTTTATTAAGCAGGGTACCTCGTTGTCTCCTTCTGCAAGTAAGTTTATTCTAGCTATTCTTTGATAGCAATAACAAATAGAATCTTTTCTGGTCATATATGTAATGTATCATCACATAATTTTGTCACACACCCACTGAATTACCGATCATGAAAACTTTAAGGCATTTCTAGCAGACATAATAGCAAATAGCCATGTCAATGTATTTATTTCAAACAAAAGATTTGTAAAATTGATATAGGAGTAACTATCAAAAGTTAAGATAGCTAATTAAGTATTAATTAATGACAGAGGGTCGGTTAAGTAGAGACTGAAGAAATTAACCGACTTGGTATTACATGTACCTAACATCTTTTTACGGTAGAGCTGTTGCTGACTTATTTTTTTTACAAGTTATGTTTTTGATGCCACTAGCCTTTAACAGTAAAAAACCCAAGTACAAATCAAGGTTATAGTAAATTTAGTGTTTTCGATCATTTATCATTGCATCCATTATGTAATCGTAATAATTACAGCGATATTATCTATAATTTCATAGTATTGAATCGTGCGAGATTACAAAATCGTGTTTTTCGAAGGCGTATTACGAAATATTATTAGAATATGTTGTCAAGATTGAGGATTTAGGCATTTGATTGATTGGAATATTTTTTTCCGGGGAAAAAATCGTAAAAGAAAAATTATTTTTGTTTCAGGAAAAATAAAAGAACTTTTTACTTTATACTAAGAATATATTATACTAATACACATGTCAAATGTAATCTATTTTTTTCTATTTAGCGATTTAAACATGGTTGTTGTGCGTGTAAACGCAGTAATATTACAGTAATTTATCTAATTAGACTGAAGAGCTAAAGCGTTTTATGACGGAAAATTTAGACAAATGTCTAGAACGTTGTAATTTATTACCACTCTTTTCGGAGAAACCCATGAGCATGTTCGATCGTTACTTTAAAATTTTTCGACTATGATATGTCGTTTTTCTCACGACGTTTAACACGTGAACACTTACAACGTTACAAATAAACACTTGCTCAAAAGTTAAAGCAAGCAAGTGTTAAACACAAGCTGTAAACGGAATGAAAAGCCATCCACAAATTCATAAAAAGCAACGGTGATTCAAACTTATACATGTATATTTAACGTAATGAAACATTTATTACAGATACAACCCGTGTTTTATTTGCTACATGGTGGCTGTTTATAATTTTATTATCAGCATTCTATACAGCAAATTTGACTGCTTTTTTGACCTTATCGAAATTCACTTTGGACATAGAAACAGTTCAGGATTTATATAAGAAAAACTATCGATGGATTGCTCCAGAAGGTAGCGCTGTAGAAAATACTGTCAAAAACGTAAGATTACTAGTATCAATTATTACTGTTTTTATTGGAGAGTTATATTATTCTGGTTTTAAATAAATCCCGTAGACTTTATATGTGGAGTGCGATTCTGGTGCCTTCGGGTATCAGCCGAATAGGCAGGCACGACGGGGAAATACGTCTCACAGGTGCAGTTTCGAGCCGGGTGCGGAACCACCCATATCCTTCCCCTCCCTTTCATATGCTTAATATTTAGAGAAAAATATCAAGGTGCTAAACAAAAAGAAACTACCGCAGGTACCACTTGCTATCGTGGTAGAAAATCCCCTTCCGCGCGTCCACTAACTAAACACTAACACGTTGGTGCATGTCGGCAATTAAGTTACTAGTAACCAGTCCTTTTTCATCTCATCGACATCGGGGCAAACAGAGCAGGCGTCATATTGCAGAAACCTCTTCTCATTTTGTGGACTTCGGCAACATTAGTTGAGTGAGGCTTAAAATCTCAATGCTGACCATCACCTTCTATCTCCAAACAGCTAAGGCCTTGATCTTTCTGACCAAGACCAAAATTTCCACTCCGCGCGCAACCTACCTTCGGAATCTATCTTGGGAACAAATTAAAACGTTTCTTTGTACCTCTGGCTTGCGCGTATACGTCCTGGAGGCTATTCGCGATGCTTGAAGAACTTGGTTGCGCGTAGATTGCGATGACCATCCACCATACTACGCTTGTTTGTATAGCAATAGACTAGCCGCAGCTATTTAACCGACCATCACACCGAATAGCTCGGCTTTACCACTGATAACGGGGGAAGAACACTTTACCTTTGACCTTGTCTCGGCCATGACCTGAATCAAATTGTGCCCACTATCGGGAGAATCCCAGATGTCGATGGTCATAAACCTTTACTACTGATCTCTCATCCGGACGCCCACCACGATCGGTTTTGCGTAGATATCTTGGTTCCCTCAGTAAAAAAGATTTAAAAGTGGTATTGTTCGGAATTATACCTGCGACTGAATTCCAGGGACGTCGAGGCAAAATGCGAATCCTTTCCATCTCAACGCCTTGCTTTCCACGACATAGTGCTCTCAACTCGCTTTATACTTATACAGAGAACCGTATTTTAATATTGGGTTCATATGCCACGTGATCCGACGGTGCTACCAGCCGATTTTATAGCGGTGGGAGGGACCCAGATATAGGTACAGAGGATAGGAAAAGTAAGAGTTGCATAAAACAAATGACATCTTAAAAATAGTTTTTAGAATTAATAAAAATTGTAAACATAGTAACTTATATTGAGCAAGGTTGAAGCTATGTTCTCGATAGCGCTTTGGACCGGCCGCTATCACTGTTAATAAGAAAACCCTTACAATTAATCCTAATATTATATTCTTTTAGCCGGATGAAGAAATACATTTCCTACTAAAAACAGTTGCGACCGGACGAGGTAGTTTCCTGTCTGTTAGAGATACTTCCTCGTTGCTTTCTTACGTCTCCGAAGGAGCGGTTTTAGTCCATCCAAGTGTTTCTCTACAATACCTTATGTACAACGACTATTTACAAAAAACCAGGCTGGGCGTGCCCGAAGCTGAAAGATGCACGTACGTAGTTGCACCTGGTGTGTTCATGACCAAAAGGAGAGCGTTTGCATACCAACATAATTCGAAATTGAAATCGCTATTTAATCCTGTGTAAGTATAATTAATTTTTACTGTATTTGGTAGACAATAATTGTGCTATGCCTGCCGCGTAGAATTCCTAGTCAAAGGTTGCAAGAAAAACTTATATACTTTCAATTGTCAAACAATTCAACACACACGGTGAAATGCTTCTGTTCAGTCTATCCTTCAGTTATTATATTTTATGAATCGATGTATTTGTTTCTCTTGTCTGTTGTTTGTCGCATTAAATCTTGTATTTGTTGTTTATGTACCAATGTATCAGAGTGCCGGCAAGCTTTTGTAAATAAATGACGGGCTAGACACGGTTGGACATTTTCATATCATGATATATCTCCATCAGGTATAATATAGGATTCTAGTGATACACCATTAGAATGCTATTAGTGGTTTCGGAGCGTGTAAATAAAAAAAACATATTTATAATATTAGTGTAGTTTACCCTCCCTGTTTAGCAAATTCATGTCTGTTGTATAAATATAGTACTCACGTGAGACAGAAACAATTAAAAGACAGAGTGACAGATCCTTTTACGTAATGAATTCACGCATACTTAAACTTACTTAAGGTCATACAAGAATTTTGTTTCTTTTGATGTAAATCTAAGATTTTTTTTTATTGTTTTAAACCGTACCACTTAATAATTGTAATCTAGTCACCCACAACACAGATCTTCCCTAATCTTAGGACTAGCGTTAGACAATTTTTTCGCAATCATATTTCTTTCATGAATAAAGTTTGTATTGTTATTCTTATGGACTGTAGTGAGACGAAATAAATCAACTTTTCAGTATAAAGCGCGTAATACATTCGGGAATTCTTTCGCACCTCTCTCTGCGTAACTTACCTGATACTAAGATCTGCCCTTTGGACTTACAATCAAAAGACAGGCAGTTGAGAAACACGGATCTTCTGATGACATATTACATTATGATGACGGGATTAGCTGCTGCTGTTGCTGTCTTCCTTGCAGAAGTAAGTTTACTGTTTCATAAACCTAAATTAATCAAGTATTAAAAATCTGTCCTGAATGCACTAAAACCAAATTTACACTGCGCAATTAATATGGTACACTTATAGGTTTGTTCCCTTTACTAGTTTATATTGCCAGGTATGTTAGTCTTATCTACAGGTCTATTCTAGCGACCGTATTCCAGCTCCCATAACACGCATGTGATGCTTGATTTGAAAACAATACTATATTTCACTTCACTATATTTTCAATGATTGATTCTAGTTGAAAACACAATACAATATAAATTCCCATATACAGAAATACAAACTCGCCTCTTACCTACTCTAATTTCGTTTTTATTTAATCATGGCGAGTATTAGGGAGCCAAAAATTTATTGAATAACAGCACTAACATTGTGGCCGAGCAACTAACGATTCTTTTAAATATTGCATATAATAATAATAATAATAGCCTTTATTCAGATACATTTTACATTATATATTTTTATACATTTAAACAAATTTCCATTTTAATCCAATTCTGGTGCATCTGTGTGCCCTTTTTTGGCAAAGGTCTCCTCCAAATCCCGCCATTCCTGTCTGCACTGAGCCACTCTCTACCATGTACCACCTGCCGTTTCTTTAATGTGGTCAATCCACCTTCTCAGTTGTCTCCCTCTTTTGCGTTTGCTGTACCTTTAGTTAACCACCAGTTAAGCAGTTTTTTGCTCCACTTTTCTGTACCTCTTGCGATGTGTCCCACCCATTTCCACTTTAGCTTCTTGATTGTTATTGTAACATCTGTTACCTTAGTTATTTTTCTTAATGCTGTATTCTTTATTTTGTCTCTTCTTGTTTTCCCTATCATACATCGTTCCATCGCTCTTTGACACACCTGTAGCTTTGTATACCTACTGCGCTTTAGTAGGCGCCCAAGTTTGTGATCCATATGTTAGTACAGGTACACAAGTATTGAAGACCTTTCTTTTAATTACCATGCTTGTTTTCTTATTTTTATTTGCCTGATGTTTCGCCTTTAAAACAAAATACAAAATTACCATGGTCTTCTATTTCTTCTCCTAGCCTCCGAACTTCGCTAAGGCCTATAATGGACCAGTCAATTTTTTCAATTGCTAATATTAGCTCAGTAAGGCTTTCTTCCTTTCTTAGAGTGAGAGTATTAATTGTTGCAATATACAGGTGCTGATTGTCTTTTTGGCGATTGACTATTTTGAGAGAATTATTTTTTATTTTGGGATTTGAAGGGTAATAGTCTTTTTCCCCCACGGTGACCAGCCGGCTTGGGAGAGGTGGAGGGGGCGCTTGTAATTGTTATTGACATGCTGTAGATTCTTCTAGAGCGGGACGTTTTGAGTTTGTTTTTTTTGTCAAGTAGTTGTCTATGTGTTTGTTTTTATATAATTTTTTCGCTGCTTTTCTTATTTTATCGGCTTCGCAGTTGTCTTCTTTCGACTCTGGTGACGTTGACTGGTTTCTCTTCTTTTTCCTGGTCTTGACCTTTCAGAGACAGTGTTTGGATTTTTTAAATAAATAATTTTATCGTACTTTAGAATCGCTAGTCTGCCTTTTTCTCGTTCTGTGTTGACTATTATTTGCAATAATAATAATAAAATATGTTTTTTTTTATTTCAATCGAAATACGACGTTTATGCGTTTTTGTTTCCCGAAACACTGTATCGTCCGTCTCATCTCACGCGAACTTCAGGCAAATGAACGTGTGTTTGTACATCTCTAAAGTTAATTTTGCTAGCCTAATGCGCTTTCTTAACTTATAATCCCAGGATATGCAAGAGCTCAAACGCAATAAACAATTCATACGTGATTACTGATATGACTTTGTTACCATGGAATCTAATAACGCTTAGTTAAAAATATTTCTATGTTTCTAGATATCCCTAAAACGCTACATTCATCCCAAAAGAGATGCCATACAGCCAAGGTTCCGTCAGAAGAGATCACAAAAGATTGAACCAGCTATATTTGATGACAGCCGTCCACCGCCTTACGAGTCTTTGTTTGGAAAAACCAAAGGACAATCGAAAAAGAAGATTATCAATGGCAGGGAGTATTGGGTTATAAAGAAAGAGAATGGAGAGACTAGACTCATTCCTGTCAGGACGCCATCAGCTCTTTTGTATCGATAAATTGTCCGTTAAAGGATGATGCTAGTCTGTAATTTATAACAATAATAATTTATTAGAACACGATAACACAAAACAAGAGAAAAATAAAATTGAATAAATGAAGATAAAAGATGTAAATGGGCGGTCTTACTGCTAAAAAATTTTTACAGACATTTATACTTCTTACTTAAAAAAAATTGCTTTGGTTATGTATCGTGAGACCCTAAAATCCTTTCCTTATATGTACAATCATTATATTATATTTAGGAATGATGTTGAAAAAATTGAGTAAAATTCACACACTCTCTCACATGCTCACACACTACGTGCTCCCAGACAAACCAGATTTTTCGTGGCATTTTTCTGAACATTTAGATATTTTCGCCCGTCCGTTCTACGCCCTTGATTTGAGAACTGGCAGTAAATGTAAAATAAGAATCATTTAATGAATATTTCTTTTTTTTTGACGTTCATAAGTGTACATTATGTTACCTAAATGAATAAATGATTTTTGTTTGTTTGTTTTACATAAGGTGATGGCTGCCTAAATAAACAAATTAAAAGATTTTTAAACAATTGTTTTATATGTTTCGGCTAGACACATCTCGATATTTGTGGCATAAGAGCTGTTCCTCATGATATTACTAGAGTTATTCATGAACAAGTTTCTGTATAATTCAGATTATTTTGTAAAATATTAATCTGGGACTATTTTCACTATATAATAAATATAATATAGATAAATACTATATAGATAAAAAAATCTCAAAGATTTTTAAAGCTCTCTTCACCTTTCACTTTCACAATGCAAATATTTGTGATTATTCTAAGATTTAAAACATAGCTTTTAGAAAATGATAATAAACAAAATATTGCAATTTATGAAAATATTTAAGAAAAAAAAACATATCTCAAAGGATAAGTAAATAAAATACTGTTTAATTCATACATTTTTATTAACTGTGAAAATTTTCACAATTTCACTAACATTCGAACCATAACAACAGTACTTTGTCAATGTCTCAAACATACAAACATTTGATTTTCAGTATTTTGCAAATTGTATACAGGTTCTTATCAAAAGAAAAAAATCTTCCAACTTGTTATTTAAAACGCCAAGATTGCGATATGGCGCTGAAAAAAACATTTGTTTGCAAAATATTGAAACCCAAATATGACCGAACCCAAGCCGAGTCTCCACATAAATTATGCATAATTGTATTAATAAAGTATAAAACTTGAAAAGCTTATTCTGGTATTTACCTATAACATATTTCACTATCAAACGTTATCGTTTGATTTAACGATAAAGCGTTCAAGATCTTTACGAACGTTAGAAGGCGTGTACATTGTTAATGAATTTTTAGTAATTTTCTTATAATAAAGACGATCACATGTTTTAAGTATAAAAAACAATTTTTGTTAATATTTCAATTTGTAACAATACAAAACTAATTTATATTTATTTTTCATTTCAAATATTCAAATAATGAATGATGGTGACTTGGTTGAATGTAAGAAATATGTGTAACATTTCTAGTCCCTATTCGAGAATCTTCGTTAGCTTTTTGAAAATATTACTTCGATATTATAAAAACGACAGTACGGTCGAAAAACCTTAGCCTGGTCGAAATAATTATAATGTTTGCTTATTAAAAAATGTCTGTCACGAAGGTCTATAAGTTATTATTTTTTGTCTAAATATTTATTAACGATCCATTAATTTTATAAAATAACACTACAAGACATAATTTAATTTTATATTGTCACAAATTATTTTAAATTACTTAACCTAAAAATGCACACTATATTTGGTGTGAACAATGCTTGGAACAATCTAAATAAAAATATAAAATACTATTCCTGTTTTATTTTAACAACATGTCTATCAAATAAATATTTATATCACCTTTTCTAAACTAGTCTATTAATTTACCGCGTAGAAACAACATTTATTTAGTGTTTATTTATTTTACAATTCTAAATTAGTACGGTTCTTGATCCGGTCAAATTAAATATTATAATATAAATGAAAGACAGGTTTATTGTACTCAATTTTTAACAAGAATGTTATATAGAATTTATACAGTATTATTATATAGACATACGTTACGTTAGCGTCCTGACGGGGTAAACTTTACATCGGCCATAGAGAATAGTCAATCGCAAACAATAATCGAATAGCCAATAGAAAAGTATTAGAAAGTATGGAAGCGCGTTTCTATTTCATACCTGTTACTTCATATTGACGTATGTGAATACTTTAAGATATTTATGTCACGTATTCTTAACTGTTACTTTTTTACATTTTCCGTTCCAAGTATATACGCAGCGTTGCTGAATGACTATTCGATTAATGTTCTTATTACTACAAATTGGCCAAATTAGAAATACTTTATCTTCAAGCATTCGATATTAATTTAGATAATTAAAAATGTATTCATAAAATCAATAGGTTAATGAACATGATATATAACTACAATGCTTGTACTTATATTGAAACTGTGCATATGAATGGAAATATTCTAATATATCAACCCTGGTATACTTATATGCCTAATTTACCTATAAATAGAAATCAATGAAATGCTGGCAACACATTTCAAGAGACTTAACGCAACAATTTACCACAAAAATTGTAACAAAATGTCGTTGACATATTATCATAGATTTCTCTAGTTGTAAATATTTTGGAGTGCCTTCCAACCCAAAACATAAGAATCTATGCAAAACAAATAAATCAACAAAATGTTGGTATTTCTTATATGAAGAAATACTAACGAAATTACTGCCTAAAAACTTCCCTACTACAACCGACTTTTGAAATGACAACTTTATACTGATCGAAGAATAATATTAATGTTTTATGGTTAATATAAAAAAGTCTTAAATAAATCAAGGGATATTTATACGTAAGATGAAGAATTTCGTTAAAGTTGAATGAATTTCGTTAGAGCTAAATTTATCAATGAAACAAATGAGGCACTGGCAATTGTCAAACTTCCTATTTGACAGCTCCAGAATTTAAATGATGAAATCATATTCACATCGATATTATTCTTCGATTAGTCGATATAAATTCCGTATCTATCGTGGCAACAACTTTGGGGGTATATATATTTAATTTCAAACGCTTATTTCTAAGAACACATCCCTATTGATTATTTGGTAGCATATTTAACAATACTGACACGTTTTGGTAGTGTGCGTTATAATAAAAACATATTTTAAAGATGATTTTTGACGTATAGTAAAAAAAAAATCTAAATAAATATAGGCTGTAACTTTATTGTACGTTTATAGTTACACGTACAATCCTATATATCTACACTATTTTTTTCATATTAATTAGATTGCATAATAGTTCCAATGATGCCCACCGAGCGCTGCTCAATTTTGTGTTAATTTTTTTTTTGATAACTTTGTTGTAATAGAATAAATATAGGCACAGGTTTTAAGTACGCCAAAAGTTTTATTTACCAAATTATTTAGCAAATTATTTTATTATAATTCAAGTCTATAAAGATAAAAGTTTGTTTGGACGTGCTACAATAAAGTCATCTTTAAAATTTGAATTTCCAAAAATTTGAAAAACATAGTCGAGCAAAACATTATTATTTATATATAATTTGTAACACAACTAATGTGTATTGGGGCGAAGCTGGTTGTGTGTTAGGAGGCCGTCTGTCAAACTGCGAGTCGGTTCTCTCCCATAGGTGACGGCAAAAGAGACCTGAAGCAATTAAAGTAGTAGGCTTTTATTTCGGATAATTTACATTTAAATATAAATTATTTTATTTATTTCCACCATCTCATTCATTTCTAAATATCCTTGTGCCCTTGGCAAAAGCCGCCTCCTAATCCCGCTATCTACACTGTGTCCTTCTCTGTGCACCTTCTGTTCCTTAATCTGGTCTATCTGTCGCAGTAAAGTTGTCAAATCAAAGACTTAATTGAATCTCTAGATAGTTAATTAAATATGGATATTTCAATCAAGTCGCTAAAGTTCCGTCAGATAAGTGACTGAACGAAATTTTTGACGAGTTTCCTAAACGTTACTTGGCTAACCTAACCGTTTACAAATTCTTTCTAAATTGTCTTCCTCTTATGTTCATTTGTGGATACCAGTTCAGTACTATGTTGCTCCAATTTGTTGTTTCTCGTGTTATGCCTCTCCATTTACAATTAACTACTGACCACAGAGAAGATAATATTTCATTTTCTATATTTCTATGTTTCAAAACTTACGTTCCACTCCTACACGTACGCTTAAAAACGCATACCATACTCGCTATATTTAATACCAAAGACACATACATATACAGGACAAAAAGTCGTGGATCAAACGTAACTAGGGGTTAGATGGGCTCATCAGCTCAAACCCGCAGAGGTTTAATTTATTTTGCGTATAAAATAAATTAAAATAATAAAATTGACTTTTTTTACTAATTAAAATTTACTCATTAATATTTAAAAAAATCTACATACTGTATCTTTTTCATAATATCCTCTGGATTGGTACTGATGAGACTTTGCGTAAGACATATGGTTGTTTATGTGGTGTAAGGAAGATATAAAGTTATACGATTTTAAAATTTGCCCACATAACTTTTATTTACTTCCGACCCCACTGTGAAAAAAATACTATACCGAAAAGATATAAAAAATACCAATAACATTGTGTGTGAATCAGACAAGATTCAAACTTCGTCGTTATTATAAAATAATCTTGGTATATCATGTATTAGACGTAATTAACAATTTCACAAAATTTATTATGACAGATTTGCACGCCATTGTGAGTTGTGACTAGATACGATTCATGATATAAAATATGCGGCACAGGCACAATAATACAAATAATAATATGCACGGACTTACCCTCGTTTTTTATCGTAATTATGCTAACATTTCTTTACTTTATTAATATAATTAGTCTTACCCGCATTCTAAGGCATCTAAATTCCTTGCAGTCGGATTGGCCTGATTCCCTGTACCTAGATTCGAGTTCAGGGACTCCGTTCGGGAACCCATATTCCTCTGCCGGCACATGTACGGAGTGACGGTAGGCGATGGTGTACTTTGTTTCTGGAAGTATTTGCTTATTTACCATAATCAAATTACGATCACAGAAATGTAAATGCTTAACTAAACAATTATCTAGTAGACTCAAAATTTTTACGACTTCAAACATTTACAAAAGGAAAAAATAAAAAGTAATACCCAATTCGGCTGTGTTGTGTGATGGTGTGAAATTGAGGGACTAATCATGATGCAGGCAATATGAATATTAAGGATATTGCGATATTTAAACTTTATTTATTTATTAAGAAGAGTCACAGCACAATACAGAAATAGATGTATATATATATATAACATTGTGGGCCAATTACAAACCTTCACAAATAGTTCTTTTTTTTAAAATATATATATATACAAGAAGGTAAACATTTTTAGTGTTAAACAACAAAAAAGAAAAAGAAAAACAGAATTTAATTTGTTGACAAATAAAATGAAAATGAAATCAATACATTTCATTCATCCTGGTTAAAATAATTTTGTACCAAAGCTCTCCTTGCTGTCACCACACTCCAAGCGAACATATCAATATCAACCGTTAAGTCATTAAATTTATTTCTAACTCGATTATATCACGTGATAGAAAATATTTGTCCGAACGCCTTTATTAAGAAATTAGTACACCGGTAAAGTGTAATTAAGTACATAATATAATTTGTTTCTTTCACACAAGTGGTGTCTACGATATGACGAAATGAATCAAAGAGAGTTTTCATTTGTTCTATATAAATACAATTTAAAAATACATTTTGTGAAGACTACAATTTGTTTTGAACTCTAATCTACCTTTCCTATTGTAACTACAGACGCAACTTTAAAAAAATAATAAATCTAACAAACTACATACTAATTACGAAACCAACTTTATTCTTCCATTCAAACCTAATCAACTGGAGCGCCGATTACAATAGTCAATTGTCACGGGATCCACTTAAAATGACGTATTAGTCAACGTTATCATCAAAACTGGTTCTTTAAAATTTCATCAAAATAATGTTTTATTTAAAACTAGACAAAATGTTGTAATTGAATTTTGTTCTTAATATGTGTAAATACTCGTGAAGAAACAACAGATTGTCTTAAAACTAAAAACATTTACCTACAAGTTACTTATTACGATACGTTTCTGTGTGTTAAGGATTTCATACACATAAGCGTATGACATTATTCATAATTAAACAAACATACGCTTTTAAATGCGTCATTAGTAAAGAAAAACAAAAGCAAATCATAATTTACATATCCAAATTAGTTGGCATAACGTTTGTGTAAATGACCTTTGATGTTATGAAACTGTAATAACTAAATTGACGGAGTCTTTTCCACGAAAATATTTCAATATTCATTCGATGTCACCGCCATATTATGTAAGCTACCCAAATATGAAAACAAATAAAAATCGTTGACAAATTTATAGCCTAGCAACACAGCTGTTTAACAGACTTAATACTCTGTGTTAATTAGGTACATTTTTATCTGTGACTATGTTAGATTAGTATTGGCAAATGTTTACATTTGGATTACATACAATTAAATCATGTTAAATCTGGCGGGGTGTGTCGCTTGTATATAACGTATGTATTGTCTAACTATCTATCCACGTATAAATATAGTCTTTTTTTAAATAATTATATAATATTTTAAAAATACAATTGTCGCGTTTTGTTTAACTCTTACGGTAAGTTTGAGAAATAAACGCTGGTAATTGTATATTCTCACGGCACCTCTGGGGGTTTAGTGCAAACAATTATTTGACTTCTTAACAAGAGCGTAAACTAACCCCTCTTATAACACGTCAGATTGGTTCCGCGTTATAGGAAACGTGTTGTAGGACTATACTTGCATAACCCCATATAACGCGTTATGCACAAATGATTCACGTTGAATTTTTCTAGTGAAAGGAGATTTAAATCGAATCTTAAAAAACGATGTTATGAAAACTAAGTGCATACAAATCAATTATCAATTATAAATGACACAAAAATAATGTGTGAAATCCCGCGCTTTTTGGTACGCGTAATATGAAAATAAACCGTGTTATAAAGGGATTTACTGAATTCGTATTGCCAGAGCTGTCTGAAAGATTTCTAGTGAAATAAAAAAAATAATAAAACTAGGTAAAGTTCATTGCAAATATTTTACTATTTTTTAACACATACATGTATATTTGGCACATATCTATTCATGATCACAATTGGCAACAGTTAAACTATTTAACAACAGCAGTACAAATACTATGCGATACAAAAATAAAGTTATATTGTCTAAAAATAATTCATAAAATCTTCTAAACGGCAACTCGGTCCGACGAATGCGTCTCCTTGAAAAATATTACCGAACCCTTATTGTTTCTAAACTGTAAAACTGTAATTGAAAAGAAAAGCAAAATTTTCGACCTATTCATAATAAACTAAAAATAATGCGAGTCGTAGCGCACGCATTTTCTACGGGCGTATACGTATACGTTAATTATGGATAAATATATACAAGCTTAGGAATTCAAACAGAACAATTGGCAAAGATGAGAGAACAGAAAGGATTAATAAAATAGAAAAACATATTAAGGGAAAATAAAATATAATTAGCGTTTATAGAGAAGATTCAGAAGAAATTCAATACCTGTTGGTTGGGGCCACAGCACGTAGCGTTATGGCACGAGTCGTTCGCTGGGCAATGTAACGCACACGGAGCCTCTGCTGACGAGCTGATCATCTGCGAAAATTATTACAGTGAAAACATAAGTCATATAATCCATTAAGTCGCGTGACTAACATATCCACTTTATGCATTAAAATGAACTGTTTTACACCGTTCTCATGTCTTTTATAATCACAGCATAACAACCATAAGATAGAAAGAGACGAAAGGCTAACAGTGATTCAGATTTTACGTATAATAATAATAGAGTAAGATCCCAGAGCGTTCTGACATAACTTATTTTCACATGGATGAAACCTTCACGAATTAGCATCGTCTAGTATACTTTAAATACCTGCCTACTTGTGGAGCTTGCCCTGTGACAACTGGGCAGGTACCAGGTGAGAAAGGTAACTAAAAATATGAGTTATCTAACTTAAATTTGTATGGCTGAATTTTATATATATTTTGTAGAATATTATTCTAAACTAGAATTATAAAGTGTCAGACACTTTTAATGGACCAGAGCTTTTGTCAGACGCTTTAAAGCTCGACAAAAAATTAATGAACTTTACTTATTTTTTCATGTCTGACTTTTAAATATATTATTCAAGTAACTACTACAAAGTTATATTTTATCAGTCAGACAAATTCGAGTGACCAAACATCCCCTAAACACAAAGTTATTCAGCCGGGAGTGCGAGCGAAAGAGCACTATGCGCATGCGTCTCAGAGTAAAAAATTGAAATGTATTGAAAATACTTATTAATTTCAATCCAAGATTTTTGCATGCTTATTTCAGTAAGATCTCTTATTAAAAAAAAAAGATTCAACCCAGTCAAAATGTATATCTATATATTTGTCAAGTTGAATCTTTTTTAATCTCTTTGAGCCATTTCGAATCTTTTCAAGTCCAAGGGATCTTGGACTATAACATTATTTGCATCACAATAACACACAACAGGAACAAAAAAAGATATTTCTTTTAAACCTAGCGAAATAACCTTTAGGTCTAGGCCTCAGGTTTCTCTGTATGTTTGATAACCATTTGTCAGTCTAATAGGCCAGTAGGTCAGCTTCCTGTGACACTTGCCGTCGACTTTTTGGGACGAAGTCAAGCCGGTTTCCTCACGATGTTTGCCTTTATCATTACTGCGAATGCTAAATGCGCACATAGAAAGAAAGTCCATTGGTGCACAGCCGGCGAACCTATCTTAGGAATGAGAGTCAAACGCTAAAGCTACTAGTCTAATTATATACCCTAAAATTTACATTAATATTAATTACCTCATTTCCATCTAAGGGTAACTCCACAAACTCGGGCTGTATCGTTGTCGAATGAATGCCCTCATTGTGGAAGAATTCCTTCACCTTTTCAGCTATCTTCATGTACTCTGATAAGTTTCTACACCTGTTGAAGAAATACCTAAATGAAAATTCTATTTATATACGAAATGGTTCGATATAACTATAAAACTCCAAGACGTATTTCATGTCACTTAAAATGTTTTGTCGCGTGTATTTATTGCCAGTAAGAGTCCCCGCAGACTACAAACTTTTTATCGGCAGTGATTCAGTATCGGCCGATAAAAAAGTTTGATGGGCTTCACGACTGCCTTCAAACTAAACCATCGGCGAACTATCGGCCGATTCTTCTTGCCGATTGTTTCATCGGCCGACTCGACTCCTTTGATATTGAAGGTCCAAATAATTTAAAGAGTTCATTGAAACTGGTTATGCTCGATTCGATAAAAGGAGAAAAGCTTTTTCGGGAAGTCTAGTAATTTAGAATGAATTGTGTAAAACTTCCCTTGCAATAATCTGTTATTGTAGATGGGATGTACCCAATACTCTCAATTCCGCTCCTTCATTTCTCCTTTGTATCAAGTATAAAGCAATTATAATATATTTTTTCGACTGATCTCTTCACCAACTTTAGTAAATTAATCAATCGGCCAAACCATTTGTTTGCTAGTCTGCGCACTCGCGACCAACCCAACTGTTTTGTTGGGACAGTGTGCGCACGAACAGGCCAACTCGATTAAACTATCGGCCGATAGTAAGTCTGTAGTCTGCGGGGACTCTTACACGACTGATTAGGACAGATAATATCGCTGAACATGTACTAAGAGTTTATTATATGTATATTAACGACATTCTGGGTATTATTTATTTATTTATTCACTTACAGACCAGACATGGCCAAACTCATACTAAAAATATATAAGTATACAATATTAATTAAAAATAACATAAAACACAGTAGATGCTAACCTCTAATACCCTCCAAGTATACCCTCAAATCGGAGTATACTACCGCCATACGCTTACCAAATAATACAATACGTACGTAATAAAAAAACAGACATTAGCGACCCCCTACTTACCTGTATCAAAGAGTGACCAATGAAACAATTGAAAACTTATTTAAAGTTAAGACTACTCCCAGAATCGTGCCCAATTAAATATTTACGGGACTTCACAAACTGAGATCAGACCTCTGCTGCCGATCTGATCTGCATCCCAATAACCAAACCTTACGAAGACACTCCATTTTTCGCGACAAAAATTATGAAATCTCTTTGCTCCTTGTTCCGACCTACCATGGATAGCTAGTATCGACAGATACAGGTTATTACAATCCGTCGATTGGTTATTGGCACACTTTTATTAATATTTGGATTCAGATGTCCATTGTCTATTGAGATAGGTTTGGTGCTTTAGTCTGCTAGACTGAACTTGGATAGATAAGTTTTTTTCCCTTTGATACGGTGTGACATTTTGGTTTTTTCCGTTTTTAATTCGTCCTATTCTGTCCAGTTATTCTGATTTCTGACAATAATAGTGTATCAAATTTATGTGTTTGTGTATAATACATGTCGGTAATATATATAATAAAAACAATAAACTTCCCAGACAAATACAATTACAATTCTAAGCAATGTTATAAGCAGCAACTAAAACACAATTTTAATCGGTTTAATACCTATAATTGGACTAAAAGGAATTAAAAATATAACCGTGATTATAAAGTAATTAGAAATGTACATACAAAAGTTAAGATAAGTCGACTTGAAATCTGGGCCACGTATAATGAGAACACATTTTATATGCAGAATGCAAATTTAACATGCGACAGCCTAGTACACACTTCTTTTGGGAGATTTTTTGGTTTTCTCGATGCAATTATTTTGTTTTTTGTCCCACCAATTTTAATCCCACCAAAACCTCATTAGTAAGATCTATTTATGTATTATTAGATTACTTAAATAAAAAAGATATTCTTACTAGATTATAAAATATCTATTAACCAAAGATACTCGCTCTGTGAACATGGTTACCATTCTGTGTTGAAAAAAACAATTGTTACCACAGGAAAGAATACTTCCATGTATTGTCCATGGTTTGGACCCCGAAAATGTTTACAAAAAAAAATCGGCTGTCTGTAAAGTCGGTTTACTGACGATTGTTGACATGAAAACGTCATAAGAAAATACTGCTGGAATGATTGCATTTAAAAAAAAAAATATTTTTTTTTGTTTGATAAATATTTTGTATGGATATAGGGGAGATAAATGGAAATCACAATTGAAATGATCAAGTTTCATTTATTTGTACGCATAAATACAATTATGTCAATATTTTAACAAACGAACGCTGTCAAACGCGGAAGCCGATTGTGCCTCTTTGTCGATCGTACCGCGCTCTCGCCTGCACTTTAATCCTTAAATGGAACGCCTCAGAGCGAGGTAACGCCGCACGCGTCATGTTATTTCGTGCGTGCAGCCGGCTCCATGGAATTTTAAGACGTTGTCACGTCAAAAAGTTTTAAATTAGATTTTTTAAACTAATATAGCTGTGGGTTATAATATAGGATGGGAAGACACCTGAACGAGACAACCAAGACACCATAAAATGTAATTAACTGTCACGTACTTATTGGAATATAATGATTATAGCAAAGTTGTTATAAACAAACACTTTATTTTTGTATAAAATGTAGTAAAACTTTCTAAGTTATTGTAATTAGGATGTATATAAAGAAACGGCGGCCCATCCCGGTTTCGCACGGGTAGACATATTTTTTTTTTTAATTTTGTAGATATGTTCTTTAATTGTGGAACATTTTTGTAGAGCTGGGATAACATTTTTTCTTGCAATTAAAATAGCCTATAGTAATAATAAACGATGAAAGATTTTTTTAATATGGGTCCAGTACCTTTTGAACCATTTCGTTACAAACATACATACAAATGTTTTCTGTTAATAATATTGGTATAAAGGTATAGATATAGATATGCAATTAATGGGCTAGTTTGAGATTATTATAATCATCATTTCTTTAAATTAATAATGCAACCCCTCAAAGGCCATTATCATTTGCAAATTCACAATCATTTCCAGGATTTATAAAAAGACTTGGTTCACTGACACGAGACAAAGACTTCTGGATATCTGCCAAGTGGAAATTCATTTCGAAAAATGTCTCAAATCCAGATCTCGATACAAAACTATATGACTATGCGGAAACGCCTTGCAATATTATTTTTGTATTTAGCTTGATAGCAAAATAGTGACTTAGTTTTTAACATTATTTGAGCTTATGTCTTCAATGCTATTAATTTATAGAATACGACAGTAAGTATTTTTTTATAGTAAACCATTACACGCAATTTTATAGATTTATGAAAGGCTTCACTTTAATAAAACCAAAATTTCTTATTCATATTTATTTACATAGAACTCAATGTACACTTATGAACGTCAATGGAAAATGCTTTTTTAATTTACAATAACCGCCAGTTCTGGGGGTTATTTCATCATACAAGGAATAGTGGCAGGAAGCACCAGAAAAACCTTAGACAAAGCACCAAGTCGTTGTTTAGAATCAATGAAATCACGGCATCAAAAAAAAACTAGCCATCATTCATGAGCACTTACCATAAAACCTATTTAGGAGACAAACCCCGAATTTTTTACATCATAGCTAGTCAAGTGCAAATACTATAATGAATTCGTTTTAAGAAGCTTATTTTTTTCTAATTATCCTCGACTGCGACGCGGGACCATAAGGTCCTACATCTATACTAAAATTTCAAAGAGGAAACATTTGTATGTATGTATGTAACGAAATGGTTCAAAAATTACTGGACCGATATTAAAAATATCTTTTATCGTTTGTAAAAAAAACAGTGGCGCTACAATCTCTTTAGGTCTTGGCCTCAGATTTTTGAATCTGTTTCATGAATATTTTTTTAATTCTAATAGGCAAGTAGGTGATCAGCCTCCAGCGCCTGGACACACGTCGTTGACTTTTTGGGTCTAAGACATGTCGGTTTCCTCACGATGTTTTCCTTCACCGTTACTCAACTTCACAACTGTTAAATGCGCACATAGATAGAAAGTCCATTGGTGCACAGCCGGGGATCGAACCTACGACCTCAGGTATGACAGTCGCACGCTGAAGCGACTAGGCCAACACTGCTCTAAATAATTATATACATATTTTCTTAAGAAATTTCCTAACATATAATATATTATCTTTATATTCCTATTCTTTATTCATAGAAGAGTGTGGGCCCGCCGTCGCGCCTCCCCTAGGCTCTTGTAGCAGTGAGTAACATATTTAAGAAGTCTATTAATTACATACATTTTAGTTCTGCGAGTCGGTGTTAGGACTTAGTAGTTTACTTCTACACGAACAGTTGAACAAGGTCAGCTTTAATTACGCTTTAAACACCATAACTAATTAGTTCATTAACTTAATGAACTAATCTGTCAACTATACTATCAATTCGTTCTGGTTTTGAATAAGTCAAAATACGAGTAATTGATGTATTGTTTATTAAATAAAGCGGTCAAGAACACTGTTATCAAAGGCCCATCACGCTAAATAACTCAAATAGGTAGAGAGAGGTATTTGACAGAGATCGTTCAGCTTACTAACGGCTCATCCTCACCGCTTGAAAGTTCAAAACTAATTTCGCTGTTTAGAAGTGTAAAAAGTCTCGACACGGAGCCATGACGACATTTTTTGCATAAAATGATTTTTGTCGTTGCAGCCTTATAAGAATTGATACGCTCTTTTCTTGAAGGATAAAGCCAAATTGGTTTGGCAATACTTCAGCGGGCAGCTTGTTTAACGTAGTGGTGTGATAAAACTGGCTTTCTTACATACTTAAAAAAGTATTTACTTTGTACTTATGATCTTCAAAAATTTTATAATATTTGTGTACTTTAGAAATTTCGGGGTAACTAGAATTCAAATATCATAATTATCAATATTAGATAGCATATTATCAATCAATTTTATCTGAGCTTATTTTCTTAGTCGAAGTGTCGTAATTTTGCGAGTAAATAATGTTGATAGGTTCAAATAGCCATAGTTTGCAGACATCTAGTAGACATCCAAAAGCTATAAAAATGTCATACACATAATTTTGCCCATGTTTAGGAAATGTATTATGCTATCATTATTTGTCTCCCTGAACGTAGTTTGGCAGAACATCACCGATAAGAATATGATAATGATAAGCGGTATGCGCTTTTACTACTATTTCACCTAGACTACATGCAAAATCTTAAATCTTATTTAGATTCTTTGACAGGGTTTTGTCTTTGTTGAATTGTTTAATACTTAAAACGATTTGACTGTTGTGGCCGAACTTTGCGAGCACTTGATGAAAATATATGTGGTTAATAAAAAGTTTTAAGAAGAATCGGGAGATTTATTAGGGGAACAGAATGAATTAAGAAATACAATTTCTTAACTACATACAAAAGTTAATAAGCCCGAATATCAGTTGTAGAAATAACTGTTGATATCTCCACCTTACAGTCACGTCGATAAAGATCGGAAGAGAATTGATTTTGTAACCGATGATTAAATCAATAGATATAATCTGAATTTTATTTTTAAAATTGAAAATCCTAATTAACTCGGCACTTGTATCGATTGTGTATGATGCATTCGTTTACTTGATAATTTTCAAAAGACTGCTTTAAAATTGTTTATCTAAATGTTTGATGCGTGATGCTTTTTTGTTTCTATACGTATCATTTAATCGACGCCTCAACTGTATTAAACACATCAACGATTTAAAGGCTAAAACTTATTCCAAATAAACACACTAAGAAGATTTTGAGATAAAGAAAACGGTTTACTTTTAATGGTGGCTGTATAACACGGAATAGATTTTTTTTTGATAAAAGGTAGCATATGCACAGCGTACCGCATGTGTAGAAGATTTAAGAAGATTGAAGAATACTTCATAGAATTTTTATACCCACCTTTCTAACAAAATTTTACCAAAATTGCGGCAACTAGCCATTGGAATCTTGTTACATGAACGAGGCAGCCCAAATGCATTGTAGAAAAAGACACGACGAAATTAGACACTTGAAGATTTGGAGATAAAGAAAACTGACCAAACATTACACCAGTCTCTTATTTCCTACAGAACTACTTGCTGTGTTGAAGCACGTCAACTAATCTGAAGTTTGAGCACACCTAAAGGAGTTGGTATAAAGTTTTAAACCCTATAAGATACCACACAATGGCGCTTTACCGGGTATCCCAGGTTATCACTCTGCAGCAGCTGTATATAACATTTATAATACTGAAGCAGTACTTTAAGTTAGGAATGTTCCTACTGTTCCAAAATTCAAAAAATGGTACACTTGGTAAACTAACTAAATAAATTATAAATTGTATTTCGATAATGTCCAATAACATATAAGATAAGAGTAATTTAGATTCATAAATAAGAGAAGTTTTTTATTGTTAGCGTCGTAACTCCTCTACGCAATTTTCTGTTAATTATAAACTCATATTTTAAACCATTAGTCAGTTGTTACACCGCATTCAGCAAAGAGTTTTATTTAAACATCTCCATACAAAAAACTGCCACCAAACTTCATTCAAGTTACTTATTAAAAAAATTTATTGGACGTAGTTTACGGTGAGACATTTATAATCTAGTTTCTTGTTAGTTGTATTTCCTTCTTACTAATTATTTTATATTTTGGGGGTGTTTGTGTATTATATTATATTAGGATTGTCTGAAAGAGATCACTTACTAGCTAAGTTATATTTTATTAATTCATAAACAAATATAAACAATACAATTCCGCCCTATTATAATAATAGTATAGTATATACAAATAACAAACCTTATATGCGCACTGGCAATAATCCTATCTCCAGCCAACTGCCACACGTGAAATTCATGTACCGCCAACACACCGTCCACCTCGTCCAACAGACGCCTTTGTATTGCGTCCACCTGCACAAACATTTATGAGTAACCCTCATGAGTAAACTAAATTTTAATATATTCAAATGGGGTGGGAGATGGTAAGAGAGGAATGGAAACCTTTTGGCGTTGTATATACAGTTTATAACATTCATTACATATTCTTAGCTGCTTTGGAACATGAAGGCATTTTTAATGGAATAGTAACTTTCTACAATTTACATACGTATGTTTAAAAATAAATAAATCAGTGGCGCTACAACCTCTTTAGGTCTTGGCCTCAGATTACTGAATCTGTTTCATGATCATTTTTAAATCTAATAGGCAAGTAGGTGATCAGCCTCGAGTGCCTGACACACGCCGTCGACTTTTTGGGTCTAAGACATGTCGGTTTCCTCAAGATGTTTTCCTTCACCGTTCGAGTAAACGTTAAATGCGCACATAGGAAGAAACTCCATTGGTGCACAGCCGGGGATCGAACCTACGACCTCAGGTATGAGAGTCGCACGCAGAAGCCACTAGGCCAACACTTCTCTGTACGTACGATTAAGTGATATTAATATATAAAGATTGTTTAGTAACGTTCATTAAAATCAGCCTTATCATACATATAATTTCCTTTAGAAGTTGAATTCAAATTGATTCTAAAATGTGAGAATAAGTGTCATAGTTGTACTCGTATATTTTCAATTCGAGTTTCGACTCAAGTTTTTAAAATCCTTGGTATAGACTCTTTAACTCGTTAAAGTCTTTAAAATATTTTCCATTCACTGAAATTTTGTAAACATTTTTTAAGTGGATGCCATCTTTGCCTGTCTTATATGCCAAAGCTTCAGGGGGTTACTGTTAAATACGAAATAGAAAAGTAACCAAAAAAATAGACAGATATAAACGCAGCGTACCGCATATTCTAGCATAACACCTTCCTGAAAAAACAATTACCAAAATTGTGGCACCTGGTTATCTGAATCTTTTTACATGAAGAAGCAAACCCTTGTAAGCAAGGCATCGTCGGAAAAAAACAGACGAAATGTCCGGACACTCAAACGCGCAATATGTCTTGTCTTATCGCAAACCAAACGAACTTTATCACTAAAACTATTGTTTGGCTAACCGCACACGTGTGTATAAATTTGATTGCACGATTTGGTACAGATCTAGAAATAGGTCATCGAAATAAACGATTATATTTTATTTTATTTATGAATTGTCTTCAGTCGGTAGCTCTGTTCAATCCGTTTCCATCGGTTTCTGCCTCTCTCTTGAACGGTCACGTGATTTTGCCTTCTGGGTTACTAACCATAACCAGTTCTTCAAGTGCTCATCGTTAGGATGAGTTGGCATTTAAGTGATTCTAAATTTATATTTACTGCCAGTTCTTGAACCAAGTCCGTAAAACGTAGGAGAAAAATACACAAAAAATCCTTCGTAGGTATGACTAATATTGCCACGCAATTAGTTATTCTATTATAAGACAGATAGATGATATATAAAGCCGCAACTATTACCGCATAAGAGCTTGCAATTAAGAAAATAATAAACTCCATCAGCAGTAGGTATGATGAAGTAGAAACACGCAATCATATTTAAAAAATTTAAATAACCCCACAATGTAATATATTATTAACATCTATTATAGTACTGTGCTGTAAATCTTCTTAATAAATAAATCTTACCTGTATATGTGTAGGTACAGTTTGTAGCAAAATAAGTGCGGACTCCCTCAATAGTGGCCACACTGAGGTAAGTATTAATATAACTAATACTATACTAAGGGCTGGGTCAATGTAGAATCGGTAGTCCCATTCAGTCAACCATACTACTAACGCCGATATAACCACTATTATTGAACCTGAAAAAAACGTTGCATTGAACATTGAACCGTATGCTATGAACATAAAGTCGATTTGCAAAACGATTCGATTTTGGCATGGGATAAAAGATTACGGGAATTAAGGCTAGGTACTATGTTATAAAGATAGACTTGTGCAGATATACGAAGGTCTTGAAACTGCTGGTACAAAAGCCATTGCCCAGAATTCTTTAAGTCTAGTAAAAGTGGCTTTTAGTATTCCTAAACTTTCCGTACTAGTATTTGTGTATGAAAAATAATATCTATTGGAATATCAGAACTATTGCCATGATAACGAACTGTGTCTAGGTTGGTACGACTCCAAATAAAATTTGTTAACCAATTTGTAAAATTTGTTTGTTGTTTATACATTATATATAAGCGTAAAATAGGGTAATTTTGTTGAATCACAGCTCCACCTTAAAACAGCTCCTAGTTTTTTTCCATCGTTCTTTACGACTTCGTGTAAGTTGTGAATTTGTGCATGGGAGGAGTCACGGTGTTATTGTAGCATTTCCGTTTATGGGGGGTAAAGGATAGGGCTCAGCTGTTATCCGCCTCCACCAATTGGGAAGCTGAAGGCATCCGATAGGTTTTAGTGGGTAGGGTTCTAAATATTAAGTTTTAGTCCCACATAATCCTGGAGTAAAATGCCGCTGACTTAAAAAATAGGTTAAAGCCAACATCTGTACCTTTTTTCATTCATTTAACAAATAATGATTTTTTAATTAGGATAGGATAATTTTCAAAATCATGCGCGACTACGCGTGATGTGACAAATTCACATAAAGTAGTTTTTCATCTAGGTACAATAATAGTATTTTAGAATTCAGTTTTGTATTCTTATAAGAATGTTCTTATAAATAACACCATTTGTTTTGTGTAATAGGGGGCTAACGGACAGGAGACTCGAATGATGTTAAGTGATCTCCCAAACTCACATTGCTAGAGAGCTCGCAAGTACGTTACCAGCCTTTCATTGGTACGCTCTTTTTTTGAATGACCCTAAGTGGAATTGGTTAGGATAAACATCGGTGGGCAGCTGGTTTCACATAGTGGTGGTGCACGGCAAAAACTGCCTTAAAAAAACGCTCAGTTGTGGAACCGCGACGGACGTCGAGGTGATACGGATGGAATTTTGTATTCTGCCTTGACGTTCGATAATGAAACTCAGCTGCAGCTATTAGACCGAACAACTCCTCTGAACACTCTCCTCGGTAAATGCGGTAGAAGTATCATTAGGTAGTAGTCAAGTATTTCTCATGGAAACTTATTGCTTTGTGATTTACCTCTAAGATTAATATTTTTTAAAGTGGGCTTTTCATTTATATAATTGTGGTTGCTATCAATGTAAAATTTAACTCTCGTTAACAAATTTAATTTCCAATGACGTGTCAGGCATAAACGAATCGAAAAACATTGTTATTCTCAATCTGATGCTATTTATAATTCCGGACTAGATGTAAATCGCGCACATTATAATTCACTTCACAAAAACTTGCAAGTAGAACAGAATACGTAAATATTTTTACACCCACTGAAAGTCATTTTAAATTTCTATTCCAAATTAAAAAATAATTTGTTTGTCCCTGGTTTATAAATACTGTTCGCTCTAGTTTTAGTTCGGAATATAAATAAATCTTCCCGTGTTTACAAGTCTCGCTGTATAGGATATAACTAAACAAGACTGATACAGGATTATATTCTTTAAACTGTGAGGTCAAATCAAATAAACTCCTTACACCAGTTATCAATTGTTGTGAAAGAATAAGAGACATAGTTTATAGTAATATAAATATAGCACATACAAAAATTTCAAAGTAGGTAAAACGGTATATAATTAATAAAACAGTACATAAGACAGACTAACAGTACATTGACAGACAGCTAATATGATATTAAGCGATACCGCCACCCATGCACACTCCCAATGGCTCACAAGTGCGTAGCTGGCCTTTTAAGAATTGGTAGGTATATTGCATATGATTTTTATAGAAAAACTAGCTTACCCTCCATACGTTGTTTTGCCATTTATATTATTTCTAGGAAACATTTTTTTTGTCAATAAATAGAATTATATATCTTATCTAATAATAAGAATATCTACTATCATAAAAAATAGGGTTTGATTGTAGAGGTGTGAAAATTAGGGATTGTATGTATTTTTGCATGTGGTATCATAAAAATATAAAAACAAAAAAAAATTGTCTAATGTGGTAACTACATTGTGACATGAGAATTTTATATAAGATATAGAGATGTAAACAGTTTATCCAACAAGCTACTTTTAACTAGACTATATCGGTATCGAACTGATAAGTGTGTGAAATGATTCCCGATATCACATCAGTTAAACGATAGGAAGAAAGTGGAGCAAGGTTAAAATTGCTCGCATTTTGTATATTCCAGAATTAATGTCAATAACAGTTATCGAACTGGCCAAGGTTATAATTAGAGATATTCCTATCAGAGGAGCAGTGTTGGCCTAGTGGCTCCAGTGTGCGACTCTCATACCTGAGGTCGTAGGTTCGATCCCCGGCTGTTTTTAAAGGCAAGTAGGTGATCAGCCTTCAGTGCCTGACACACGTCGTCGACTTCTTAGGTCTAACGTCTCACAATGTTTTCCTTCACCGTTCGAGCAAATGTTAAATGTGCACATAGAAAGAAAGTCAATTGGTGCACAACTCGAACCTACAACCTCAGAGATGAGAGTCGCACGCCACTAGGCCAACACTGTGGGTGTGATAGGCCCCACAAAAACCCGAAAATTAAAAGACAATATAATGGCAGGCAGATCTGAGTGCAGCGCCATCTGCCGGACTGATTTGTGAATCAAAACCATCCAGGGCGCTACACAAATTGCATTCAAAAAAATCATTCAAATTGGTCCAGCTGTTTAAGTGGAGTGACATACAAAAGTACAGTAGAATTATATATGTATATAAAGATAAAAACAAGTCCTCAGACGTGCTATCTCTCTATCTGTATACACAAACACTGCACGGAAATCACTGCTGTTTTTGACAATATGTCAATATGTAGAATGATTCATGTTTCAGGAAGATTAATACTAATTAGTAAGATAAAAAATAAATTAACTAAAAATATGAAAGGATTTTTTGAATACAATTCAACAGATTTCTTTTACTGCGAAGGGCGGTCCACAAATATATTTAGATAGTTCTGACCCTGCAGGTGATGGCAGTTTATTTTCTGTTGAGAGCGTTAGAGCGCCTTGGTGATAAAAAATACATCCAATTTTTCATATCAAATGGTTACGTATGGATAATTAGCGTGGCGTATAACTGGGTAGGTCTAGGGTTATCTGATGGAACACTAATACTTTTCGGGGCAAAGAAGTATCATGAAATAGGTCAACGGAACAGACACAAAAACGTATCAGCTACTCTAATTGTTAATAATAAAATAACATTACTTTTTAAAACCAAAATGCTTTTTACATAGGTAAAATGTACACAATTATGAACATCAAAAAAAAATGTATATTAAATGCTCCTAATTTTACATTTACTTGTTTATTTTACATTTTGATAAAGTTAAAAAAACGTGGAAATAGTCAAGTTATTGTTCAATCATAAATATTCCTTTTTTTAACAGTATATACTTCCGAGTAAAGCAAGTATATTTGGGAAGCAAAGATTTCTTAAATAAAGTTATATAATACAAAATTAACTATAAGTTCATTTGTTATACTAAAGAATTAACAATAAAGGTAGCCAAACCGAAAAGTACATTCAAAAGACCAATCTCAGTTTTATTGAAATATAATTACTTGATTTTGCGGATAAAATCGCATGAATGCACCGGAAGCAATCATTTTAGAATTATCCTGAGAAATCGGACATTAGGCATTCTCACGAATGAATTTGAGAACTTCAATTGATAAATTTACTTTTAAAAAGTATTATTTTAACTTCTTCACTTTTGCACGATTTTAATATTTATTTATTCACAAACATACATACAAAAAAGCAGGTTACATAAGCAGGCAACGGCGGCAAAAAGGGCATATTGCTAACAAATGCTTGTTCCAGAAAACCCTAATATGGTTAATATAACAAGAAGTGCATAAATAATTAACAAAAAGAACACAAAATAACATGTAACACTACCCATTATAAAAAAAAGTATAATCTAAAGCAAAATAAATAATAGTCATAGTCAATGTAAAGTTGTTTTAATATTTTAGAACAATACACATACATACGCTGGTCCATAGAGCTATCTATGTCTATTACTTATATACAACCTTCAGCGAGAAAGGCAGAAATTCTACAAGAATCTATGAACCGGAAATAAATGTATCTAACCTTCGTAGTAATATTGTAACGCGACATTTTAGCTTAATGGCCTTTATAAATAGACTACGGCTAATAAGCTAACTTTGTGCTATTAAGAGTAATATGTATAAGAAATATCATGACACAAGGTTAGTAGTAAGTATAATTTATCAAAAAATCCATAGTTCCATATTGATTTTCATATGTCACGTAGTCATAAAAGACCGGCATAGCTCTAGGAATCAGATAAGATGTTGGCAATAGGAAACCACTCTATAAGACAGCACCACAGAACAGATTCGCTTATAGAATTAGTGTTAATTGCAAACCGCAAAAGTAAAAGAAAAATATATATATTACGTGACACAAAAATATCACAAATTCTAATCGACAACTAACAAGCCTTCAACTGTAAATGCTAATTTTATTGTAGAGATAAATTTCTCGAAATTTTCTTTCTTCGAAACATAATATATGTAATTGTTAAATTTAAGAATGACAATTAACATGTGAAAATCTTGACGTTTGTTTACAAGCAGGGAACGTCCTAGAGCGACGCCATCTTGTGAAGACGCATTTTGACGGGTTGAATTTAATAACGAATAATTTATTAAAGCAATACCGAACCGAATTAAAAATATGATATATATGTTGCGGAGGCACTAATCATCTGAAATGGTTTTTAAAGTCAAATAGCATTTATCGTTTTGGTCTGGCGTTCCAGATATTATTTTATTACTAAAACGAATTTAACATATAAGATAAGGATGTGAATATAAATATTGTACTCTTTGATATGCGTTTGATATCAAAAAAGTTATCTATAACAGACTCATATCTTGTTACCAAGTATTGCCTCGTGCAAGAGAAATTCTAATCCGTACTTCAACAGTCTGAAGGCGGTCCGTCATGCATTGGTCAATGCCCTTAGCGTTCTCAGAGTCACGGGTACACAAAACAAAAGAAAAATGCGTACAAAACGCAGCTCTTGTTATTTTTCTAAATAACTATGTATGTATAAATTAGGATACACATATCTGTACTGCGGTCACTCTCTTTAAGTGGATCGTAGCCTTCATGAAATTATTATTTAGTCAAATATCAACGTATAATCACTTTTCATAATAAATATATTTATCTATATTTGTCTATCTATCATAATGGCAAGATCATTTTGAATATATTTTATCTGTGGCTTTACTTACCTAATGCATCGGAGAGCACATGTAAAAACACTCCTTTCATATTTAAGTGCCCCGGGTCTGTACTTTTTGGCGCTTGCTTCTTCGGTAGCTTGTCAACTTTGGGTGGTACCATTTCGTCAGTCTCTTCATTATCTGTGGTCGCATGGCCAAGGGCCATGTCCGCATTGCTATTTACTAACTCTGTGAGGTGTCTGACATTCGATGGAGGTGGAACTCCGCCGTGTGTGTGGCCATGACTGCTGCCGTGTTCTGTAAAAGTAAAGTTTTATTCGAACTAACAGGAACTATGTTAAAACTATTTAGAAATTACACAATAAAGTTTTAAATACGTTTTGTCTTATTAGTAGAATCTAGTTCTATAGTTTGTGTATTATTGACGTGACAACAACTAATAAATCGATGAACGCCGGCTGCACGTATGAAAAAGCATGACACATTGTCCCGTTACGCTCATAGTACGCTAGCGCCGCATCCATCTATCTTCCAATCGATTGACCTATGCGTACGAGGATTCACTCCTTTGTATCCATACAAAAAAGTGATTAGTATAAAAACAATTCAATTTGATTCATAAAATATCATTAATTTGTTTGATATGACGTTGTCACGTTAAAGTATATTAGTAATCCGACTATACAGACAATCATTTTTTACTAGAATTTCAGATAAGACGGTTAAAAAAGTTTGTATTAATATATCACAAATTATATTCAACCATGCACCAAGCATTTCTTTTATGTAAACTCTTTCTTACTTTTTTTGTTTTCCCTGCTACGACTATTACAACAATATATTTTAAAGGAAATGAAATTACAATTAATGAAAGTTAAAAATGTATAAATGATTCAATCAACTACAAAATCAAAGTAACCTGTATAAATATTGACTTTAAAACAATATAGAAAGGACGAAGGGGGAAAGGGGAGCCCTATAAAAAGGTAGGTAGAAGATAAGCGTTAGAAGGAAGAGAATGGCGAAATAAAGCCATGCATAGAGAAATATGGGAAAAGCTGTCAGGCACGTGTGTTCCGTGAAGGGGTTCCGATCAAAGATACTAAAGTTAGTATAACGAATATTATACTAACCATTAACTTATAAATGTATATTGGTAACATTTAAAAAGATTGGAAATAAACGGGCTTTATTAATTATTATCATTATGTGCAATGACACCTTGTTTAGTTACACGTGTACAAAAAGACTTTAAACCTAATGCTGTTTCTTCCAGGAATATTTTGGTCTGTTGACCTCGGATGGAAATCTTTTTGTTTATGTTAAATCGAACCGAATAAGCAGACTGACCGTTAGCTGTTTTATTTTATTTTGAATTTATTTGAACATTTTTCACAGCAGAAACCAAAATTAATTATTGAAATTGCGGAAAAATAATTTAACTAGAAATACTACCAGAAGTTTTTCAGACCATTAATGTGTAGTTAAGCAAGATTAACTGCTATTAATTATTTTAAACTTCCTAGCTACAGCATGTAGCTTCAAGCCATAAATAATACTTATTATTTTTCGGTTATACACATCATACTCTCCAACAATCGTAAGCACATTAAACTTACGTACGTCCGTATAACGAGCGTATCAAAACGCTTCTCAAAATAGTTTATTAGAATACGATAATGGACTAAATAATAAGCATTTATAAATATTAAATGCGGAAATAAATAAAAGGCTCCAATCGGCCGACTTGTTCGCATTGATAGTAAGCTCTGTTATCAACGGGTTATTGTGCTATTTTCAAACGTTAATTTCAATACGGGGACAATAAACAAAGCCGGCATCTATTGTTTGGCAAACACCTATTGTATGTCACCTTGACAATTGAAAATAGCTAAATTAAATAATTGGACATGCCTTTGAGTAAACGAGCTATTTGTAAAAATCTACTGTTCTGGTCCTTTTTTTAAAAATGATTGTGCGAGTGTTTAATGATTAGAATTTTAGTTCAGTTCAATGTCGTCCTTATTGCTTCGTGTCAAGGTTTTTTTAACAATGAATACAAATTCGAACATTGCTTTGACGGTCATGGTAATCATTGTACATAGATTAAATATTAATTTGCTGTAATGTTTTTATCGCAAAAAATCAGCTGATAGGTCGGTTGAATGATCCCGAATATGTCTTGGCACTGTGCATGGCATTTATAACCACTTTAATATAGAGATTCGTAGGAATCTTTTTTATAATTTATATTACTCGTCAAGAATATAATATTTCTGTTTAAAACTTGACACTGACGATTCTATCATTTACAACATGGTTAGACCGAATCTTGATAGTGAAATCTAAATGCGCGGGCGGCCTAATCTTCGTAGTTTTATCTATGTCGACACTTTCACTTACCATTCATCCAGGATGTTATGTTTCATTTTATTAATAAGCAATATATGATCTGTTGTACGTGTATGGTTATTATAGAGTTCCCATAAGCGACGAGCACGCATGTACATATCATGAAATTTGATGAACCAAGAAAGGTATGTGAGGACTAGCGTTGCCGGACGTCCCGTATTTCCCGGGACGTAATTTAGACTCAGTTTAAAATGACCCGGCGGGACTGTCACTGTCCCGTATTCGAACCATTTTACGTTTTTTCGTATTTTTAACACGATTATAATTGCATTGATTTTTATAAATATGTATGTTAAAACTAATAAAAATTGTTTTTTTATCGGAAGAATATCTTTAAAAAACGTCTCTATATATTTTGTTTTTTAGCGAAATTCTCATTTTTTAGCATATTTAAACATTCCCTTATAGACTAAAAAAAAATCTGGCAAGCCTAGCCAGAAGCAAGTGGGGTTCCGGGAAAAAGGATTGAATATATAGATGCATTATTTAAAACAACCCCCTAACCCAGAAACCATCCGTCTTCAGGCTTTATAATTAACTTACTGTCTGTGCTTGATATTTGTTTACTTGTTTGATTGTCCTTTGCTAAAATACTATATAAAGTGTAAGGTTTGTTCACAATATACCACATTCAAACCAAACAAATATGCACTATTTGTTTTTAAATTATATTTATCATATTTACAGTTAAATATAACTAAGAAGATTTTGCATGGAGTCAAATGCAAGGGTCTCAGCATTGTAATCCGGCAAACAAATACTCAAATCAATATGTGTAGGCATTTCCCACAATCTCCGTACATGTTATTAACCAAAGTTGATATTATCATAACAATTCTGGCGTGTTATACTTTGAATATTACAATAATATAAACTTTACAGGGCATATTAATTTATTGCAAACAATAAGGAACATTTGTTTCAACAGAGATGAATTCTAGAAAAATGTTCACTAATAGAAAGCTGTAAAACATATTTAACAAATTAGATTCAAATGAAAATGATGTACTTATCTATATTATTACGCTGATTAAAAATAGTTGTAATCATCAAAAATGTTAAGAGAAAAATACAAAATTTAATCTCTAGCAGATTATATTTTGTACTTTGGTGTTATGTGAATTTAAAAAAAAAGGTTTTGGCAAAAATTCAAAAGCAATGTTAGCCTAGTGGGTTCAGCGTGCGACTCTCATCCTCAGTGATGACGATCTCAGGATCGTAGGTTTGATACCCAACTGTACCAATGGACTTTCTTTCAATGTGCGCTTTTAACATTTGCTCCAATGGCGACCAAAAAAAGTCGATGCTATATCTAGACCTACTATATCTAGCCTATAAGATTGACTAAAGAAACGAACAAAAATCTGGGGCCTAACTAAGAGAACCTAACTTGAGGACTAAACCTAAAAAAGTTGTAGCGCCACTCGTTCTTTTTAACAATCAAACAGAGAAATAATTATGAAACCCGAACTTAAAATACGTTTTTGTCAATTAAGTTTTTTCTTTTAAATATCAAGTTGTCTTTTGTTCAAGGTTTCATTTCAGTTTTTTTAATCTATTAATACTTATGTTTTCTGTTTCAATTATTTTGTTTATCAACTCTGATTTTCTATATTCTCTATGTTATTATATGGATATGTGTCAGCTGCAAGATTAATTATAAAAAAAAATTGCTAAGTATCGATAAAACATACCATGAAACAGGAATAGTCCAACGATATTCAAAACCAGCCCCAATGTTCCAACAGCGACCAATAGTTTTGCATTGTGTATCGTCTCAATATTGATGAACCTCTGAACAGCCTCCACTGTGATGCTGAAACACAGTGCCACAAGGAACACTGCATTAACTAAGGCACCGAGCACTTCAGCGCGCGCCCATCCGAACGTGTTCTTTGACCATTTCTTCGGTGACATCTGTTGGTGATTTTCATATGATATATTTGGCCTATTTCTAGATGGTTTACTACCGACAATATTTCATTAGTTTCTAACTCTTGGATTTTGGTAAAGCCTGTGATAACGTCGTTCAAATAAAAAGGGAAGTTAATCCAAACAAATCTTCAATATTTTTTTTAAAAGAACAAACGGACATCAGGCTTATCTGATGTTAAGTGATACCGCCTATGAACACTCTCAATGCAAGAGGACTCGCGGGTACGTTGCCGGCCTTTTGATAAAAATATTTAATTTCGAGTTACAAGAAATACAAATACAATTTAAATTGAAGATTCGATATGGTAACAGAGTAGAGTTTTACAATAGAAAAAAAATCCGCTGTATACGAAATTTTTAATTTAAAAACGTGTATACATGATTGGTTTTAAATCCTAACACGATGAAAAGCTACAATTAAAAGAGCGCAAGCAACTTATACTATATTTTACCTACAAGAGGCTTAGCCATATGTACTAGTAAAATGACCAATGATTCTGTTATATCAAAAATACAGAATAGATCATGTGCCCCAGGGTCATATCATGAACAACCCTCTCCCCTCCAGATCCCCTGGCGGATGCAAGAGATAACCTTTTTTGTTATTTTTTTTATGTAATACGAGGCAAACGGCCACCTGATGTTAAGTTATACCCCCGCCTATGGACACTGACATTGCCAAAAGGCTCGCAAGTGCGTTGCCGGCCTGTCAAGAATTAGCACGCTCTTTCTTGAAGGACTCTAACTCGAATTGGTTAGGATAAACATCTGTGGGCAGCCGGTTTCACATAGTGGTGGTGCACGGCAAAAGCTGCCTTAAAAAAAACGCTCAGTTGTGGAACCGCGACGGACGTCGAGGTGATACGAATGGTATTTTGTATTTTGCCTTGACGTCCGATGATGAAACTCAGCTCCACGATCAGCGATGAGAGACCCTACATCCTAACTATAAAGACTTTTATAAACGCCTAAATACATATAAACATATGTAATATATAGAACATACCTACAACTAATTTTCCTATAAGAATTGCAATTCCGCGCATTGCGTTCTTGACCCAGACAGTAAGAGGAAAATACCGGTATATAAACTATACCATACATTTTTACACATTGACTCATTGTAGTTTACCCTGATGACGTCATTAGGCTGTCACGGTTGTGAAAAGCCCGATATCTGAGGTCTCATATCTATTTTCATACTAATCCAAACATGGAAATGCGGAAATTAATCGACTGGAAATCTATTTCACACTAGACGTACGGAAGTTGCATATAGATTTTCTTGCATGGTTTACCAGCAATCGAGCCTCAATGGAAATGTAAAAATCGATCGTCACGGCCAAGATAATCTAAAAGAACTATTTGACAATTTTTCGAACGATTTTGATTGATTAGTACATATATTTTATGAAAAAAATACGATTTTCCAAATTACTGCACTTTTACAGTGTATCTAATCAGTAACACATTATTTCCTCTTTTGTTTCAAATTTTGTTATACATATGTCTTTACTAAGACATCATGGGTAATGGTAATTTAAGTCTCACCTAATTTACTAAAAGGGATAAATTTATTCTGTGGGACCAATTAAAAATTTCAGATTAAAAACCAGATTGCAGGGCTATTCTATACTTTAATCATTATAGAAAGCTAGCAGTTTCTATAAATAATTGTTATTTATAGATTATATAAGGTTCTAATTTGGTGCCCCATTTAAAGAGACCATCTATGGGCTCATCATTTATTTCATTATTAATAAAATAGTCAATAAAGTTAAGTAAAATAGTTTTTTTATTTTTAAAAGTTAAAAAATGCTTAGTCAATATAGTAATAAAAAGAGAAGGAAACACTTGTATTAATTGTTTTCAACACTTTACAATAAAGTTGTACTGTAAATATAATTCTATTGATTAAGATGTTGAGAGCCGTCCGCTGATAAGAAGATAATTACGCTGTATTCATAACAAAATAGGAAACACTACAGGTGTAAATACAATATAGCATAAAAAGGGACATACAATCTGTCACAGGTTCCTGTGAAGTCATAGCATCCAAGTAATGTGGAAAATATAGGACAATATTAAATTATGTAAAAGATTAAAAGAATAAATTTATTGACATGTTTGTTCTCAGACTAACAGTAAAGATAAAGTGATTGAGTGTATGTTAAATTGATGAATGTAAAAATGATAATTATAATATAAATAACAGTTTGTTAAAACCATCCTCCACAATTAGGTTTATCTGCATGTTAATAGTTGTCATATGCTCCAACACCTGTTTTCAGGGGCACCTCAATAATACAGAAATTAAGTCAAACTAAAGGTTATTCTTTATCTTTAACAATAAATTAAATTAATTGTATATTAGGAATAGACAGTAAAGTAAAATCATATGGCTTGATGATTACTTTTTTATTTATTTATTTTTAGCCTATATTATAATATTATGTTAGAATTATAACTGGGTGGAACTGGGCAGTGCATGGGCACAGCTAATTAAGTCAAAAATAGTAAAAAGAGCTTTTTTTTAATAAACAAGCAATCATCAGCATATTTTATATATATTTTAAATTAATAAAAGCTTATCAAAATGCAAACTCTTTCTCTGACACATCTTAACAGACAGTATCAATAATGCTGAAAAAATATTGTTTATGAAAAAGCACTATAAATAAATATAACTTATCTTAGGCAAAAATTATTTATATTAAATATAGATAGAACTGTTTTTCATCTGAAGTATACCATGTAGATTATGATAAGCATTGTTTAGTATTTAGGTTGATGAGTACACTGTGTGTCTTAACTCTTATTGATAACAGTCTTAATAGTTATTGTCAGCACACTTTTTAGTTATAAAAATGGTGATTTTGGACTGATTTATTTTTACGAATCAAGGGGAGTTTTAAAATAAATTAGGATAAAGAGTGACAATCTGTTAAATATTTATGTAATAAAACTTATACATAAAATAGGTTTATTTTTATACTCAATATATTTTAATGATTTTCAAATTTTCTTGTGAGATTATAACACTAAAATGACTTATTGGGTTCAACAGTGAAAATCAGACAAAAATCAAGCTTATTTATTATTAGGAATAGTTTAGTAGCTTTGACTCAAGCAGATTTAAGTGATGACTCACAGTCAGTCCCTTTGTCTTACTATCTTTCACAGATATCTGAAGGCACACAGGCTATTAAAAACCAATAAAACAAACTATTATGTGAAACTCCTAACTACTTAACTAACTGTGAATCTTATTTGACAATCAATTTTATATTATTAGATAGACATATTTTAGATAGACTATGTAAAATATATCACTTAGAACATGTCAAATAAGACTTTTAGAATATATTCTAAAGTTCATATACTTTACCTTTACTGAGAGAAAAGCAATGACAAGAGCTGCAACATCACTCAACATGTGAAAAGAGTCTGCTACCAATGCCATGGAATTTGTAACATATCCAACAACTAACTCAACTATGAAAAAGCTTCCTGTTAACCATAACATAGATAGTAAACGGCATTTCTTTCCTGTATACTTCCCCATTTTATCTGTGTACAAAAAAAAGTGCATTAATATAACAAAATTAAACAGTGTAGAAACAATACAGCTTTCCATATATTTAACATTAAATTAAGGCATTTTTACTTTAACCGTGAAAATGCTAGGCTATGCTAAATACCTATTTATATATATATATTATTTATGTATTCTTATAGATATTTTAATCAGGCAAGTTGACAACAATACAGTAATAAAATTGATTGTAGTACCAATTATCATAAATAACCAACATAAGAAGTAATTTATGATTTATCTGTTTACAAGCAAATATACAAAAACATGGTACAAAATTATGCAGGGTATTACTTACATTTTTATTTAATACCTAACAATTTAAAATATTCAGTGTTTTCCCATGTGTAAACTAATGTCAACAACTTATTCAGTCCTGGTTATTGATTCAACGTCATTCCAAAAAAACTTTAAGCACGGCCACTAATTAAATGTGTCATACTTGTGCAAGATCGTAATGTATTATTTAAGCTGTTTAAAAACCCACTTTTAAAACAATGGAAATTATCGTGAAAGCTGATGAAATTATTGATAATATTTTTACAAAAGTCAAATAGAATAGGCACACATGGTTGTAAATGTTATAGCACAGCGTTTGTACTTAATGAATTAACACTAATCAGGTTGGTTTATGCTTCTATGCTGATTTTTTTTAATAATATGGATTCACTCAGAAGTACACAGTGTTAACCACTAAAAGTTGACAAATTACTAATTTTTAAGTTTCATTTTTCAACCTTCAACTAGATAGAAACAGCAAAGTCGATTGGAATTTGGTGTCTGTACTCTGTATATTGGTTTGGTTGTCAGATTGATATGAACTCTTGCGTTTGATCACTTGACGTTAATTTCTTGACGCTTTGCACAGATACAAAAGCATAGTGACTTCAAGGAGCTCTTCTATTTCTTCTGCTTCTGTAGTTATTAACACTTAACTGGTATCGTAAAATTGACTAACAAAACTTGTATTGTGGGGTTCGCGCGGGCCCCAATACAGATTAAGCTTATAGGATGTAAATGTCCGCAATTAGTACACAAGAGTATGATAGTTCTTGGAACTAGATCTGTGTTTGATTGACGGTCTAGAATACGGACATGTGTGTTGTAGTAAGTGTTTTTATACAAGTTTTTCATTCAAAATTTTGAGTTGAAAGCTCCCGACAATTTGCTTTTGTAGTTTAACTGAGAGCTTGCATTTCTTTTTTACTATGGTGGGTGACGCAATTCAGTGTCAGACATAATAGGATATGGTTAGAAGATCGCGACTGACAAAATATTTACAAAATATACAAATTGAGATCTAGTAACTATGGGTCTTTGATGCTAGAATTGTTTTTGTAACATTTAAAGTCTTGTATCTATAATTTTTAATGTACTAAATTAAAAAATGCTGTATGTCAATTGTCACAGAATATCTTTGGGATTAGAGTATCCTTTGCCTTTCCATTAGGGTAAATTAATCTGTGGGATTAGAATACACTCAGTTGATGAGATTATTGTTGTTTTGACTTTTGAAATTCTGGCACTTTTTTTTTTCTTCTATTCCTATTAGTATTTATTTATTATGGACATTGATTTTAAAACTGTGATGTAATTTATGGATATTTGAGTAAAACCTCCAATTAACAAATATCTCAGTAAAAGTGTGATATACCTACTATAGAAAGTAGATAATTAGAAAAATGTGTTCATATTTTACTTAATAGTGAAGATTTGATAAGCTGATGATTTTTTAGCTAATTGGTTTGGTCTTTGGGTAATGGAACCAACAATACATTTGCCTATATCATTATTTATGGTGTTCCAATATCTACTATTAAGTGGTACAACTTCATAGACTAATGTGAATTTTTACTCCAGTGTATAAAGCATACAGACTTATAATGTCATGCATTTTGTATAGTATGTAATATTTCTAATAATCAAATAGATATGGGTTATGCAAAAATCTTAGGAAAGACGTTAGGATTTGCTGGTTATGCTCTACAATATGCTTGTTTTACACACTGCACTTTTGAATATGTGGGTGATTTTGTAATGGTATGTATAAACTGTATTTCTAACAAAGCAATAACAAATCTTAAAGAATTCATCAGTTTTACTTATGTAGCAGTTACAAATTAGCCCATTGTTTTATTCACTGTTCATAGTAGCCAACTAATATAGCAAACATTTTCAGTGCTCAGGTCCATCTATGGAACCAACTTTGGAGACAAACAACATATTGTTTACAGAACATATAACACCTCGAATGCAAAGGTTACGTCGTGGGGATATAATCATAGCGAAGTGCCCAACAAATCCAAAACAAAATATATGCAAACGAATTACAGGACTTCCTGGTGACAAAGTTAAGGGCCATTTTATGAGAAGTCAGTATGTGCCCAGAGGTCATGTATGGTTGGAAGGAGACAATTCTAGTAATTCTTCAGATTCAAGAATTTATGGAGCTGTTCCTCAAGGTTTAATACGCAGTCGAGTAGTATGCAGAATTTGGCCATTAGATAAAATTAGTACTCTAACTCAAGTGTAGTGATTGTACAGTTTGGTAGATTAATTGTGTAAATAAAAGACGAAGATAATAAAAAAAAACATATATTTTTAAAAAAGCCTTGTATTTATCTCCATTGTTATAATAGATTCAGCTTCAACCCTTATTGTAATATGTCTTATGGCATCAACATTTATTCTGACATCCATTTCAAATGTGTTCCTGTAAAAAATTATTTTAAATAACTGTTCAAAATAATAAAAATAACTGAAACAGTATACAGGCAGTATATCGGCATTATAGTTCAGTCAAATTAGACTAAAAAATAGGGGTGATGTTAGATAAATTCCCACTAGGCTGAATTGGTAGGATTGTTCAATACACTATTGAACAATTAAGGAAATGTGAAAAGTCCTCATTGATCCGGCACGTGCAAACGGGATTTTTATTGGATCATAAAATTAGCTCGGATAAAAATTGTAGATCAGATAATTATCTATAAAAAATGGCGTATTACTTTTTTTTCCTTAGACCCACCGTTTTTTTAGATATACCTACTGATGCAAAAAGTTGATTGAATATTTTTTTATTAATGTGTCCCCTGAATACTTAATTGTTAGTCTTTAACGTTCTATTTTCAAAAGTATAACTTACGAATTATGAAGGACCAAAACTATATTTCCCTGTGGCGTCCTAAAAGCGACATTGTCAATTCTTCCGAACTCCAAAAATGGATAAGTAACCGATATTCTTTGTGATCCTCGAGGTATAAATTTAGAGAAATGGCCCATTGCATAGAACATTGGCTGTTTAATGAACTCGTCTCTTTCCGGGATGACCATTATGGGGGCGTCGACGAAGTTGTCGGCCCAATTGGGACCACCTCTTTCATCTAAGCAGAGATTCCAGTCAATCCAACCGGTTACATGATGATTTAGGTCCTAGAAAAAGGTTTAAATTACGAGGACTTATAAAGCCAGTACTACGTTACAGACCACATAATTATTTGTTGCATTGGTTTTGAATAATCAATCAAAAAAATTGAATAAAAATCATTCTAGGTATTATTTATTTAATTAAAAAAAAATTGGTTGCCTGTAAAATCGGTATACGGGCGAAAGTTTTACGTGACAACGACTTTGAGTGGTAAAATAATTTTAATGTGAATATTCATTCGTATAGTAGGAAGAAGGATGAAATAATAGTAACAATTTAAAACATTATGTCTGTCTCTCTCGCTCTTAGGCGGGCTAACCATGCCCGAGTGGAAGGGACGCGTGCCTCTCACTCGCTCTCATTGTGAGCGCATAACGTGAGCGGAGCGTAACGCAGTTTCTTGAAGTGTCACCCGGCAAACCAATTTATAAGACGTTGTCACGTCAAAAGAAAACATTGATGGTAGCTACACCATTAAACCGTTGCTTAATGTCGAAAACTGGTTTGAATTTAAAGTATGTACAGAATTCATAGAAGAGTCAGTTTTGTAATGAATGTTACGAACCTCGATAATATTTTTGGTATAACGATGAGCACGTTCCCAAGACCCTAGTTTCACTCTCATAATATCCCATGGCATTGGTCCTGTAACAATTGTGTATTGCTTGATTTTTCCCTAATATAATTTCTTAAGAAACTAAGAACGTACAAGCACGAGTGCCATTGGTATTAAATTGTCTATATTATATTAATTAATTTAACAGGATTTCATTGAGAACATTAATACGTTTATGTACTATTATGTTTGAGAGCTTTACTTATTTTTGCGGACAAAAGAAAGGAGGATAAATTGCATTAAATCTGCTTACATAATACTTGATGGTTGAGAAATGTTTATGCAGAAGAGTTTTAAAGATGGGAGGTAGCCTAACGTAAGGTCGGGTAAGGCTGAGCTGTTAGATGAATTTTTAAATAATATATTTTGTACCTGGGCGTAACATATAATTAGTTAGTATAGTTATATGTTACGTTAGTATTGAACTATTCTTCCCAATATTGTTTTCTAAATTAATGAACACTGAAAATAACAAAACTTCGATCTCAAATGTGGTATAATTTTTATGAGGGATTATTTATTATTATTAAAAACTATAATCGTTGGAAACAGATGAGTGTTGACAGTACAAAAAAATTACCTTCGCAAGCCTCTGTGGCTAACAGTATTTTATTGTATCTATTTTGAAGTTCATCAAAGATGGTTGCAGGTGCAAAGTTTCCATAGTAGTGAACCGCGATTCCATCTATGTATTTTATTGAGTCGCTGTCGGCATTTTCCATCTGTAATATAACATCTTTAAAACAACGTTATACGATATATATCTATCATATTGGTTTAATTTCATATTAGGCTTGAACATATCAGATTCTCTCTTCAAAACGAATACTTTAACGCCCGAACTCAATCATAAATCTACAACACAGATTGAAAATACATCACAAATCTGAGATTGTGGATTCATGATGGCTCAGATCGGTCAGACCGTGACAGTCGATTGATCTCCTATCTGCATCCCAATAACTAAACACTACGAAACCAATCCATTTTTGGCGACGGATATAATAAAATCTCTTAGTTAATACGATCAATTAGGCTTCTTCGTGCCTTAGTTGGAGCTGACGGGAAGGATAATAGGAAATTATTACCCCCAATAAGTAGAAATGTAGGAGATACCGCTGATCATCCACAGCAAAAATTAATGTTTTATTAAATCGTGAATTTCTTATTGTCGGACCAAGATTCTTTCCAACCCAATGACCCTGAAATAACATAAATGACTATAGGTTATCAAATATAAAATTTTTTCGCGTCATGTTTACGAAATGGCTCGACCGATTTTCGTGAAATTTTGTGTGCATATTGGTTAGATCTGCAAATTGGCCGTCTATTTTTCATACCCTTAAGGGTAGTCCACCCCAAAATAATTTATTTTTGAGACAATTTTTTTAATGTTTACAGCAGACAAAAATACATACAACCCTTAATTTTCTTCTACTATAAACTCCTATTTTTATTATACTACATAGTTATTTTTATTGAACTAAAAATGTTTTTCTTCGCAATAATAAATTTAAATAAACATTTGTCGGGTCAGTTAGATATTTTTGTATTATTTCTAAACCAAATCACGAAAATCAGCTTGATTTTTATATTCCCTTTTAGTTTTTATACTGATACATGTTAAACCAAAATTAAACCCTTCGCTACAGCAACGCTTGGCCGAGTCTGCTAGTAATTATATAAGTCCTAAAACAACATACGCTTAGCATACAAGAAAATATTCAACATTTTACACACACTCGCCCTGGGAGAAATTAAATCATATTTTTAAATCTTACCATTTCAGCTGGAAACCATCCTAAGGAATTAAACGTCACGAAGGGTATGATGCCATTGATAGGTTCGTTCGTTGTAGTTAGCGCCCATATGTCTATTTCTGCTTTTTCATATAGTTCCATGAACCTAGAAGAATAGATAATTGTTATATCGAGACTCCTAATGTTTCAAATAACAATAAAAAAATAAGTATTGTTTATTGTATGTTTATACTTTAATAAAATAAAGTATAAATAAATATAAATTGTAATTTGCTTTCGTGGCTTAACATACACCGTACATTTAGTTCAGAGATTAAACTGAAACGCACAATAAAGGGACTACTTTTAATAATATTTTTTAATAATTAAATTTTAAGGTTAGTTATTAGGTATATTTTTATGTATTATGTTATTTGTATTGAAAGTTATTTATTTAATTATTAAATATTATAAAATACCATTTAAAATTATTATGTTGCATACATGTTTTAGGAATTTACTAGTCACCACCCGCCTTTGAGATAAAGCCGGTGCAGTATTTAGGCCCATAATTTTAAATCCCAATCAAACCGTATCACCTCGACGTTCTTCATTTCACAACTATGTGAAACCAGCTGCCCACTGAAGTATTTCCGTACTAATTCGAATTAAGGTCCTTCAAGAAAAGAGCGTACCAATTCTTGATAAGCTAGCAAGGCCAAGTACCAATTCTGGAATTGTGAGTGTCATTGGGCGGCGGTATCATTTAAATCAGGTTAGCCCGTTTACCTCCTATTAAAAAAATCTTATATTCAAGAAAGAGCAAAGTGTGTTTCGAACTTAAACATCTGTTAAGGCAAGGCTGTGACTAGGATGAGAATATAACGAGCCTTTGATTATGTAAACGTTTAGCTTGTTTCAATTTCAGGTCTCTTCATTTCACAGTATCGAATCAAAATACCATTAAACACTCAAAAGTATGCCCTAACAATATACTAACTTCACGTGATAATCTGCGAAACTCTGATAAAACTCCGGTTTCAGTTGTGAGAAGCCAGTGATGTGTCCGTTTGTTTTCATCCACACTGGAGGTGACCAGGTGGATGCCATCACCTTTACCTCTTGTTTAGACACTCTTTGGATGTATTTGATCATCGGTATCTTAAATGAAAGGTATCCGTATAAGTTCAAGTAACTATCAAAGTAATTTCTTCTAGTTACGGAATTTTTGAAAACGATTGTAACACGACTGACGATACCTGGAATATAGATTCTACATAACAATAGAACTTAAAGTATCTTTTTGTGGAAATTGATATTTCGTAACAAATCAATAGGTAGGTTAATCTGGGTAAATAAATGAACCGCGAAAAGCGGAAAGTTTTTTGACAGATCTCGTCCATTCTACGCACTTGAATTAACTACTTGTAACTGTTAATTAAGAAATATTTATTGTATTTTATTTATTTATTAACACTTCGTTACATTACGATATAAAAATTGAACATAATTAAATGAAAATGAGGGCGACGTTATCGCTTTCGAGCGATTTCTTCCAGGCAACCACTAATAAACAGACAAAAAATGTATTACATAAGGTAGGCAATAAGTGCATAAATACATGTTACATATAAAATAAGAAGAAAAAAAACTTAACAGGAACAAAAAATAATAAACTAAACTGATGCAGGATACATGGAACACAAAAAATAAAAAATACACATGACTCATGATAATTTAATTCAAGATCAGTCTCGCGTCAGTTAGTTATTTGCCGTTCATAAGTTTCAAAACTGGGACTACAAACTAAATGAGACCGCCCGGGAAATAAGTGTGGGCAGGACAGAAAGAAGTTGAGCCAATTACTTGATAAAAATAGTAGACTGGCATTGATAAAGATAGAGACATCTGGAAATGGCTGGTGGAGGCGGGAGGCCATTACCAAAGAGGACTACATATCCACAGGCGATTAGCAAATTACTACTAAAACTTAATTATAAGTATTTACTTATAATTAAGTTTTAGTATAACAGTTGAAATTTTAATTGAGGATATGGAACTAAAAAAGGGTTTGTGTTAAAAGTGACATATTACAACACTTAGTCATAGTATCTATATAATATTTAAAACATTCAAACATGTTCGGTCAATAATCAAATTGCAGAAGTTATTTAAATTAATTTCGCGATTTAATACCAGTTAGGTAATATTATTTAAAGTAAAAATTACCTTTAAGAATAAATCTTCATAAGTAAACGTAAAATTGGTTAACGCTGCATCGTTCCATGGATACTCATTGTAGGTATAGGGGTGAGTGGAAAAATCAGCGCCCCCTATCGGAGTTCGAATGAGATTATATTCCAGCCCATCTTCAGCAAAGTATGAACTGTAATAACAAATTTATTTATTTATACACATTATCTTTACAGCCTACGCCAATACGACAATGTGAAGAAACATTTAAAAAATTAGACACATAATTTACACAATATCGCTACTGTAAATTCACTCTGCGAACATACAAATATGTCCATAGTATCGGAGACAGCATTTAGTAAGCACAACGTCCTGGATAACTGGGATCTGTGCAACAGACTAGTTCTTGCCTTTGGTATCGCAAATAACCTTCGCCGTCGCCGTCGCACATATCCCATAGGTACCTAATAAATTACCTTAAGGTCTTTAACGTCAGTTTGGCAAATATTAAACGTACCTATAATATGTCTGTCTGTGTTACCCGCTCTACGCCCTTGACTTGCGAACTGGTTGTAAATGTAAATTTACAATTAATTTAATTTGTTTTTTTTGACGTTCATAAGTGTACATGTTTAATATATGAATAAATTATTTTTTACTAACAAACTCGTAAATAAAATATAAATCGTACTGTTATGCTCTCTTGTCTCTGAATTTCAGCTCTAGTAATGACAGTAAGTGTCCACAAATATTTGATTTACCCGTTTTTGGGCTTGCGTACTCTATGTAACTGTACGTATGACAGTGTTACTGTGTACGGCAAATTATTTACATTAATATAGGCTGCGGGTGAACAGCAATTAGCACGGGGTCTCTCGTTTTAGGCCAAGACACATTTTGGGTCGCAGAGCCGTCGTAGTGAGTGATTTATTTTATGTTCTTTGCATAAGGTTGCTGGTAACTTTTATAATTTAATCTAACAATAAAAAGAAAACTAATCGTGTAGATAATTATTCACCTTAATTATACGTTGTCTCGTAGGTAATAAAAAAAAACAATCGTGCTAGTACAGTCATAGCTCTTAAAACATTTCTTACTGTGTTTTGTATATTTATTTTTGCTTACTAACAATAACACTATATTTACATTATTAAGACCTGTAGTATGAAATACAGAAAAAGGCTAGAAATGCAGCCAGTAAGCTTGCCACGCAACTAACCATACCAGACTTTAGAGAATAGACTTTAAATGCTTTTAAAGGCGACAAATCTTAAGTCTTGCTTCTTGATAGACACGGTTGACAGAGAGAAGCTGTCTCGATGGAGATTTAGCTCTGAACGCCTAACAGCTCTCAACATATCTGCTCATACTCTAGCTGACTGATTGCAAGATAAAGACTTATAAAAAAACTTTATTTACAAAAGCAGGAGAAAAATAAAATTGGATTGGATAAATCATTTAAATTGGTGGTCTTAGCGCTAAAAGCAGTTTCTTGCAGATAACCCGAACGTAAGAAATATAAATACGATGGCGTGGCGACAAACCTACCTAATAAAATGATGTTTTGTTCTTTCTGACAATTTATTCCAGTTGTACGCTGCTGCATCTGTCACGGAGCCACCGAAACCATGGATTGTTTGATAGCGATTATTTTGGTTCAAAACAAGAGTAGTTCTTGTCCAAAAAGGACCTGAAATTATCGAGGTAGATAAAACCAGCACGTGGATAAAACAGTATTTTTTCCTCTAATAATCAGATAAGAATAATCGTACTTAATTATTTATTATTAATTAAAATAGAAATTAATAATAAAGTATAGGATAAAATTAAATAATTCTCTATTCTCATATGTGTATCATTTAAATAAAACCTCTTTGAACGAAATTGATTCCGTAAAGAAAAAATACCGTGTTCCTTACTAAATAAATATATGTAATATGTATAAAATATACCTCTCTCGATATGTATTAAAAAATCTAAGCGACAAATACCAGACACGAGAACAAAGTTATTTTGAGAAAAGTCTAATAATCTGTATAAGCCAAATAAAGAATAAACTATCGTGTACTAAGTGTGAAGTTAATGAAACAATTTAATACAAAAAATATTAGTAGAGATATCATCTCACCTTCATTTTCATTTTTCTCATTTCTGTTAAAAGCATTCAACTCTTTTTGTAGCCTTGAAAATGCTTGAATTCTTCCATTTGACTTCTCAAAGCGCTTTCCCGCCTGAAAAGTGACATATGATAAAAAATAGAGACTCTTTATATGAGGTTAGAGTATAGACTATAGAGATTATAAAGTATACAATGCTTAGCAAACTCCTCTAAGCTCTGGCATCTGTCAGTTTCTCTCCATTACAGTTGCCCGTAACGAAATTCCAAAACGATTTGGATGAATTTGTATAATGATGGTGAATTTGCAAACGCCATAGAATTTCCTTTTTTAATCCCCTACTTTTTCTATAGGTATACTTTATTCAATAATAAAAATTAGAATATGATCAACAATTATACACAGGACCAATCCGGTTTAGTTGGGTTTCTTAAACTTCCATTCCTACGATATGAGAGATGAAATGTTTGCATTTGCGTTCACTAAATATATTATGTTGTAGTGGTGGGTGTATCTGATTTACCAGCGCGAGAGGTTCTTCCGCCTCAAACACATTAACACTGCGTATGGTACCAATCATTATCGCTAAATATTTTCAACTATTACTATTTTTACGGAGAAAACCATTAAAATGTACTTATTAAAACAAAGATTTATTAAGTTTGTACCTGTCTATAATTTTAGTCTCCTATCACAAATATACTTTAATAATTTTTTACAGCTTCTATAGTTTTAAATACAATATCTGTCATCATTACATCAGGTATAAACACAATACATGCATACTATTTTTTTAAAATATTAATTACGACATGCAATATGTAATGGCCTGTATTCACTTAGATTAGTGATAAGTGCAAGTGATTAGTGCAGGTGATTAGTTGGCTGCGAAGTAAAGTGATCTATTTTTTTCGCGTGAACGCGCGAGTAGTGAAGTCGCGTGCGCCCTCTTTTCCCCCACACTCGCAGCGTGCCTGCCAAACTATATGATAACTGCATTTACTTAACAGAGCCACTAAACAATAATTGGACATTACATGCAGGACACACCTGCATCAATGTCATGCCTAATCAATGTCAATTACTAATCACTTGCACTCCCACTAATCAAAGTGAATACATACAGGCCTTGAGTTAGTGGGCAATCATCCACGCATCTCAAAACCGTCCGACCGAACACATCGTAGAATAGTATAACATAGGAACTAGCTTCGCACCAATAAAGTTTAGGATCTCCGCATACTTAAGAAATCTTATAATCTGGAATAAGGCTTAATTCCAACTGTATTTCCTTAGATCACGGTCAAAGGACTCAATTATCCTAACCACGGTGTACTTTATAAAGCAATAAATAGGTATATTACCCTTGTTGTCGTATATGCGACGTAGCTGCTGGCGGCTGGTGGATCTCTTGTGATGGTGTCACAGTATTCTGAATTGCAGACACAAACTATCGATCGGCCTTCAATACCTAGATCCCGCTCTCGACATTTTTGGTCTAAAATATTTACAATATATTATCATACCCATTAACAATAGTATTACTAACTTCCAGGCGCTAACTGAAATCTTTAATTAGGGTATCGGTATGTGTAATTGAGACCCGTAGTCCAAAAGTCTCTACTTCAAATGAAAGAAAATCGAAGTTTGAGGATAGACTCTTGAAACTTCGTTTCGCCTAACAGTCAAATAATATCGTGTTAACTTTAGTTAAACTTAATTTAGGATTCCATTAAAGCAATAACATTAATACAATTTACTTTTTTCCAAATACAGAAAAGTTTTATTGCTTGCCATTACGAAAGAATCGATTACAAGAAAATAAATTGATTAACACATTTGATTATGGCAATCTTTAGTCAGTTAGTAATATCAGTTTTGCACATTCTCGTCTTCTAGCACCTATTATTGCAATTATGCATGTTGATATACACCATTTTTTGATGAGGTAATACATTTCTTCGATTCAATTCCTAGTTATTCACCTCCTCATGATAAGAGTTTCTTGGTGACACGAATTCGATGTTAAATCATGAGAAGTTTTGTCAACAGATGGCACTACATATTGTTTGCATTCGTAAAATTAATTTATACTTATCCGAAATTTTTTAATTTATTATGCTATTCGGAGCGGAGAATAATCCACCAAAAAGAGATCACTAACATCGGTCCAGTTGATCTTGAGTTATAAGTGGTGTAACCACAGAACATATAAGTTCGGTGGGTGTAACTAACACGACTTTGATTTATTTATATAGATTATTTTTATTATTACTGCGTAAATATCTAATTCTTACTAATAGTGAAACGATAGATGCTCTACATAAGTCAACTCTACCGAAAAATACCATGCATGCGAAATATACAAATTAAATTAAAATTATTGTCACAAGTGTGACCGGTAGAGTGGAAGCCACGAGAATCCGAGGTCAATCCCCTCTACTTGCTGGACAAAACATTTAAAGGTCCCAACAACCATTAGTACACCGACGCTGACACCAACCCGACTCTTAGTAATGAAGAACGTGACTAAAGATTGTCATAATCAAATGTTTTAATAAATTTATTTATTTGTAATCGATTCTAAACTCTCTCAAAAAGTTATTGTATGCTTGTCGTAAACAAATGTGACAAAAAACGTGTGTGTACACACACGTGTTAGAAGTTCTTTGGTGTAACAAGAAAAAAACATTTCAAACATTTTATCTTTCACCTTATTCTACGATAGAAGAAAAAACGACTCTAACAATAGAAAATAATAAACTATAAGCATAGCTAACTTCAGGGTGTCGGGTTTTGTGACGGTGTGCGCGCGCATCGTAGTAAGTTACTCTTATCATTTTTCCCTAAAAGAAGTAAAAGTTCAATAATCGGCTTTAAGATTTTACGACCAGAAAAAAATATATACATACATTTAAGTGATGAGTAAAACTCATAACAAACTATACTTACCACTCTTAGTTATCACAATAAAACTGAATATTAAAACTATATTGTGTAGACTCCGCATCGTCCTTTAACTGACATCTGGCAACTATAACAAAATTAATTAATGTACAGATCGTTATCAACTATGGTGTACGTAGTATTAATCAGTGTTAATAAATATGTAAATATGATGACATGTGAATGGATCTGTAGCGACTGACATCAAATTTTCGCTCGAAGTGAATTACCGCATGAATATTTGTTCGTTGTAAGTGTTCACAACAATGCTCACAACACCTGAATATTCGCGATTTGCCTGTGCTCCATCTCATCCACAGTTGCAGTCAAAATGGCCGACGTACAGGTGGTGGCGACTGACTTGTAATGTAACATTCAAAGGGGTTCGCCAAAAAATAGCCGAGTGGAGCGAGCTCGGGCGCTCGGCGCTCGTATCGAGCTGCTTGGTTCGATGTACTGACATGCCGAAAATTAGACTTTTATCGTGCTCACATCAATGCATATTTTCCTCAAATAAAAAAAAAGGAGAATAGTAAGGTATGTGTAATACTTACCACTTCCCAGTAAGAGCTTCTATAAATGACTGTTGGTGTTTGGTAGAACCGACCGTAGGCATTAAGATCTTATCGATTAATTAAATATATCACATGTTTGTGTGGTCTAAAACATTTGGTGGTTCCGTATTTTTTATTTAAAGCAGAGTTAAAAGATATTAATACGATACTATGAAATAAAGAAGAAAACTGTCAGGGATTTTCTCAGTTTTCTCTTTATACTACAAAGCATTTTTCCTGGGTTGGAAGAGACCATGTATCTCCAAGGAGACCAGATATACCTCTATCGCATCATGACATTCACCATGCATGCTTAAATTATTAAATCATAAATGAGTCCAGACTTTTGCATCTTTATATTTCTCATTACAAAAATGTATTCTTGTTACATGAGAAATTTAGTATGTATATACGAGCGAGCGTCGCCATTAGCCGACTCACGGCTACTAGGTTCACTCTGAAATTTATCTTTAATGATATAATCCCTTTGGAATTTGTTAACATTGCAAATTTTAGACGGAAATTGAAATAAGTCATACCCTTATTCTTAGTAGACTTCATCAAATAATTATAGCAGCAAGATAAGCAAACTCGCTAGACGAGTTCGACGATTTCTAATATTAGGTCCTTACATATGAAATAAGGAATTCCAAATTCAAATTTGTACGGCTATTTACTCATGTATTAGTGCTTCAATGACCGTCATTCATTTGTTTTTTTCTTCTGTTTTTTTCTGTTTGTGTCACTCATTTTACAAAATGGAAAACTTAAAACTTATCACATTATTTACGAGTACGAGTTCCGCCGTGGCACTAGTGTTGCGGAAACGACTCGAAGGGTGAATGATACACATCATGCGGTCATGTTGCAAAAGAAAACACAGTTCGTTTTTGGTTCCAACGTTTTCGTTCTGGAAATTTCGACCTGCAGAACAAGCCCCGTGGACGGCCTGAGACCCAAGTTGATAATGAAGTATTGAAGGCTATTGTGGAAGCGGATCCATCGCAAACCACGTCCGAGTTAGCTGCAGGCTGCGGTGTTTGTGATAAAACTGTTTTAATTCACTTGAAGCAAATTGGGAAGATTAAAAAGCTTGAAAGATGGGTACCTCACGAATTGACTGAAGCAAACGCGCGTTCACAGCTGCGTTACATTACTGAACCGGCATAATAATTAAGGGATTATAAACCGAATCATTACCTGTGATGAAAAATGGATTCTTTACGATAATCGGAAGCGCTCAGCGCAATGGTTGGATGGCCAGCCAGCCAAATCCTGCCCCAAGCGAAAATTAACCCCAAAAAAGTTACTTGTAAGCGTTTGGTGGACTAGTGCCGGTATTCACAAATCTGGCCAGACTATTACGGCTGATGTCTATTGTCAGCGATTGCAAACCATGATGGAAAAGCTAGCGGCTTAACAACCTAGGCTGGTCAATCGCTCCACGCCACTGCTACTTCACGACAACGCTAGACCACACACTGCACAACAGACGGCTACCAAATTAGCTTCAATTGGAATGTCTAAGACATCCTCCGTACTCCCCGGACCTTGCTCCAACAGATTACCATTTTTTCGAAATTTGGACAACTTCTTGCAAGGGAAAAAATTTAACTCTGATGGGGCAGTCCAAATCGCCTTCACAGATTTTATTGATTCCCGTCCGACTGTTTTTTTAGTAAAGGGATCAATGAACTAACTATGAGATGGCAAAAGTGCATAGAAAACGATGGTTCAAACTTTGATTAATTAAGTATATTACATTTAAAAATATTAGACTTTTTGTTCCTCCCATACAAAACGCCAATTTCATGTGTACAGCTAAGGACCTGCTAGCAAGGCGTGTCGTGATTTAAAAGTAAATACATATTTAACCCCCAAATAATCAACCTTATAAGGCTGTTTAAATCAATCCTTGTTTTATTTTAATGCTTGCTTCTTTGTTTTTTTTTGAATTGTGGTTATTAGGCAATACTACTTACTATGGCCATAACAAAAAAGTTAAAAATGTCTTCTAGTCGGGCAATTTTTTCGAGGTGACTTCAAAAAAGTTGGTATTACGTACAGACCCGAGTTGTAACACTGTAACGAAATAGCCTTATTAATTATTAGATAGCCTAAGCAACATTAAAATTAAGTTGAAGAACTATTTTTACATGCATTCATTGCGCTCCTAAACAAGATTGCTATTTGACATTATACAAACCACAGTGGTAATCAAATGTAACATACCCAAAACTTTATATAAAAATAATTAAAAAAAAAAACTAAAAAAAATAGCTGCTGCCTTTTGGTTGATAAAGTTATTATATTAAGTGTTTATGATTCATATCTTTTGCTGAATTTGACTTAATTAATATCAGTTAAGATATGATAAGAATAAATTACACATAATAAACGAAAGTACATATATCTTATCCCTGTGAATGTCATGGTCAAATTTTGCCAAATTTACAAAACAATCGCTTGCTGATTTACAGGACCTAGAGCTATGAATATATTTTAGTAAAAGCTTTCAGAGTTAAAGCGGGGATCTCATGAGATTTCTCTTCTTTGCAATTTTTCACCATCACGTTTCACCCCGTGATGGTATGTAATACCGCCGCCCATGGCCACATTGCCAAAAGACTCGCAAGTGCGTTCCCGGCCATTAAAATTTTACATATTCCTTCTTCTTCTTCTCATCTTCCACTATTGCTTTATTATTAGCCTGTTGACTTGAGCGAGCGATTCCCATCTCTTAAATTGTAGGTTCAATCCCCGGCTCAAACCAATGGGTTATTTCTTTCTTATGTCCGGAACACTTGTTCGTAAAAAACATCGCTTGAAATACGACATGCCTTACACCTGCATGCAGATAAAGCTGATTGATTATTTTAAAAAATATAGTGAAACAGATACAGTACTCTGTGGCGATGACGGTTGTAGGGCCACTATTTTTTTTATATTCTATGCCAATGGTAGCTTTTACAAGCTAACAATAGTCTTCAAATCCTGCTCCTTGTAATTTAAGTCTTCAAATCTCATTTTAAAAATGCGACAAATCAATAATTTTAAATTTTATTTACTTTTTTAAACTCATACTTTTTTAATAAAGACTCATTCTTATTGATTGTATGTTATTTTTAAAGATTATACAAAAGTAGAAATTCATATTGGCAATGACAGTTCGCTGTTCCCACGCATATTTGTATGTATTTTTATGCGTAAATTTAGCGATTGTTTGTGAAGTATAAATAATAATAATAATAAGAACCTTGGATAATTGTTTTATATTTTTTCTAACATTGTACTTTACACAAAATTGATTCATTTGGATTAATCTCGATGGTCTTGATCGTCTCTTTCTCAATCTTTACTTCTATGTAACGTTTGCTGCTTAGCCGTACGTGGACTTTGACGGTTCTGGAGTTCCTGAAAATAGGTTATATATGGATTTCTCTTAGTCATAGACAGCAAATAGTTATTAAATCTTTAGTCTTAATCACACCCAACCCACTCTCCACCTTACACTCTTACACCTTTCAACGCATATTTCGCTTTGTGATATAACCCAAGGGATGTGAATTAATCAAAAATAGATATTGACAGACATAATAATGAATTTTTAAAGAAATAACTTTGTCACGTAATTTTCATACAAAGTTTTTCGGCGTTAGAGGGACACGCCTACCGAAAAGAGATTTTGTCTTCAGCTCCCGGAATACCATGACTCAAACGCAATTCCATTTCAAATTTAATGTTACGTAAAATTTAATCTACAGAAAGATGCAATAACAGTCAAAAAATTACATTTATTCCGACATCTTTTAACTTTACAAAATATAAACAATCTCTGTTATTAATTAAAAATTGTACATACAAGATGGCGTATGTTTATGATCAGCTGTCTTATTTATTAAAATAAGATTACGTTAATTATTCTTCAATTGACGTGATTTCACGGAAGTGACTAGCTGCTGTAGTCTCTGGCAGAATGACCAGCGCTGTGGGCAGTCTGCTACTCAGCATAATGCTGAGCCAGAGCCAATTACAACCACAGCACACATGCATTACATACTTATATCATACCTTGTTCTTTAAAAAATAATGTTCACTCATTATTTTTTTTTCTTTTGATTACTGTTATTTGTTGGTTTCTGTGTGTGTTTTGGTAGTAAATGTCTATAATGTAAATTATTTAAAAGAATGTCAAAAAATTGTGTGTCTGTTAGTTATCTGAAGTTATTTGAAGAATTTAATAATAATTGTAAAATTTTAAAATATTGTTTAAAGGGTTATGCTGTTTTTTACATATTTAATATATCGGCGAGGAGGCATTTTGCACACGCAGTAATACAAAGGCATAATTTGAAACAGAAAAGTTTTGGGAAATCGTATTTAAACATTTTGAATTGTTCCACTCCAGCTTGTTTTTTAAATAAAATGCTTTTGATTATAGTCATGATTATGAAACGTTACAGATTTGTTCTTTGATAGTGTCATTATAGGAATCTTTGATTTCAATTTAAACAAATTACGATAGATTAGAAAAATAAATGACAAAAAAATATCAAACATTATTTAATATTCCTTGTAACAAGTGCAGTTTTTGATAAATAAACTTTTTTTATTATATGTATACAGACTCAAATACGATATATCATTACAACCATTTATGTAAAACCGTTTATATTTTTTTTGTATTATTGTCATATAATAATACAAAAAAAGCTAAATTGCACATCACATGAACAGTCAAAGTTCTTTTAATTATGGACAGTTTACTTGTAATTACTAACTTGCACTAGTAAGACCGGAGTGTGAGCGGGAAGGGTGTGAGTGAGACGCAAATATGTTTACGGTCTTAATGTTGTCCTTTTCTCCTAATCTCTACCTTCATTTTGCCTTTACCATGCCATTCAAAATCTCACTTTACCCAAAATTTTAGTAAAATTGTTTTGTAAGGGTGCGATCTATTTTTATAAAACGTGTAATTCATATTAATAGCGTTTTTTAATACTTACGAGTTATAAAGAATCATTATGATATTTCCTTCAGGTGTCACGAAAGATACATTTGTGATTTCCACAATACTTTTGGTAACAATTGTTATTCTCTGTGAGCCTTTGGGTATAAATTTTGTAAAATGTGCCAAAGCGTAGAACATTGGCTGTTTAATGAATTCATCTTTATCAGGATATATTAATATTGGTGCGTCGACATAATTTCCCGCCCAATTGGGGCCACCATTTTTATCCAGAAAAAGATTAAAATCCATCCATCCAACTGAGTGGTGATTCATGTCCTGCAAAACAGTGCTTTGAGAATAAGTTTCTTGATGTAAGCTGATGATTTTATATATTAATTTATTTTACTTATATGTATACGACGTCAAACAAATAAAAATAAACATTACGTACGATGCTTTACAAGCAACCTGTATGAGAGAATTTATAAAAAGCTACTTAAATATATAACATGAAAAGAAATTAAAAGATTGTCTATTGTTAATTATCAGAGCCTTGGACTGAAAAATATTGATCATAACAAACATTTTCGTTATAGTGTCGTAATATGTTGTTGGTGTATATTTAACTTGTAATAAATAAACTTACATCAATAATACTACGAATGTAGCGCGCAGCCCTTTCCCAAGAGCCGATTTTAATTGCAGTAGAATCCCAACCAGTGGATCCTATAAAATTATAAAAATACTTCATTTGAACACAATAATAATATATGGAAACAGAAGTCTAAGTATTTTAGGTTCTTATTTTAAAAATAACATTATTTATAATATAGTCTGGCCATAAATACTGTTAAGTACATAAAAACTTTTTCTTTTTTATCAACTTTTTATTTATATTGAATTTGGAACACGTATATTATTTTTAAAATGATTTTGTGCCATTTCACATATTTTTTTCGTGTTCTTTATCAAATTACAATATGAAATAGGGTGTTAAAGAATATGGGATCGCCTTGCACAAAGTTGGTATGGAGCCGTCGGCCATATTCCAGATATTTCAAAAGCTTGGTATCAGCCGTATGTTCGCTTAAAATATTGAGGTAAACAAAATAAGAGCTCGTCTACTCGGATAGGAGTTAGGAGATCGACTGGCTTGAGGGGAAATGTATGGTTGTTGATGGAAGGGAAAAAAATGATGACGAGGATATAGCACAGGATATTTCAGCAATATAGGATCCATTGAGGAGTTGTGACAGCACGAACTACCCAAGCACAGCTTGAAACCAACGTTATGGACTTTGTGAGAGCTGAAGATTGGCTGTCATCTAGCTCAGACCTCTACACCACACGGCTACATTGAATCTCTCAAAAAATCTTTGGAGCAAGCAGTGGCGAAATTTCTTTTTGCAACAGTGCGTAAATTCATAGATTCGTGACCAAACAAAAGGGCTGTATAAAAGCCAAAAGTGGCCTATTCGAATACAATATTTTTTTGAAAAATTAGAGTTGCACACAAGAAAAATTATCACCCATAACAATAACATACCTTCACACGCCTGCGTTCCAAGTATGGTCTTCTTGTATTTCTTTTTGATACTGTCCAGAAGAAGAGACGGTGACGATGAGCTGCTGTAGTAGTGGACCGCGATTCCGTCTATATATTTCATAACGGTTTTATCAGCTTTCTGCATCTGCTTTTAGATATTTAATTAATGTACGGTTCCTGGGTCATCGAGGTGGTTTAATAATAAATGATTCTAGTTTAACCCTATATTAACCACTCGCGTACAATGACAGAATATAAGCGAAATAGTGAAATGTTAATTGCTATGTAAATAATGAATGGAATGTAACATTTGAAGAGAGTGCCTACGTCTGGCTATACTCTCGGGGCGTAACACCCATGATTTAGGAAATCTCCACGCTTATAAAACAAAGAACGCTTGAGTGAGCAAAAGCCTTGACTCGTACAATTATGAGAGAAATGTATATTATTATTATTGATCTTCTGAACAACGTACACCATGAAGATACCAGTCCAACATATGTAGTTCATCGTCTACAGCAAATATCAATGTCTTATTGTAACGGGAACTTCGCAGTGTCGGACCTAAATTGATTGCTACCCAACGGCCCTAAAAGAAAAATTAAATAAATTTGTATGGTATTAATTCATTCATTCCTATTAAATTTCTATTAAAGCTATTGAGGAGGGAAAATAGTGGAAAGGGATATCTAACCTAAAGGGATACTCGACCAGTCTTACCACTGATGGCTGGGCCTAATGGTTGAGAAGTTTTATGTGGAAGAAGTAGCCGGTATCACTTCGTTAGCGCGTATCAGCAGGGTCTCGTCAATTATTGAATCGGTGGAAGTGAATACCAATCTTTTTTCTTGTTTAACTTGGGGAAATGCATTGCGTATACTCTACCGCGGCGCGACTGCTTGGTTGGGAGGGTTATGTGGGACTCACTATTGTTCATACCCACTAAAACCCTAAGGCTCTAACAACAATCGCCTAAGGCGGAATGCGGTAACAGCAGAGCCTAATCCGCTTCCCGACATATGCGGCGGTTTCGTCCGTCTCTCCACGGCCCACGCCCATTGTTGGTTTGTAAAGATACTTGACACAAGTATTCTTCACAGACCGGGCCATACGCTTTTACAAATAGCTAGAGAAGATCGGGTTCAGTACTTGCAGGGATGGGATCTCTTTTAAGTTAATACCAATCTGAGGTAATAAATGAAAAGAGCAGTGTTGGCCTTGTGGATTCAGCGTCGAGGCTGGAGGATCCCCGGCTGTGCAGTGTGATTTTCTTTCTATATTAACGATGATCGTGAAACAGGCAACAAAATCTGAGACCCAGATTTAAAAAGGTTGTAGCGCCACAGATTTTTTAAAGAAGCATTCAATGTTGAACAAGAAAAGACGGTAACAGAAAAGATAGGTACATTTTCTGTTGCCGTAGACAACATTTTTAATAACTTTATACAAATTGTGTTTAGTTCTTGGCAGTGTAATCTAGTACCAACAAAAACGTATTACTTAGAAGTTGATTCTTACTTTTGTGTGGCATAGTCTAAACTATTAGTGATAAAATAAATAATGTATACCAGATCTGCCGGAAACCATCCTAATGAATTAATGTTTTTGTTTGGGATAATACCACCCGTGGGGCGGTTGGTTGTAGTGATGGCCCATATCTTTATATCCTGCTTTTCATACTCCTCTATGAATCTGGAAAATAATAATACATATATCAATTCTTCGCACACACGTTCTACTACTTCTTTCTTCATTGATAAACATATTTATGAACTTGACCCTTGGTTTATACCATTCTTGGATTCAGCGTACGACTCTCATCCCTGGTATAGGTTCGATCCCCAGCTGTGCATCGATGGACTTTCGGTCTATGTACGCATTTAACATTAGTTCGACTGGTGAAGGAAACTATCGTGACGAAACCGGCTTGCCTTAGACCGAAAAAAGTCGACGCGTGCGTCAGGCACAGGAGGTTAATCACCTACTTGCCGATTAACAATTGATCATGAAACAGATACAGAAATCTGAGGGCCAGACCTAAAAAGGTTTTTTTTTGAGAAGATTAGCAATAAAAATAACACAAATTTTTAGCTACCCTGAACGAATGGGGCTATTTTTGATCCTACCTGACATGATAATCAGCATAACTTTGATAGTACTGAGGTTTCAGCTGACCGTAGCCATAGAAATCTTCATTATTCTTCATCCACACTGGGGGACACCAACAGGATGCAATTATTTTAATTTCCTCTTTGCGTATTTTTTGAATCGCCTTAATCATTGGGATCTGTAAATTAAACATAAGCATTCCTTTACTTTAAAAACAAAATAATTTCTTTCTTTCCGCCCTCATAGTTATGTTCTTTAATTGTCTCATACCTATTTCGTATAACAAACGGTTTTGTGGCAAAACTTTATTACATTGTCATCTGGGTCTGCATCTGCTTTGCCTTGAGTTGTCGAAATGGTCGGCGGTGACAAAGTATGGAAAGCAGTGGTACCTAACTGTGACCAAGGGATGTTACAAAAGGAGACAGAGCGAGAGCGGGAGAGCTTTAGTACAAATAGGGTTCGAAGACGCAGAGTAAATAGGAGAAGAACTCATCTCCTACGTGCTATGCAGTGTGTACTGCAACGGAGTTTTTGAGTTTAACATGCCGTTGAGGTCCCGGTAGAATGTGTGACCCCGGATTCTTAGTAACGCAACTTTGTAGGAACTACTGATATATTTTCTCAATCTCTGAATAGCAGAGATTCTTGTAAGGCTCGAGTCCAACTTACCTCTGACACTTTTGGGGGTAGGGGATGCACCACAACCTTGGAAATAAAAACGAGTTTTCCCTTATCACCCCAGTTATTTGACAAGTTTATTATTGAACGTATTAAAGACAATGTTTATTTTAAATATTATAAAAAATACCCTTCTTAAATAATCTTTTACGTCCTATTTCGCTCAGGTTGAATGTAAATTAATACATATGTAGAGACAGCAAAGCATTCTTGTGACTTTCAAATTACCTTCATTACGGTATCCTCTTCAGCTAAAGTAAAGTTTGACAAAGTTTCGTCGTCCAGAGGATAGTCGTTGTAGGTGTAAGCGCGATTTGAGAAGTCTGAACCGCCGATAGGTATCCGGATCATGTTGTAACCCAAGCCATCTTCGCCAAAGTATGTGCTTAAATTGATTTACTTTTTAAATATTTACGATAGATTTACTAATTACTAATTCGATTTGTAGAGAATTAAAATAATCACTGCAAATTATGAACTTCGGTTATTTGAAGTCGATTAATATATAACATAAATCAGTCTGCTACAATCCGTGGTTTGTCTATAGTATGCATGTAGTCTTCTGGTCTCCTAGTCGTCGGGTTTTTGGGCGTGCGCACATAGAAAGAAAGTCTATTACAGTTTTGCCGGGTTTCGAAACTACGACCTGATAGAGAGGGGCACTCAAAAAAATTGACTTGAAATTTTTAGGCTATTTTTGTTTGACATATTAGACTATTCCGTATTTTAGGTTTGTTGGGCATTATTTACTGTACCTAATTAGTCGTGACCGAGTTTCTTCTGACAGTTTATACCAGTTGTAAGCCACAGCATCCGTTATAGAGCCTCCAAAGCCTTCGACATACTGCTCTCTGTTGTCCGTTTGTAGGTCTAGCGAGACACTACTCCAAAACCATTCTAAGAATAGTTAAAGTAATAAAAACAATTACCTCAAAAACCTGTCAGATTAAATGGAAATATGGTGAACATCTTAAAAATGACTTAACCGGTCTTTATGAAACTTGACGTTGTTTGCGAGAAATTTGTGGACAAACAAACATAAGAATTTTAGCACTCATGGCTGATAGCCCAAATAGATTATTGCGCTCAAATATTATCCAAATCTACATCTCGAATAGATAATCCTTTTCTGAAGTTGGTAAAAAATATGTTAATCGTAAGGGATCGAAATGATTTTTTTTTATAGAACAGGGGCCAAACGGGCAGGAGGCTCACCTGATGTTAAGTGATACCGCCGCCCATGGACACTCTCAATGCCAGAGGGCTCGCGAGTGCGTTGCCGATTATTAGAGAATTTTCTTGAAGATATTGATTAATTATTTTTTAAACGAAAAAACAGTTAATGCTCGAAAATAAAAAAAATTTTGACATGTAAGATCAAGCTCACCCCCTCAGTTTACGCTTTGCTTTCAGAATAGGATTTTACTCTGAAAGCCTAATACTGAAATAATTAAATCTTTATCTGTATTTATTTCCTATTTTACAGTAATACTTATTCAATAAAAAAAAGTATTAATATTAAACTAAAAACACTATACACAAAACAAGTTAAAACTTATAACCTTATAACTAAACCGTTTTATAACAAATGCAATTCATGGGAATTCATCCAGTGTGCAACTTGCAAACAACGTGCGCAAGACACGTGTAAATGGTGCTTCTATGAGTAAATTTGTACGCGCCAACATTTCCTTCCATTATATTTTATGACTTACCAGCGCAGGATTCATCCTCATCGGTCGTGTTTTGATTACTGGCCTGTGCCATTGCACTATACAAGTCAGAAATATCACATTCTTCCGATTGCCCTTGAGCCAAGTTAGAATATGTTTCAATCGTACCATTTGATTTTTCCAACCTTTTTCCCGACTGAAATTTTATTTATTTATGGTAACCATAATAAACATTATTATACATTAAAAAAAACACACAAAGTTAAGGTTATATAAGTTATTAGACAACGGGCGGCCATATCGCTAACAAGCGACTTCTTCCAGACAACCCTAATATGGAACAATTAAAAAAAGAAACACCTACACAGGTTAAAGTACAAGAAGTGTATAATTAATTAACAAAGAGAAACTAAAAATAACATGCAACTATAACTAAAATTAAATAACATAAAATCCAAAGAAAAACTATAAATAATAATACATATGTATAAACAGATATGTAAAAGCTCTGCCATTGACTCACAATAATTAATACATATCTATACGTAGTAGCTTTTATGAGCTACCTCGTAATCGAGGCAGAAAAATGATCATAAAGGAGATTTCTAAATTAATTTAAAGACTGAGCTTGTCTGATATAAATTAGTAAGAAATTCCATAGCAGGATACTTTGCACAGGGAAGGAGGTGTGATAGAATTCAGATTTATGAATAGGGAGTCTCCGATGAAGACCTCATAGTTCTCTTGATCTATAAGAACTTTTATGATTACAAAATGGCCAGTCCACACATTTTGTTAGGACATATAGAGTTAGGATGTATAGTTTTCAAATATTAACTGTATATAATCAGTCTTTGAAGCATTTTTCAGGTTTTGCCATGTTACGCTCAAATACAGTACAGACAAAGAAGCCTGCGCGTGGGCTATAAAAAGCAACTACCGCAACCCATTTTTGAAAAGTTAATCAGATGGCTTAAACTGGGAATCGAACCCAGACTGTTAAGCGCAAAGAGCTTAGTTAAGCTACCCGGGACTCGTACCTGAAAACTATCAGCTGGGCTGATTTGTGAATGTAAACCGCCTAGGGCGCTACCAAAACGCATACGCATTTTAAATATTGTAGTATTGTTTGATGATTTGCTTTTTTTTTTAAAGAGTACCGAGAGTTTTTTACGCCGGCTTTTTCTCTCGGCCAACACCTTCTGTCTTCTTTGCCGATGAGTAGGGATGCCAACAGGCTCGAATTTAATGACGTGGAATAAGTGATACCATTATGATCCTATGTTCCAAAATAAACGTATTTTATTTTATTTATTTTTACGAAAATTCATTCAAATCGGTCCAGCTGTTTCAGAGAAGAGAAGTAGAATTATAAATATATATATATAGATGTGAGCATCCCAGCGAAATGTATGGTCTCATGTAAGGCGGCTCTAGACATGTTTCAAATCTCACAGATGACGCCCTTGTAAATTTTTAAATTGTAAATTGTCAAAACCCATTTTTCTCGGCAAGGATAAACTCGCTATTGCTAAAATACTTGCACCGAGTTATCGCCTTATGCTATTTAATGCACAATAGACATATTTCAAATCTCACAGATGACGCCCTTGTAAATTTTTAAATTGTAAATTGTCAAAACCCATTTTTCTCGGCAAGGATAAACTCGCTATTGCTAAAATACTTGCACCGAGTTATCGCCTTATGCTATTTAATGCACAATAGATAATATATCTCCATTTATCTGTGTTTATCTGTATTAATTTAATTAAATTATAAAAGATAACACCAATAATCCTTCGAGATTATAAAGGCAATAAATGAATACGACATTGCACATTGCACATCGTATAACAATACACAAGTATGTATGAAATATTTTGAAGGTTCTAATATACAATAATAATGTATAATAAATACATATTTTCATGCATAAGATGAACTGGACAACCTTTACAATGCTTGGGTTTAAAGATGTTTTAAAACTAAAATGAAACAAGTATTTAACTATTTTGTCTATGTTTACTAAATGATTATTAATTATTCCACGTATTTTATAGTAAACTTTAAATAAAATATAACTGTCATGCAATTTTCCAGCGCTAAGCGTGCGGCTATCAACCATGCCTTGCGTTCGATATTAAGTTTTAAATATTTACTCATGCGGAGAATAAACATCATGTCTATGTAGTGGCATGTCTTAGGTTCCAGAATCGATTACTTTACTTGCCTTTTTTAAATTAGGGGGCAAACGGGCAGGAAGCTCATCTAGACACCTGCATTGCCAGAGGGCTCACGACTGCGAGCCGGTCTTTTAAGATTTGGTACTCTTTTCTTGAAGAACCTTAAGTCGAATTGGTTTGGAAATACTTCAGTGGTCAGCCGGTTCCCTATAGTGGTGTTGCGCGGCAAAATCTGCCTACTGTTTACTTACATACAGTATTAACAATTTTATGAGCCTACATAAATAGTACTTAATAATAATAATTTTAATTTGTTTTTCATGTATCCAGTATCAGTTTAGTTTATTATTTGTTCCTGTTTAGTTTCTTCTTAATAACTATATGTAATATGTATTTTTGCACTTCTTGCCTACCTTATGTAATTTAATAAAAAAAAATTCTTTACTTACAGTGGTTGCCTGGAAGAGATCGCTCGAAAGCAATAAGGCCGCCTGTTGCCCTCCTTTTCATTTAATTATGTTTTTGTATTGTATTCCTTGATTAATTTTTATATTGTAATGTAACGAAGTGTTAATAAATAAATAAAATTGTTACAAATAGTGTGACATTTAAAGTTTAAATAACCATTTTCTATTTCAGAGTAGTGTAGCAGCGTATCTCAAGCTAATCCAGCAAACCAAAAATCGATGTTCGCCTTCTAGGCTGAAGAATTTTTATTTGTTTAGATATCTATGCTGTTTATTCAAGATGTGGGGGACAATCGGACGGTTTACGACGAATTTTATTTCTTTATTACTATGACAACTAGTGGTTTTGGCGATCTTATATCAAGTAAGATATTTATTAAATATACATAGTAATAATAATAACTACCTAAACATTAATAAATATAAAAGTTCCTGTGGCACCTTTAACGCTGGCAGAATTTTCTCTCTGTATTGCAAAACTTGCTATGATTAAATATCAATCCGATGCTGCATCAGAAGCTAAGTTAGAGTAAAGCTTATAGGACCAGTGAATTGTAATTATCTAATGTCTTTTATCTATGGTATGAATACCAGAGGTGAAATATGGGTTAGATGCTTATGTTGCAAATTGTGGGCTTATGAACAGTACTCAGGAGTGGAAATAGACTTTTTGTTGCGAATTTTGTTCTGAAACGTAGTTTATTTCTTCTATTTTACAATTGTATTTGTTATGGAGGCAATATGGCTCACTACACAATATAGTCAATAGGGTCAATGGACTAGGACCGGTACCATGGTAAAATTATTAAGATTTGTCAAAGTTTATTATATTATTATTTATTATATTATAATTATTTTTGGATAGTTAATCACCTCAAATTTTTATTGTTGAGTACTATCAAGTTCAAACTGATTCAACCAATAAAAACTCAAATATATATGTACTTATGGCGGGCCATATTACCGGAAGTTACTCTAATCACTAATGTCTTTTGTCACTTACTTTACTACTAGTGTAGATCACATAAGACCCGACGGCAGGTGCTTCCCGTGATACTGTATCACAGTACGTTGAATTACAAACACAAACAGAGCTCTCTTCATCATCACCATCTCGTGAGGCACAGGGTTGGTCTAAATATTCATTAAATTTATATTGTCTATGTTGACATAATTTATTAAATAATTGAAAAATTTATCTTCTGGTAGTATCAAAAATTTACTCTTTAATCAGATATAGTTTATATATGCATGTAGATATGTGCCTAAAAAACCAACCGAATGTTAATTTTTATAAAGAAACAAAACTCTGTTAATAAATTAAAACGTTGTGGTTTTTATTACTGCACCACTTTTGTTTAAGAGATTTTATTAAAATGATTGGCATTAATTGTTTTTTATTTTAATCGTTTCGCATTCTGTAGCAGGCGTATTATGAAAAGTAATCAATGTAGTTTCTTAGTAAAAAAAATCGTTTAAATAATTAGATATTTATAGTAATTTATACTCCTGCTAAAAGTTACACTATTGACATCGAAGACAGGACAAGACTTAAATTATATTAGATTTATCTTATAGTGATTCCAGTAATTTAACAGGATAAATATTAAAGTTATTACTTTATAAAACAAATTAAGAAGTAACTCCATGCCTATCAAACGCAATATGTCGGATTTCGACTCCCAAACAATCTTTTGGAGATGTATGAGCAGTTTACTCATTCATAAATATAAATGTAATAGACAGAATTTAAGGAATAACGAATCACAACTCTTCGTCTATACATAGAGAGATAATACTGACTTACCTTCGCCGAGCACAAACACTAAACAAAACAGAGCCACTAAATATATTATTTTCGTATTGGCCATCTTTAGTCTTTCTTAGAATTCACCATCATAGTCCAAATTAGTTTACACTTGTGAATGATAATGATCAATATATATGGGCTTCATATTATCACTTGTTATTACTTCATAAAACAATCAGTATTTATGATATTGTTTCGCTATTGCGTTTTTATTGCCAAAATTGAATTTTTAATACTTTTGAATTTACTCAGTGTGCAATCAGTCACCTGTAGAAAAATGTAAATCAAACGAACGACATTTTAAAGGCTAAGTGGTGTCTGGCTAATTTAATTAAAATAAATAGTTTTTGTACCATCTATATTTATGATGATCAAACCAAATAACGAGGACTCTCTGCATCTTCTACCGTAATTACCATGGAGTATTCAGAGGAGGTGTCCAGACCTGCAGCTGAGTTTCTTTATGGAACGTTCCACAACTGAACGTTTTTTAAGGACCTATCCAGTCGCCAAACTCCAACAAAAGTACATTGCTTCTTTCCATTTATGTCATTGTTTCTTAAAGTAGGGCAAAAAATATATATTATGGTGGAGTTGAGTAGTTTATGTATCCACATTGAAAGATCCGATACACTTTGACGAACTGCGCTCGATAGAAGAAAAATCCAAACATAGCCAATTTTTGACACTATGAATTCATTTTATTGCGAAAATTTATATAGAACATGAATTTAAAATTTACACGATATATTTCATCGCAAGTAATCCATTTCAGAAAAAAAATGACAGATTACAATAATTTAATGTTTGGCCTATTACATAAAAAAATATATATTCTTTAAACTTTCCCAGGATGCAGTCTAATTTATTTAGCAAACATAAGAAAATCTTGCAAAAATTAGCCCCACCAAAATGGCCCCACTTAAATAGATTTACTTAGCTGATCTCTGATTGATCTGACTCAGATAGGTAATCCGAAATAAATAATACACAGAATTTTAAGAAGACAATATAATTAAATTTTCATACAAATCTTTAACGTAACTTTAAAATACTGTACACATGTCTGATAGTTTTCGGTGATCATTTGAGGAGGGACTCGAAGAACAATCAACTAAAATTCTTCTACGATAAAATCTATTACAAATGACCAACCACAAACCTACCGACTATAAAATTTTCGTATTGATATGGCGGATTGTCGATATGAAAGACTTTCAGAAGCAAAAAATACTTAGAACACTAACTAAAAATGCACTAATTTATATTTACAATTATACTAATCGCCATAAACTAAAAGCAAGAGACAATCTCATTTGAGTACATAATAAATCACAACATTACAGATCTCTCGCCGAAAAAATTGACAAGTCGAAGCAAATGAAAAATTAAGTTACACTTAAGTACTAACTTACTTTCCGTACGACCATCGCCATATTAGAAAAAACTCCGTGCTTATCTAACTTTACAAATTACCTAATATAAATCTATGTAATAAATACAAAAATCTCTTATTTCATATAATTTCCTATCGCTTGTCGAACTTAATCTATATATGACTATATTCCTATAGACAAGCTTTTTCGTTTTATTTTCAAAGAGGTTTCATATGTGTTTTTCAGTACTAAAGTACGATTTTTTTTCAACAGAATAACTTGTCTAGTCAGAATTATAGTCACAGATGTAATGCACAGTAACCGTTGTTAAAATTAAGAGTGTTTACGACTCTACATTTGACTAAAAGAGAGATCAAATCATTGCCACGTTATGGAGAGGGCTACGTCGTGCTTGTACTTCAGACGTAAATAAGGAGAAAATTTTGATTGCACTAAGCCACTTTTTTATTAATTCATCATCCATATGTATGATGTTCATTGACTAATCATTGCACAGAGTACAATGAATGTTTTAAACCGCCAATTGGTCACACGAGATGAGATTGGATACTGAGTATTATACCACAATGGTAAAGTTTTGAAGAGTATCTCAGTTTCTAGATTTAAAAAAAAACACTAAACTTCTCGGACATTTGACATTCGATTTTGTCATGTATATCTGTGTGTCCAGTTTTAGTTTGACAGATTGTTACTTGCGAGCTCAAAGTCAATTGTCAACACAAATTGACAAGACAAATAGTATAGACGCGCCAAAACGCATACATTAACCATAGATAAAACAATGCGTCACACAGATAATAAATATCATAAACAATATTTAAATTGAGTCATTCAAAGCAGTACCTTGTGCTTAAAGGTATGAAGCTGCCAATAAAAAACATGAAAAATCACGCAGTTCTCCGATGATTATTGTCACACGAGATGAGATTAAGAAAATACATATTTATTACTGTACAGTTTCAAACATTACTTATTCGTATAATACATTTGAACAATTAATATTTACATTACGCAAACGGTTGTGGTAAAATAAGTGAACTATAATGGCGACAATCCACACTCGCTAAGACATCACGACCGTGCGCGAGTGTGTACAGCCGCCATAACTCAAAGTATCAATTCTTCATCGATTTTAAGAGAATTTACTTATCGGCGAGTGTGACCAGTAAAGAAATATTTAAAAAAAATAAAATGAATAGGTCTATATACAATGGCAAGTTTTCTAACGTATATGTTTCATGATACTAAAATATAGTTTAAAGATTTTTCATAAAAAGTTTATTATTGATATTTTTGATATCGCTCATAACAAGAAAAAGGAAAGATTTAAAAATTGTAAGATTTCACTTATAATTGATACTTTGTGTATACAACTCTAAACGGTGTTCAAACTGTATAAAAATTCCTCACGGAAATATAAAGCGACTGTACAGATAGCAAATAAAACTGCACCCTTGGTGAATCGACTTTCTTAAGCTACACTTAACAGCTATTATGTCTTACACTATGTTTTAAAATTTTCACTAAACTTGAGAATAGTGAAAAAATTAAAAACGCTCAATTTTATGTTAATGTAACATAATTATTAGAGGCACTGTGTGTATTTCAATTATTCACAAACACTTCTAGTAGACAAGTTCTTCTATTCAGCCCAACTCCGAAAGTTTCTCTAGCCATTGATAATTTCAGTTTATAAGTCCCATAGATAATAGAAGGCTGTCGCTTGAGAATAGACAATAATTTTCGTTTCATTTTACAAAAATACTTTTATATTAGTTATTAAAACAATGACGACAAAAAACAAATGAGTATCTTTTGACATTTGCAGGGTAATTGTCAACTGTCATTCTATTGCACTTGACGGCAACGCCGTTTAAAATTGCCAAATAAACGTAACAGTTAATGCGTTACAAATAATCATACAAAAGATTTGAATAAAAAATAATAAATATGCCAGACAAAAATCGAACCGGTCGAATAAAGTAGGAATAACAAATTAAAATGGCAATATTTAAATAACGCATCAGGCAAGATATTTCAATAAAAAAGTGAGAATCAGATATCAAAAGAAAAGATGAAGCAAAAATTTGAGTGAATTAAAACCTCAAACTCCTTTCAAATATAAAGTTTTTATATTGACAAGTTCACTACAAATTATCTTAGCGAGTGTTTAAAATTAAATTTTGTTGTCTATGACTCATAAAAGGTAATTTCAGTCTTTGACCAGCCTGTATATATGGTGTTGCGCGCCGTGTTCGCTGTTCGACACCTCGAAGACGAACGCGGCGCAAAGTAATGTCTCTTGAGTATCTCGGTTTGAAACCACCTGGAAATTATAATATTAATTAAAATTTCGCGTCTACACACGCTTATAAAAATAAAACACCCTACACGCAGCTAGCTGCTACGTGCACACGTAAAGCAGTATTATTATGTAAGCTTATCCAGAGCTGGATACATTCGGCAGTGTATATAGTAGTTTTGCTGGTCAATTTTTGTAAGTTACGTCATGTTACGTTTCGTTACGTTACGATGCGGGGCGAGGACTGAATTATGCGTTATTGTTAATATTATTTTAGATTTTCCGATACTTTACACCACATTCATGAAAACTTTTAGATTTAATGAGTCACTGGGTGGTAACGGAACGTTTTAATATTGGGTAGAGAAAAACGTTACGGCGCGTTACAGGGGGGGGGGGGGTCCAGAAGCTCAAAAAATTGCGTGACGTAATACTTCAACGCTCTCGTAAACAACATTTCTGATATAATTATATGTTTAATTTAATTTTTTAAACATTTTGTGCTTACCTCAATTGCCATACATTTCAGATAAAATAGTCCCTAACATATATCATAGATGAAGTACTATGTATGATGTGGTAGACTTTAATAAAAAATAGAATCCAAAAAACCTCACCTGTAGTATTGTAAAGTTCTCCAGAACACTGTTCATCATATATTTCTCTGGTAAATGTTTCAGTTTGTGTATGAAATTAACCATATATTCGCACATGGGCGAACGGTGTATGCGATATACGAATCTCCCGCCCTCGAACCGGGCGTATTCAGTCTCGACTTTTTCAACAACTTGTTTCCCAAACGAACAGACTTTGGTACTGCACGTTATCGTCATGTTTTCGTTGCTCTCATAACTGGAAAGATAATCAACATTTAAAGATATATTGTTGATCTAGGGGGTTGCGTCTCTCAACCCTGATACTGACTTTTCTATGTGCGCATTTGATGCTCTTAATGTAAAGGAAATTTCTAAACAGCTAAAACTCTGTTTAAATAAATAAATATAAACAAAAAAAAAGGCTGATAGAAAATATGTTTGCCGTCACGGGACGCCTGGCACCTATATGCATAAAAGAACAGATTAGGAACTAAACGTTTGCTCTGTGGAATAATGAAAAAAAAAAATATTACTCGTGATTCGAGACAATCATGAAATTTCGACACTTTCTTTTAAACCTGTAAAAGTTCTTTTTAATGTTAAAAGGCCCATGGACACTCTCAAAGTCAAAGGAGTCGCAAGTGCGTTGCCGGTATATTAATACTTGGTACGCTCTTTTCCTTAAAGATTCTATTTGGTTTGGAAATACTTCAGTAGGTAGCTGGTTCCACGCAGTAGTGGTGCACGGAAAAAGCTACATTAAAAAAACGCTCAGTTGTGGAACGACGGACGACGACATAAGACGAGTAAATTTCGTAAGTAATATTTTATGCCTTTGATTACATATATAATATATGCATATAATTATTTGTTTATAAAGTGTGGTGAACGTTAACAATTTTTGATGCTATATGTAAATGTAGTGAAAAAGGTTATATATGTTTTAAATAAAATAGTGCGTGCGTACAAAAGACACATCTCAGAATTAAAACTTCTTTGGCAAAGTAATTTTCAAGTCTAGTTCATACATAGTCTAGTTTATACAAACATAAAACTTTAGATTTCTGAGACTTAGTGGGAGCGAAAAATCAACATATATTAGAAATTTAATGAATTTATTTGTCATTAACATATTAAAAGTGTCGAAAATTTACACAAAGTCCGTGTTTCTAAATATCTATGTTTGTTATCTGAATATCTTGTAAAAATAGCATCTATTGTCGTTCTACTCTCGCTCCGTGGCTATTTGCTTCATGCTACGATCGCCCTTGCTCACTCTCTCTTAATGTGTCGCAATCGCTCTCTCCTTCTTCAACAAAAACGCTGCACATATTCGTGACGCTAATATTATTATTGCGTTTCATCCGTAATCGCTAATATTATTATTGCGTTTCATTCGTAATTTTTTTAAGTTTCACTTCAAAAATCATTATAATCAATAAAATAATTTCTTTGAATTTTTTTTATAAACTAGATACTTACACACTAGTGACGCCATAGAATGCGGCAGGATCGTCCAGATTGTTCGTATTGAGATCCGCCCAGAACTTGACGAGGAAGAACGCATTACGGGGACCTTTCTCGTACAATTCCTTTAAACCGCCCTTTTTCTCCGGGAATTTATCGTTAATTTGTTGCACGTCTACCGACTGGAATAAAAAATATAAATTTAAATACAAATTGTAAGATTAATATTAAAAATACACACATTGATAAATTTTTCTTTCTATAATTTAGGCAGTCCCGGACAAGGCCGTAAAAAAATTTTTTTCAGGAAAAATAAAATTACTTTAGTTTAGTTTAAGTATTACTAGGATGACTGTTTTTTTAACTTAATGTATATTATAATAATTTATGTAATTAGGCTGAAGAGCCAAAGCGTTGTGGGACTGTTTCACTTTTAAGACATAATCAGCGACCGCACTTTATACGTAATAATGTATTGCACTCTTTTCATGGAAATATTACGACGTTGATGGAACAGAGATATATTATTTTTAGTTTTTATTTGTTTTAAAACTTCGCTAAACTTAAAATTACAACCTAAACTAAAACTTAATTGTTATTGGTATCTATTTTAGGAAACTAAAAACTTTATAATACATTGTTTTGCAAAAAATTCTCAAAATATTACAGTTCCCAAGGAAGTCAAAGATTACAAAACAATAAAAAACGTCGCAATAATGTTTTACAACTTTATTCTCCAGGACTAGGTAACCCTAATATTACATTAAGGTAACCTTAATGGTAGAACAAGTTCATGTCTTGTAAAAGTATTATTTCTTATATACTTACTAACTAACAGTATAGTATATACTTACTAACAAATTCATATGAATCTCCCCAAAATATAGCCCATGGTGCAATTGAGTTCATGTTACAATTAAGGACACTTGAGTGTTTTGGTAACCGCTGTCGATAAAGCGGTTCAGGAGTCGATAAGTAAAACTGCTTTATCGACGTAGCAGAGTCGGTAAAGATCGTAAAATAATTGTAATGTGACCATTTCTACAATTTGACCATAAGGTCAAATTTTAATGCTAATTTTGTGATAAGAATATAATACATTAAGTGGTATTTATTAGAAGTACTATATAACAAAAACTCGTTACTTTTATTATTTTAAATCTGCTACCTCAAAACTCTGAGCATAAAAATTAAATAGAAAAATTATAATAATAAATAAACATCGAACAAATTTTACAATGTTTGGTCTACTATAAAGGTAACTAACCCGTAGCATATTTTTTAGGCTATCAGAAACAGAAAATATTAACAAAAAGCATCTGCCAAACCCAATGTACACCTTCATAAATTCATATACCAAGTATATTATTTACCTCTAATAAGGGATCCGCATACGTGACAGTACCACCTATATGTACAAAGAGATGCTGCGCCGGCGCCGTGCTCGGGGGATACTGGAACAAAATATTTTTTAGAATAGTTGAATAACTTTTGCACAGCTTTTTGCGTAACCAAAATCAATATTTTGTCGTTTTTTATATAGAAGAGTGGGCAAATGGGCATGCGGCTCACGCGGTTGTTAAGTGATACCGCCGCCCATGGACACTCTCGATGCCAAAGGGCTCGCGAGTGCGTTGCTAGCCTTTTAAGAATTTGTACGCTCTTTTCTTGAAGGACCCTAAGTCGAATTGGTTCGGAAATACTTCAGTGGGCAGCTGGTTTCACAAAGTGGTGGTGCGCGGCAAAAACTGCCTTGAAAAACGCGCAGTTGTGGATCGGCGGACGTCGAGGTGATACGGATGGAATTTCGTATTCTGCGTCGACGTCCGATTTATAATTTTAACCGTATGAGTATTTTATTATTTGTTCATACATCATCAGCCTCTCATATTATTAAATATTAAAACTGGATTCATTGAGGGAACTGCCGGTCTATTAAGAAATCCCTTTTAAAAGAAATACATCAGAGAAGTTGCACATAAAAATAGGCTCATTTCGAAGAAAATAACATATTAAATCTCACCGTATCAGGATCTCTAGGGTGTTCTACAAAGGCTGAAAACTCTACTAGGCGTAGTTTGTGCGTGGCTATTGCTCTTCCTTCCCAGGGCGGAGGGGGAGCCACATCCGTCCCGCCCGGGACTACGCCGCCCACACCCGGGACACCTTTGTAACCCGCACCGGGGAAAGGTTTTACACTGGAAAAGATTAAAAATATAATTAATTATACATTAGTTTTAACCAATTGTTATAACAATATTTTTTATTCGTCTTAAATAAGCCAGTAGATTAAATTACCTTCACCGGCCCAATACTTTAGATTTCAGGGGAAAGATTTACTGTATCTGCTCCAAGTAAGAACAAGTAAGAACCCAATCGAAAGAAGAGAAAGAAAGAAAAGAAAGTGGTTATTCTCACTCGGCTCTCTGATACCAGAGACATAAGCCTGATGCGCATTTCCACCCGACAAAAAGGCAAAATAGTCTTAAAATTTTAGTTTGTTTTATTTTTATTTTATTATTTTAGCTTAAGGTTTTTAACAGGGTTGCCTGGATGAGATCGCTTGTTGTACTTTTAAACGTTTACGCAGTATATGCTCTTACGAAATCGATTCTACAGATGAAAATCACTTTGTTTTTGTAAATATCGATGATATTAATAAACATGTGTAAAAAATAATATTCCAGCGACAAGTTGACAGGTGCAACAACACGTTTCTGTATATCATTTACAGATTAATTAATTACCACTTAGCTATCTGTACTGTCCGTGGGTATTATTATTTAAAGACCAACAATACGATAACGTCGTAAAGGCAACGTCATAATGTCAAACGACAAAAACTAACGAATAATACTTTAAGTCGAATGTGCGTAAGTGTTATTTGGAACGTAACGGAAGCACAATTAGCATTTACTACGAGACTTTTTTTTAAAATGGAATCGTTCTGTTGGCCATAAGGCCATCCTTTACAGCTTAGCTCAGACTGTTTTGACGACTAGCAGCGTCTCCTGCGAGCCTTAGATCTCCGATTGGGCCGTCGCCGGGTGGTAAATCGCCTGAATCGGTCTAGCGAACCTAACCTAGCAGCTGCCGGCCGGAAAAAGTTCCCGTTTCAGATTGCAGGTGTCGCTACATGCGTTAAGTACATATATCAAGTATGTAATGTTCGAAATTAGAATATTTCAAAATCCATCAAACATTAGTCGTAATGATAGACGGCTTAAATTAGAAACGAAAGACGCAAGACGGAATCGATCGTGTCGCGTATGTGTGATTGGACTGAACCACAGTCAAATGTCATCGTTTAACACTCTCACTGCTTTCGTGGTTGCGTTTTGCAATAGATTGCGTTTACAATACACGGTTGGGAATTATGATATGGGTAACGCATTCAGTCTCAATATATTTTATTCATTATGGTAACATCAGGCCTCTTGGAAACGACAAACAGCGGCTGAAAAGGGCGAAGCTGATTGTTGAAATACGGAGGATATCAAAAAAATATTGAATTTGCGTTCCCTAATTGCCATTACTTTAAATTAAATTCTGATAAAAGCCAAGAGGCTAATTGCAGATGGAAGAAAAAAAAATAAGGTAACACACTTGATGCTTAATTATTCAATTTGATTTTATTTGTATACTAGAACATTCTGGCTGGGTTAAATTTAAGTTACTACAGTTATTAATGATTTAATGTATTACGAATGTGGTACAGCTACAATACCAAGTCATAATTTGTAAATCGCGGCAACTTTCAAGAGTGAAATGAAAAATTAAGCATCAAGCGCACATAGTGGGTACAGTAGCTTCTAAAATATACTGTCAGTTGTCATAACGAATGACAGCTGTCAATTTTATAGCGATGTTTTTTGTTTTCAAAATGTTATGAGGCGCAACTTGGAGTAATATAAATTATAACTTTATCTATGTTATCTATTGTCAATTTCAGTTTCAATTTCACGCTAGTATCGAGAACCCTATGGTTATCATTAAAAAATATATTAAAACAAATATATACTTAGTATTGTCTTTTATTAACATAACTTTTACACATTTAAAGAAAAACAATTTTTTACGGATTATAATTATAAGTTTAAATACAATAATACATAACTATAATCCGTAAAAAAGTGTTTTTCTTTAAATATATACTTACTCTTGTGACGTGCCGGCTTGTAGACCGGGTTGCCAGAATTGCTGAAAACAAAAGAAAAGCGTATTAGTAACGGAAAAAGAAAGTACCTATTCAAAAAACTCTTGGCAGTCGATTATAAACATCTTTATAAAAACAATTAACTTTTGCAAACAGTTGCCATAAGTTTTTTGATGAATCTCGTTAGACCAGCAAAACGACTAGTTTTAAATTAAGCGCACAAAAATTGCCTTTTGACTGTTAAGAAGCTGATGGAAAAATGAGTTGTTTAAACTTGAATTTTAGATGTTTTTGCTCACGACTACCATGAAATAATTTAAGTTTTTCTCATAATTTCCCAAAGTTTTCTTTATTAATGCTAACTTCATTTACATTTTTAGCGCAGGCTCATACTGGGCCAGGGCGTTGATCAAAAATCATAAAGTACTTTTAATTTATCAGGAATTACCAGTACTACTATTTAGTATCAATCATTAAAATTATATTTTTATGTAAATAATATGACATACATTGAGAATTACGTTGTTTTAACTATAAAAAGACCAAAGGCTTTTTTCAATATATACATATTCTTATATTTATGTTATGTATAATAAAGTTTCCTTTATGTAGAAATTGCGTGTCACACTTTTTTTCTAAACTGCCAAATTATCAACAAAAGATTTAGCTTAGATCAGAACATCATATTAGTACATTAAAAAACAATTCTATAATTTATGTGTAGTCCAAAAAATATATTGGATTCATATGAATCATTTAAAAAAAGTTGCGTTTCTTGGGCCTAAAGTTGCCAGATATTAGGCTATTTTAGACATTTATATGTAAAGCTTTTAGATTACAATTCCGAAACTCAGACAGTTTTGTGTAAATTTAAACCCATCATCTATATTATCATTTAATTCTAGCTATTTTTTCCCCGAAAACTCTAGATCCATCTGGAATTACTGTGGAGGTCATATTCAAAAATGAGGGATTTTTGGTTAAATTGTAATATTATTAGTTCTATGAAGAAACAGTTTTAATATAGCATAGGTAAATAGCATTTGTATAGTAAACAAAAGCGCTTGATACAATTTAGTTACACTTTCAGCTATGTCTTAGACAGCTTAGGACAAACTTCACAGTACTTGAGTCAACTTAAGTGTCTATAAAGTGACTTGAATGTACCTAGGGCCTGTATTCCGAAACATGCTTCGAGCTCTGGTATGTTATAAAAAATGATTTGATCTTGTAAACTTTCGAGTTTGTTTTGGAATACAAGCACAAGTTATAAGCCAATCGATGTTATTTCAGTGTATCCTCGCGTGCACAACATGCCTAGATAGAAGCAACACAATAAAGGCTAGTTTCGTGTGAATTAACACAAAGGCATGCCTTGAAAAATGTACCGTGTGATGGTACGCCGGGTGTGGTAAACCCGCCACTATTTGAGCGCTAGATAGTGTGCTCATAGACTGCATCGCCTTTTCTTTCATCACACCACCGTCCTAGATTATTTATCAAGTTTTAAACTTGCTACATATCTTGCAATTTTATTTTAATAATAAACGAAAACAAATACATTTTTACACAGAGCATGATATCTATACCTATAGAACTTTTCAGCTCTCGTCTAAAGAAAAACTTCGGAATTAACAACCGTTCTCACCAATCGTAACGAGTGAAAGATTCTATAGCCATATTTGACATACATAAAATCAACACGTAACAATTACGACTCGTAATTTAGATGTGGGCGTAAAGTAAAACTTACATACGTTTTAAAATACTGAGAATGTTTTTATTTACTCTTCTATTGTCAAAGAGTCCTAGCGTTTACTTCGCCGTTGACGTATTAATCTGATCTGTGCTTTGCTATAATTAAGTCTGGCTAGATTTTTTACTTACCACTTTGAGCTTAGCTTGTATCTCTCGAAGTTTCCGCCTAGCTAGAACCTGTATGTGTGATGATACTTGTTTTCTTGTTCGCGTTTTCCCCGTTCTTAATTTTATATATCTTGCTATGAGTTCATTTCTTCCTGTAAATCAGAGAAAATAAAGTTAGCGATTGTAACAGATTATTATTATTATTATTAAGTGTAAAATCGTATAATCTTGACATAGTTTATATTGTGTATACCAGCTTCCGAAATACACATTACTTAATTTCACGAAAGACAAATGAAATTAATATATACCTAATTAAAGTAAAACCTACCAAAGACCAGGCGGTATGGTCGAAAGACTAGAAGTTGCCTGCGCCATGGGTGGAAAGGAAAAAAAAACACAATATTTAACACAAAAAATACTTCTTTTAACCAAATAAATGTCAAAACGTTTTTCAATATAATATAATCGTTAATAACAAGTTGGAAAAAATATTTATTGTTTTAAGGATAATTAATTTAGCTGTCTGTAAACTTGTTATCTATGAGAAATAGTGGGACTTTGTCCAAGAAAGTCTCTATAGTAAAGGGTGATACATTTGACATAGCATTTCTAAGATTGTTAATTGACGAATACCATTTCTGCAGATCAAGGCATTACAATGCTAGAGTTAAACGTAAAACAATCCACAATGTAAGTCTATTGTTGAAATACCAGGACAAGTGAATTCCATATTCAAAAAGAATTTAACACGAAAAGTGGCAATTGAGATATTCGCGAAATATTTTGAGTAGTGAATACACAAGTGTACGCGCCCCAACAGGCAACAATGCGACGAGCAGGCAGCACCAACCGAGATCGTTATGAAACAATTTTCAAAATATTTTGAATAGCTATTTTCAATTATTGAAACTGCAGCCGAGTCGGAATGCGGACGATTGGCAGGGGTTGAAATTTGTTTTATAAACAAACTTTATTTCATAAATTAATTCTGATATTTAGTTATTTTTAAGCCAAAGTCAAAAGCTTAATTGTGAAAATGTTGGTGTTTTTGTATTAAATGTTTCAAGGTAATTAAGAAGTGATTAAGTAATATAAGATAAATATTATTTTTTGTTCTGAATACAATAAAATCCACTTATAAACATACTTCGAGCTAAATATTTTTTATTGTTTGATATTTAAAGCAAGGCAAGGTTACAGATAACATTTTTCAGTTACAATTTATTTATTTCCATCAAAGCCTTTTATTTTTTATTTCATAGCTAATATATTGTAGTAAATGTAATAAAGCATATTTTTTATTACACACTTAAATAATTTATACATTCCGATAAAATTATCAGATCTAATGTCACAAACGACGGGTAGGTAGCGTAACAGAGCAACAATTTTAACAGCGCCAATAAAGTATTAATTTTGTGGACAGCATATAGCGAGTGGGACTCGCCAAAGTAAATTGAAATCTCATTGAATTCGGGGAATGCGATGGCGTCGAGAGACGGCTGGTGCGAATTTAATTAACCCCTTGCTCGTTGAGGCAAACGTGCGTAGATATATCATATAGCTTTATTGTAGCGGTCGTAAAATTTCATAAACACCCATTAATAGTATCAAATACACAGATTTGTGTAAGCTCTCAGCGTCCTTAGTATGAAGAAATGTTCATATTGCAGCATAGTATTGAATTTCTATAATGTGTGATAAAATTAGTAGTCACCCAAATGGAAGTGAACATGAATAAACCAGTGTGTGACGTGTCGCGAGTAACATCGCGCGAATCCAGCAACAGAGTGCTTTCACCCGAAACGTCGTGTGCGCCTCTATAAATAGCGGGGTGCAGGATGAACTCGGAACGTTTCTATTCCGTAGCGAATAGAAAAACAAGTGATCATTATTTATTAGTTTGTTAGATGGCTAATTTGGTCCAGTGCCAACGCTACGCTCTCGCGAGTCGAGTTGGATGAAATTGGGCGTGCACGGGCGTGCAGCTGCCGCATATGAATATTCAGTTTCTTCGAGAACCACGGATGAATCATCTCGTATCTTATCAATGAGGCGCTCTCCAATAATTAAATCTCGATACTCGTCGATATTTTCAATGCAATAAGCATTGGTTTACGAATCGTGTTTCAGGTTTAATTTATTCTACAGCGGGAAGTTATCGAAGATCCATCAGAAACACATTAACGTCCTATCTATCAGCCGTGACCTTTTAAAAGCTTTACCGCAAATATATTTCTAGCAACGATTTGTAAAACATGTAAAGTCATCACAGAGCGTTTTCTTTAACGAATTAAGGACAATAAAATGTTATCCAAAAGGTTCTCAAAAGCCTTGGACGTAATTGTAAACAAAAACTTGATCAAAGATATCTTAAAGATAAATGTATTTTAGTTTAACATTATTTAAATAGTGTAAAATAATATCTGTCCGGTTGCGTACGGAGTTGATGTATGTCAACCGGTGCTATATCGGCAGAACAACTTTTTTAGTTAGTGATACGTCTAAAATATGTATATGTAGATAGTTGCTTTAGGCGAAGGAAAAACACATAAATGCTAGCGCGACACAAGCGTTCGCGTCGAGGCAGAATTTCACGCTGACCCAAACAGGAGATATGCGAGCTGAATCCTTAAAGGGTTGAGTTGAGACGGTTCTAAGGAGGATTTCTCGGGAGACAATCGGGAGTTATGCCCAGGGCGGGCGGGGCGCTAAACAACGGGCGCGGAGCCCGCCCCTTCTTTATATTTTCTTACTGCGTTCGCCGCCTAGCGCGGCCGGGGCCCCTTACACGCTCGCTCGCTCACTAATTGCGCATTCTTCGCATAGTTTAGCCCTCCCGTGAACCCCCGGCCTCCCCCGGACCACGTGAAGCCGTGCGCCGACGAAACTTTCATACAGCGAGGATATTGAGCGGTTTTGAATGTCTTAACTCACGAACGTGCCTGCAGCGGCGCCGATGCACGCTTTGAGCCGAACTGTTTCCAACAACTAGCCACAACATTTCGCCGGCTAAATTACCGCTCACGTGCATCTCTGCTTCAGTCATACGGTAACAATTTATTTCGGCAACTATGCTGTTTCAGCCTCAAAGCTTTTTGTGAGTTGGAAATACTTTTTAATTACATTGTAATTTGTGAAGTCTTTGAAGCGATTTTAATTATCACCTTTACAATGTAATGTTAATTAATATTTTAATTACACTATTTGCATTTGAGTATTGGCTAGCTATTTACTATGCACAACTATACAATGCTTCATGAATCTATCCCCAACAAATAGTCAGACTATAAAAGTGAACGGACAAATTCGTTGACATGTGTAGACCTTAGTGGAGTGACGTGAAGACGGTTGCTCAGATTAGGTCTCGAGGGTGCCGAGAACGGACTGTGGGGTGGATATAGGGCTGTCACTAAGCAAGTAAATTAAATAATGGCTTGATTAATGTATGAACTTGAAAAGCACGCAGCAACTTATAGGTCCTATGACCTTCTTCAAATGCTCCTAATGTTTTTTAAAATCCCTTAAAATTTTTGTTGGTTTGGTAATTTTAAAGATGCATTAAAAATTTCAAGTAGTATAAAATAGCTATTATTTCTATTAGCTTAGCTTATTGACATTTCGAGGTTAAATATAAATTATAAAGTATTGATCGTTAAAAAAATATTTTTAAATACAGTATCGACATCAAAAATATTCTGGAGCATCTACATTTCCCCAAAAAATGTGGGATACGCCATATGGCATCACTGTTATATATACCTTTTAAGGAGTTAGATTAGATACTAAGGCAGGTCAATTCTTAAATAGTCTAAATATGTACAAACCGTAAAGATGGTATCTAACGCTTGATTTTAATATTAATCTTTTGTCCATGAAACAGCTGTCGCATATCGTCGTATCGTAGAGAAACAAGGCAAGCAACTAAAGACGAACATCTTTTAGTATAACTCCAGTTCCCTTGAACGGTACCAGCCCTAGATGACCCGTGACGATGCTAGATTAAGCCGGGCCAGCACGTCCGCGAGTAATGTTCTCATATATTGTCTGGACCAGCGCCCGCAATTATGTTCGTCTTACGCCAGCCTTGACAATATGACAACTGCGTTTTGGAAAATTCATTTCCCTTTAAGTTATATCTAACTGTATTTAATATTATGTTTTCACTGTATTAACTGCATAATTTATGTCCAATTATCTAGCAATTATTCTATGTCTCCATTAAGTAATCAATCTATAAAATCTTTTCACGAATATATCAGTACAGAAAAATGTCTTCTAAACGGTTCTCTAAAAACAAATTCGTATTAAAAAGCGTAAATTATCAGCTAACTTTAAAATACACTCAAAACCGTTTACGACGACATCGTTTAGAACAACATACCGGTTATATTGACTAAAACCAAAGGTCCCAGCTGAATTTTATTGTTTTTTAAAAATTATCGGTTTTTACGACCTGTCGTCGACGATGTCTTTATATTAGATTTAGACTGCACTATATAATGCTTTTACTATGAAAATCACACAAAAATCCGTTAACGCATAATATAATTTGTTTTTAACAATTTACTGAGTAATAAGATTTAAATTCCGCATTTCTTTCCGTCTATTAAATCACTTGAGGTGGACATATTGCGGTAGATTTGTTTAGCAATTCCGTCTAGGGGCAGTCCTTTAATTAAAAGCGGGTATTATAGCTAGAGAACTTAATGTACGTCCGGCGAAATGGCCTTTAATGCCACGCGTCAATTATACCCCAACGCACGTAGTGGAGGGAAATGCCTATTTTATTTGAGCGAGGGTTGATATCTTAGATGTCCGTTTACAAGTTTCTCGTTTAGGACATGTTTTCTCTAAGAAGGTTTTAATAGAAAAAAATTTGAAAAGCGAACAGATTTGGGGTTGCATAGCAAAATGACTCGATGAAAATTTTCAGCAATTCTGTGGAGAAACTTTTCTATGATAATTATATATTATTATTATTTTCTTTATTTCTACAACAATATGTATTTACAATGTATATAAGTGGTTTGTTTGCGGGCGTGAGTTGTGTAGCATCGTACCTTTAGTCATTACCATTAATTTTTTGAGAGCAGTAATTGTGACACACGTACTCAGATCTGTGGTCGAACCCTATAGACTGGTTTCATCATTGACACTAGCATTTTTTTTAATTAAAAAAAAGGTCTTATGTTTCTAAGACAGCTGGAGGTATCCGAGTATTTTTTTAAATTTATTATTTGATCTCTAAGAAGGTTTTAATGAAAAAAAAATTTGAAAAGCGAACAGAGTGGGGTAGCATAGCATAATGTTCCACGTGTTGTTCCAAAACATATTAAAGCGAAATTCTCGCGGGGGTAGCTAGTAATATATGTACATATATTAACAAGCATTTTCAGTTTAACAATTGATACTTCATTTTGGCTATATTTTTGATAATATATTGGTTAACGTTACTTACACCAAGCTCTCAGCCACGACAGCCGATAAAAATTTCCACCTAACCACCACAAGCGCTTACATTAATATGACTTAGCATTCTATATTAGAATTTTATAGAATAGGCAATTTTAAACAAATCAATGGAATCATTGCGAAAAACTGTCTAAGAAAAGAAAAGCTGACATAATTAACTGTTGAATATAAAAAAAGATTTGTTCTGGTTGTTAATTTGCTGTAGGAAGTGAAGAGCGATCGTCACGTCGCCTTAACGAGCTCCCTTACTTAACATTGTAACGTGAAAAAATTCCTCTTGTCTCAGAGGATTCCTTTAGCAATTAACTGATTTCAAGGAAAATTAGGGCACATAGAAACGACATCCATTTTAGAACTAATTCCAAATACATTCATTTTTTATTGGACGCAATTTATTTGGTTTTCATTGCATGATACCAATCAACAGATAGTTCCGGATTAGTTTAATAAGCAGTGTCCAAATTCTGTATTTTAGATTTTTTTATGTGCAGGAGGCTAACTGATGTTAGTTACCCGTGCACACCAACATTGCCAGAAGACTCGCAAGTGCGTTGACGGCCTTTCTTTTTTTGAAGGACCCTAAGTGGTTTGGAAATACTACAATGGGCCGCTGGTTCCACAGTGGTGGTGCGCGCCAAAAACTTTATAGCCAATAGCAGTTATATCATGCATGTAGTGTAACTTTACAAGATATTCCAAGGATATTTTCATCTCATATATACATATTGATATTCATACGGGATTGCTTGCTAAAATCTCTATCAACAACAGTGCATGGTTTACTATAAACAGATATCCCTTTACGTGTTTCACGTTTGTGATTATCGTTTTTGTTAACAGATTGTGTCCGATGTACCGTAGAAGTGAGATGAAATTTCAGCAATTTTGTGGGGTTTTGGAATTTTGTTTTTTCTATGTTAATTATCTACTATTATTATTCTCTTTAATTCTACACAAATATGTATTTACAGTGTACATTAGCAGATTATTGGCTTAGTATCTAATAGGGTAAAACCGGGATAGATGCCCCACTTTTCGAAACTGTTTCATTATTTGAATACCAAACATATTTGCTTACATTGACCCTGTAATATAGTTAGTTTAATCATTCATAAAGCTTTAGAAACGGTATTTATTTACCTAACCATTACTGGTTTCGCAAAAATGTAATTCTTGCGAAACACATTTTTTGGGGATAGGTGCCTACCTATATGGATAGACGCCCCACTATGAAATCGCTTAGGAGGATAGATGCCTTATTAAATAATCAACAAGAATACATAATCACAATGTAATATTTATTTATTATCTTCATGTGTAGGTAATATAAAATGCTTAACCATAATTATATTTACGCATGTCTTTAACAAAAAATACAAAAAAAAAAAAATCTTTTTCTATTCAATCTCTAACCAAATAAAAATTAATAATGTCGTGTAACCTTAGTAATTATTTAAACATTTAAAAAAATCAACATATTCTTATTACATATTATTTATATATTAACATATTCTTATTATTAACATAGCTTCAGTCTTGTTTATCTTAGCTTCTATTTGTTTCTTTTTCTTGTCAGCAATATCCCTTTTTTCATTAACTTTTTCTCTAGAATTGAGAATATCTGCCGATTGTTTAGCTCTCCTTGCTAAAGTCAGAGGAATTTGTGGTATTGGTGATGCTTCGACTAAAATTTACAAGGTGTTTCTTTTTCTTCGTTATCTAGAATCACTTCTTCTCTGCTAAGACCTTTAGCCCTAGCGACAGATAAACCTTCTGCTTGCCTAATAGACAACTCTGGATTTCGCTCAATAAAACTTTTGAACCATTCATTCCCAGCTATCTGGTTTTCATTATCAAAATTGTGTTGAATCTGTAGCTTTTCGGCAAATGGGTATGCTACCGTACGTATAGATCGTCTAACTGGGGGAAATCCCGCGTCGCTAAGCTTCAAAATGTGCGCTACCAACCTTTTTTCGTGTTCAAAACCCAGGACAGGATGTTTTCCCAAAGTCAACTTAGTTTGGTTTTTAATAGCGTAACGCCTTCGCAATGTTCTGGATGGAATCCCAAATTGCCTGGATATTTCATTGATCCCCAATTCTTTTTTATCCAATTCATGAAAAGCTGACTGTAGCTGCTCAGTTGTCCAAGAAACTACTCGAGCTCGTACGCCCTCCTTGGACGAGTAGTTTCTTGGACAACAGAGCAGCTACAGTCACCTTTTTTTTTTGTATATCCTTGGCATGGCTCACCTACAATAAGCAAAGTAAGTATAAATAAAACACTGTATCTACACTCATTTCATTACATTAGAATTATGAAATTAAAGTTGGATACATTTTTTTGGTGTTTTCTAATATTCTACTATTAGGAAATACCAAAATATTCACGACTATGACTTTTAAATACTTTGATAAGGCTCTTGCAGTATAGAGGGATAGATGCCCCTAAAGTCAACTATCCCTTGTAAACTCGGGCCAACTATCCTTTTCACTAGGGATAGATGCCTCTCAATATTTTATAAATAAAATAAATGCAAACATCAGTGATTGACTCTTAAATGTGTTCTCAAAGAACCAATGTATTAAAACCATTCAAATAAAATGTAATCATTTAACTGTTTATAAAGATATGGCATAGTGAATACTTACGTTTGAAATTTTGAAGCGTTCGTCGCGTCCGCTGCGAATGTAATTCGACACACAAGCGAGAAACATCACTCTAGCACAATAACTCGCGCGTCACTAAGGTGGTGGGTGTATGTGGCGTGTATGTAAATAACAAATTTGCTGTTTCGTTCTCTGGTAGTTGAGTTTTTAGAAACGAGGCATCTATCCCAGCGCGGCATCTATCCCGGTTTTACCCTAGTCCTCATTTTAATACGTGGTACGTTTGAGAGCTCTAATAAAATAAACATAGTATACAATTTAATTTAGCAGTTTGAACATAACTTAAAAGCCTCTAAAGGAATCACAATAAGACATAAACCTCCAAAGATTTTGACGAAATCAGAACACATTTTTCGCAAACTCAGCGGATACGAGTTCCCCGAAACCGATCCGAAGATAATAATTGTCGGTTTGCTTCCGTGGAATCCTATTGCGCAAACAGCTTTGTCGGCACATCAATGCCTTTTGTCTTGACACTCGTGCCACATCCATTGTTCTGTTTAGAAACCTTGATATCGACACATGCGATTTTGAATCGGCCAAGCGGGCCTCTGGTTGATTCAATGAGATTCCCAAATATATGTATCGCTGCTTAGACTATTTGCTTCTTCAGTTACGATTTAATATATTTTGAATAAATATTTAATTAAAATAGAGCAAGATAGAAATTAACTTTAAATATAAAGGAGATCGAAGAGCTGCCAGCTACCTCGGACAAAGAATCAGTCTAGCTATTCGAAGGGGGAACGCTGCCAGTATCTTCGGAACCTTGCCTAAAGGGACTTCTTTTAATAATATATTTTAAGGTTAGTTTATGTTTTGGATATGTAAATGAAATTATAAAATAGGATGATTTATTTATTGAGAGCTTATGTATCACCTGAAAATATTATTAAAAAAAAGATTTTCATAAAATTATAAACAGCTTTGGCTATCTTTCTCCTTTCTCTATCTTTTAACATTTTTAATAATTATATTACCCTCCATACGTTTCTCAGAGGCCGCTCTACGAAGAGTCGAGAAAACTATTAAGCTGCGAGAGTAAGTGGGGAATGAGAGCTCGTTGACACTGGACTATGCAAATCGCAGCAAAACGCTTGACGAGGTACTTGTAAGCATTGTGACTTGCACCTTAAGACATTGGGCATATATGACATATCAACGCTGCTTGGTACTCTTTCCTCAATAGAGCTGGTCATCTAGCATGTTCGAACTCACCGTACATCTTGCCCTCGTCCGATAGAATGATCTTCCGTCTTCCACAAGGTGGGTATATCGCCAGTGCCTCTTGGAAGCTCTGCTCGATATCTGGACTCCATACTCCCTCCGCATCTGCCGCTGACATATCCTGGAAAATTCAATATGTATTTCAGAAACTCGGTATCGTAAGTCAATCCAACTCCTTGACACGTCGGGAAGAAGACAAAGAGAATAAACCTTTTGACCAAGAAGGAAAGAGATGTAGAATGTAGTCTAGTGAATATAGTGTCAAAACTTTGTCGACCACTAAGACATTATGTTAGTTTCAGATATGTATTCGTTGAAAATTGAGTCAGCGTAAATATTGTATAGGCTAGATTGTAATTCATGCAATGCCCGAAAAGAAACTGGGCGTCGTACTATTTCTACTTTTTTTACAAGAACAGGGGCCAAACGCGCAGTAGGCTCACCTGATATTAATTGATACCGCCGCCCGGACACTCAATGCCAGAAGCTTGCTAGTAGGTTGCCGGCTTTTTAAACATATTGTTACATTTCTCTTCTACTATGGCTAGTTTCTCTGTGTACAGTACAGATCAGTCTCTATTTTTCTTCTTATTTCTACTATACAAGCACTTGCTGTTCACAACTCTAACTTTCGTACTAACTGATTTAAATGAAATTATCGTGTTCCATGTGTGTTATTTTACCGTCGTCCTACGTGTTTCAATCGTTTTTGTAGTAATTGTACATCTATAGTTTAGCAGGCCTTCTTAAATTTAATTACTGCCCTCACAGTGGAAGAGGGATCGTTTGAAGGCGATAATGCCAGTTGATCTCATTTTTATTTAATTATCTTTAATTGCTTGCAGTGTAAATAAATAAATAGTTACAGCCTGTTTCTCCAGGTGGATATGATTTGCTTAGGGAAATCCACTTCGGAGATTTTTGCTTCTCAACTCTGTATGACGTGTGAGATAGAGATTAAGAATGAGACTAATTATTGTAAAATATAAATTCAACAAGTCAATCACTACTAATTGAACACATGTATAGTTTATTTATTAAAATATATAATTCATATTTCACGGTTTAAATGAATTAAAATCAATATTTTACATTCAATTTGCATGCGAATACTAGTTCTCACTAACTGGTTAAGTTCAAGGTTTTGAAAGGAAACAACAAGAACACAGTACGAAATTACAAAATCGTTACAAATGAATCAACATTGTAATTTGCATGCATTAAGTCCATATTACATAATACACAGCGCCGTAATATAGATGAATACTAAAGAAATCGTTGCATTATTATAAATGGGGAAAAAATTTCAGCGTTGTATTTTTTATTGGAATGTGGTTTCCAGCCTTCGGGACGCCCCAAATGGCCCATTTTAGTGGGTGGCCTTTGAGGGACGGGTATCTCTTTAAGCCGGAAGTCGTTTCTCCCAGGAATGATACCTGGTGTCGGTTTCACAGTTCGCCAGTTCGCAAAAGAAAATGCCTTTTGAAACGGACCGTTGCTGTTCCAGCCGTCAACGTGATGCGGATGAAATTTTTCGTTGATACGTCTGGTACGGTGAAACAAGGCAGAGACAGAGAGCGAGACTAGAACGATCTCCAGTTCTTCTTGCCCGGTCTACACCCTTGACTTGCGAACTCGCGACTTGCGGTAGCAAATGTAAATTTACAATTAATTTAATTTTTTTTGACGTTCATAAGTGTAGGTAATTGTTTACCTTAGGGACTACTTTTAATAATTAAATTTTAAGGTTAGTTATTAGGTATATTTTTATGTATTATGTTATTTGTAATAAAAACACACACATAGATATATATTGTTTACCTATATGAATAAAGACATTATGATTTTTTGATTTAGTACACTTTGAGTACGTATAGAATATCAATGCAATGTGTCGTAGAAAAAGTAAAGGATCGGCTAGTAATACATGTCAATACGACCAGCCCTTCGCTGAATTTGGTCAAAAGGAAGAAGCTGGCCATCGACCACAGACTGATTTTACAGGCTTAAAGCCAAGCCAAGACAGAAAGTATTTTACAATAGAGTTGCACAAGCTTTTTCCTTATATGACTAATCATATAAATAATTAATTAAATTAAGAATCGTTTCTCATATTTATTATTATAGTGAAACTAAAGTAATAAGTACAAAATTGTCGATAGCTATTTGTGGTTTATGGTACGTTTAAAACTATTTTGCAAGTCCCAATCAATTTGATATGGAAAATAATTTCGGCTAAGGACAAGAACTATAAATAACTTGCCGTAATGTTAAATTAAAAAATGTATGTAAAAAACAATTACAGAAAAATCTAGGTCATCTAGATAAATTAAAAACGACCATGCCAATCAGGCTCAGTAGTTTAAAATATTTTAGCCAATTATTATTTCATATTGCAAGTGCCAAAAACAAGCAATTAATTAAAATAATTAATGTTATGAATAAAATAATTCGAATAGCTTTAAATAAATATTCTGTAGATTTTCGTAATTATAACTTGTTTTACGAAATGCCTTCAATACAAATATGGGTATTTCAAAGACACATTGGCGTCATAAATAACGTTCTTCCGTAAGTAGCTTTCCAACAACGATGCTTTCTCCAGGAATCAAACTTAGGATCTCCGGCTTCTACCTGCGTTGCCAAGTAAACCGTATATGTACTATTAAAACCGAGTACAACTCCACGTTTTTGTTTGGTAAGAAATATTACACAATTTCTTCATACATTATAGTGTAAATGTACGTTGGTAAATAAACATTCAAAAACAACATCGTGACTATAGTAAATCCCTTTATAAGATTAGATTATTTATAATTTGTTTATATTTCGCGATTGAGTTAACACATATACGGCCTATATCGTTTGGTGATAAAGAAAAATCTACAATTTGTATTTTACATTGAAAAACGTATATACGAGTATATAAGTAATATTTTTTTCTCTTCTCCAGAATGTGACATTCATCTGGAGGTTCACATCCCGCGTGTACATAAATTAACTCTCGTTTAATACTCTTAGTAACACAAGATCAATCAATACAAATAATTAATATTGTTATTTCATACTTAATATTACTTAGTTAATTATTTAATAATGTTTTTTAATCTTTGTTTTGTCTTTGAAACTTCTAGAGAAAATATTTTTAATACACCAGTCAGTTCAATATTTAGGTAGTCTTGCTAAACAGGGTTTCTTTACAACAAGTGTTCGTGCGTTCAGTCGAATCAGTTAATACATACAACAACATATAAAAGGTCAACTATCACAACGTGACCAGAAGCTTTCATCGGAAAACTCCAATTTCATATAACCTTCAGCCAGATTGGTTTAAAAATAACTATGGAAATTCCCTTACGTTATACATTAAACAGATGTTATGAACTATTCATGTACCAGTGAATAAAAAATATTTATTACATCTTTTAGTAGCATATTATAGCTTTTAAGTAGTATAACATTTAGTCTATGAAAAGAGATTTATACATTTGACCACAGGTAATACTTTATGTGACCATACAATAAATTTAAAGATATACAAAACTTGGTCATCCATATCCTCAAGCCCTTTTCACTAGTCTATACAGTCCCCGCTATGGTTTACTATTTAAACTTATTGTATGAAAATAAAAATAATATGTATATGTATTTTACTCGAGTTCTCTGTGAATTGGTTTTGATTCTCTTACTCATGTTGTAAAGATCATTCTTTTGTTTTAATTCATTACGTTTACACTCATGTTATTAAATACAAATATTTAATAAGTTATGTGTTTGTCTAACATTGAAATCAAACTTTGTTACGTATAATAAATTGAAACAAAAAATACTACAATACATCTGCGTTTAGTATTGTCCGTCATAGTTGTTTAAGATTAATATAATAATTACTTACATATCGCAATCAGTTTTTTTCCTAATAAATCCACTTCAAAACCGAAGAAGATAATTTGAAATTACTATAGCAAGATAAGTTATAATATATAATAATCTTTCCTTTTTATTATAACAGGAGGCAAATGGGCAGGCGCCTCAGCTGATATTAATTGATAGAACTCACATTGCGATCGCCAGTGCGTTGCCGGCCTTTAAGACTTGTTACCGTCATTTCTTGTTTACTACTCCATATGGGGCCAAATTTGATATTATAGAGCTTTTCTCATCTTATGATAGCACAGATAATATATTTCTGAAACAGTATACCACGAATTGCTTCTATTTCGTGTTAACTGCGTCATTTAAATTAACGAGCTCTATTCGGAAGAGAATAAAAATAACACTTCTGCTGGCGTCTGAACAAAATACAGTGATTCAACATTACTTAGAATCACTCGACAGTCGATACCATATTGCGTTTATTAACTGAATAACATCCCGTAAATAAGATGTGAAACTAATACACAACTTGCTATTGTATGACGTGGATGTAGTATTGAATTTTATCAAAAAGTATTTATGCGTCTTTAACCAAGATGGAGTTTTTACTTGTTCTTTATAATATACCTTACTAATTATTAGTTGGATATCGTTTCCAAGAGTTTCAATAAGACACATTTAATAAACATTGTCTAGATCAGTGTTTCTCAACGTTGGACCCACACCCCATAGGGGGGTAATTTAATGGGTAATGGGAGCCCCGAAATTCGAAAATTTATTAAAATTATTTGGAATTAAAAACTTTAATTTTTCATGGTTTTGAAAATTTACTTACTGTGTTTTGATAACAATATTCAAGTATTTTTACCTAAATCCTATCATTAAATTTCTTAAATAAACTTTTTTTTTAATTATGTAGGCATACCCATTCTAGATAATCAAATCCTTTTATCAATAGTTTACTAATCAAAGTAATGTATATAATATTACCTGTATACAACAGTAATTATAAAAAAAGTCACGTTATGAATTACGATCACATAATTTCCATTCATTAAAAAACCGATATTTCGCCAAAAATGACGCCAATTAAAACTCTTCAACTGTTAAATATAGGACATAACGCGACAATAATGTAAGATTCCGATTTATGTCGGATGTATGTATATCAATAATTAATTTACAACACACAAATATGTGTATTATTCTTTACTATCATAGAAATAATGACAAATAGAAAGTTAAATCAAATTTTAACATTTAGTTTGGCCTGTGGCAGTTTAAGGCTCGCAGCAGTTCCTCGCTGTATTCAGACACTAATTCGTTGAGCGAGGAAAGCGCCAGCTCTGAGGAAGCCCGTGCATTTGAATCCCACCCAAGAGTCGCTACTCCAAAGGGAACAAAATCAAAGTTTGAGTAGATATCTTATATATTGGAGCCGTTTATTATTTTCCGCCGGCTCTACTAATGTACATTCTCTTTCTACATGCAGCGTGTTATGTTATCATCTTTAAATTGAATTTTTACCTTTTCATCGTCGCTGGCATCTCCGACGTCGAGGTGCTTGGCGTCGGCGCCGCCCGAGCCATTGGTATCGGGCGCGCCGGCCGCCGCGCTCCACGGGGACGCAATGGTGCCGGCCGCGAGCGCGCCGCTCGCTGTAACAAAAAAAATTACATCAATAAAATAAATCACCAAATCAAGTGCCTATCAACTTTATTTCCTACTGTCAACTCTGAAACTTGTACTGCTCCGGTTTAAACCTGATTTAAATTAATCATAATCTTTCGAAATGTAGCACACGTGCCTTCAAGTTTTTGCAATTCCAATAGTATACAGATTAAAAGTCGGACATGAAAAATATTTTACATAGTCAAGATCTTTGACAGATGTATGATGAAATAAATTTATAATTTATTTATTCATGTTCACCACAACAGTTCTACAGTATGTTACAAGCTATCTATTCTAAAAAAATCACGACAATTACGGTGAACATAATTTTACAAAAACATATGAACATTACATAATTTAATATAAGCCATTAATCAAACACTAATAATGTAAAGACGAAGTCAAAAGTAATAACAGTAGTTCTCTATTGACGTCAAACTCTGTTTACAAATTCGGAAGCACATTGTAAACTTCGTAGCGTATTGTGGCATACTAATAATAGTAAATGTTGCTGAAAATGCAGTAGCATTGTTTAGATATTAAAAATCGTAAGGAAATCATTTTTACGGTTCATGGTCATGTTTTAAATAAAAGAATATACATTCAAAATGCAAAATGTACCGACTTACGCAATGTAAGCCTTTTAACAAGTACCGTAAACAAAAGAGGAAATTTTAATAATAGGAAGCATTTATCTTTAGTACAAAACCAGTTGATCTTTACAAATATTGTCCAATATAGCTTTAATCCTTTAAATAACACGAATACAACCGAGACATTTAATTGGAACGATATCAAATCTTAATGTAAATCTATATATCAAAGGTACAGCTCATTTACAGTTTTTCCAGACTTTTATTACCGGCCATAAACCAAGAAAAACGCTCAAGGATATCCATTCGAAATTTTCATAATACCAAATAAATAAGCTTTGTAATAAGAACCCTGGAGGTCGTAGGAATTCTTGAAATTTTCATATTTACCGTTACAAACATGCAGGTAAGAAATGTTAACAATATAAATATAATATCAAAACGAAGAATTTCGTTATGAAGATCGGATCGGCGAAGAGAGTAAAAGTATGCAGTCTCGCGACGAGCCGCGCCGTGTCGCACTCTAAGATAAATTTTCCTGTATATTTTAGATTTATTCTTCGTCTTTATAAAGGTACGAAAATATATTTCTAAGAAATTAAACTTCTTTTATTTAGCATGAGCCTTCAACTTCGAATTGAATTGATAACAAAATACATAACACTGCAAGACAACTTATGTGAACGAAAAACATATTATTATTATTCAATTTACTTAAAAATTTCTAATCGAAAACCTTTGTTAAGATTTTATTAGTCTCTTGATATTGTGACCTTATCTATTTTTATATATATGTATATTAATTGATTCAGAAAACGTATAACATTACTATAAATCATATTAAACTTTGAAGTAGATTAAACTTAAAAACATTAACCCTGCTGCTATTAATAATTCAAGTGTCATGTGGATGACATTTTTTTTAATTTAATGACAATATTTATTGTAAAGTATTAATTTATAAATCAATCATATTTCTCACGGTATTGACGGAACAACTCAAAACATTGTCGATTGCTCATGTTTTATTGCTTTTATAAATTATTGTTAGAGTTATACAATTATAACCTTTTATGGTATAGTTTATTCATTGAATCAATGTGCATTTATGGAAATGCATTAATTTCTTTGTTTACTGTATTGCAACTGGGCCTTTGAGAGGAAATTTATTTAATATAAACTACGGACTGTTTTCGATAAATGTATGAATAATATATGAAACCGGACAGCGCGTTGAAACAGAAGTGTAAATGTAAGATTTGAATGATGCACCTATCGACTCATAGTACATATAAGTTTAAAAAAAATTGTAATGTCATAGTACTGGTTTGCTATTAAAAAGCAAAAACGACCAAGATTTAAAAAACAACCTAATTAAATCTCTAGACGACGCCATCAATTGATGAATTAAAATAATCTACAAATAAACATGACCAAAACTAACATAATCCATTTTCAGACATATAACTCTAAAACACAAATAGAATGTAGAATAAACGAGTGTGTATATAGTTATAATTAATTTAAATAAAAATGTGTATGTAAAGATACTTGCATGTTTCTTTATGACATGCTAGATGGCGTTTACAGCCATCGCGGTTGGAAAAAGCAGTTAGTTTGAAGTTTGACAGAAGTAAAAGTCATTCAATATTTTTTAATTGTGAGGTTATTGTAAAAAGCTTAAAAAGGGATTGATAATTTTAATAATAGACTTTTAATGTCGTTTCTTTATTTTCAGGTAGGATATTGTTATTTAAGTTAAAGATTATGTAATTAGTATAGCGTGTAAGTACTAAAATAAATATCTTTATTTTCAGAGTAACACAATTATTGTTTATTTGAATTTTATGAATTCCATATAAAATAAGATATATAATCTTATATGTATCTTTAAAAAATTACAATTATTGCTTGTCATTGCTACCCAGTGCGATACGAATCTTTAAAGTTTTTTACGTTAATTAATATTATTACGTAAATTATCTTATATAATCTACACTTTTGATAATGGTTTGAACACAGGTTCTAGTAGTTTCTGTAAATAAATAGTGTCTGAATCCAGTGAAATGCAATTATTACAGCATACAAAGCCAAGTTATGAGACTTATAAGCTCGAGTGCGTTCAATTAGTACAATCGAGAGAGTAATTCGTGAACGCGGCTGACAAAGGGCGCTGCAATAATTAAAATAATAAAGCATCGTCCCCCTCATTGCTGAATGCTGATATGACAAGTGTCCCCGGTAAGGGTAGCCGGTTTGAGCCCTTATTAATTTTATTTAGATGAAATTAATTAAATTATATTTATTATTGGCGAGCAACTATTGATGTGACCACCATTATGACATTATATACGAGTTTTAAGAGATAATTTGTTTTGACTAGACCAATTTCAAACACTCTACATTATACTAGAGTAAAACAGGCTATGGAAAACAAATTTTTAACATATTCATATTTATACAAATCTTAAACTTTTGATTTCTGTAATTTATAACAGGAAGATATGTTAGGAATTTCATGAATTTAATTGTCATTAAAATATGTAGTGTCAAAAATTAATACAACAACTACGTACGTGTCATTTTATTTACGATTTGTCATTTGAGATTTCAATAAATTACTTTGCATAAAATATTAAATACTAAGTAGTACATATTCCATCAATTCTCTTAACAAAATTTTAATTTTAAAAATATAATTTTGTAACAGGTGATTCCCCCTTCACTCTCTCAATTGGTCTCAATCGCTCGTTTCGACAAAATCGCTGCACAGCTTCGTGACGCTAATATTATTTATTATTATTATTATTATTGCGTTTCACCCGTAAAAATTTTACCCTGATGCGTCTAAAGAAGTTTCACATCAAAAAGTTCCGCTTTGTGAAGGAGAGGCCTTTTTTTAGTTGGTCCATTTTAGGACGTAGGCCTCCTCCAACTCCACTGGTCTTTTTTGAGCCAACCTCATTGATGTCGTCAGTCCACCTAGTCGTGTAAATATCATATTAAGGTTTTTTTATTGAATATAATTTATATAGTTTAAGACATTATGCATATTATAAAAACGTCAAACGTTGTGGATACATAAAAGTGCAATGGACTTATAAGCAAAAAACAATGGATAAACGCGAATAAAACAGCATTATGCTATCAAGTCGGTTCAAGCTAATCTTGGAATTAATTCGATTAGTAGTGTCTAAGACGTCATAGCTTTATTCCATTAATAACCTGTGCATCAAGGATTCTTTGAGATTGTAGTTAAATGAACACTTGTGCGTTGAAATAGTGGGGGCGGAGCAAATAGCTCGCTATAACTCAGATGGTAATATTGTCAATAATGTTCGTTTAAGCCTGCAACGAAAAGTGAAATCAAGATTAAATTAGACATTTCAGTAACACAGGGTTTTTTTTAAATAGCCATCTGCGGTAGGGCAGTGTTTTTGGATGCTCGGTGCTTTACTGACATACAATTTTCAAAAAATCTGTGCCATACTGAATAAAATAAGATATGGAATACCACAGATTCACTAACAAAACAAATTTCATGCTAACATTGTATCTGTTATCTGTTAAATTTCATATTTATTTATAAGTCCTAAAAAACGTGTATGCATACAATTTTACACATATATACATCTATTAAAACATTAGTAAGCTAGAAAGGAAAAAAATAAACAAGCAACGACATTAAATAAATATTTTATTTTATTTTATTTAAATAAATAAAATAAAATAAAATATTTTTTTAATATAACCTTATACTTCAACGAATTCATACTAATCTAGAATAAGTATGGGTTTAATAAAACTATATACAGATCTTATTGTTTATGACACGTAAGTTCACGTGTCTATGATACTATTATGACTACTGAACATAACTATTTAATACACGATTAACTAATATCAAACCTATGATACTATCGTAATGTCTTCATAGTGTTTAGTATTAAGTATATGGAGTTTATAAAGTGATGAAACGTTTAACTTGGTATAGTCGAAATGCCATCTAAACGTACCTTTGACCGAGCTAAAGTGCCACTCCCTTAGTCCTTAGTTATAGTTATATAGACTTCAGTAAATGTTAGTATACTTGACTAATACAAAAGCCTTATTTCAGATACTACAAACAGATGTTCCATTTCAAACATTTTATTAAAAGCTTTAGTATCAGTATGCTTTTGTGCCAGTCTATATTCCCTTGTATGTGACATATCATAGTTTAAATTGAGTTAATATTTAATACCAATTTTAGGTACATGTATTTCATTAATTCTAGGCGCATTCACTACATCAATTACGTCATAAATTGTTTGTTATATTTGAAGACGTAAGTACAAAGTTAACATTGAATTTATTTTTTAATTATTAAAAGAATATTTCTAATTTAGACCATCTGGCATTTGAACATGTCGTGCCTTTAAGCCTGTTTGCCCCTTGCATTTGGATTCACGATTTACCCAACCGTACCAGAACCGAATATTTCCACCAGATTAATGGTTTTCTGATGCAAATAGGATTAAATAAATTCAAATTAAACTTATTATCACAGTTTGTGGAATCTTAGGAATTTTTTACACCTATTGTTATGAAAAATTACGGCCCCTTATTGCGTATAGATTGATAAGCTGAAAAAGCGTTACGAACACACGCGATAGCCTAAACGGCACTAAATTACCGGAATAATTCCGTACTTTGGTATTAAATGCATTCCACTAAATCGCGTGTTTCAAACGAAGGACGTATGTGCTTTTAATACACTTAAAAATCGCTACAATTCTAGCTTTTTGTTTGCATGCACTATAACTGTCCTTTAATTGACCAAAAGACTTGTAGACGTGATTAATCATCCCATTAAAATTTAATTAAATTTTGTGCATTTTGTATGCTACTTGCATAAAATAAACTTATTTCGTTGGTAGCCCATAGATATCTTCTATACTGTGTGTACTAGACAATCCAATAGTTGGTAGCCTCTTCAAGGTATAAAATCTGTGAGGTTGGCAAAGTATTAATATCGTCCTTTAAAACACGATATTAAAATATCTGTTTTGTTAAACTAGAAACTGTATTTTTTCCATATAACTCTTTACATAAACTTACATGTTAGCGTTTAATATACTCATATTAGAAAAAGTACATGTATTTTCCTAAGTAAATGACTTGGATATAAATTAATAAAAATTTTAGTACTACATTATAGTAAAAAATAATACAACAATGACACCCACACATCAAATCTTCCGTTTTATAAAGACTATTTACTCATACTTACCGTTCTACCTCAGGGGTCAATACTCGTACAGGTATTATAGTATAGTTTCATAAACCGCGTTGTAAAACGCACTATTAAAAACTCGGTGAACTTATATAGTTAAAACACCTTGTTAAGGGCAAAACAAATAATACTCTACATGTATTACAATAATTACGTGTTGTTCGTTGACATTAAAGGTTGTGGTTTGTGGTGGTCACTGCCACACAATGAAGGCTGGTGTAAATATAAAATGATAATAGGCGCTAATTTATTGACTAGTATAAAAATGTTTTGCATACTGGTTTTAAAAATATAAGCGTGGAGGTAAAAATATGAAATAAGGTTGCTTAATTTAATAAAGTGTGACGAATCTTTTAAAAACAACCATTGATAATTGTGGAAATTCTGTTTAGGCTAAATTCTCCTTTTGGTAACGTTATGAAGCTAAAATGAAATGAATGAAATCCAATACTTATTTAATTTTATTCGATTACAATCCTAAAAAACTTTAAATGATATTTGTATATGGAAAGGATTTTAGCTTTAAGATTTGGTCCGGTATAAACAATGTCCACTGATCATGTTTTCAATGAATAGCTGACATAAAAGGAGTTGCAGGTGCGTTTCCTTTCATTTTGGCAAAGTGGTTGGGTAAGTTATACCAAATTCTTATCCTAATATGCGAAGACATACCAAATATTCAATTTGGTAAGAGTAAGTACTTTTTAATTAGAGTCGCCTAAAAAACCTAAATTGATATTTTATATCCAATCAAACATGCGTAGAATACCTAATTTGGCGTCAGTAACTGTCGAAGTAGCTATCAGAGTTAGGTGGGCGAGTACTAAGTACTAAGGATGGTCATCAGTACATTGGTACATTAAATCGGGTAGATATTAATATAAATAATTATAATAAATCATTCAACTTTGTTGCGCCACCGAATTGTTTTAACTGGTTTAAAATCTTGCTCTCCTTTATTAAATAAAGAAATTTTATTTGTTAAACTCGTTTGGCCATAATAATAATCTTAAAACACCTAGTGTTTTTAATTGTAAAACCAAATTTGGTAGAAGGCCGACGTAACACAAAAATGTAACGAAAATGGGCCAAGGTTTTAACTTTTACATATGATACCTGGTATAAATACATATATTTTTGAAGGATTCAATATTAATAAACGCAATTGTAAGTTATTAATCGTCAAAGGGTATGATTATCACTCCTAAGATAACGCAAATCTATTGAATTTTTCCTCTTAACTTTTTTATTAAGTTCATTTCTGTGTCAAGAGAAGAATTTGCTTTGTGGCTACCACGTGTGACTCTCATCTCTGAAACGTTTCGAACAGCTGTGCACCAATTGACTTCCTGTATTTGTATACTTTCAATATTGGCTCGTACGATAGAGTGTAACATCATCTACATGTGTCATCATCACCTACTTACCTAGTAGAAAAAACAAATGTTCACGAAACAAATACGTAAAGTCTAGACGTAAAAGGTTATAGCGCCATAATACGTGTCGGACTTCTGTAGTACGATATAGTATCTGCAGATTCGAGCTTTATATCTGTGTACCAGGCGTTGCAGAATCCGTCTAGAGAACATTATTATTACACTAAAAAAGTTGCTTTATGGGGTTGCATTGATTCCCCTATCAGATTAACAACCAATCATGGTTTGTATGCATTTTGTTACCCCAAGTTAGTAGTGCATGAAACTTGATATATTTCTTTAGCACCACATCTTAATCGTGGTTTGTATTTTTAAAGTCACAAGCCTTTAAAAATACTTAAGGTTTATTAACAATGTAATGTTGTATCTGTCCTTCTTTGACGGTCATGTTTCCCCGAGTCTACAATACTATTCAAGAGCAAAGTACTTTTTACCACGTGTCCCGACAAATCAAATCATTTATTCCAATTAGACCACCAAAAATGGCACTTTTGAAAGTTAAATAAAATATAAAGATAATTCTAGTTGCCACTTCCAAAAGGTAGTTTTGTGTGGAGAAGAATGGGCAAGAAACTGTATAAAATTTGAATAATTTACAAATATCAAAACCGTATTATACATTAGAGTAATAAAAAAAATTTAAACAGTGTGTGAGATGAAAATGAAAAATTACAGTTTGTAGTAATATAAAACAAAAATATGTAAAATTAGATCAGCAAGTAATTGATTTTGTCAAGGCTCTATGATTGTTCTATGCAGCAGGACCAGCATGTTTCCAAGCATTGAATTGAGCGCTTTTTATATGGGGTATTTGTGCAGGGCAAATTCAACCCCTCAGTGCATTAACAAAAATGGCCAATACCAAGGGGGAAATGTAGAAATAATACACGTATGGTGGGTGGTCACCTGTCCTGCGCACCAAAGTATGTTAATTAATTTTCGGTTGACCGTTCAACGCTCGAATCGGCCCTGCGGTTTGCCCACGCTTTCATATAACAAAGGGCCGCTTAATGTTCACTAATAACTAGATTGTTAGGAATACATCATTTTAATCATGCTTATATCAGTGTTAAATCTTATGTACAACTTTTTATCGTTCTAATAATACGGTGTTATAGAAGAATATTATAATTAAAAACGAATTAAATATTTTATTGGTATATACTGTTTTTTTGAAGTAAAGTTGACAATAAAAAAGTCAAAAGTTTTATGTCCGGAGTCTATATTATCAGTCGTAATTGCTACGAGTCGTAGATTAGTCGATCAAATGCGTAACACTATAACAATTTTGGCGTTTTTTTGGAATGGGCTTTTATCACTCGAAAGCCGTCTAGCAGGTACTGCCGATAATAAAGATGGCTCGCGAGTGCGTTAAAAAATCGTTATGAAACTCTTCTGAAACTTTAATTTCAAAAGGATATGTATCGATAGAATCGATTGCATTAACTGATTGAGTCTTCTCTTTTAAAAGGTAGTTGACGATGAAAATACGTAATAAATACCGTTGAACTAAAATAACAGCTAAAAGCAAATCAATAACGCACGTGACTTGAATAGGAACCCCACTCTATTCATTATTCAACGGCATAACTGTTCGGTCTACTCGATAATATGACGATCTAATTCTCTTAGTATCCAATATGATCGAGAAAACGCCCCAGGCTAGGAAGGGGTTGTTTCAATCATTTAAAAATCAATGTAGCTGTAAAATGAATTTCAGATATCGGATATGATATTTATTCTCTCGAATGACTTTATTACACGATGTTTTTTTTTATGGAGCTGCGAACCCATCTCTGACTTTTGATTATGAGGGAACTTGTTTTGCTTTATTTATTTGTTAATTCATTCATTTTTTCATCATTTTTTTTTACATTATGTTTCTTACGTTTTCAGTTTTATACATTTATATTTACTTAACATTTTACATTTCCTAGTTTTCTTTATTTAAATTCTATTTTTTCTTAGTTTATTTGTATTCATATTGGTTTACATATTGGTAATTTGTACACATAATAACTTTACATTTATTTTACAGTTTACTTTCGCTAATATTTTTATTTATTAAAAAAAAATTTACATTAAAAAAAAATGTAATTAATTATTACACGATGTCAGGATATTTATCTTCGGGATATCACATTCAAAAAGCTTCATTAATATTTTTCTTTGATTTTCCCAATTTCTTTATTATCAACATACTATTATAAGTTAGTAAGTTTTGTTGTATTTCACAAAAACTTAAACTTTAAAAATAAACTTTTTTAAATTAAGTAAAATGTAATTGGAAGTTTCTATGTATGGTAGAGTTTCATCAGAATTTGTTTAATGACAGCGAAAATGTATCAAACAAATCACTTAACAAATGTATTAAAAATACATACAATTTGGACTCGACTTTTTCACTTTCATCTCAAACAACTGACTAAAAACAACACATTAACATATATGTAACGATATACAATAATGCCGATAAAGACAAAATAAACAGTTATAAAAAGTTGAAAAAATATATGAATTAAAAATTTAATAAACCAAAACCTGACTGAATAATTGATAATAACATTTCATTACCAGTATCGTGATGTTTAGGAAAGCAGAATTGTTTTTATTGAAACCCGAGTATTTCAACCATTTGTATTCTATATAAATAAAAATGAATCGCAAAATAACGGCAAAACTCGACGACGACTGAAGGTTTTAATGGAGAAAAAATTTAGGAAAAACCATAGATACAAAATATTAAGGCGAAATGGTTCGCGGACGTAGCTAGTTTAAAACAAAAAACACACGATAATTTAAATATCGCATAACAATTGCATCTGCATTCGTTAGAAGCGTGCTTAAGATGAAAGATGTTTATCTGTGTGAATGTTTACTAACTCGTAACAATACCGTACTATGGCGGATGGCCTACCACACAATACGTACGCACGTGTATCGAGAATTGAACGTCAGCGAGATATCAATAACATAATGAGCTGTAAAGAGTTATATTATCCTTGTTTGATGATACTTTACCATTATACTATTATGTTATTTTCAAAATAAATTTACGAGATATATATATATATGGTAGGATACGTAATAAAGGCTCTTACTAGAAGAGGGCTATTCGTGCAATCTACAAATATAGGCAATCTATGAGAGATAAATTCACGGAAATTAATATACCCATCCCTCGCAGTATATTCCTGAAAATATTATATATGTAAACAAAAATAGTGATGAGTTTACTAGAAAAATATACGCACAATGTTAATACTTGGAATAAACGAAGGCTGCAATTTCCCGGTACACGACTATCTAAAAATAGTAATTCTTTTTTGGGAAAATGGATAATCTATTTTAGTAAAATCCCAGAGGCTATTTTATCTCTGCCTTTTAATAAATTTAAGAAATGTATCAAAGAAAAGCTGTGTAAAAAGGCTTATTATAATGTTAATGATTATCTAGTTGATAAAAGGGCCTGGGACTGGTGCTAAACAGGCTATTTTTAAATCTCAGACTGACACAGTCAGTGTTCTTGGTGCTTACAATAAATAATTTTACTATCTACCAACATCTTATAAAAATCCAACTAAAATTAATTTATTTTTATTCCTTGCATTATTAATAATAATAATAATAAAGTTTTTTCTTGTTTTATTGCTAGGTATTATAGTACATAGTTTAATGAAGTCTAGAACTGTATTTTCTAGATACTAGTATATACGCTGTTGTATTAAGACATTTCAATATATTAAATTGGCCTGCATCACTTCAAATATTCCCCCTTATAATGGTTATTTACTGGCAATACTTAAATTCATTATAGCGATGCTTATACCGGGCAAGAAAAGTATATGGCATTACCAGAATAAGTCTTGTATGACAAATCAAATCGTTGTAGTATAGGGGCATGTGTCGACGCCAATCTTGACATGACATGTATAACAACTCAACCTTTTAAATCTTTCGTCTCTTCGTTGTAAAGATTCATAAGTGTTATTATGAATTCTATGAATACTAGCCAAGTGTTCGGCTGTTAATCCTAGTCATGGGTTTAAATCCTGATTGTGCATCACCTTTACATTAATTAGAGTTTCTGGTCATCTAATAATAAAAAATCGGGTTTGTAACACTTATAACTCGAGAATGGCTCGACCGATTTTCATTTATCGTTTCCTGTATTTGTCTCAAAATAACTAAAAATATTAAGATAATAACAAAATGTTCATGTTTCGTAACTGTCAAACATTTAATGTTCATACCGGCCACACGGTAAACTCTTCCCTCAAATTAAAGAATGTATTTAAATATAGGTTTCGAATCGACAACATAAATCCACAATATTCGGATAATGGCGTACCTATTTTACAATTAATAAATGTAAAAAAAATGTGTTTCTTAATAAGGCAGTGAAATTAAGATTTATTGTATCACTACATAGTATAAAACAAAGTCGCTTTCTCTGTCCCTATGTCCCTTTGTATGCTTAAATCTTTGAAACTACGCAACGGATTTTGATGCATGATGATTTTTTTAATAGATAGAGTGATTCAAGAGGAAGGTTTATGTGTATAATAACATCCATTAAATAGTAGAGAAGTACTGTTATTTTTGAGGTTTCTAATGTGATGTCGTAAATAACTACATTTTTTCGGCTTACAATGCAAGCAAAGGTCTACAGAAAAGTCCGTGATGGTATATGTCGCGTATATTATCGGAGCTTTCCAGCGACGGAAATAACAATACATAATAAAACCTGCTTTTCATCAGCATTGCACCCGTGCGAAGCTGGGGCAGGTCACTAGTTACTTTATAAAACCATAAATTAAGCCAATCATTAACACGACATTCGTTGACTATTAGACGAAGTTCGCCGTGTCAGCTAGTTTGATATATTAATGCTTTATGCTATAAATGATGTTCTAATTTACTTATTTGCTAACACCCGAACCAATTAATTAATCCACAATCTCAGATTGTTTTCAATCGACCGTGGCAGTCGATCTGTCTCCTATCCGCATCCCAATAACGAAACCCTACGAAGACAATCCATTTTTGGCGACGGATAGAATGCAATCTCTTCGCTCTTTACACTCATATTTCAAAATCAATATAAACAAAATAAAAGTAAATAAAACCATACAAACAATACTAAAATATACATGTTTAAAAAATATCAAATAAAATTAAATGAAAATCTTAAAATAGGATATTGGCACAGTTGAACTGTTATTTTCATATAAAGGTCTATCCACATACACCGATCCGACCTATAGATAGCTTGTATTGACAGATGCCGTTTACTATCCGTCGATTGGTTATTGGCACACTTTTATCAATATTTAGTTAAGATGTGCACGTGTGAATGGCGGACGTGATTAAAAATGCGGTTCCTTTAAACCCATTCTAATGAGCCATTAGAGAAATCCGATCCCTATCGCTTCCCTATTTTTTGTGGACACTGCCAATTTTTCTAACGATCATCATGGGAGCGTCTGACTCACGGCTACTCATGCCAAGACGACAAAGCTGTATCTAATATTGATATACAAAAAGCGACCCAATGTCTCCAAGCGAAAGTCTAGAAACGTGTGCTCTAAACCTACAGAATGAATCATACATCCAGCTGCGAATTCAAACTCGGATTGCACTTCTATAGTCGACTCGACTTACCAACGTAATAAACAATACTCACATAGCATACATTTTCACACGCTTCACTTTTTGAATTTAAAAATCGAACTCTAAAAACACTTTGCGCTAAATCGAAGCGATCGAGTTCCAATAGACCAAATCGAGTGTAACAAAGTGAATTTTATGAGATTGGTCAATGACCGATTGAAAGATACAAAAAGTAGAGCCTTGAATTTCAAACGCGCGATTATTAACAATTTCAGCTATTTCGTATTGGAGATTCGTGTAGTAATACAATTTAAAAAAGGAAATATTATGTTTAGGGAATTGTTTTATCTTATCTTAATATATATAAATCTCCTGTCACGAAGTTTGTTCGCGATGGACTCCTAAACTACTTAACCGATTTTAAATTAAATTGGCACACCGTGTGCAGTCTGGTCCAACTTGAGAGATAGAATAGTTTAGATATTTAATTATAGTCGCAATTTTTTTAAATAAAATTGATTATTTGTCTATCATTAATTGACAGTTACAATTATCGCTTAACTCCGAAAGATTCTAACAGATGTCGATACTTTTCGACTGGATTAAGTGAGTAATCAATAGATAGCACTGCTATGGTAAACCGACAAACGTGTCATAGAAGCTACAATTCAATATCACGATTACCACGTGTTATTGAGGCTTAAGTATAAATTAAATTTATTTTGTGAAACGAAGTTCGCGGGGGCAGCTAGTATATTATAAGATCTGATTCTGAGAACTACTCGACGTTTACAATACACTATTTGAAATCTGTTTTAATATTATATTGATTCATTACCAGACGTTCGTCGTCGTATGTATAGAACCCGCTAACTTAAAAAAAATCTATGAAAAACGAAATGTATCATGTTATCAGCATGATGGTCTGCAGGTACTTTGTATCTAATACAAAATATTGTTGGTCCACGTTTATTTTATAATAATTATTTATTTCTTGATGTATTGAGCCCTGCATCAGGATACTGTGACTTCCCAGATTATTGTGTTGCAATATTGATAATGAATTATAATAAATTGAATAAATAAAAAAAATAAATCAAATTAGAGTATTTTGGGATAAAGTAATATATAATTTTTCAGTGTTGGCCTAGTGGGCTGTGCGTGCGACTTGCATCCCCAAGGTCGTAAGTTAGATCCCGGCTGAGCACAAAAAGACTTCTATATGCGCATTTAACATTCGCTCGAACGGTGAAGGAAAACATCGTGAGAAAACCGCGCCTTAGAACTCAGTCAAGGCATGTGTCACAGGAGGCTGATCACCTATTAGATTAACAAATGATGATGAAATAGTTACAGAAAGCTGAGATCCAGACCTAGTAAGGCGCCACTGATTTATGTTTAGTATAAATTTACAATATTATAATTATTTTATTCCATATAATCAAGTTTGAAAGCCCTATATTTTATTAAACATTGTTTGTGAGATTGTACATGTGAGGACAAATGAAGAAAGTAATAATATTGCATGATTTTGGCTGGCTAACGTCGTCGACACGTACTAGCTTATTTGATAGGACGACTTTAGTTATTGAAACAAATTGAATACTTCGGTTTCAAATGTCCATAATACTGACCTGATAAGGCTTTATCTTATGATTTTTATTTAAATGTTGTAGACATGTTCTTTAATAGTGTGGAACATTTTGTTGATCATGAATAGTTCGTAGCGCATGCGACACCTTGGGCAACATTTTTGTAGTTTTAGTAGGGATCCTATATTAATCAGTGATAATGTAGCATTCAAATGACGAAGTAATTCTAATATCGTTCCAGAACTTACCACTATAATACAAACCGTTCCTCTTTATGATATTACTAGGAATATATTAATACTAGTATATAAAACAGCATAAATATTGACTATTGTAGTTTAAAAAATAAATAAAATAAAATACGTTTATTTTGGAACATAAGATCATCTAGGTATCACTTATTCCACGTCAATCAATTCGACACTGTAGGCATCCCTATACAGTAAAGAAATTGAAATTAGAACGATACAACACTATGAAATGGAAGAATCCATGGAATGAACACGTGGAGTGGAGGCCCAGCTTGAATACTAAAAATAAATTATAGGACATAATTCACAGTGATTGATCATAGAATCTATTAATAACCGATTCAAGCAATAACAGGAATTCTGATTAGCTTAAAGGAATAAACACAAACGTGTGCGGATTGATAAATTAAACGATATCAAATTTTAGAAGAAATATGAAAGAAAACCTGTGCTGTGTGTAATGTTTAGAATAAAGTTTTGGTCTGAAAATATGTTTAATAAGCAATGGTGACCTAGTGGCTTCAGCGTGTAACTATCATGCCGTCGGTCGTAGTTTCGATGCTCGGCTGTGAACCAATGGACTTTCTTTCTTTGTCCGGCTTGTTTTACACTCAAAAAGACGACGACGTGTTAGGCGCAGGAGGCTGATCTTACTTTTTAGGTTATGAAATTATCATGTAACAGATACAGAAATCTGAGACTCTAAAAGGTTGTAGCGCTACTTCTTTATATACACAAGTATCACTTATTCCATGTCATTTAATTTGAAACTTTTGGCATCTCTATTCATCGGCAAAGAAGACAGAGGGCCGAGAGAAAAAGCCGGCGGTTAAAAACTGTCAATACTCTATTAAAAAATCAAATAATCAAACAACACTTATATTAAAACAAATATCGCAAATTAATTAGAAGGAGCCTGTCTAGCACAAGTCCCAGGCCCTTTTATCAACTAGATAATCGTTAACTTTATGGTAAGCCTTTTCACACACATTTTCTTTAATACATTTCTTAAATTGTAGAGCAGGGATAAAAGAGCCTCTGTGACTTTATTAGAGTTTCCCTTTTCACAAAAACGAATACTTCAACAAAACAATATACAGCGAATGAAATATTTTATGCATACAGTACATCAGAGTATTTTGTAAAACGGATGTAGAGATCAGTTTGGTAAATGGAGGCGACAGCGCGAAACAGTACACAGATAAGAACCACCGACAACTTACCACGCTGTTATGTTCGTATTCCAGAACGTGTAACACATTAACAATTTCAAAACCTGTCAAATAATTTTTGGCTAGTTAGGCTTTTTAAATAACGTGCGATGTTGTGAACCCCTGACGGAAACGCAGCTCCTTAAGACCAGACAGCAGCCCTTCCCTAGTACATATTGTACCGCTAAAAGACATCAACCATTTTGGAACATGCAGTGTATTCAGTTTCTGTGTTTAAATGTTTTATACAAAAATGTATTCGCTGCTTCCGTACTTAACCAAATCTAGTTTCTTAAATCAGAATTAAAGTTACATCAATAAATTCAAATTTATTATTTACGTAATTACTTTTACATTTTAGTAATATTCCAAAATCGGCATAGGCTCGCTCAATGAAATTTAAAACAAACTGAGCGTAACGCGAACAGCGTGAAATCTTTCACAAATAAAAAGTCATTAACATGAAATTAAGCAAGCTATAAAACACTAATTAACTCTTACATACAGAGTTACTGAACAGTAGAAACATCTTGAATCGTTACGGTGGACGAGCGTGACGTAAACGATACGATAGCGGAGCACCACGCTACACTACATTGGCTATCTAGGTCCGGTCTTTTCCCAATGAATATTGGTAATTGATCGATAATTAAACGTTTTTTGTCAAAGACGTTGATCTTTTCACAACACCTTTCTAGTAGAGACAATGGTTTAAAGCGTGAAGACAGAAATAACATGGTTAGGGGATAAATTAAATAAATGATTCCACTACTCTCCTATATGACATTAGTGTCGTTCTAATTTTGAAATCTGTTCTATTAAAAAAAATTTTTATTGTCATCATTTTTGAAAAGTCATCGGTCTGAATGTTACAACAAAAGCCTATTTTTTAAACCAATATACCATCATTCAAATTCTATAATGCATCATAATGTTCAACCTGCAGACCATTAGAAGATCTCGATATTCAAGACTACAAGTTGCAACACAAGACTTACATTCATAAAACTCCTTAAGCATTCATTGCATAAATATGTATAGAATTCCAAAAACTCGACCCATTGAATATTTGAACTTTAATATTCCTGTGTCGTTGTCACTACGTGATCTGAACCCTTTCCTCGTGGTTCAATATCACACTGTGCCTCAAAAACAATGAATTCATGACCAACTTCCAGCGAGAATCGACCAACAGAATACAGAACACTTTTAATGAAAGTAATTGATACTCAATGAAATTTTGATACACCTTTTGTATATTTGATAACAATAATTATTTAGCTGCCGTTTTAGCTTATGCGCTAATCGTTAATGTGAAGTGTGTAATAAAAAATATTTTTAGCTAAAAGCTGATCTAGTACACCTATGCATTATATTATTTTTATACAATTATAGTAGTCATAGAATTTTAGATTAAACTTGTTTAAAGAAAGATTTGTCTTTCAAATCTTTATCAGCGCAAAATTTCATTCCAGCTAGCCTTCTCTTGAGGTCTATTATTTATCAAGATTACACGACACTTTTAAAGTCAGTTAAAAGGAAGGCTAACGGAAAGAGTAACCTGACAGTAGATCTTAGAATTTCTACGTATATGTTCGAATAAATACTTCACAAAGCCACAAAGACGGCAAACGTTTTTTTAATTCGCATTTAATTGAAATCCAAATGGCGCTGTCCAATCACGTTTTCCACACGTAAAAGGAAATTGTACATATAGTTTACCTTATAGAAACCATATAATTGACATAGTTAAAGCCGAGCCAGGACATTACTCTGCACTCCTACATGTCCCACATAAATAGCCCGCATTAGATTATTAATTAGATTTATTGATCACTACCTGTTTTAACGACAGCGCATATATTTAATATTATGTTACCTGTCATGATTCAACATGGAAATGTTTGAGTTGAGCGGAGGTTCTTGATTCGTATTGGAGAATTATAAGCACACAATCAGGAAAGGATGTGTATATAAGTTGCTTATTAAATGTCGAAATTCAAGTAGGGGAAAATATTTTTGGTAAAAGGTAATATTTACAACCGACTGAACGATTTTAGCAATTATTATAAGTAATGGTTTATATTTACGAACTGAAATTAGTTGTGAAAGAAAGATGAATTTTCATATATTGATAGAGACGTTGTTGTGGCAATTTTTACTTACGACCTTTTCATCAAAGATCTTTACTCGGAACTTTAAATGTCTAATGGTAATAGAACCAAGACTTTGGGCTAAGTATAACTGCAGTCTCAAAAACCTATTGGATGATCTCGTATTTCTATTATTCCCGACCTGCACCAACGAAGTTTCTATCACATTTCGTACGGCGAAGAAAACCTATTGGGGGCCATCCCGTGTGGCATAGACCCGAAGAGTCGACGCCGTGTGTCATGCACATTTACCGTTTTGATATAACCAAATGATCACAAAACAGACACAGACAGCAGAGGCCTACATAAGTCAGCCTAGCCTCTGTTGCTTTCGCATGTTTAATTACAGCTTTTTATATAGCAGACACGTTAAGCACATAATATGACTAAGGATGTAATAACGTACAAAGACATGTAATTACTGGAGCACATGGCCGTAATCCAATTAAGCAAAGCCGGTACACCTAGTTTCATTATGGTTACCGGTATATAATGAAGGGAATCTGAGTGCCTTAGAGATGTAGGTGCGCTGATAATCGAATTAATTCGAAGCCGACGAGGGCTTAACTTAGTTTATGAGTATGCTCTTAGGTGCAACAAGTTTGCATCTTGAGTGCTTTGAAATCGGTTAAGCCAAATCGCACCGTAACGTACTTCATGATTAACCTGTATAGTGAAAGTTATTGCTATTGCGGACTTGTTTTGTTTGGCATTTTACGCTAGATTAGATTTACAACGTGTGTAATCTGTAGTTTAACTCACTTTAAATCAATGTTGCGGTCACATATCTGAGTGATTGAGTGATCTGAGTGAGTATACACCAGAGCGCGAACTTCCAAAATCTTAGCGCTATCTTTTTTACATAATAGGACAGACTTTTGGTCACAATCGCACCTTGATTTATCTGACATGCGGCCTATCGTAGTTACTTGGCTGACTTGGAGATCTATCCATGCATCCATCTCCAAGAGATGCCTATTGATCCCTAAAGATAAAAGGGAATTTTTCGCTGTTCTTATAAGAAACGACGATATCTGCAGCACTGGATATGTCAACAACGAAGTGGTGAAACTCCAGCGAGTGTTGTTCGAATAAGGATGGAAACAGTTGTGTTATTTCAAGGAGAATTTAAACGTAGATAGCATTCTCGAACTCAGAGATTACTTTAAAACTTAATTGTATGGATGAGACATATGTGGTAATTAATATATATAAGTTTATAGCGATAAAAAAGAGTGGCAGAGAGTTTATTGCCAGTTCTTCTCTTCCGTTCTACGCCCTTAATTTGAGAACTGGCAGTAAATGTAAAATTATATTAATTTATTGTATTTCTCTTTTTTTTTTGACGTTCATAAGTGTATATTATATTACCTATATGAATAATGTTTTTTTGACTTTGACTTTTAACATCAATGAACCTTAAAACATAAAAACTAAAATATATTTATAAAAGAAGTCCTTTCAGGCTAGGTTCCGAAGATACTGGCAGCGTTCCCCCTTTGAGTAGCTAGATTATTTCTTTGTCCGAGGTAGCTGCCAGCTCTTGGGTCTCCTGTGATGTCGACTAACCTTTTTGATATTTTCCTAAAAAGCGTTATCGCGCTAGGACCTCACGGACCAAGGGTCTCGATACCAAATGGTACAAAATTGCAAGCTTTAGTATTTTCAGCCGCATCACCAGTTCTGTTGTTGGTAAGCAAGGTGTGGTGAATCCAATTTGAACCAAAATACAGATATTTCACTTACATATAGATACCGACAATTCTTTAAACATTCGCCAAAATATATTGACTTCGTATATAAAATTTTCATCCAGAACCTGCTTATGTAAACCCACTGATGTCATGCCGTCACGGATGTATGTCATGAAGGGCCATAAAATAATCGCAATTAGCACTAACGGTCGTGGTTCCCTGAGGACCAGCTGCCTTACAATTGCAGCGGACAATTCGCGTTCATTGACCAACTACTAGATAGCGATCTGGTTTGTCTTGGTAAACGGTAAATGGCAATTTAATAAATTGTATGATACCGTCTTAGTACTAAGGATTGGGGTCTTAGATATGATTCAAAATACTGTTGTATAAAAACTTATTTTAAATCACTTTTTGATATTGATTGATAAGAAACTAATTTCTACATGTTTAGTACCAATTGGTTACTCTTATATTTATTGATTGACGTTCTCCACATTTTTATAGAGCACAGGGCAAACAGGCAGGTCGCTCATCTGATGTTAAGTGATACCGCCGGCCATGGACACTGAATGCCTGAGGACACTCTCACTATATTCCATTATATAAAATGCTATATCTTGAGTATATCTTACGGGCTATCATTTTTTTAAATAATAACAATTTTGAGAAACTTTTCATCACAAAAAAAGAGAGTGTCTACTGATGTACAACGCGCGCTTGGCGTATGAAAAATAAATAATAAATTATTAGTAAATACTATCACGGTCGTATATGCAATTGATTTAATAAAAACCCTAAAATAATATTTATTTATTAACACTATTTAATTGTACTGTTACGAAACACGTGTTCTTAATATAAAAATACTAGAATATACAACTTGAACCTAGTTATTATCGATTTTCATGCCACCTAGAACTAACTTCACGATGTCGAATTTAGGTATCGGTGTGCGCGCGCATCGTACAAATTCACTCTCATAATTTTTCTCCATCGCGCCAAAAGAAGTATAGCATCAAAAATAAAATATAACACTTAAAATTTTAGATTTAATTAGCAATTAATTGCTTAACAAAAATTACTAGTAAAATGGTAATATTTTTCTTCATACACGATTATTACAATTATAACAGTTGGCTGTAATTATTGCCTATATAAGTTAAGTTAAACGTTCGGTGGCCGACAATTGCATGAATAATGATTCTCACAGTAATTACTTAGCATTTTATATATCTCAGTATCGTATATAATTGGATCGCAATGCGTATATCTATGCGGAAGAACGCGGGCAGAGTCCGGTTACATTCTATGTCTAATTCTAAGAAAAGCATGGGAATCGGTAGGTGGATCTTGATAAACAAGTGACATGATCTTGATTAACAGTTTCAAGATTATAAAAGAAAACATTCATACAGATTCAGATTCGTTTATTCAGATATTATTATAGAAAATCATTTACTGATAGAGCACAAATCATTGTTTTTAATTTTTTTTTATTATTTATTAGTTATGATGTCATGTGGATCTCGCTGTCATGGATGCAGCTGCTTACAAACGTTGGGTAAAAGAAAAAACTTGGTGATTAAAGAGTGGCGGAGAGTTCATTGCCAGTTCTTCTCTTTCGTAAAATTAGTAGTATATTTCTTTTTTCACGTTTATAAGTGTACATTGTTACCTACATAAATATATGACTTTTGGCTTTGACTTTTAATGCTATATGCATTGGTAAAGCGAGCAATTCTGAAAACATTTGAGCACAGAAGTCTGTTTCTGAAACTATACGAAAAAATATGAAGGGAATACCACGTACTCCATTACACGTATTGGTTTTTTAAAGTCGGTTAAAAATAATTAAAACATAGTATTGGGGTTAAGCAATGTTTTTTGTACGGAACAAGACTGCTTTCACGAAACTAACATAAATGAAATACCTTTATTACAAACAATAAAATATATTCTTTCATAAGCGACTCTCACAGTAACGGGAAATTATTTTGCAAAAGCCTGACATTTTTAAGGCTAATTAGCCCAAATTGCTTATATTTATAGTTTATGACATAAAAAATGGGATTTATAATTACTTTTTGGATTGACTGACTCGCCACATTTATTTTGTTTGTATTTTATAATTAGCGTACCTTTTTAATAGTAGCATAAGAAACATTTTGATATGCTACCCCATAGAGTCCCCTGTTTTCCTGAATAAAAAGAACTAGTATTTGAAAATATTTAGTAGTCGTTAATGTAATAATAATACATTAAACATTCAAACAATGCTTGTATCAACATTGATTTGTTTTAATAAATCATTTATTAAAATTATAAATGAATTATTACTGGTCTACACAGATTCTAGTTTGATCAGTACATCGGCTCATATTAAATTATGTTACGGAACCGAATCAGTGTTGGCCTGACTTAAGAGAGCCTTTTAAACGTGAGGTGGTATTTGAGTCACGGTTGAAAGCCATTGGATTTTTCTTTCGTTCGCTTCGACACTTGCTCGTCGAAGGAAAATATCGTTTAGCCAATCTTAGACCCAAACGATGGCATGTGTCAGGCACCGATGGCAACAAGGCACTTTGTGGAACCCTGTCCCTGAAGTATTTCTAAACCAATTCGACTTACGGTCCTTCAAGAAAAGAGCGTACGAATTATGAAAAAGCCAACAACGCACAAATCTGAGCACCAGACCAAATGGGTTATAACGCCACTGTGGTTTGAGGGACAGAAGCGGTATCCCTTATGGTAAATACATTTAAACGTATTTAAGTCTCAAACAGCCATTACTTAGTAAATTACACAAAGCGACACAATCGTAACAAGCGATTTTGTAACTGCGATCGTATCTCGACAAATAAAACCTTCTAAATCCGATGTTAGCCAGCGTTTATATCTGTTAAGTGAAAAGCGAGAACAAAGGCGTAGTTTGGCGCTGTTTAGTATGCATTTGGAAAGGTAGAGGCGAGAGCAATAAGTTTAAGTCGCTATTTGCATAGATTGTACGAAGCAAGCCGCTTCGTTCGGTGATTTACAGACTCGGCGCGTGGGCGACGCGACCCGCCGACACTAAACTGCTGAGCCACAGTACAATGATTTTACAACAGACTAGTTCAACATTATTTTTTTAAATATAACATGGGTCTAACAGGCAGGAGCCTCCCCTGATGTTAAGTGATACATGGATACTAAATTCCAGAGGGCTTGCGTTGCCGGCCTTAATGTTTTGTGCTTAATTATCTTAACATTTTTATAACTTAAATAATTTAAAACATGACATTCAGTGATTTTATGTAATCGTGGCCAGCAGAGATCTTAACGTAAAATTATTTATTTACTTTATTGCAAGAAATATAGTGCAATTAAAATAATTAAAATAATTAAATAATAGTGAGCAACAGTCGTATCGCTTTTGAGCGATCTCTTCCATGCAGTAAGGTCAAATAGTATTGTAAGGAAAAAAAATATAAAAAAACAACACAAACACAAGAAATGCACTAAATAAGACATACTTTTGATTTAATACGTTATATGTATTTGTGATGTATATGTCGAACATCATTCATATTACCAGAAATACCTTGGAGAATAAATAAAATCAAGAATACTATTTAGTTAGTTATGAACGATAATGTTTTAAAGAAAAAAAAACTTAGTATATAATTTTAACTTCATATTCGAGAATTTTCTTTCCTCTACTACAAGTTCTATGTGCTAAGCAAGTTGTTGTTTCGCTAATAGTTGTGACCTATTATTACATTACAAAACGCGGCTTGCAGACATTTACTCTTCGAAAAGCTGAAAATAAAATTCAAATACGCAAATATAATCTAAAATGTATACTACGTCAATAATGTCACAAGCGCACGTCACTTTAAGGAAAATAAAGGAAAACATTTCAGAGGAAACAAGAAGATACAAAGAAATCTGTCAGAATTTTCCTTCCCTAATTATTATAGCATTGTACAACCCATCAATGAACTCTAGTTCACTAATCATTTACACACACAACAGTTTACGCCCCAAAGTCGAGCAATAAACAGTACCTACCTACCATCATTTTCTCGAAAGAGTTAAGGCCATTTTCGACCTTAATAACTTCGTTGTGGATTAAGGAGAAGCCCGAATTTTAGTAAAAAGTTCAGAATTCTGAATCAAAAGTATATCGTATTAAAAAAATCGGTTGTTTGTAAAGTCGGTTTACTGACGATAGTTGAACGTGACAACGTCATAAGAAAATACTGATGGAATGGTTGCATTTTTCAAAGGAAAATTTTAATTTTATTTGTTAGATATTTTGTATGGAAATAGAGGAGGTAAATGGAAATCACAATTGAATTGATCAAGTTAGATTTATGTGTACGCATAAATACAATTATGTCAATTTTGCATTTCAAGCCTTAAATGGAACGCCTCAGAGCGAGGTAACGCCGCATGTATCATGTTTTTTCGTGCGTGTAGCCGGCTCCATTGAATTATAAGACGTTGTCACATCAAATATATTTTATAAGATCATTAGAAGGCGTGGCGAAAAATCGCAAAAATAATTGTGTATTATATTGCGAGCCGTGACAATCCCACGTAAACAAACTATTGATAGTAAAAAGGCTATTAAAAATTGCATTCGCTTAACAACCACTGTAACGAGTAACGACATGGTTGGTATTCGCAAAATGCTGCCGGCCACGATTAGCAGAATTCCACTCCGCAAAAGAACATGCAGCTAAAAAAGCTTGCGACATATATGCAGTCTTGATTCGCCGTATATGTATATGATTGGTTTGCCCGATGCCATCTACTCAGCGATAATGCTCTTTTTATGTTGTGTTTTTTAATTGCCAGTTTTATACCTAACACTGCGCCTAAACAAACACATAGGATATCAACACTAGTGTTATAGTGAAGTCTTTGAAAAACACAAAATATATATTTTGGTCACATACACAGGGATTACTACGTATGTTGGTATGACTCTTAGGTTCCAAAAACTAGCACACGCACACATATAACACCTAACATATACTTATACACACACACCCATTCACATATACGTCATGTATTTTATGACATGTGTTTGATTAGCTGTAACACAAAATGACTTTTTCTTACACAACATTGTTTTAAACATAGCTCTTAATGAGGGACCAAGGATAAATGGATTTTGTCACAAACATTATGATGATTTCTGTCATGACTATTTTTTTTTATTATTATTAATGAATATTATTATATGTAGCATCTACTCAGGCGTACGAATAAGAGCATACAATGTGGTACTTCATAGTTTTATTAGATTAATATTCTTACGCGAAATCGCGAGGAAATAGTTATAATTGAAAAATAATTTCCATAGATCTCTTAAGAATGAGGAAATTGCGAAATGGATTTAATTGAAACGTTAAGCAATTGGTTAATACAATTGGTTATATTAGAAAATGTCATTGTATTGCCACACAATCCACTATGCGGGTTATTATAATCTCAGTAACTGTTTTTCATGTTTGCATAACTATACAAACGTAATCTAACAAAATACAGCACTATTTAATTATCTGGGAACAATGTTTTTTTTTTCTTTAAGTTTTTTGTAAGCTAAGGCTTAAGGGACCGTTTAAGTATACGGTAATTATTTACTTTTTCATATTACCCACACATTGTCTATGCTTGAAAACGATATGCATTTTCGAGGTGTCCTACAAAAACATAAGTAATACGTAGTAGAAAGTGTCATTTATATAAAATATTTTTTTAATGAACGAATTTTGTCTTTGAAGACCACATAAGTGAAGTTTATGTTAGTCATTTACTTTCACTATTTCTAGTGATATCATATGTTTCAGATTATTTAATAAGTATATAATATATTTCTAATAACATTGATCAAGTAAATTATTTAAACTTGACTAAGTGACGTTTATTTTAAAAGTCAACAAATATGCTATGAAGAGATAAAAGTGTTAGTATAATTATACCAGTTTAATACGAACTATAATTATGCGAATATTATTTCATTTATTTAAAATGGCCACATATCTACTTACATACAAATAAAATAACTAAAAACAGTCCAAGAAAGTACAACTATTGTTAAAGTTATAATAGACAAAAAAACTGTGAAGTGTGTCTGTGTTGTGCCTGACGTGTTACCTCTTGGCGCCTTGCATAGCAACCGGTGCGTGGGTGATCTGTAGACTTTTAATTCTATTCAACTAAATGTACATAATAGTGCAGGTCACGTGTACATGCGTCAGTACGCGGTGGGGTGACGTAAAGTTGTGTATACAGTACCTTTCCATCTTTGTTATTATCATGCGTGAAGTTACAAGTTATGTTATTTTCATACACGTGCAAAATGATTTACGCTGACATAGTATTAAGAAATCATTCAGTTCTGGAAGTCCAAATTTGTTACTAATTAAATGGTTATAATATTTGTTTCAATAGTATTGTTTGATGATTTGCTTTTGCCTACAGGTTCGAATTTAATGACGTATGATGGAATAATTGATACCTTGATGATCTTATGTTCCAAAATAAACGTATTTTAATTTATTTTTACCCAACTATGTAATAAATAACAAAAATAGGTAGGCTTGTTTAGGCGATCCTAAACAAGCCTACTATGGTTACATTAATACAAACCACATCTAAAGTAACATTTTGTGATATATTATATTATTTTGTAAAATAAAGAGAAAAAAAACTCAGTTTTGTATCGCGGAGCCCGGACATACAATGACCACTATTTAAGCCTTGACTTGTCAAAGCAAAATATGCATAAAAGGAGTATGAATATCCATAACGCTAAATCACCTGCATCATCATCACACACCATTACAAAAGACATCCGAATAAGGTATTACATAGTTAAAAATGTTTAATGTTTTATTTAATTTTTCCTTTTGTAAATCATCATTCCATCGTTGGCCATATTTTAAGTATAATTGTTATATATATACAATTTTAGTTAGATAGGATTACGATTTAAATAAATAAAAACGTTGCTGTAATGTCACTTAATTCCAAAAATGAGTAAAGGTGATTTAGATAATCGGTTTTTCCAACAGTCTAGAAAATTCGCTTTATTTCTAACGTAACATTTTCCGATTTTCGTGTGCTCTTGACAAGCTTCAATCATCTAAAATGTTTCAGTGGTCACGGGCTCGTTGCCAACAGCAATCCAGTTCTCGCACCATTTCCGCGACGCTACGAATGACAAGTCGTTACACGACAATCTAATAATAATTTAAATATTGTTGCTTAGTTGATTTGATTTAAATTAGTCTTAGGGTCTGTTTCACAATGTCCGGATAAGTTCCAAATAAGCTTTATTACTTATTGGTAGGAAAGTGTTTATAGTGTTTCACGACTGTCACATAGCGCTATTCGTCATGAAACGCGAAGTTTCTTATTCGGAACTTATATCTTCCAAATAATTTATATATTGCATAGCTATTTGGTACTTTATCCATACATTGTGAATTAATATAAAACTTTTATATAATTTAATTAATGGTTATAATTATTGTTTTACATTATGATTTATTATAATTGCAGCTAAGTTTCATCATCGGACGTCGAGGCAGAATACGAAATTTCACCCGTATCACCTCGACGTCCACCGTTCCACAACTGCGCTTTTTTCTAGGCAGTTTTTGCCACGCACCACCACTTTGTGGAACCAGCTGCCAACTGATGTATTTCCGAACCAATTCGACTTAGGGTCCTTCAAGAAAAGAGCGTACCAATTCTTAAAAGGCCGGCAACGCACTCGCGAGCTCTCTGGCATTGAGAGTGTCCATGGTATCACTTAACATCGGATGAGCCTCCTGCCCGTTTGCCCCCTGTTCTATAAATTTTTTTTTTAAAGGTACATGTAAAACCATCTGTATTACATACATATTAAAATATGTATTTCTTTCCTTAAATTAAAATACATATAATAAGTGTGTATGAATCTTGAGAGTTCCAACTGTCCTAAAACTCTTCAAACATTGACAATCGTGACTAAGAAAGCTTAATTTAGTAATCCTTTAATCCTTATATTTGTAACAATATGACTCATTAATAATAACATCATAAGACCACAAAACATGACGTTAATTTATTATAACTAGGTCAAAATAATCACGCATCGAATTGGTTTTTTACTCACCAATACATGGATAATAGATTTGAACTCTCACCTATAAATTAAACTATATTAACCGTACATACTCAAATGGTAGATTAATAGTTATATATATCTAAAGAACAACAAGAGTTACTGAGTTGTTTTTCTTCTAATTTACCAGGACACAGAAGAGTGCTTAGATCGAGTACAGTCCCATATACCCCTGTTGATAATGTTGCGGCTTTGGTACAAGAATGCTCTTGATTTGTTCAATAGACTTACATTTTTTTATCAGTGACCGATACGATTTCAGCAAGGGGTGATACATTTCCACAGTTTTCGAAAGGACAAACAAAATTTTAAAATAGAAAAGATAGTAACGTTTACTATGTTTCCTCAAACCTTGGGAAACCTTCAGAAAAAAACTTACACCAAGCTAAGCGGATGCTGAGGACATCAAAATCTTTTATACGTTGGTTGAGATTTTGGAACAGGTTCACCTCACTTCCAGGTTGCAGACCGTTTAGTAATTCAAATGAAGCAAAGTTGTCGAGCGAGTTTCGTATGAATGAAGACCTTCATTCATGATCTATCTTTGAGTTAGAACAGTAATAAATACTAAGTTCGTGTTAAATGTGGGTAACATGACATTAGTACAAAGGGCGCAGGCGTCCAAGTTGTCAAACGAGAAGTTTTTATCGGTCGGCCTGTCGGCGTTGAATAGAAATGAGCCTTGAATAATGCATGTATGTCTCCCTCCCCCCCGATTTGCTTCGATGTTGCCACAACACGATCTACAACTGGTTCCTTTACCGTTGTAAATAGATTTCACAGATTTGTTGCAGATTTATTGCTAAGAGTTTAATTCGTTTAATTAAATAAGCAAATTTTATTCGAGTCTTTGAAATTTTTCATATTTTATCGGTTTAATTGGAGTGTGCACAGTAATCAACTGCATTTCGTGAAGATTAAAGTCTATAAATAAGAAAATCAGTGGCGCTACAACCTATTTTAGGTGTTGGCCTCAGATTTCTGAATCTGTTTTATGATCATTTTTAATAATGCTAATAGACACACGTCGTCGACTTTTTGTGTTTAAGACATGTCGGTTTCCTCACGAAGCTTTCCTTCACAGTTCGAGCAAATGTTAAATGCGCACATAGAAAGAAAGTCGCGGATCGAACCTAAGACATCAGGTATGAGAGTCGCACGCTGAAGCCACTAGGCCAACACTGCTCAAAAAAAGCCTATAAATATAAAGTTTAATATGGTAACCATGGTAACTCATTATATCTTTTGTCTATGGTATATCTAAAAGTTCAAGTATTAGGTCTTTGGCGCTTTATACATTTGGGATAAATTTCATAATGCTACAAGGCAATTTCTAATGACTCAAGGTACGTACAAAATAGTAATTAGTTCTGAAAAATATTAATTTAGTGGGAAGTCGTTTAAAAAAATAATTAATTTAGCACTAAGTAGTTCTAATAAATAGTAAATTTAGTAGTATAGTATATATAGTAGTAATGTTCTAAAAAATAATTCGTTTCGTAGTCATTAGTTCTCAAACAGAAGTAAATTTCTACGTTCTACATCTGTTTAATAATTCACTATTAAATTATAATAATAAAAAACTCCACTGATAAGGTAAGTCTAATTACAATATTATCTTAATGATATTTCTCGTAATTAATATGATGAATTGTAAACATTAGTGAATTGTATATACATAATTCATTAATATTAAACACGTAATAGTAAATTATTCAATAAATTCACACATAAATTGGGGCTACTGGTGCGATCTTAAATTTCGGAATAATGCTTAGGGCACATATATTAAAATATTATTGTATACGTATAGTCAAAAAAAATGTTTACAGAACAAACAAATATTTCTTGATTTTAATTACAATTATTATTAAGATTAGACTAATATGAAATAATTAAGAAGTTATTAAATAATAATAGTTATATTTAATCGCTAATTAAAATTTTATTTTCTTTGAAGCACTCATAAAATCAAATATAGCAACAAAACACGTGTCGGGCGTCGGTAAGTAACGGAACATTAACAGATTGCAATCAAAATGCATATGAATTGCCCCATTTACGGCTTAACTCTATTTTCATTCGCAATAGTACTTTCCATTTTAATTAAGCAAATTTTCCGATACCAAGCCTATTATACCGTTACGATTATTTAAGTTATACTTCTTTTGGAGATGGAGAAAAATGATGAGAGTGAATTTTTACGATGCGCGCGTATACCGACACCTGAATTCGACATCGTAAAGTTAGTAGGTGGCATGGAAATCGATAACTATGTTCAACTTGTATATTCTAGTATTTTTATATTTAGAACAAGTGTTTCGTAACAGTACAATTAAACAGTGTGAATAAATAAATTATTTTGGAGTTTTTAAATCAATTTAATATACGACGGTGATAGTATTTACTAATAATTTCTTTATTGAAATAAAATCATTTTGATTTATTTTAATATTTATCGTTAATCACTACTGCATCTTAGTTATTTTTTTCCATACGCCAAAGAAGTATAACTTCTAACGCGTGTACATAAGTACGCACACTCTCTTTTTAAAGTTTTTTTATGCAGTAGAACTTCCTAATAGGGCCAAAAATTTTCATATATTTCTGTTGGTGCAAGTGATTGTCTCACGTTTGGATCTGGCGTTTATTTAGGTCCAAGGCGGGGCATCAGAATCAAGACTTAGCGCGAACTATGACTTCCGTTTGCCAAAATCCAATACATTTTTGTCATATTGGAGTCAGACCTGGCCGCATTTCTAAATTTCAACCTGTGGCGATATAATTCCTTTCGAACGAACCCAATTGCGTCCAATAATTTTATTTATCTGAACCGGGCCTTAAATGATAATAGCAAACTTCTCTCGTAATGCATTTCTCATACAATATGGACCAAGATCTTGAACTTCGTTTAAACATTTACGTATTCATTAGAATACACGTAACAATACATGTGAATTGCGTTAAACGCTGTTATGAAGTGCGAACTATTAATAGTTTATGTTTATAACAAATGAAATGTAAAGTTTGTTTTGTTTAATAATTGTTACGATTGAAAATGTGCTTTAAATGAATGTCATGTTTGCCTCAAGTGCTCGTCACATTAAAAATTGTATTTTGTGTTTGTTTTTACCATTGTATCAATGTGCCGAGCGTTGGCAAACTTTATCAATAAAAAAAAACACTAAACGTAAACTGAGCGGCGGCACTATATAAAACTTCTTTATTAATTTTAATTAATGAACAATCGCAAAAATCGCACACACTGCCAGAAGGATCGGAAGTAAATTGGCGGGATTTTAAGAATTGGTAGATACGCTCTTTTCGTGAAAGACGATAGTTAATAATAGGAAGATACTAAAATCTGTGACCTTATAAAGATTGTACCAAGCCTTTTTTTAATAAAACTTTATTTCTGTTTACTTATAAGTGTTTAACATATCTTTAAACCACTTAACCCATATCAATACCTGACACATTGGGCCTGCATATTTAAAAAGGCGATTTTGTCCAATTTCGTGCGAAGTTTTTAATATCTCAAAGCCAGCAAAGAGTTGATACACTATCTCCTCTCACACAGCGCTTAAAATTATTTCCCAAAAGCTAATGTTTCAGTCACGACTCGCTTATAAAAGTCTCGACATCGTGAATATACCGTTACATTAATTAAGTTTATACACAAACTAATTTGAGAAATGTCGCGAACATATAATATAAAATATATTTTAATAAATTGCCTAAACAACTTTCAATATCACTAATATGACCTTTATTGTGAGAGTAATGGATCATGTCGCAAATGTATTGTGCGCGCGCAGAGCTTTTTGTTTCGCGGTGGCATTGTAATCCATTCTCCTAAGAAGACCTTTAAATGTTCTGTACCCTACATAACACATCCGCTATTCTCATCTATATTATTACGATTTTGTATTGGACATCCTAACACGGATTGAAGAAGGAACACGTGTAGCGAGGCGAAGCGTCTTCTGAAGTACAGTTTGTATTTCTGTCACTGTTTCTTCGGCAATGTGCCATCATATCAAAGGCACATTGATTGATCGTTTGTTATAATGATCGTCACAATATTTTCAGTATAGCAGCAGCTAGTCTAGGGCAGGTCAGAATGGGCTATAATAGGGTAGGCCAACTTGATGACACATATAAGTGGTTGTGAAAATAAAAGAAAGTAAGTATATATTTTTATTTTCTTACCAATTATTTGTATTTGTTTGTAACGGTGAAAGAACAATATTTTCATATGACTTATTAAAGGGTAAATTCACTTGTGTTTAAATATATTTCATAATATCTTAATATTATTTTTGACTAACCTTTTTACTAGCTACTCAATAAAGGCTGTTCGCTTTTCCGAATAAAACCTACGTACTAAATAAAAATAAATTTTTAGTTTTTTTTGCAATTTTTCTCTTCATAGAAACCTTTCTCAGAGTTAAATCAATAAAAACAGTTACCCCTATTGGCCCAGCCGTCTTCGAATTTTGCGTTTAGCAACATGTTTTGCGATGAATTTTGATTTAGTTACGTGATGTTTTGTGTGTCATATTCAAATAATGTAATGTTAACGTATACGAGCCGATGTATACGTAACGTGATCAGACGTCCTGTTTTGAACGAGACAGTCCCTTTTTCCAATTACGAGTCCCAGTGTCCCCGAAATGGACCGTGTGACGCAAAATTGTCCCGTTTTCAGAAACCGCGCGAAAATTTGAGAAGGAGAATATAATTAAATCTTATTTGAAATCGTCATCTCTTTAAAAAAAATTGTTCTGATAAATATTAATATAAACATTTTGTTTATCTTTATATTTTGTGACTCGTGACTTTTAAGCCAAGTAACCGTTACTAAATAAAATACTTTATAAAGGTGTTTTTTTAAATTCACTATTAATTGACCAAAATTCAAGCAATGTCCCGTTTTGAATCAAAAAATAAATTGTAACATTATATATACTATAAAGTACACATGCCCGATATTGATTTTTTTTTAATAAAGTTTTGTATTATTCTCGTAAACCCTTTATTCATATATGCACTGTATTATGTTTAAGTGCTATATATATTTTCTAGCCTAGATTATTTTCCGCTTCATCAGACCTAATATACTATAGTTAAAGTCTATATTATTTCAAATTGCCCCCAATAATGACAATATATGAGTTTCTTTTAAGACCGAAACGCTAATCTCGTAAATATCAATCGGCATAAATAAAAAAAAATTAAATATCGACTTTATTTCTATTATGTATAGACAAATATTGACTCTGTCAGTAGGTACTAAAATTTGTTCACAGCTGGCAAATCTTATGCAAACAAGTCACCTAGACACGGTGGAAAAAAACGATTTAACGATAATTATAAAAGGTAGATAACAAATAGAATAAAACTTAAAACTAAAATAAAATTTAATGATTTCATATGTGAGAAAGCATTTAAACTAAAAACTTAAGTCACCTTTTGTTAAATATAGAACAATTATATTGTTAAACATAATACAACTAAAACGACAATTAACTTAATATTTCTTTGAAGCGGTAACAGAACGTTTACAATCTTTTGTTACGTCATAAAAGTGGCGTCTGTGACAACAGAACAGTAAAAAATAAGAGGGCTAACAAAGTGGACCGTTAAATAACTGATAAAGATGAATAGCGAGTGATACCAGGTTTAAACGTCTGCACCTCACTCAAAACAGGTAGAGTAAATAGATAGACGCATTCTGATAACATGGTAACATAAACGATCTTAATGAACAGTTGTTTGGTTCTCTTTAAAATAACCAAGACATGTAGGTGGAACAAGCAAGATGAGAGACGCTTAAACGTTACTCTGAAATCAATTATGATATTTAATGATGATCCTCATAAACAATTAAAGCTTATAGATACAAAAAGAAAAGTTACAGTGCGAATAGAACAAGAATAAGCTCGCCCACGCGTCGATGAATCATGCGCGCCGTTGCCGCAACACGACACGAACAGCAAAAACATTACCTACTTTTGAATAAGATCCCTTTCTCTTTCTACACCTCCGAGTGGTGCACGGGGCCATTCATTACGTCAACAAGAAACAAACTCGAAGACAGACCAAAAAATCACACCAACCGCAAATTCTATTTACTTTGTAACAGTTTAAAAGTCGGGCATAAGCGATGTGCAGGGAACAAAAAAAACGAGAGAATTACGTGCGCAAAACGGTGCAAATGTTTAAAATAAAGTCACGAAGTACCGTGAATGTTTTTGTTTATTCGTGAACATGCCAAGTAGCACATAAACGCTTAAAAAGCAGTAAATTAATGATGACAAATAAAACACTTTAAGTACACCACTCTTGGATAATTCATATTGCACCTGCCTTTGAAATTTAATCATATATAATTGAAAAATTATGGTAAATTGTATAAATAAAAAAATACTAATGAGACGTTTGTGTAATCCCTTACTGTATGAGTAATTATAAACAGGTTAAATGCATATTATTGGAAAGTTATAATTAATTTGAACATTAACGTATTGTCGCATAATCATTGAAGTCGAAGCGTGACGAAGTCGGACGAGTGACCCTGAAGTGCGTAGAACGGCCCGTCGCCCGCGCCGCGGTATATACGTAAAAACAGTGACTCACGAAGAAGGAGAGTTAATACCCGCCCTCCTGAGATAGAAAGGGATAAACAATCCAAGGGAACCGGTTTAAGATTTCGAGTTTCAATCCGATATGCTCCTGTCTGTGTCAAGTCAACTTTGAGTAGACCTCTTGCACAAAGACTCGGGATTGATATCTCATTTTTGTACCTTTTATCGACATTTCACGGTCGAATAAGCAATTTCCAACTAATCACAGCCGCTTCCTCAATCAGTTTTTACCAATGTATCGTTAACAAACGCGCATTGTCAATTAGCTAAATAATATCTTATCAGACAAAGATTACCTACTGAACGCTTTCTTTAAGACATGGGTCTTAAGCGGTGATGTCATCCTCCACTCAGTTCTTATCTTGTTGATAACATTGAGAATGTACTGTAACGTTTGGATACGAATCGCACGCGCCGGTACTTAACCAAATTACGCCTATGTCAATAAGCTAAATTGTGTATTTATTGCGCAACATAATCGCGTATTGATACCCAGTTCGCGTGTTTAAAGCCTGAACCACGTTAGCTGAAGAAAGTCTTGTAAGATTATAGGAATTTTCCGATTGGATGGAAACGATCGCATCACGGTGAATCATTACATATTTTTTGCTACTAGCAGAGAAAATCTTGTTAGTTTGTCATAAAATTAAATGAATTCAACATTTGCAATTCAAAAATTAATTACACTCCTTCGTGCATATCCATAACCGGCTCGTGGAGTATTGACATATGCATTAATTAACAAAAGAAATTGTAAACGAGTGGTTGACCTAGAAATACGTTACATAGTATTTGTGTAATTTCTTACACTTAATCTTATCTAATTTCTGTCAAAATATATCAGTTTCACAGATAGTGAAAAGAGAATGGTCAATGACGATAGATATTTGGTATCGGTATATACGGCATGTAAAGAGCATATAACAAAAAGCCCAGATTAAAGGATATGAAAGGAGGGGAATAAGAAGACTAGACGTAAACAGGAAGCGAATGGAGAAAGAAAGCCATGGATAGGAAAAATTTGAATGAAAGAGCCGTGAAGTGGTTCCGATCAATGGCACCTACTGAAAAAGTTATGATTATAACGAGTAACAATAAAAAATATATATTAAAATTTAAACTTAGCATTAATAAAGATGGGAAGTAAACGGGCTTTATTACGGATTTCACAGTAGAATTAGATACCTTGAAACAAAATATAACTATCATTTGATACTTCAAAACAAAACGAAGATTTGCATTTAAACGACTGTGATGGCATTAATAAAGATGGGAAGTAAACGGGCTTTATTACGGATTTCACAGTAGAATTAGATACCTTGAAACAAAATATAACTATCATTTGATACTTCAAAACAAAACGAAGATTTGCATTTAAACGACTGTGATGGCATTAATAAAGATGGGAAGTAAACGGGCTTTATTACGGATTTCACAGTAGAATTAGATACCTTGAAACAAAATATAACTATCATTTGATACTTCAAAACAAAACGAAGATTTGCATTTAAACGACTGTGAAGAAGGAAATAAAAATCTGCACGTGTTGATCAATTCGCCACGTTGTGTTAGCGTTTTATAATCAGCATAAGCTATCAAATTAAAATGTCAAGTAGAAGTAGAACGGTTAGTAAAAGGTGAAAGACGTGAAACAAACACGTTATAAAGGCACAACAAGGTATAATTTTATTGTGGGCAAGTCGTTAAGGCTACTGTAAAGTTGCAGCCGGGAACCGGTTCAACCACTTCTCTGCCGAAACGGCGCCAATCATAGCCAACGCTCCTAACACTAAATATACTTGATAATCTTATTACTTTCTCTGATCATTGTTTGAAATTATATCACCGGTTTTCATCACATTTGGTTTATGGTTATGGTTAACATTTAGAAACTAGATAGCGCTAATTCTGATTCCCGTTCATAGACATAGACATATTATTTATTACAAACAAAACACACACACAGAAATACACAACATAGCAGTTATCAAAGAGAAAAAATTAAATAAAAGATATATTTTTTTTTCTGTTTCCCATTCGGCTCGTCTCAAGCATGTATTGCGTGTGTGCTGTGGCTGTAAATGGCCCTGTCTCAGCATTATGCTGAGGAGCAGAATGTTCCACAGCGCTGGTCATTCTGCCAGAGACCACATCAGCTAGTTTGCTGTCGTTCGTCAAAAATGTTTTGGATATTGAGTTATAGTTCGCTCTGTCTTATGAATGTTTCTATCTTGGGTTTTTCAAGAAAAATTGCTTCTATAACAGTAGGTTGCGTCTAAAAATACCGATGAAATGTGTACCGTCTTTCGTCGAATATTTTAGATTATTAATGTAAAGTAAGCGTCGCGAGACCCAAAAATATATGCAGTAATTTTTATATGACAGCAGAGTAATAAAACGCAAATCCACTTAATGATTCACTGAAGTGTATTGAATTGATGTAAAGCAGAGAATTTATGAGCATCGGTGAGTTGAAAATCGTGCCAAAAGAGCTTCCTTACAATAACACGAATTTGTTGTCACATATCCAAAAAGCAATTGAAATGACAATTTATGGAGGGCTTGCCATTGATTGTTTGCATATAAACTCTTTAATTGAATTTTAAGTAACAATTACATTATAGTTAATCCAAACAAAATAAAACTTATTATCAGGATATTGATCTTTTCCACCTCAAAAAAAATAATTATTTGAAGAAGCGGAAGACTCTGATTTAGTTTAAGCAGTCATTTTAAATTCTCAGTATTATTTGTCGGTTCAAGTGTTAAATTTCAATTGAATTAATTTTTTTTAAATGTATCTTTGTCTAATAATGCTTATTACAAATATATATATAAGTACATATATTATTATACGTGCTTGTTTTCTGTGTTATAATCTGTTTTGGCTTTCTGTATTTTCTTAGTGTTTTATCTTATTATAGGTATAAGCTGTAAGATTACTAATAATTAAATAAATAAATAAAACACTACCACGATTAATACTAATTACATTTTTTGTTACAAGTTCAATTCAATACATATATATATTTTGCATATGAATCGAACTCTTAAATCCTCGCCCTGAAAACACCCCATTAAGATTTTATTTTGCCTCAAAACAGTTCCTTATTTGACCTAGGTAAAGGGGTTAATCGTTTATATACAGAAATGATACATCATTTGCAAACTTGATCAAGCGTGAAATTAAATTGATTATTCAATCATTGGCAAAGCAATGAGTCTTTTTATATGCAAGCCGAAATTATCGCATGCACTAGTGCCAAAGGGATTGATTGATGGGTGATCGCTCATCTGGACGAACACGCGAATATGCTAATTCAGGCAATTTTTAAACTGCAACTTCCCGCCGAGATTGGAGCCACCGAATCAAGTGGCGTGCTTCAAATTGAGAAGAGGGTAATTGCCAAATTGCTTCGGGGCGCGCACCTGCAGGCGCCGTATTCATTCATGAGGCAAAAGCCGAGAACAATCCACGGATAATAACAGTTGGCATTTCTTAGAAACAGTTGATGGAGGCTTTATGTAGGCTGTCCCGCTCACTCGCAGCGCGTTAGAGCGAGAGGCAGGGGGCGTGGCGTGCGGTATTATGTCACGTCGGGTTTGATAGAGGCGTCCGAAGTTGAAGCGTAGCACTTGCATCTGTTGCACTTTCCGAGTTTTCATTAACGTTCATTACGTTTATTTGAAAAGTTCATTTCGTAATTTGATAATCTTAATATCCAACGGTAGATTTTCTGATACATACTTAGAATTTAGTGCACTTTTTGAGATGCCATCTATGTCTAGAATAACAAACTAACTAATAAAAATATATTCCTACGATAAACAACAAATAAAAACCATCAAAGAGCATTTATAAGTTTCAAACAAGAACTCAAAACACGACATATTCCACTTAATTCACTCACGCTCATAATTTAGCAGAACAACCAAAAGTATTTGAATAGAAATGATCGTTTAACGGTACGTGTTCGAATAGTCTGGGAAACAAATTTTGACGTTCAGATACGGTAAGACGTGTGCAAGATTAACGCAGAATTACACACAAATAATTTTATTTATTTTATTTACACTTCCATGCACACAGAAAGGAATCTAAATCACTCCTTTTCGTTTCGTTCCAATAACATATCTCAATCTATTTTTGAACATCTGAGATAGACATCATAATCCAAATATTGATAAAAGTGTGCTAATAACCAATCGACGGATTGTATTAGCCATCTGTCGATACAAGCTATCTATGGTAGTTCGGATCAGTGTATGTTGATAGGTATGAAAATGACAGTTCAACTGTGCCAATATCCTATAATTCCTATCTTAAGATTTTAAACATTTAACAGCAGTTTTTATAATAATTAAAAAGTTATTTGATATATTTTAAACATAGACATGTATATTTAAATATTATTTGTACGGTTTTATTTACTTACTTTATTTATTTAAACTTAAGTAAATATACGGTCGCATTAATATTTTTAAAGAAGTCTTTTAAATATTCCCGTTTTGTCTTTTAGTAAATCCACTTACAAAAATAGTACACAAGAACTGAGTGTCTTCTTCTTAATAGAGACTGTAAGTATTAAACTCTTAATGTTAAATAAAGTAAATTAATTAATGTTAAATGATAATCAGGGCAGAGACGATTTATAAAAAGAAAATCCCGTAAACCAAGATATAAGTGCAAATAAACGAGTATGTTAGCTAAGATCTGGTACTAGTGGTTGTTAATTGGCCAATCAATCGGATCTCCATAAATTAAACCCTCGCAAATGTACACAAATTGCTACCCATTTGTAAGATAGTCAGCGCGAAGTTCCGTAACAAGTTCAATCGACACCACTTTAATCACACTTTCGTTGCAGTAATACAGAAATACGGTACAATTAAACCTCACCTATTTCGAGTGATGTTTTCCAGACCATTGTCACAAAAAGAATTAGACAAGAAGTCCTGGCTGTATGGACTAAAGTCCGTTGCCTTTCCATTAGGGATAAATTGAAGAAAAAAATTACACAAGAAGTGTATACATAGAACTACATAAAATATACTTGAACTTAAAGAATGAAACAAAACATCGCAATTATACATTATAACCATTTTTTTAATGTAAGGCAAACGGTCGCAAGCTCACCAGATGTTAAGTGATACTGCTGCCCATGGACACTCACATCGTCAGAAGGCTCGCATGTGCGTTGCTGGCGTTTTTAGAATTAGTACTCTTTTCTTGAAGTACCCTATGTCGCATTGGTTCGGAAATACTTCAGTGGGCAGCTGGTTCCAGATTGGTAGTGCGCGGCAAAAAATTCCTACAGAAAAGCTGAGTTGTGGACGTCAAGGTGATACGGATTTTGTATTCTGCCTTGACGTCAACGCACAGATATTTTCATAATGTAAATAAGAAAAGAGATAATTAGTATGGATCAAAAATACGTTATTACAATAGGAAGTTACAAGATAAATTATACAGCAAGGACCCGTTTCCCAGGGAGACTTGTCGGTTAATTAAGAAGTGAAAGCCTGAGACGGCTTAAATGTCCCAGTTCCTTTCAATCTATAGATTTTATAAGGTTTAATAAATTTTCTTATAGTCAATTATACTGATCAATCTGTTAATTTTAGACGTTTTAAATTATAAGTTTAACGTGAAGCTAACGAAATTTTAATATTTTTATTAATATTATTAATATGATTTTTACCTTGCCTTATTAACCTCTCTATCTCTAAGGGTCAACTGAACAAGTGTAAAAAAATTAATTTATAAATACTGTCCCTTGGAACAGACGTTTGTACATACATTAGTAACGATGAATTATAAACTTTGGCTTGAATATAATAAAAATTGTAACATTTTGTCATAGACTACATATTGTTCGAGGCTATGTATTATTATATTAATCAAAATGTATATATCCATAAAAACTAAACTTGTAACAAGACTTTTCCTATTAAAAAAAAGTGTATTTTCACTGAGTTATATCGGCTACTACATAATAAATGTCCGTCAGGAAAAGATCATAGGCATAACTAATACATTTTTATAAACATAACTTTTTGAAAAAAATATTAGTCTTACAGCTAGAGCTAGGACAGCCCTCAGAAGTCGACAAAAGTAGGCCGCACTTCTTGCAACACAAAATGCACGTTTTAAGGTAATTGGTAAAATATAAGTATCATCATTGTTTACGTCTTAACTATAATTACAGATATCAATGTGACGTCATAAATCCTTCAGACTAGACTTCTGCTAAATGATAAGATAAAAAAAATGTTTGATAACCGTTACGTTATTCGATTGTAGGCTATGTAATATTTTGTATATTATAACTGTATATTTCATTCATCTGTTTAACATCGTCATTATAACATGAATATAACTGACTTTTTCGTGTGCGTTAAGCACTATGGCTTTTCATGGGTGGTGGCAAAAACACTTGCAAGATCGGCTCACTTATTAAGAATATTTCCAATCCAATACTGGTACTTATTGTATCAATAATTTATGTTCTAGTCCTGATGTAGTGAGGACTGTATTTCAGAAGCCTGTGATTTCCCAGTGTTGTATAATAGCGATTATTTTCGCTACTATAATTTATATAAATATAAAATTAAAAATTGAACCAAATTAAACTATTAAAAGGTAAGTGAATATAAATTTACAGTAATTTTAATAAAGACAATTTAAAAAACCAAGCCAGATTTTATTGTCCTCCCGTAACTATGTCGATACTGATAGGGATATTTATCATCTATAGTTCGTGTGGCATGTAATACTGACAGAATTACGTAGCAGGTGATGAACTTGAAACCAGTGAAGTTTTAATTTTTCTATTTTTCCATATTTTATTACTATATGAAGTACTTTCATACACACGAACGTATCCACAGATTCAGCCATAGTTATAACATATAATTAGACTTGGCTTTGGCAATTTTTGCTATACACTAAGTTCTAATTAAGGCCGTTGGCAACCAAAAACATATCACTATTATCATATTTTGCAATAATTGAAATTCATAATACATACTCCGTCGGCGTTGCTGTATGCCGTGGTTTTTCGGTTTCCGATAAATAATTTGGTATTCTTACCAAGGTTAGCGTAGTATCCCGCTGGGTGCATCATGAGTGTATCGATCACCGTGTTAAACTTTCCATTTGTCACTTACCTGAAATAATATATATTTGTTTAACACTTCGCTGCATACCCGCTCCCATCTATCATAAATAATAAGAAAAAATCTGGTAAAGTGACGAAAGTAAGAAATTATATCTTTCGCGTTTTTAATAAAGAGGTATTATAAAAGTTTAGTTCTTGATATCGTTATTTTAATAGCATTGAATATTATGATTAAATTATTAATTATAATAATTAATAGTATTAAAATAACGAAAAAGTATTAACTATTAATATCAACCAAATATTAACAGTAATTTTGAAATTGGAATTTATTTTTTCTATTTAAAATCGAGACTTTGTAAGACAAAGTATGATATATACAGGCGACATATCATCCAATACGTTTTATATGACAGAAGTCATATGTCTTAGCGCTATGTATCGACTTAGAACTTAACTTACACACAACACACTGAAACAAGGATATAAATTTAAAACTCATAAACGGCTGGATTTTTTTTGTTTGCGTTCAAGTGTATACGAATTCTTCGACGATTTTTTGGTAAAATTGGGCAATTAAGAATACCGGGGGGTCTAGTCAAGACGGCTTAACAGTAGTGTATGTAGAAAGTCGAAAACTTAATTTGTATCAAAATGACAGTACCAACTGTCGACACTAGCTCTCATTTTCATACAAATTTAGTTTTCGACTTTCTACATACACTACTGTTAAGCTGTCTTGACTAGACCCACAGGTCCGCTAGTATTTCTATAACTATGAACCTAGGTAATAATTGTTTATACGTTAATACAAATATGCCTGCTTAAATGCATGTTTAAAAACAAATTCACCTAAACCCAGAAATCCATAATACTCAATGAATAAAAGGTAGACTGGAGATATTTGATCGGACATTTCATTCGACCGATACATTGCTCGGCAACATAAACCGATGTGCATGGAATATTCGGAATAGGGGCCAAAATTCAAGCAAGGGTTGCATATTCAGCCTGAGGCATGCGAGCACACGTGGCTGCCACGGCTGCCTGCCTCGGAATCTGACCAAATGCCCATCGAAGCTCGATTGTTGGCTAAATAGCAATGGACTATTTATCACTACGGAAACAATGTTGTTCGAGGAATTTTTGCTGCGCGAAATTACTACTCACGTACGGCTCACTTGGCTTATTCAATTAACCGAAAGGTCTTAGGGTTAGATCTGGAGTCTAGCGCCAAGTATGACGTTTGTCAAAACATAAATATAAAGTATATAATAGTACATAATTTAAATGTCCACTAAATCAGTGAAGAGAATTGTGTTCGCTCTGAGGTAACATTATAGGAAACGAAATTGTTTTAATTCGTTCAATTGTCTATAAGAATTATTAGAAGCAGTGATCATTTTACCTTAAAATTTGTATCCGTTAAAGACGCTTTATATGGCTAGTGTTATTTTTTGAAGTGAAACTTCTTTAGGCGCATGAGGGTTAATTTTACGGAACGTCACGAAGATGTGCAGCGTTTTTGTCGAAGAAAAGGGAGAGAGCGATTGAGAGCGACTGAGAGAGAGTAAGAAAGAGAGATCGAGAAAAAATACACGCTATTGGTTGATAGATTCGTTTAGTAGTTACATTTTAGAACTTCAGATGGGAATTCTGTTGAAAAACGTCTTGGTCAGTAAACGCTGACTTTTTATTTATTTATATCTTCATTAGTACATAAACAGTGTGTTAATATAGATATACAAATACGATATACTGGTATATGATTATTTATTAGGCCTTTTACCTTAGTAATAATTAATTTATAGAGAAGTTTAAATCTAACATGTGTACTTTGTACGCCCGCACTTTTATTCATATACTTTGTAGTTTACTGATAATAAGACTATTATTTTATTCTAAAGTTAGTTGAATCTTCACGCACGCATTGCGTGTATAATCCGGGTTTAAGAATGGATTGTCATAAATAGCAATTTGCTCATGACAAACTATCTGCAATGCATTTGGAAATCGCGTATAATACCACTATTGTTAATTATGTACACAAGTCACCGCGCCGCTAAGCATACGATTTATTATCGTTTAACTAGAACAGTTATACATCTACCGTGAGATTTACAATTTCGCAACTAGATGAATGGTTCTAATGCTTTGAAAAAGTACCGAATGTCAAATGTCATATGACTAATGCTACTTTTCTACAGATCATTACAGGCTTTTTGGAGGCAGTGTTCTCTTTACGATGGTACCGTATTAAGTCCTCCCTATATTTTTTATATTTTTTTATAAACAATTATCTTAATATACACTTTGACAGAAAGAGACGAATGAACGCGTTAGATTTTTTACACTACATCATAGTATAATACATTTGGTTACCACTAGGTATGGTTTGTGTTAATGTAAAAACAGCAGTTTCGTTTTGAATCGCAACAAATGCATATAAAAATAGTTCTTCAACTTTTCATGTTGTAAACGTAAGGCTATCTAAAAACCATTTACTAGTTAAAACAGTGTTTTAAAACTGAAGAACTTGATGGTAAAGGTAATCCAGAGAGACAAATAAATCTCGCATACCAAAACCAAAATGTAAAACTAATCGATGTTTAGTTATTTGAATAATGATTCACCCACGAGTCGGTAAAATTGTACAAATAAATTCTTTGCCTCTTAAGATCGAAAGATAGACGATAAGAAATCAGACGCTTCTTAGATGGAATACATCGACAACATCGCCCCTTACGTAACATTTTACTTTTAAACTTATCACTGTATCAAATCTTAAGCGGAGCGATTAAGAAACAATAGACCGTTCATAAAAACGCTACGTGTATTGAAGCATTTATGCATGAATTTGTTCTAGTGTTTAGATTTGACTCAAACAATAAAGTATTAAAACATAATAGATTTTCTTAAATATTTCCTACACTGGATTATTCTGAGAAAAAGAACAAAGTATTAATTATAATTGGAAGCTCCACGAAGTATAGGTTTTGTAGCGAGGCGGTGCTAGATGAAAAAGCATGAACCGAGATCCAACGAAAGGTATTCGAGGAATGGCAGGGGCATCCGTCGGCAGCGATTGTTACCAGTTATCACTGAATGTTTTCCACCGGAGTATTTTGTGCCGCCACAAAAAACCACATAAAGGGCGGGCGCGGTTCGTTTGAGACACCGCCCCTGTGGGAAAATCGTCGCCAGAAAACTGCGACGCAAATAAATTATAAACTCTCTCACACGGAACGCGATCCGACATTTAAGCTTTTATTTGTTAACTCATAAACAGAGACTGTTGCAACGTTTAACTTGTGCCGCAGGACAAACTAGTGATGCGCCCGAGCTAATAATTACAATGAATATGAATTATTCTATAACAATTCTGAAATATCTCTAATACATTATTATAAAATTACTGAAGTAACATCTGTAGGAGTTGGAGTGCCAGTTTTGGCAGATGAATATCAAATGGATGCACGAAAAATTAAAGGGTAGTTACAAATATGTTGAACTGACCATTTAACAGTAATACTTACATAGTGTTCTTTATTATTCTACGTAAATATAGTAAAAGGAAGATAGATAGAAATAAAAGAAAATCTATCAAACCTGGTAATAGAGAAAACGACATAGACGCTACCGTAATTATACTAGCTTCTGTAGTTTAAACTAAATTTGAGGATTTAACACGAATAACATTCACAATAAACGTATAAACATTTGATCTGAAGACGACGAAGAATCATTAGCGAAAACTGAACGTCCCGGAATAGAACTGACAGCGGAACGATTGCACTGTCTGTGATGGATGACAGGATTGCCACGGGCTTAATAATGTACTGAATTAGAGAATAAAAAATCTTCATCGACGTTAAGATGCCAATCATAAAGATATTAAGAAAAATTTACTACTAGAATTCTTTCTTTTAAATAAATCTTGTATGTTTTGTGAGCAATAGAATCATTTTATGCGACATTTATAATTGGGCTTGCTACAAGGTCCTTTAAGGTGTCCGCAAAGTTTAAAATAGGTTACTTAGTTTGGATTATAATTGATCAACAACAATCATACTAAAACGAAACGCTACTGTTTTGTCTTTGATTCTACGTCTTCACTTCAGTATCCATCATTTATCCTTTAATGTGAGATTTAAGTTTTAATTAGGTTAGTAAGTTTGATTATGATTTTCACAGTTATAATAAAAAACCAACACTGTTGCATCTTTCATTCTCCATTTAATCCCCAGAATCCATTTTAGAATAGCATTAAATATTTCATTACTTTTGATATAGCGTAAGTCCAATCCGAAGTAATACAATTTCAAACGCGTACGTCACTATGGAGCATGTCGTTCGCATTGAAAACTTGCAGAAAATGCATTGGCGATAAGAAAAAATTCAGTGCGTCCGAGTGCATAAGTACCAGTACGGTGACGGTGACATTCCACGTGGAATACTTCGCATATCGAGACTTTAACCATTTACCGATTGCAGATAGGTACGCCATGGCCGGACAAGCAATCTCGTTGGATCGCAGTGCATACTTGTTGCTACATATAATGCGTAACCTAAATAAGTTGGTTATATTTTTATTGAATTTTCATGGTTTTCCTGTTAAGAATAATATTGCACTGAAATATTAACACTATGATGCGTTTTATATGTAGTAAATACTAGACTGTAATGTACAGTCAAATGAACCTTAATTTTTGAGAAGCAACAAAATTGAATTCAACGATTTTCCATTGATCTTTTTTTAATTAGTTCTGTTTCTGAAAAGATTTAATGAAACGTGGCAAACTTTTACTTTTATTTTATTTATTATTACTTAAACAATTAATTTAAATGACAATTTAATACGATAATTTCAGTTAATTCCGTAACTTTTCGTCACCATATGATTTTAAAACAAAGAGTTTAGACCCGTGTGACATCGCTTAGGCCGTCATTAAGAGACGTATAACGGTTACCTTCGTCGTGGCATAATAAAAAAGCCGTCCTTTCTCAACTATTCACATCCTTTTCTCTCACCGATTATCTATATAGGATGGAATGGGATGCACACTTTCATTATTCAGCTTTAATATGAGTTGCGTTTAATTTATCGCGCGACAGCCGCGCTCGAGCCGGGAGCAAAGGAACATCAATCTTCTGGATAGAGAATTGAGGCTAAAACACTCCAGCTCCCACAGATGTAAATCAAAGGGACCGATAATAAAATAACGATTTATCGGGATTACTATAATAAATTATCGCCTACTTAATTGCATTTAATAAGTCAAAGATTCTGTTTGGTATGGGTTATGCCATCAATGGCGTAGTATTAGTGGAGACGATTGTAGTGTTTTTATATTAAATTTTAATTTATGAAAAAATATTACAGCTATGGTTGTTTTGACTTGTTGCTTAAATTATTATATTCTTAAACAATCCTCGATTCAGGAAAACATCACATTATTTCCTTAGTGGCACTGATAATATATATATACGTATATATAACATTTCATAGCGTTTTCTAAGAAACCCCGTAAATATTGTTAAAAATTACCGTATGAATATATATTTGTGTAATTCTAAATCATTTTTATCAATGTTTAATGTGTTAATTATCAGAATTACACTTTGTTTCAAGACGTAACGAGGTAATAAATACATAATTCATGTGGAGTATGTTATTAGGTTGTTAAGGAAATTGTCGGCACTTTGCCGGGGTTGGATTTAATTTGAAATTACGAAATTCGTGCCTATTATCAAAAGCCACAGTAGCAGGACAGGTATGGGCGGAGACGTGAAAATCAATATACCCGTATCAGTGATATAATTTACATTTAATACATTAACAATAATAATTCTAAGAAACTCATATTGACCGTATGATTGGTGCTGTTTATAGACAAATTTTTTAACCGTTCTGACACATCGATACCGACTTGTGTATTACGTACTGCGCATATAAAAAAATTGGAGCTGGGATCCGAAATCACTATCCCAATCATTCTTAACCACTGAGACACCATTACTCTTTATAAATGTAGACAAAACCCCTTATCTTAGGAGCATAGTTTGGAAAGATTGTGGTTTAGCATAGATTTTTGTCACAAAATAATCGTTTAGTGTCAAGGATTTCATCAGACTTGTAGAAAATCAAATCTTATTCAGAAAATGATTGAGAATCTTTCGTCACATTTATTCATGTGAAAAAAGAGTCAAGAGGGATAAGGACATTCAATTGCTATTTAATTATACGTTTATGAACATGCTTTTAAAATATTTAATCACAATTTAATAAATAAAAAAAAATTATGTGTCGTTGAATTTCTATCGTCTATACTCTATAATATTAAGTTCTTTTATATGAAACTGGCGTTTTGTATGGGATGAATATATGTAATTAATCAAAGTATGTATCATTTCGATCTATGCACTTTTCCCATCTTATAGGTAGTTCATTGACCCCTTTAATTAATAATATCAGATAGGAATCAATCAAATCTTTGAAGGCGGTTTCGGCTGCCCTATCATCAATTTTTACCAGTTATCCAAATTTCGATATGAAATGTATCTGGTTATCATAAAAGTAAGGCCTCGTGCATTGTTATGTAAATAGCTCAACTTGCATTTTTTTATTCCTAACTAAAGAGGAGATTTTTGATATCAAAGAGGCCAGTTCGACAAAACGCCAATTTCATATGCAAGGACCTAATATTAGCCATAGATTTTTTATATGCACAAGGAACGCAGTTTTATATATATATATTAAAAATTCTATAAATAATACTTATTTATATAATCTAAATGGTTGATATTCTATTTCATTCTTAATATATCATATAAATAATACTGCACATAGCCTTATATTAAGGTTCAATAATATGCTTATGATGGCACTATAAAGATGAATAGTAAATGAATTATTGAGGGTAATTTTATATGATTACCTGAGGATTTGTATTACATTATAAGGATTGATCGGTGGCATTTTCTATAATATAATTATAATTTAAATACATTAATAATTTTTATGACAATATTAACATAAATAATTGCACTTTTAATTTGTGGAAGGATTATTAAATATACTAGCTCTTATACATATATACAAAGTGCAGACGGATAATCACCTTCCGGTAACAAACTTGTACTGTATATTCATTACCATTAATATAAAGTTTTTCCATTACAAACTGAAATAGTCACCGCATCAATCACGGGAAAAACTTTAATAAAAAAATCTGTCAGAAACGAAAAAACGTGGGAAGGCAGCGTATTCAACAATGGAAGTTAGAAATTGACTGCACAAGACAAAAGGCTGGCTTACAGAACGGACAAAGCCCTGGGCAAAAATAAAACCAAATAACAAGTTTAATTAAATCGCAAAGAACAATTCCAACTATAACGATAGTTTATCAAGTGAACCCGGCTCTATATTGTACCTGAAGTTGCAATGTTAACTCAATCGTGAACATTTTTACTAAATTCTCTTTAACGTTTGTTTCAACCATAGGTTTCAACTACCTAACTAGCTTTATATATATCATTCAGTATGTCACTCAACTCCTTTTAAACAGCTGAACCGATTTGAATGTTTTTTTGAAGGCGTTTCGGTGGAGCCCTGGATAGTTAAGGTAAAGTTAGGTTACATACAATTAAATATGTAATGTTAATATTGCAGTTATAAATGAATATGGTTATATAAATATAGGTATGTTATAACGGCCGACAACGCACTTGCGAGCCTTCTGGCAATGTGAGTGTCCATGGGCAGCGGTATTACTTAACATCAGGTTTGCCTCTAGATCTACATTATAAAAAAAATAGACACCTCTAGTATGCGTTGTCGGCCTGTATTTTTTTAATAACTATGGGTCGGTTTGTGAAAATGTGACATGTCACACTAGATATAATTGCAAGTATAAAACTATATATTTTTAGCTATCTATATTACATATTATTACACATAAGCAGTAACAAAACATATCTCCAAGTAAACCTTCAATATTTTGTTATGGATCGAATTTAAGAATGAAAAACATATTTATATCAATAACAAGTGATATTAACACGTGCAATCGAATACCGAGAAAAGATAGCAAACGGCTGACTTATATATAAATGTATATATTTAGATACATAAAATGTATTTCTAGCAAAGGTTTTAAATGTATAAAATATTTTTATCCCAGATCCCAGAAGCAAGCACAGCTCTCTGAGTGCAGCTCAGGCATCCTCGTCCAGCAGTCACCGACTCCGCTTATGATCTGATTAACTGTTTCCTCAGTTCATCACCAGAACAGTGATAGTCTTGCTCGCAAATTTTTTATTTAAGTAGAAACAATTGTTAGTAGTTCAATGTAGTTGTTAGTAGTTTACTGGTGACGGGAACTAACGATAAGCGGTTCGTCATTTTTTTAAATCGCCAATGATTTGTTGGCAAAATGTTTGCAACCATCTGCAACCATTATATAATTGTTGCAGGTGGTTGCAAACACTTTGAATAAATAAGAAAACCGTTTCACTCCTATCAGCAAGGCGCGGTGAAATAGGAGTAGGCGCATACATTACTGTGGGAACAACAAAACACCTAGTAGGTGAATCAAAAATGAATGAATTTTGATTTTTGATTCAAAGTTGCGTTAATATTGTTTCGGTTTAATAAAATAAACTTCAAAGTCAAAAATCATTTATTCATATAAGTAACATATACACTTATGAACGTCAAAAAAAAAGAAATATATACATTAAATTCTTCCGTAGCCGTAGAAGAGAAGAACTGGCAATAAACTCTCCGCCACTCTCTTTTACTTACTAATAATTCTATAAGAATATATTTTTGGTTTCATTGTTTGTTACTTAAGAAACTTTTGTAATTGAACTAAAGGTTCGTCTAACTAATATATGAACAACGGCAGTTTCAACGCGGGAATAATCCACAAATAGTAATACGAGAATAGAGCGAGGCTACTGGACAGACGCAGCATCATGATTCCAGACTAGTCTTTAAGGATTTAATGAAAGAAAGGGGCTTGTTGTGTATGAAAAATACAGTACATTTATACGCATATTTTTTATGTATAAAACAGATAATACTTAAGTAGATTTATTGTAGCTACAAAAACACTGTCGGTATATTGCAAGTATCAATTTATTAACGACCCTTAACGAAACTAAATAACAGTTACTTAATTGAAAAAAAATCTAATTATTATCATTTGTCAATTAGATTTTTAGCTTGCGCAATCATCAAATCGCCATAATGTATGCGTTCGGTGCCAATTTCTGCCTTCCGTATCATCAATGCTTCTAATAAAAAGAATTTATTAACGATTAAACGAAGATCAAGAAACGATTTTTCGCAAGTATTTCGGTTAAACTATGTCAAAAATTGCAGTTAAAAATGAATATGTTTATACTCCAAATAGAAATATTATTATTAATGCATTTCACGGTATTATTAATCCTTACATAATTGAACCGAATGTTGCAATTTTACGGGACCCTTAATGTGTTTGGTGCGTGGCTGGGAACTTCACATTAAGATTAGGGATTTTCTAGGAATGTCATTACAAGCAGGTAGGTTTATTGAATATGGGGAAATCTAAATTAAGTAGATTATAAATATTCAATTATTTAGCTGTAATCAGTTCGGTTAAATCCAGTAATTGCTAGTTTACTTAAAAAAATATTTTCGTCTTACAAGTACTGAATTAAAGGTCAAACTGCAAGTCACTAAATATTAATATTAACATTCGTTATACTTCTTGTTGACTTACAAGTAGGTAAATATAATGCAGTACCAAATCATAAACTCAAATTTAATAGTTTTTAGTAAGTGCATAGTTATTGTTTGAGTTAACAACCTTAAATAAACTTATATTGAGCAGGTTATGTTTAAGTAGGCCTTGGTGAAAAACTTAAACCCTTAGGAAATCTTACGTCATATCTCAATAACTTTATTATCTCAAAACCGTAATAGAGTTGGATTTTTTTATACGCTTGTCTCGATTCTTACATAGGTTTTACACTGAATTTTACTATTCATACAGACTGTAGAAGAGTGGCGGTAGTATATTTGTACTTGCCGCTACACCGTATAGCCGGCAGCAGTGAGAGCATATAACCCCCAAAGAAGTACTTTCATAAGCCGGCAAAAAAAATAGTCAAACTACTAAGTTTATGTTCATGTTTTGCCGTCAACGGACTTGGGAGCTTCCTGGCAGTGCGAGTGTCCATGGTCGGCGGTATCACTTAACATCAGGTGAGTCTCCTGCTCGTTTGCGTCATATTGCATAAAAATATATATCCGTTTAACACATTTTGATTACACCGTAATAGAATTTCAAATAAAACAGAAGAGTCTAGAAGCAATAAAGTTTGATTACACTCAATTTTCTCTTCACCGTGATAAATCGTTTTAGATCATCCATTAGAAGGCATGGAGTGTCAGCAGTTTACACGTCTTATTGCTTGACTCGAGTCTTGAGCGTCGCGACGCCCAATAAAAACATCAACCATATTCACCAAAATAACTCTTGGCAGTCATTCGTAAGTCCGACGGATAGGAACGTAAGTATACTAAAGATACATAGTTTCCCGCTTAAACCCTTCTGAATATAAAATTTTAATTTTATTATTAAAAAGTAGTTTTGTATGTCGCTTAAACGGAGTTGGCTAGCTTTTATGTATGTGGCGCAGTACAAAGCATAATTTTTCGATATAAATTATCCGACGCCATTATATTAAAGAGGCCTAAAACACATCACAATAAAAGTTAGTATTAAAATAATGAGTTAATAAATAAAAAAACTCATAATAAATATTACCTAGTTCGGATATTTAAATTATTATAAAATTATTGTTTTAAAAACATATTATTATGTAAATTTAATTCTTGATTTTGTGTAGGTAGACAATATCTTAAATTATAATATATAAATATATTAGTATTATTTATAGAAATTGTTTATCCTATAAAAATTAGAATAAGTAAATAAATAAAAGTAAACAATGTATTTATTATTTTTATACTAATTTAGATTTTAATCTTGCTAATTTTATTACAATCAACAGAATTTATAGAATTTTGATGATACAACGATAAAAAATACTTATAAATACTGCCAAATACCTTTTAATATTTATAGGATTTTTTGTGAATTTGTAAAAATTATTATTAAATATCAACTGAGACTACAAAACACAGTTAGATACATCGCGCGGTAAAAACCGAAAAATATTCGTGGAACTTCAGGAATTTTGTTTGTTTGTTTTCGCTAACTTGGACAAATACTCACGCCTTGAATAAAATCTTGAATAATAACAGTCCATATCACTTAATGATTCACTGCATCAATATATATTTCACTTGCATTCGTTTGCAGTTAATTACACTCACGAATTATATCTAAAACGTTTGACATTTCATATATTAACCTCACAAGTGTCATCACCGCACACGGAATACGTCAAATCACATAAAGCCACCAACGCGACTGAAGTGGATCGCGGTCGAACCATACCGCGTCTTTCGAAAATTGCGCCATCTCAGCAAGCACTCGAGCAAAATTAACAACACAAAAACACCTTGAGCACACTTCATGCCCTATAGAGCTTTCCCAAATATTTGATGCCTAAAACTAGATAATGTTTACATCGCGAAATGCCGACACCCCAACGACCGGAAGTCAAACTCAAGCAAACACGACAACTATGTAAAATATTGCAGGATCGCGATCGCATTGTTGACATTCCCGAATAAAAATCACTAAAATCTCCAGTTATTTGTATGAAAAAGCGATAAAAAGTACTTTTCACTTACCTATTATGGTGTTGGAAGATGAGGTGAAGGGGCGAATTTTGATTAGATGTCAATTTAGGAGTATTTTAAAAGAATATACTCTTATTGGTATGCGAAGAATGGCACAAAGAATCCCGACAACGCACGCGACGAATGCGCACCTCGTTTGCGCATATGCTGACAGAACTTCACGGACGTTCCTCCCCTCGTCCCGCAAACACCCGGTAATATTAGGGTGTGTGCGTGTTTAGAGTGGTCAAACGTGAAATTGAGTGTACGTATACACGCACACACTGATAAAATATACCTGCGTAGCTGCCGCTTGCCGCCATCTTTGTTACGAAACACAGCGAGCTGTCTACTATAATATAGATTATAGAAAATGTCTAACATTGCTAAATGCTTCTGATTGTACACGCAGTGCCATCTAGCGAACGATGTAAAAACCTCTATAGCAACGCTAGAGGGCACTTTACGCAGTTATCGTATATATTCATCATAATATTATTTATAGCCGCTCCAATAATAATAAATACCTATTTATATAGGTATACACCTGTATTTATATAATATCTGGTTGCTCATATCATAGTTTTATTTATTATTATATTTTTATCATTACAATATTATATCAAATTTTATGATAACTTCACTTTGTTACAGTTACAGCAATTACATCTGATATTTGCTGTAAAGAATATTAAATTTCAAAGAAAACCAAAAAGTAACCAACCTTTATAGACCAACTGATATAAGAATGTAAATATTAAAATATAAATTATAATTACTATAGCATGGTAGCTAAATGGGGATTTACGCGAACGTCACAGACCTATTGGGTTGAGAAGCTTATATAATAATTTGAAAAAAATGTTATTTAATGTATACCTTTCTATCGGCGGGGGGAGGGCTATAAATTTTTCAAAATTGTAAAAAAAAACTGTGCCATGGATGTCCATCACGCACGCGCTTGAGTATATTCGAGCGCGTCTGATATTGATAGCATCAATGTCCTACGTATTTTTAATAATGATCGTATGTTAATCTGATTTTGCATAGTGGGGGTGGTTTTACATAAGGGTTGAAATTGAGAAAAAAAAAATTAAATTGAGGGCGTCAGATTGTCTAAGGCGAAGGCTCATAATCTGCCGATTTGCATCTGACGCAAACTCACGGCCGTTATTAGTATGTGCAAAAAATTCGCCATATGATATACTCAAGATATCAAGATACATATGGTTTATCGATATTTTATGTCCTAAACGTGATGTCACATAATCTGATGACTCACTGGAGGGATCCACCTGATAATTTAAAAAAAATGTTTCAATCTTTGAACTTAATTGATTGATAAGCTCAGGAAATATCAAAAAGTGTATGTTGTCCAAGTAGAACTTGTATTTATTATATAATAATTATAAATGCATTATTTTATTTATATTATTAAAAAAATCATTAACTGGAAGAACCAAAAAAGTTTCTAATGTAAATTTTATAGATTTTTGTTAAGTAGTTTAACCACAAAATACACACTTTATGTTAATATTACTCATAGTTAATATCTTTAAACTAATATAGGCGTCATACAGTCGCATGTAATAAACTTTATTTTTCTCTCTTTGGCTTGTGGATATCGTCAGATTATATATATTTCGTCATCCTTGAATTATTTCCTTCAGAATAATAAAAAAATCAGCCACGTTTGAGAATATCAAGATGACGTTTTTTTTACAACTTACAGCCCTCTCCTATCTTTACGTCACTTACAAATTGTCAGATTAGTGAAAAATACACGCCTTACCGTAATCTGACGCGCTCGAGCATTTCTGGTGATTTTTTTACTAATTTTATACTTTATCGTTGACGTGCGGCCATAGGAATCATATTTGGATGACGTACTTAACCAGGTACAAGGTATCGGCCTGTATATTAATCTGCCACGCTGTAGTAGGTAAATCTCTAAGTCCCCTTTTGGGCTTCCCTACTACTAGTAAAGGTAAGTGAGATAAATAAAATCGTCAGTATAACTGAACCAATTTATTGACAATTTAATATAACAACAGCTTTTAACGACCGAATTCTTAAAATAACAATCTGCCTGAACAGAAATAAAAAGATTTTAGAGAAAAATATCTCGCCATTCTGTGTTCTGACTCAGGATGTTGATTCTTGATGATGATTGAAAATATCAACCATTTACGCATTACTGAATATAAAATAGAAAAACATGGATCATATCTCGGTTATACAAATACAATAACATAATTGCGTTTAAGCGTGTGCTTAATTAAGGCACACATACATGTAAATTATTGAACTTATTGGTTTTTTTACATTAAAACAAAAATTATTTATAATGTAAAATTCCAATAATCTAATAAAATCAATTACATATAAGTGTAATATAATTATTTTAATATTTGTAAATATAATATAAGATATGATTTATATAATTTACAATACAATATATTCTGTGTAGTGTTAAAACATTATATTTAAACGAATATTTTTCAGTACTTAATTATTACTACAAATGAATTGTGAATACTAGCAGTAAAGACAAATACTTAATGTCTAATTAAGCAAAAGTATAATCCTATCACCCTAAAAATATTTAATACTTATGCATAATTGTTTTTTCGTATTCCAAAACGGATATCATTAAACAATCGACGATCGCGCCTTGAAATCTGTCAAAGATCAAACTTGACAGATTATAAATTGTTTGACAATGACATTTTGAAATACGAACATGAATCGTACAATAAAAATGTCTGTGCTAATAAAATAAGTGCCGTGATAAGTATGTCTAGTTAAAAATTAAGTAATTATTCTTAACAATACACAGCTTAATCGAAAATAGGCGGTAAAGTAATTGAACTTTAATACTAATTGTTTAAACAAACATAATACAGTTGTGCTGTATTGTAACACTCAACACGTGCAGAATATAGTCAGTAGGACTTATATTAGTAAATACAATTTATAGAAAAATTAATTGCTCTTGCGTTCCGAATAAACTACTTTTACTTCGTGAAAAGGCAGGTCCAAGACGACAATCGCGTGGAATACCATATTCGTTGTGGCCAAAATGTACTCGCACACAGAGAACCACGTGAAAGCTGAAATCAGAAAGATATTACTATATTTCCTTTTCTTATGTATTGCATCGCTATTCGCTATTCATGAATCATTTTAAGATTAGCTTTTTAGTTTTTAGTTAGTTAGTAAAGTTATTTTTTTGTTTTTCTGTAGATTAAGGTTCTACATATTAATATTTTTTTTAAATATAAGATTTGGTTATGCGCTTCTCGCAGGCAACCTTTTTTTATTTTTTTGTAGTTCTTTTCTTACTAGGGTTGCCAGGAATAGATCGCTTATTAGCGATAGGCCGCCCGTTGCGTCGCTTGTAATTTTTATGTATTGTGTTATTTGTGTTTCTTTTATAAGTATTATAAGTACTGCAACGAAGTGTGAATGAATAAATAAAATAAATATACACTAAAATAATAACATCGTGTGGAGACAAGATGCCGAATAATACTCATTTTAAATATGGTTTCAATAAGAACACAAAAATTTACCGAATCTGTGGCCAAAAAGTTCTGGGCTCATCAGAATCACGTTAAAATTCAACTTTTTCACACTCGTTCAATGGACACACTCACAACCTTTATGCTTTGGCACAAAATAAAATTTTTGTTTATTAGTTTAGTCATAGAAGGTAGTAGGTAGTCATGTTTATAGACTGCATGCATGTCTGCGATGGAAGGCTGGTGTAACCTATTAGGACTACTTTCGTCCTATTATAGGCACCAGGCACAAAGATCCTGGAGCACGGAAACCCGTAAATACATTAGGAAGAGGAAAAAAAATGTTTAATAATATTATTAAGAACGTAACTGAGCCATTATTTTATCATTTAAAGTGTCTTACCAAGCGGTCTACAGAGAAGGCGATGTCTCAAGAAAAAAATAATTAATCCTGTAGTAGCTGCTATTGCAATAAAGAATAGGTTCCACACAATTTTGTTGGTCCGTACGGGCTCCAAGACGTCATTTCCGATACATCCGATTCGCGCTCTACATAACATATGTAATAGAGAAGCCACCATGAAAATTATGAAGATCTTCTCGTGAATGACTGAAAATTTAATAATTTGTATTAATTTTATGACATTTAGTTATTTTGATTCTTATAAACAGATGATAGGTTATTGTTATTATTATTACTGTACGGTTCATGGGTCATCGGGGTTTTTAAATAGTAGAGGATTTTAGTTTTACTCTATATGAACCACTGTATAACAATAGAATATAGGCGAAATAATGTTTATTGCTATGTAAAGAATAAACTTAATGTTACAGTCGAAGAGAGTGCCTACGTTTAGCCTATACCTAGTCTCGGGGCGTAACTCCTATGGAAATCGTCACGCTTATAAAACTAAGAAAGCCTGATTGAGCAAAATGTTTAGCCTTGGCTTGTACAATTACATTTTAGGTAGAAATTCATTGACTCGAAAATTGACACTTTTTATTTCGAATTTGACAATGACAAGAATATTTTACTTTTTTTAAAAGACAATATAGAATATATAATACCAAAAAAGGTCGAATATATCGAGCCAGTTATCATCTACCACCATTTATACACAGTAAACCATCTTTAAAATAATTTCTATTTTCTTCTCTAGTTGAAAAAGTTCGCGTCGTTACTCATTGTTTGCCATTCTGCTACGGGCATTTACATTTTAAATGCCACAATAGTTTCAGGCATTAGTTTTAAGTAGGTCAGGGAAATCTTTTGATTTGGCTAAAAAGCCACCTGCGCTAGAACTGCGTTCAATAAACATTAATTGGAAAGGTTCTAAGTGCTGGTCTGGCATTTTTCCAAACACTTTGCGAAAAATAATTAGTGAATTATCACCATTGTTGTTTTCTGCATTGCAGAAATTATGGCAAAATGTTCTAAAGCCCCAGGCTCGTAAAGTTAGGTTGGATGTTTTATTTTTATTTTTTTAGTTCTCGATCTTTACCTCTTTCATATACATACATCGTTCGTTCATACGAACGAAATACTGTTACCTATGAGACATAAGATGACCTACTTATAAGACATTAGGTTGACACATTTCTCAGTCAGGCATTTTATTTATTTGTTATCATGGATTAGGCTACATTGGATAATTGAGGCTTGGCAGATACCGTCATTAATATTATAATTTTTAGGTGACATGTTGGTTTCATTGTGAATCAGTCTTAATTACGCATATATGACGTTAAGCTTTTTCCGGGGAAAATGTGATCATATTAGATATATATGACCAAATAGCTTAAGTATGGTCAATTATAAAACTATTTTACAATTAAGTTATCTTTATAAAATTAACAGAAAACCTTTTGCTATCAATTAAGCATATCAATTAGTCATCAACACACTAAGCACATGTTAGTTGTTGCAATTGACAAAATATAATATATTTAAATGTTCATATAATTTAAAAATAATATAAAAGTACTTACAATAATTTTCTCTATTAGAGACATACGTGACGCCCGTCAAAGCAAATAATTCCACCAAATTTAGCCAATAGCAAGCTTTTCCCAGTTTAGTTGCTGTCAATCGCATCTATAATTAAAATATTTAATGTAATCTTAAGTCATAAGCCTTCTGGTTGGTTGATAGGTTTTGAAACATCTAAATCATGATCAGTTGTCAATCTAGTAGGCAAGTAGTCATCAGGATCCAAGGCGAGTCGCTGTTTTCCTCCACCGTACGCGCGAATGTAAGATACAAATAGACAGAAATCCAGGAATCTTACGACTTCAGAGTTGAGAGTCGCACGCTAATACAGTGGCAGGCTACACTGCTATATTTAATAATTATAAGGCAACTAGGCTAAGTGAGACCTCAAGAAACGATGACAAATTTCTTAATAGTATTTATCTATCTATTCTCATATATCTAGTAGATACCGTTTTTACAACAAACTCTCAAGCGAAAGTAGAGAATTATCTGACGATTATTTGAGAATTTTTTAATGTTCTTGGGATTAATAAGCTTCTCTTCAAAAATTTATGGCTGATCTGCCTTTCAAACAATTTGTATCACTCAAAACTTGGCGGTTAAAAAGAGTGGCGGAGAGTTTCTTGCTTGCTCTACGCCATTGACTAGAACTGTACTGGTAGCTAATTTAAATTTAGATTTTTTTGACGTCCTTTCTGTTGACGTTCATAAGTGTACTTGGTTACCAATAATAATTAAGGTATTTTGGGTTTGAGTTTAAAAAATATACCTAACGAATATACGTTCGAGTTACGATACCTGTTCATCAGTTATGTGCAAAGTGCGTTCTTTATGGTAGTTAAAGTATAGAGATCCTATCAATAATCTTGGTCCTAGGTGGTAGGCGATGCATATCCTCCAGACGTACCTTTGAGGGCTGATCCCAGTAATTGCACTTATCGATGGTACTACGTTATAAACCTGGAAAAAACAATATTTAAAGGCGTAAGATCAGAAACGTCTTAAACTCCTTGAGGGGGTTTTGGGTAAGATTAAAAAATATTAGCAGCTTATTAGCACTATGACTCCTGTATGTCAAAATCTTATATGTTTATAATCTTGCGCCTAAAGTAGAGACTGAGCGCAGATTACGATCCAATATCTCAAAATCTAGATGTAAGTCTGACTCCTTTTGCCACAAATTCGATTCTAAACCTCTTTAAAAGATAATTAATATCTTCTTGATACAAACTGATATTTGTATATCAGTAGTATTTGAATACTTTAAATTTCATATGGAATTGGTAAATAACTTAGTAATGTAACTTTTTTTCAACCGCGCTTTTCTGTGATACTTCTTAGCTAACTTGGAGACCGTTATATTTCCAAGTTGTTGTTAAATTACGTAACGTACGTAATATAACATTAGGATCTGACACAACTCTTTATTTAAATATTTTTAGTATGCACTTTATTTGAAGGCAATTCTTATATAAAAAAAAATTAAACGTACCCTACAGTGGGTTTCATGAATGTCATCTGCCTGGAATAAAGAAGCTGTCACGTAACAAAATATTAGAGCCCCTAGTGGTAGCCAGAGAGCAGTCAAACAGATCTTTCTTAGTGCACATGTCCACAAATCACCCTGAAATTATATTAACTATTAAGATACCATATCCTAAAACAGTTGCAATATATTCCAATTGAATACCTTATGTTCTACAACTATAAGTGAATTCACATTTTCTGCTTCATTTATGCGATAATTAGCTCTTGGTAAAGATTGTGCTAACTCTTCCTGTGCGTCATTTAACATTTTCTTTCTCTCACTCACTTTTCATTATTTTATTACATATTTAAAACAGAACGTACGATAAATGCATAATCAAGTCATTCGTATTGATTTGTATAGAATACATATTGACTTTAAAACCAGGGCTTTTTACACTCGCTCGACATATTTGTAGAATAGTACATGGGGGGTGGAATAAAGTACAGATTGGTATTTGCAGGAGCCGTGCACTATGTGTTACAGGGTAAAATTGTCGACTAAAGTTAGTGACTTGCGTGGTAAAATCAGGTTGTTTGGACTTGCGCATTTCATGCCGTGAAAAAAGAGCCCTTTGTTCCACTCTAATTATTCGATACCTACTTTCCTATTTTAAACTGTGTGTCTGTGCCTGCCTATGAAAGGAATTAAAAATAATTGATTACATCTATTTTATTAGTAAAATATAATTCATGATTATTCTGTAACAAATAATTTAGTAATGCGACATCTTTAGTGACTGGATTGCCATAAACTTCTTTCTACAGTTGCACATCCCTAGTTCTGACTTGTGTAATTTTACAATTGTGATACTTTTTTTAAATATAAACATAATTATTGTAAGTTAAAATTCTTTAAAATATTCTAGAAGACAATATGAAATTTAATGTGTGTCTGTCTGTGCCATCAGTGGCTATTATGCTTGACAGTGACGTTGATGTTAGTCAGTGTACGCGATGTTGGTATTGTCGTCGGCGTCCGATCGCACCGATTCTCGAAACCCGATTGGCTAGTGGTTAAGCTTCCGGCATGATCTGTGCTTGAGGCTGTCGACTTGCCGCTTGTGTCAGTGACCAGTCACCAGTGTGAGATTTACTTGCAAAAATAATAAATTTAAGCCGTGTGCTTTTAAAAAATTATAAAGTATTTATTGCCGCCTTTGTTGTGTCTGCTTATAAAGATCATGTTTTTTTAAATAACTTTAAATTGTTAACACAATGATTTGTTGTAAATTTATTTTGTGCGTTCGTTTCTTAATTTTAATAACATGCGCTGAAAGACTGCAGGCTTCGTCCCACTGGATGGTTACTGAAAGCGGATTAATTCAGCCCAGGGTAAGAAAGATTAATTGATTGTTTTTATTCTTTAATTAAACTTTTACCATAAACCTATATTTTATTTATAAAATTATATTACTGCTAAATATATATTATTTGGTAATTTTAATATTTACTTTCAACATGATATATTTCTCAAATGAAGATAATTGTAAGCTGTTGTTGACACAAATATAAAACGATTATTTATTATGATTTTCATGATAATGCTAACTAAGCTATAGGTGTGGGATTTAATTTTTTATTTACTAAATAGTTACATAATTCAAATTTCAGCTGGATTCTCCATTTGAAATGGCTCGACCTTATGACTTCTTATCATTTTTAAAACAAGAAACTCGTTGGGATGAAATTATTAAGATGCACCATGAGTTATCAAAAAAGCAAAAATTTCTTGATGACCTCTGGACAGATATTGAAAAAGATACAGATTTAGGTGTTGATGTTGGAAAGGATGAAAATTGCATGAGGGCGGGCCCTCTTAACATGATTGATTGGTATCATACACCTTTAGAAGATGGTACCATAAAAAATATTGCAGAGGAAGAATTTTTGCTGCCAAGCAGTTATGGGCCAAGTATTGATGTACCTGATTGTAAAAAGATATCATCCCTTACCTTCAGTATGTTTACTTTTGAACATTTGAGTGTAAGTTTATTTATTCTATCTGTATAACAATGTTTCGTCCTTGATGTTTTATTAATCTATATAGGATAAGCATTAATATGTATATGAATTGTAGAGATTTTCTTCTTTTTTGTATCTAATCCTAAACTCTACCATATAATCTCAGATACATGATACATCAATGTTCCATTTATTTAGTAAGTGGTATTGTATATGTACTTACTGAAAAAATTATATTGGTTGTTGTAAACTTTAAATTTTTTACTGTATTCTTTCACCTGAATTATAATGTTTTCAACTACATTCCTCCTTTCAGAGTATGATAAAAAGAACAAATATTTCAATTACACCAGAGTACCCTTCACTGGATATAATATCTCCTGCAGCATCTGTTGAGCAATTTGGGCATTGGTTAGCGGGTGCCTTAAGAAAGAATAGTTCATCATGGCTGCATTATAACTTAGCAGCTTTATTTTGGAGAATTAAAGGAAATGCACCGAAAGCTTTAGAGTGCTGCCGTCGAGCAGTGCATTATGCACCCAGGTACATGAATTAAATTACATTTGAGAAAACATATTTTGAAGTTTAAAATGGAATTTGTTAAAAAAAATCATAAGTTAAACCTAGCTGGGTAAAAGAACAATTTTAAAAGTTAGATTTAAAACACAGGTTTTTAGTTTTTTTTATTCTTATTCTAAAGCCATTAATGAAAGGTGTGCATTACCAAGTTGTAAAACTATATTTTTGCAAGCCTGTAGATTTTAATTAAATATTAAATAGTTTTTGACACTTGCAGACAATATAAAGATATAGCCTTATTAAACTTAGGATCTCTGCTATATCGTGCCAAAAAGTATGCTGATGCTATAACAATATTAAATGGTGCCCTCGACCATGATTCCCACAACTCCATTGCACATTTTGTGCTTGGGAATATTTATACGTATTTGGGTGAATTTAATATATCACTTGCTCACTATAAAGTGTCCTTGGGAATTAATCCAAAGATGGATATAGCTAAGAAACACAAATATGCTACATTATGTCATGTACATTTGGGTGGAAGAATACGGAATTTAAAAGTGTAAGTATTTTGAAGCAATTTTAATCACGATCTTTATAAATTTTAAAACTGATAATAATAAAACTAATTAATTTCTCCATATTTGTAAAAACTAAATCAGTATAATTTCACTCTATCATCTCTTTCTGTTAAATTGTGCTAACAATGTATTGAAAAAAAATAGATACCTTAATTAAATTAGTACAATTAGGGTCTGTTTCACAATGTTTCACAATGTAGGATAAACTAGTGTTTATAGCGTTTCATGACTGTCAGATAGCGCTATTCGTCATGAAACGCGAAGTTTCTTATTCGGAACTTTTATCTTCCAAATAATTTATGTGTTGCATAGCTATTTGGTACTTTATTCATACATTGTGAAACAGACCCTTAAACTGAAGAATCAACCCTCAATTTTTTTTTTCAGTAAAATAGATAAACTGCGCGAAGGGTTGAGTGAATATATTCTTAAAGAATCAATGTGGATTAAAACGCAGAGCGAGTTTTTAAAGACGATGAAACCAATTGATGGATACGGTAAGTATTTTTGTGTTTAACAGCGGTACTCTTTAATTTTGCCTGTTCTATTATTAATTACCATGTCGGTTATTTCCTTCCTAACTTCGTTGCCTTAAAAACCCACCAGACGTAGTTTAAGTAAATAGAGTCCCTTTTTAGGAAAGACACCTGCATGATTTTGTGGTAGCTATTATATCCTACTAGCTGCCCCCGCGAACTTCGTTTCTCCTTAATGAGATTTTACTGAGCCTACCTGTTTAGTACATACCAACATGGAACATTTTGCTATGCTATCCCAGAGACTGTTCGGTTTTCCGGAATGAAATCTTTTTAGGTTGTTGTGAATTTTCTCTGTATAAACCTCAGAGTTCACAACTTAGTTTTAATAATGAAATAAAAAATAGGGGTTGATTGTAAGGGTTGAAATTTAGGGTTATATGTATTTACTAATACTGTATCATAATTTTTAAAAAAATCTAAAATTGAAAAAAAAAATTAGGGGTGGATTACCCTTAACATTTAATAATAATCAGTGGCACTACAACCTCTTTAGGTCTTGGCCTCAGATTTTTGAATCTGTTTCATGATCAATTTTTAAATCTAATAGGCAAGTAGGTGCTTAGTGCCTCCAGTGCTTACCCTTAACATTTAGGTGGAGGAAAAATAGATGTTGTCCGATTCTCAGATCTACCAGATATGCACACAAAATTTCATGAGAATCGGGAAAGCCGTTTCCGAGGAGTTTAATCATAAACCCCGCGACACGAGAATTTTATATTTAAGATATATTAAGAAAATGCACAAAAAGGATAGAATATTTTTTTAGATTGTTCTTGTAAAACCAAAAGCATATAATATACTAAACTATAAATAATTTATTTATGTATGGGATGCGTAGACCAAACGCTATTTCTGATAAGGAAATTTTGCTGCAAATTCAAATCAAATGACAGCTTGATCAGCCAAATCAGGTCAAATTACATGTCGATTTGATAAGCACGGTATTTTTTTATTTTAGATATACGTTTCATTGCTTTAAGTACTATAAATGTCCATGCTCTAACTTTTATTTGCTTTAGATAAAAAAAATTATAATAAATCTATGGTAAATTTTATTGTTATTGTGGACGTCAGAAAAAAATATTCTTAATTTAAATTTACGGCTAGTTAATTGGCAAAAAACTAGGGATGCATCCGATATTGATACCGATATATCGGCAATATCTGGGTTTGCCGATATATCGGTATCGGCGATATTTTAATTGCCGATACAACAATTATTGTAAATGCGCATCTTGTTTGATGCTAGTGCGTTGCACATGAGACACGGACTATCATGGCCCCTCTCACCCTTCGCTAGACACTTTAGTTGGCTTTTAACTGCTATCGCTCGTACTATTTTTCGATACCAAAATAAATAAAATACAAAATTACAAAATGTTAATTTTATTTATTAACAGTTATTTATTTTAATTTAATTATTACTCTTAATTCTGAATTTTAATAACTCAACTTTTAATGGTATTCAAAGATTGTGTGTTTGTATTATATGATAATAATTAAAAACTATACACCATTTGATCTATTTTACCTTAATTTAATTTTAATTCAATATGCGTTGGTATCAGTATCAGGCGATATTTCTATAAGAGTATCGGTATCGGCAAATAGGCGTATCGATGCATCCCTACAAAAAGCCCTCCGTCACTCTTTGTATAATATTTCGGTTTGTAATATTTCAGACTATAAAAACGTAGAAAAGAACTGCGCAAAGATGTCAGAATTGACAGGACTCAGGATCAGTGAAGTAAAAATGTTGGGTGATAGATACTCTTTGATAAAATACTTTTTTGATGGTCCGATATACAATGATAGGTTAATGGAAGTGACCGGTACTGCTAATTTGGACGCTATTTACACGTTGCAAAGGATCGTAAGTCATATACAGAGACATGCCAATATGGCGGACATATTAGTGCATTTCAATAAGGACGAACCGATTGAAGACCAAACTGGTAAGCCTATTTTACAGTATGAAAATATAGTGTTATTGAAAGTAATCCATTCGTCCAATAAAGTTATTTAAAAAGGTTATGGAGTAAAATACCTAGTAATCAGATAAATGTTTAAATAGAATAGGGGCCGTTCATAAAATACGTCACACTGAAATCAGCTTTTTTTGACCCCCTCCCCCCCCATTGTCACGCTGTGTCACACTTTTTGTGACCCCCCCAAGAAATATTTCGTCACAAAAACTAAATGATTTTCTGTAAGAACTTTAGATGGCAATTCTGTACCATGACGTCTTGTGCAGTAAACGCAGCATATAATATTTTATTTTATTATATTTTCATTAGCACGTATACAGTGTGTAAACAGTGTGATATAGGTATACAAATACACGGAGTGATAATTTAATGGTACATGATCATCGGTTGGGGCTTCTTGCCTTAGTTATTATTAATTTACAAATAAGTTTCATTTAATAATTTATTTATTGCAAGAATATGGTACAAAATGTTAAGGTGGTACAATCATAAGTCGTTCGCATATTCTGCTATACAGTGGCGCGCAAATTTATGTTAATTTACATTTTACATTATTAGTCAAAGTCAATTCTTATATTATCTGTATCGTACATATCATACTTTATTAAATTTGTATCAATTACAATGTCTGACACGTGTACTTTGCACGAACTTTTTTTATTTTATTGAAATATTAACTAAGATAAAATGAGATTTTTTAATTTGTTATGTGATTTATTACAGCTAAGCCTGAACAAATTGCACAGACTGAAGAACTCCAATCGGATGTTGAAAAGAAAACTCAGACGAGTGATCAATTCTCTGAATTTGAAAGTGGAATATTTTTGTAAGTAAAATACCCTTTTACGTAACCTGCAGCGTTACTCTGTAAATAAATATTCGTGCTTTTATTCGTTGAAACAATTGCATAATAACGAAACAAATTAAATTATCATTCTTAAAAGAATAGAAGAAATATTGTTAAAAATCTACCGTTAATTGACTCGATCAGATATATATTATATATTTTATCATAGTTTTTGTATAGAACTGGGGGTAAACGGGCAGAAGGCTCACTTGGATGTTAAGTGATACCGCCGCCCGTGGACACTAAATGCCAGAGGGCTGGTGTGGCTGAGTGCGTTGCCGGCCTTTTAAGAATTGATACGCTTTCTTGAAGGACCCTGGCGTTTATTTGTGTAATTAAAAATGATCGCACGTAGGAAACGGTTCGTACGTACGTAAATTCCGGTTCGCATAAAATTCTCCGCCTCTAAAAAAATATCTATTGCTTAGTAACTGATATTTCAGATACCCACCAACATTAAAAATAAACAGAAATGTAGAAGATTTTGACAAAGACGCAAATTGGCCGTCAGATGCAATGTGTGCACAGGCATTGCATACGTTTCCTGATAATATGGAGGCGATGTACCCGGTCTTCTTGCCATTGGAGAATAAAGGAATAAGGTATTCTATTGATGATCCCAAATCCCCTATAATATGCCCCATAAAACCCTGATTGTTCATACTTACTTTTAAACGTATCTCTACACGGTGTGTTCTGCGTAAACCTTTTATAGGACCAGACATTCGGTACTCGCGATATACACGTCGCAGTTAAGTAGTTAAATCAGAGAGTTAATGAAATCTCTAGACAGTTAATTAATGATCAATATTCAATTAAGTCGCTAAAGTTCCGTCAGACAAGTGAGTGAACTAAATGTTTAAGGAGTACCCTAAACGTTCCTAGGCAACAGGAAAAACCTAACCATTACTTACATAATATCTACCTACAAAAGCAGTAATAAAGAATAACGCGCAAATCCAAGACAAAAGTTCTCAATAAGAAAGAGTAAAGCTTTGCAAAAGTCCTGCGACTTATTTCTCTTACCGTAAAAATTTGTGAAATGTATGTAATACCAAATTGACTCAATTATTCAATCCCTACTTAAGGGAATTTCTGTAAAGTCACTACGTTATTAGCTAACTTAAATATTATCCTCTAGTGACAATATCAATTTTAAAACGTTGTTTTATAAATATATATGTCGCAACAAAGTATCAAAGAGTTAATTGAATCTCTAGACCGATCATTAAAGATCGATATTCAATTAAGTCGCTAGCATTTTGATTTACATAAAGCAGCGTCGAAAATGTTTAACTATCTGTCTGACCGAAAGCCAGCGTTTTTATTAATAAAACAAGAAGGCAGTCACGACAACAGCTGATAACTTTTAGTCTTTCTTTTGACAAACGTGGGTTTGTTGTGTCAGTGATTTTTTCAAATTGTGGTTTTTGGTGAAATTGTAAGCATGTCGACTCCGCCATGATTATTTCGGAGTGATCGTGAAGAACTGCTCGAAACCCTTAGTGGTCAGGGGACTCCAGCCCAATTTATTTTTATGAATGCATACAAAAATACATACAACCCTTACTTTTAATATATCTACAACTAACCCCGATTTTGTTATTTGTTAATTAAAAGCTTATGACATGAACACTTAAGATTCATATAGAGAAAATTCAGAGAATGTTTTCATTCCGGAAAACCGAATAGTCGATGGGGTAGCATAAAATACTCCATGTTAGTATGTACTAAAAAGCCTAGGCATTAGGGAGAAACGAAGTTCGCAAGGGCAGCTAATATATATGATGATGAGTGAAACTCAAATGTGTTGCTGAAGTATGTCTTAAAAATAACATTTAGAATTTGTTATTTTATTTAGAATCAACGTTAATCCTATTTCTTCTATTATACAAAATGTTCTAACAAATATATGTTCCACAAATATATTTATTACTTTACATAGATATATAAACTTTATTTAACAAACTTTTGCTATTATTTAATTCCCATAATGCGTTTGTCATTGGGTCTTAGTCTTATTTTACCAAAAATACAATTCATTTCTTCGATTTCCTGAAAAATTTAAATGATAGACTTAGCCGATACATATATCATACAAGACCTCTCATGGTTATCTCAATATCTTTTGGTGTAACTTTTGACTCGTCCCTTTCGAGAAATTCGTGGAAAACTTTTATTGACGTGACAACGTCTTATAAATTGGTTTGCCGGGTGACACTTCAAGAAACTGCGTTACGCTCCGCTCACGTTATGCGCTCACAATGAGAGCGAGTGAGAGGCACGCGTCCCTTCCACTCGGGCATGGTTAGCCCGCCTAAGAGCGAGAGAGACAGACATAATGTTTTAAATTGTTACTATTATTTCATCCTTCTTCCTACTATACGAATGAATATTCACATTAAAATTATTTTACCACTCAAAGTCGTTGTCACGTAAAACTTTCGCCCGTATACCGACTTTACAGGCAACCAATTTTTTTTTAAACAACACTTTACATTGATATAGGCACTCCTTACAGAGTGAAGACACTTCTTACTGACAAGATCGGAGTGCCGCTCGACGAAGAGCATGAGTTGCCGTGGCACCCGCCCGTCTGCCCCACTGATAAGGAAGCAAGGAAATCTTATAAGTAAGTATGGTATGGTTTGTGGGCTCTGTTTCCGCACTTAGACGTTCAATAGGTCCGTTGTACGTAAAGTCCTGGCTAACTAAGCCAGCCTAACTCCTTCCAAAAGCACTGAAGCCTGGGTACTTCGCAGGCTTCACGGAGCGACCTCACTGTTCCGAGGATTTCTGTACGTTGGTAAGCAGCCTCGCATTCCAGGACTACGTGGGTGACTGATTCCTCTGCGCTGAAACAGCTTCTGCACATGCCTGTCTGTCGCGCCTAGGACAAAAGATTTATTTAATTATAAGTAATCTTACAGCTTATACTTATACATATTATAAGACAATACAGATTACATAGATAAACAATATATGTATATGAAACAAAAAACAAGCAATTACGTTAATAGACAAATATATATTTAAAAAAAAACTAAAGGAAACTGAAAGTTTTTGAAACATTGAAACAACAAATAATACTTATATGTAATTTAAAATTACTACTTAAACAAAATCAGAGTCTTCCCGTTTCTTCAAGTACTTCTTGACATCTCTTTTTGAGGTTGAAAAGATCAGTATCCTGTAATCCTGGAAAAGATCAATAGTTCGATAAAATACGAAACATTGGCGAATAATGCAGGTAATTCGACTCCGTACGAGACACACGGAACAATTTTGTGTATCTTGTCACATAATTAGGAGGTATTTTAAAATAAATTAATGATGCAAATGCGTCTGGCAATACTTTCGGGGGCGTTACTCCGATCATTAATGAAAACATCAGAAACTAAGAAAGCAACAGCAAAATGTACAGCCTTGGCTCGTACAAATATATTCCCATCTCATTATGAAATTTACTCTGCGTAAAATATAGTATAGTTGACCCAGTAATTAACAATTTCTTGATGAGATATAAAAGTCCCCCAAAAACGGATTAATTTATATTACAGGCAACAATTGATAACTGAAGTCGTCGAATCGGACATACTAAGGCAGAAGTTGCTAGAATATGTCGGCGACGGAGATATGGAGAAAGCGGAACATATGCAAGATGCTGAAATTGGGCACAGAATATATGTAGCAATGAAGACGGTGAGTCGACATTATATGTATATTGTATATATGTATTTCCGTTTTATTATTTATATATATGTATTTATGGACTATCCCTACAGACTAAGTAAAATAAAATATTCTATGTAAAAAAAGAAGTTATACTTCTTTGGCGTATAGAAAAAAAAAAAACTAAAATGCAGTAGTGATTAACGATAAATATTAAAATTAATCAAAAACAATTTTATTTTAATTAATAAATGATTAGTAAATACTATCACCGTCCTATATGAAATTGATTTAAAAACGCCAAAATAATATTTATTTATTCGCACTGTTTAATTGTACTGTTACGAAACACGAGTTCTAAATATAAAATTACTAGAATATACAACTTAAACATAGTTATCGTTTTTCATGCCACCTAAACCTAACTTTACGATGTCGAATTTAGGTGTTGGTGTGCGCATCGTAAAAAATCACTCTCATTATTTTTCTCCATCGCGCCAAAAGAAGTATAACTTAAAAAAAAAACAATTAAAAAACAAAATTATGTGGAGATATTTTTTTAGAATATTCTTCCGAGGAGCAAACAAATTTATTGGTTTTACATATTTATAAAAATCAATACAATTATAATCGTTATTCGAAACGGTCGCAACTAGCTTTTTAATAAAATAAGGGTGCATTTAATTCTCATATCAGTCCCCTTTAATTGGGAATATGTGGGATTTCACTTATTAGGAACGTGGACAGAGTTTGAGCTAGGTATACTAAACGTAAAGCGCCAACTTAAAGTAATTCTTTTGCGTCAGCAATTAATCCAGACATTATATAATTTCAATTCTTAAAGATTAATTAATAAAAAGTCGGACAACGGTTCGAATATAGGACAGACACAGTCCCGCAGCATTTCAAACTAAGCCTATAATGCGGGAATCCCGGGAAATACGGGACGTCTGATATAACATTAATGGCCTTGCTATAAGCAGATGCGCGTTCCGAAAAACTATCAAGATCGTTCGGGCCCTGTCCGTCTTTACTATCGCCTGTCAGGTTGACATATTGATATTGACAATTTATTTTTGACCTTTAATCTGTGGTGTTGCAGCAGTGTTGGCCTAGTGGCTTCAGCTTGCGACTCTCATACCTGAGGTCGTAGGCTCGATCCCCGGCTGTGCACCAATGGAATTTCTTTCTTTGTGAAAGAAAACATCGTAAGGAAACTTACATGTCTTAGAACCAAAAAGTCGACGACGTGTGTCAGTCACTGGAGGCTGATCACCTACTTGCCTATTAGATTTAAAAAAGATCATGAAACACATTCAGACATCTGAGGCCAAGACCTAAAGAGGTTGTAGCGCCACTGATTTTTAATTTTTAGTCTGTGGTGTTGCCATTCTAATAAAATTAATTGCACCGTATTACATTATCCCCGATAAGTATGTTTATTGAATTTTTCAGAAATCAGCCCCAAAATGGATAACTCAAGTTTTAGCGTCTCTCTATTGGCGTGTCCGTGGTAATAGGGTGAATGCCCTGCATTGCCTTCAAGCTGCTAATAAAGTCGTCCCCCCTAAGTACAAAGAAGTGGTTTTGGTGTCCTTGGGCTCCGTACTTATTGAGATGGGTTGCTTCGAGGAGGCAGTGGCAGCTACTGAAGAAGCCTTTAGGTTGAATTTGTATGAGGTGCGTTACAATCGTAAATTTGAGATACAAATTAGGAATGTTTTTGATTTAACTTTCTATATTACGGAAAAATTATTTCCGAGTCAAGTAATTTTTAAATTTTTACAACGTCGTTATGTCTTTGTAAATAAAAATAATCTACTATAGACTTGGCTGTATGGGCATAGTTCCCTTTGCCTACCCAGAATGGGTAAAGAAAATAAAAAAATATCTGCTTAGGTATATTCTCTTATAAGAAATAAATGATTAGTTAGTTGAGTTTATTGTGTTTATTTTATTAAATTGCTTCATTTTTTTCGCTCAAATAATAAAAAAATCCTCACGTTCCGTACGTGGAACCGTCATCACAACTTGTTCGGGCGTTAGACATTTGTTCGAATGCAATGACAGGCATTCCGCACTCGTAATGAAATAAATGATATATTAACTATTTCAGTTGCCGAAATTAGTTAAACCGCGGATTTTTGTAGGTACGTTTTTTTGTCGCTTTACTGTTTTAGCCTTTAATAAACTCGACTATACGTAAACGCACTGAACTTTCTAAGAAATTCGTTCTTTTGTTTACAAATTGAGATTGCTGTGTACTATATCACGAAAATGCCTCGATATCGCAGGATATAAAAATGCTGGTTCACCAAAAGACGCGTATGTCTCTCTATATGTGTAGCGTTCAAATAAGAATTGTTATCTTAGGTACTAACATCTGATATAAACTTTTTTTTCTAATAAAGATTTTGTTTTTTCACTTTTTCCGCTAACATAATGTTAAAATGTGCAAAGTACCTTGAGTGTCGTTATATAGAGTTAACACTGTATGTGTCGCGAAAAATCAATTTCAATTTATTTATTTATTTATTTATTAACACTTCGTTGCATTACATAAAAGGAAAATATTAAACATAATTTAATGACAAGCAACTGGCGGCCTTATCGCTTTAGAGCGATTTCTTCCAGACAACCACTGTGAGTAAAGGTAGTGGTGTAAGTCTGCCATATCTTTGAATAGTCATATCGAAGGGAAATTCTCACATAATTTTATTTGTGTATTTTTATCCCATTTTTTTTGTCTTCATGCTTTTAAACATCTCACATGTTAAGGTGAGAACAATCCTATGAAATGTTTAAGATAAACGAATCAGGCGCAGCGCAAAACAATAGCCCGTGACAGTGGCGAGTAAATACCGCGAAGATACAAAAAACAATGTAAATTCGTTAATAGCAAATTATGTTAGAAGCATATTCTGGCAAAATCAGTACAAAGTCAAAAAGATTTAGCCTATGCCTTCGATAGAGTCCCACATCTATGGAATGTGAAGAAATATTTATTTACAATTTCAGCCAGCAACAAATTTCCTATTAGGCGAATTAAACATGATAAAGCGGCACAGATGGACACACATGTTCCACCTACAACAAGTTGTGCGAGTGGAGCCGGGCTTCATGAATGGTTTGGCGAAGAATCTCCTAAATGCGTGGGCCTGCATCATGAAGGAAGTCAACAAGTTTCAAGAGATGGGTTAGTTTATTGTTTGCATTTTGGTTTTTCATCGACGTGGACGGTGGACGGAGGCGGTTGGATTTTTCTTGAAACATTTTAGTTCCTTCAAGTGGAAGAGATCGACCATGTATTTATTTTATGTTTAATAATTATTTATTTACACTTGATTACTAAAAAACTCATATTAATATTACTATTTTCTCGGTTATTATTTCTTTTGTGGTTGCTTGTTTAATTTTATTGTACGGGCGATATTAACAGCACGCACACATACAATAAATATTGACACATACTGATGAATTACAAAAAAATCTAGATTATAAAATCTCGAAATCAAAAAAATCTAGAAATATTGGCGAGAATGCTAGGATTACGATATTTATTGACCGTCTGACACCTGCTTATTTTTTTAGATTTCATAGAAGGGGACATCTGTACGCAAGTGGAGCCGGGAATGAATATGGTGTGTGAGAAGGGAGGAGAAAACTGTCATATGACTAACATCCAGTGCTTCAGTAGTCAGGATAGATGTGAGTTACAATTTGAATTTATTTTAAGGCTCTATCTCAATACACATATGTATGTGCGAAGTGTATTATGTAAAATAACAATAACAAATGAAACAATCATGGAGAGTCAGAGATCAGATCAGAGTCTTGTTTTACATTATTAATCAACACGCTGGCTTTCGGTCAGACAGATGGTTAAAAGTTTCTACGCTTTTATTTAAATCAAAATGCAAGCGACTCGATTGAATATTGATCTTTAATCAACTGTCTAGAGCAGAGTTATGTAATGCATAGTATGATGTAAGTAAATAGGTACTATCAGTGTATGTGCTGAGATCCACTATCGTGGACCCCCAAATTTTTTTTCGCTGACGTAGACCCCTTGCAGTCTGTCATTGACCCTTAGGGGTCGATATAGACCACTTTGGGAATCACTGGTCTAGAGATTCAATTAATTCTGATTTAAATACTTTACTGCGACATATAGTATATACACGAGAAAAGATTTGATTGGTTGCATTGAATAGGCTCTGAAACTATTGGACCGATTTCAAATATTCTTTTACCATTAGAACGTTAGTAACTAAGGCTATAGAATATTTTATTATACTATTTTTTTCCCCTAGAATTATGATAGTTAACATTTCCTCACATGCCAGGTATGTTAAACCTTTTTGGCCGGGTACACTTTTCAATTTCATTACGATTCTGAACATCTGAGTCTATACATACATTTTATTTGTTAGTGAATGTATCCATTTCATTAAGCGAGATATTAACGTCCCTATATTACAAACAGTAAAAAAAACACAAGTAAAGCTAACATTTTATTTGATTAAAAAGGTTTACTAATCCTGGAACTAGTAGGCAGTGATGTCAGCTAAAGAATAAAATAAAGTAATTAACTAATTATTATTAAATTCGATACACTGTTTGTGTAGTAAAAATATTTGTTATTTTTTTATTAGGTTATTTTATCATATTGTAAAGGATATGCTACTTGTCATTTAATTAATTATCGTAAAAACTTTTTAAATTTGTTTCAATTTTCTAATTTGTCCATTTTTAATTACTATTACTGTTTTGTGTATAAGTATATTTGTGTTTTGGAAATAAATCCGTTACTATGGAAGTAATAACTATATAATAAGTTTCCTGTATAATATAATATAGAACTCTTTATACACCTTTTAAATATCTCTTCATAGCACCTATCTATCTATTATTAGCAGTGTAGGCATTTCTATAGTTCTGTGCCTAAAAAAAGCTACTACTCTCTTTAAGCAGGGATTGCCTGGAATATATCACTTAGAGGGCATAACCCGCCCGTGTTTCTTAAAATATATTACCGAATTTTGTAAAAATGTTTTTGTTATGTAAAGTATTTTGTAATGACATTTCAGCGGATACGAGCATGATAATGAAGCTTCTAGAACAACATGATAAGACGTATCAATCCAAGGATATGATGAGCGATGACTTCTTCAATTTCGTGATACAGAGAATGCCGAGCGATAGAACGGACAGGCTTGCGCATCAAGCGAACTACGACCATATGATGAAGGCTGTAGAGACGGTTTTGCATGGATGTGGGCCTTTGGGATGTAAGAGTAAGTACATGTTTAAAAATACACTTTTTTTGAGGTCCAATTAATTGTTTTACTTGAAGGAAAATATGTATTAAAACGTCTTTGGTCGAAGATTATTTCTAGAAACTATTTCTAGAAATAAAGGGTTGAGTTTTTGACTGATAGAAGTGTTGGGGTTAAAGATGTTCTAATGTATATCATACAATTTTATAAATATAATTCCAGGTCTGCAACCCGCTGATTTAGCGCTTACAGAAGAAGAATGTTCGCATCATTATATACAACTTGGATATTGGCTGCACATTGTCAGTTTTAAACAACTCTTTTCTGATACAAATATACGGTAAGTTTTTTATGGGACCGAAAATCCATAGACAAATAGGAGCGAAGCATCCATAAGAATCGTTTAACTGTTTTCGGGACTTTTTTTTCTATGGAGAGGTTTCACTTTGGTGTATTAAAGATTATACAAGAATTATGTTAAAAACTACCATATTTAAAAAAAAACACTTTTTTAACGGATTGAAGTTATGTTTTATTGTAAACTTATAATTATTATATCCACCGTGACCACGCACGCTGAAAAGCACGCAAAACGTCGGTTAAATTTAAAATTATGATTATATAATTATAAGTTTAATTAAACTTCAATCCGTTAAAAAAGTGTTTTCTTTAAATGTGTAAAAGTTATGTTAATAAAAGACAATACCATATTTTTACATTATTTCCAATGTTGTTTATTGTTTATGCTATGGGCATAAAAGTAGCGGAGACAAATTTAAGGGAAATAATGTTCAACGTCAAATTGGGCATATTTTTGAGATTCGCTGTAGTGGTTATACAAAGGGTGGTTAAATGGAATAGGCAGTAGGGTATTAATTAACATCGGAGTTACCAATATACTTACTTACAAATTACAATACAATACAATATAGATACCAATATACTTACTTACAATACAATACAATATAGATACTCAATGCCTCCGACGACTATATAGTCGGGGAATTGTGTAGAAAATATTATTATAAAAAAAAAAAAAAAAAAAAATGTTGAAGAAACATTCTATAACAATCCTTAAATAGAAGTTTTAATGAAATTGACATAATATGATGTCAATAAGTGTAGTTTTGAAATATCTGCAATAGTCTTTCTTTTGAAAGAATCCAGGGAGAAGTAGAATATAAGAAAAAAGAAAAGTCATTAAACTCATGTAAACGTCATGTCTAGTGATTCCTAATAAATCGGTTGCGTTTTTTTTCTTCATAATGTATGTTTCTGGTATTATAAGAGGTCAACAAATCGATGGGCCTGGACTAAATTTTGGATTAGGGAAGGGAAAAGGTAAAAGAATCCAAGAAGTTTTTTTTTATAGAACAGGGGGCAAACGGGCAGGAGGCTCACCTGATGTTAAGTGATACCGCCGCCCATGGACAGTCTCAATGTCAGAGGGCTAATATTTCTGTATAACTGCCGTGTATAATTCATTACGGGTTCGAAATCAAAATTAGGAAATAATGTATGTTAAAGAAAGTGCGTGCGTACAAAGTACACATGTCAGAAGTGAATCCTCTTTGTAAATTAATTATTACTGAGGTAAAAGGCCCAATGATCCTGTACCAGTATATAATCACTGTTCGATCACTTAAGGTTCAATCTTCAATAACTACCACTATACTAATACCACATATTATTAAATTAAATTCAAACGCGTCTTCTCTCTTTAACTCATTTATTGCAACTAAAATGACTAAACATGCCGGTCACCAAAACATATTGTTTTTAACTTAAAGCTTTACATTATGTTATATTGGACGTAAACTTCTTACTTAACTTTATACAAACAATAACAATGCTTATTAACCTTATAAAAAAAATGTAACAATACATGAAAAACTTCCTTTCGAATAGTGGACTGTATTAATAAAAATATCATGCAGACTACATGAAATCTTTCTCTTTTGGTAACATCAATAACTTTGATACTGGTCTCTTCAATGTGTTGTTACCTTTACATCTTAAAGTAACCACTCTTACCAATCCGTCACTTCCGGGGTGGACTTCTTTGACGCATCCTAATAGCCATTTAGTAGGTGGTAAATCGTCCTCTTTAATGATTACAATATCTCCAATATTTGGGGCTGAAATATTGTTTTGCCATTTGTATCGTTGCTGCATGGTATTGAGATATTCGGTCTTCCATCTCTTCCAAAAATCTTGTATCATCTTTTGTATCTTATACCATCCAGCAACGAAGCCAATCTTCTTGTCATCGTAATTAACATCAGGAATACTTATTAGGGGTTCCCCTATTATGAAATGACCCGGAGTTAGTGGTGTGAGGGTTTCAAAAGTTTCGTCAATTTGACATATGGGGCGGGAGTTTAGACATGCTTCTATTTGTGCTAGTAACGTCGAAAGCTCTTCAAAGGTTAATTTGGTATTTCCATTAATTCTTAGTAAATGTCTTTTAGCTGATTTGACTCCAGCTTCCCATAAACCGCCATAATTAGGCATTCTTGGTGGAATAAAGTGCCAAGTTGTTCCGTCATTGGATAATAGTTCGGCTACTTCTTTTGTTATGTTAGCTTTACTTTTCCGAAATAAATCCTTAAGTTCTTTGGATGCACCAACGAAGTTAGTGGCGTTATCGCTCCATATGTCAGAACAAAATCCTCTTCTAGCTACGAATCTACGAAATGCAGCAATAAATGCTTGTGATGTTAAATCTGTTACAGCTTCTAAATGAATTGCACGGGTTGTCATACAAACAAATAGGCAGATATATCCTTTTGTAGCATGGTGACCTCGACCTTTAGATGATTTAATCCAAATCGGGCCTGCATAGTCCACACCAGAATTAAGAAATGCTCTGTGCGGATTCACTCTGCATGCAGGAAGCTGTCCCATTCTTTGCGTCTGTCCTTTAGCCTTACTTATTATACAAACCTTGCAATTTCTAATGCACAATTTAATGCATTCTTCATGCCTACAATCCAAAATCTACTTCGAATGTACGCCTTCATTATTTGAATACCACCATGTAAAGTTTTAATATGTGCATCTTGGACAATTAATTTTGTAATGTGCACTTGTTGAGATAAAATAATTGGATGTCGACTAGCTTCAGACATTTCTGCATTCTGCAGTCTTCCTCCTACTCTTAATATACCATTTTTATCTAGAAAAGGACACAATGTTGATAGTGAGCTTTTGGGTTTGACCTTTCCTTCTTTCTTCAAGTCTTCTATGTCCTTTTGATATATTCTGTCTTGATAAAAATGAACACACCTTTGTAATGTATTTTCCATTTCTTCGGTTGTTATATGTAACTTCTTGCTTCCTTTCTTCATTCTCATACAGTACGATAAAACTCTTTTCAATCTGTTTAATGTTGAAAATCGTTCCCATATTGGTTTTTCGTCTTCTTGTAATATGTTGATATGATAAAAACCTTCTATTTCACTTCCTTCTTTTTCTTCTTCATAGGTCTGAGGTATAGAATAATTTCTTAAGATTTGTATTCTTTCATGTTTAAGCCATTCTGGCCCATTCCACCATAAGTCAATGTTGTTTAGTTCACTGGATTTTACTCCTCTGGAGGCAATGTCAGCTGGATTTTCATATGATTGTACGTGATTCCACTTGCTACTATTAAGATATCTTTGTATTTCTGCCACTCTGTTGGCGACGAATGTATGCCATCTACCCGGTTGAGATTGAAGCCAAGATAGGACTACCATGGAATCGGTGTACACGTAAACATTATCGATGGAAACCTTTAGTATTTCAGTGACTTCTTCCATTAATTCTGACAGCAATGCAGCAGCACACAATTCAAGTCTTGGAATAGAAAGCTGTTTAAGAGGAGCCACTTTTGTTCGAGATGCAATCATTGATACATAGATTGCATTATTTTCATCAACTACTCGCAGGTAAGCAACAGCTGCAAACGCCTTTTCTGAGGCATCTGCGAAGCCGTGAATTTGTACTTCTTTCATGTATGATGACATATGAAACCAACGAGGCACTTTAATGTGTTGTAGAGCTGGTAAGTCATTTCTATAATCTATCCATTCTTTAACTAGCCTTTCAGGTAGTTCATCATCCCACTCAAATTTTAGAAGCCATAGCTTTTGTATAAAACTTTTTGCTATGATGATGACAGGAGATAACCACCCAAAAGGGTCAAATAAACGGGCAATGTCAGACAGGATAGATCTTTTTGTTATAGGATAGGTAAGTAAAGGTAAGTTAACTGTTATTTTAAATGCATCTTCTCTTCGATCCCAAGTAAGTCCTAAGATTTTAATAACATTGTCTAATTTAATTTCCAATGAATCTTCAATTTTGTTGTTTTCTTGAATGTGTTGTAGGACTTCTTCAGAATTACTTGACCATTTTTTTATTTTGAAACCGCCTTTTTCTAATATCTCTTTAATGTCGACACATAACTTTTTTGCCTTCTCTACATCTTCATGTCCCCCCATTAAATCATCAACGTAAAATGACTCTTTTATTGCTTTTATAGCTTCAGAATACTTAACGTCACTAGAACATTCATCGTCGGCTAACCTTAATAGAGTTCTTACAGCAAGGAATGGAGCTGCAGCCGTTCCAAATGTTACAGTCATTAATTGGTAACTTTTTAATATTTCATCTGAATTGTCTCGCCAAACGATGCATTGTAATTTTGTGTGTTCCTCGGACATCTTCACCATTCTATACATCTTCATTATATCACCGACAAAACAAATATAATGTTGTCTCCATGTGATAATTAAACTTCGAAGGTCTTGTTGTATTACAGGACCAACCAACATTGTATCGTTCAAGGAATACCCTTGAGAACCTTTTGCTGATGCATCAAAGACTACTCGAACCTTCGTAGTATCTTTGTCTTGTCTTACTACCGCATGATGAGGTAAATAAATTGTATTGCAGTCATTCTGATCTTCAAGCTCTTTCATATGACCCAAATCGATATATTCTTTTATAACTTTTGTATATTCATCTTTTAATTGTAAATCTTTATTTAATCTTTTCTCTAGATGCTGAAATCTCTTTATTGCTTGTTCTTTAGTATCTCCTACTTGCTTAATAGTATCTTCTTTACTTCGCTTTAGTGGTAGTTGTACAATATATTTACCGTCAATGTCTCTTTGGGTTGTGCTTGAGTAAATTCTTTCACATTCTTCTTCTTCTTTTGTGTATATAACTTTCTTCTTAAATAAATCTTTGTCAATTTCCCAAAAAGATTTCAGTAAATCATTGTCTTCTTTAATGTGCATACTTGTAATATTAATGTTATAGTTGGAGCATAGGGTTTTCCCAGACAGTATCCAACCAAGACTAGTCTTCTGAGCTACTAAACCGCATTCAAGACGGATTAACCCATCTTCTATTATTTTTGCAAAATCACCAGCACCCAATAATAAATCAATTCGACTTGGCATAAAACAGGTAGGGTCAGCCAACTCAATATTTAGTAAATCACTTTTATTAATAATTACTTTCTTCGTAGGTATTAATGATGAAATAGTTTTTAGAACGTAGGCTTCAGTGTAAATGTAAGTAGAATTAGCTTTAATAGATAGCTGGACTTTAGACTTAAGGCAATGCTTTTCTTCACCGATACCCGAAACTGTACCGTTGACTTTTTCTTTCTTTAAGTTAAGAAGTTCAACGACTCTGGTTGTTATAAAAGTCGCTTCTGAACCCTGGTCAACAAGGGCACGGAGTGTATGATAGTCACCCGAGCTCGATTTCACGTGAACTATTGCAGTAGCCAATAAAACACCTTGACTCGATTTTTCTTCGCTGGAATAATGTGATGCTACTTTTGTTTCAATATCTTGTGACGTCAATGAAGTTGTTTTTTGTGATGCAGGAGCTTCCTGTTTCCTTTCTAAATGCAGAAGAAAATTATGTTTTCTCCCACATAACTTACATGAAATGTGTCGCTTGCATTCAGTAACTTTGTGGTTTGGTAGCAAGCAATTAAAACAGAGGTTATTTTTTAATGCAATATTATGTCTATCTTCCACACTTTGCTTAATAAAATCTTTGCAATAATGAATGTAATGGTCTTTATTACACAAGGAGCATGAGGGCTTTGTATCAACTCCTTCTTTAGCCATGTAAAAACTCTTTTGTACTATTGGTCTTAGATCTCTTGAACAGCTTGTGTTGGTTGTGTTTACTAACTCCAAAGTTCGATACTTGGATTCTAGAAAATTCTTTAGGTCTTCCCAAGTAGGTAAGTAGTCGGAGTCATCTTTGTATATGTATTCTTCCCAATTTTTATGCGTATCTTGATCAAGTTTATTTACCACTATATGTATTATAATCGGACTCCAAGACTCGGTCGATATTCCTAAGTTATTTAAATTATTTAAGCACTCACTTGTTGTATCCAAAATTATTTTAATTTGATTTGATGTCTGTGTGTTGACTTTACGTAGATTAAACAGTCTTTTTAATATGTGATTTATAATTATTCTCTTATTTCCGTAACGCTTCTTTAAAATATTCCACGCTTGGTCATAGTTATTCTCTGTTACACTGATATGTTTTAACAAGGCAGCTGCTTCGCCGGTAACACTTAACTTCAGATAGTGCAACTTTTGTACATTGGCAAGCGAATTATTATTGTGGATGAGGGTTAAAAATAAGTCTTGAAATGTTAGGAAATCTTCATAATTACCGGAAAATACGGGTAATTCGATTTGAGGCAGTTTTACACCAGATGAATTTGTTTCGGTGCTTAACCCCTGGTGGTTACTGCAACTTTCTTGGCTACCAATTACGTTCTTACTTAATAAGTCCAACATATCGGCTTTAAAATACAAATACAACTCTTCATATTTATAATACTCTTCGTTTAGAAAATAGGGTAATATTCCCTTTTGTTCCCTTGGAGTGCATGACGACAAATCTTCATGTGCTACATTAAATAGCCTCCAATGATCTTCAATACATTCCAGCCTCGCACGAATATATCCAGTAGTTATTCTTGACTTCGGACTTTTCTTAAAATTTACTTCGGTTTTTTTAATTTTTGAGGCTAAATCTTCTAGTTTATTTAAAAGCACTTGCTGTTCAGCACTAACTGTTGTCGTCATTATTATTTATATATATATATAATGTTTATATTTTAAATATATCTTAAAACTTCAAAACGTCTTTATTCTTCACTTATTCACATTTATTCTTTCTATGCGAAAAACGACAAATCAATACATCAAAAACCGGTTTCTTATCTAAGGAATGCGGCCGAGCTCACTATTTTTTTGTTTTGCACGTTTACTTCATCCGGCTCGATTATAGACCAAATGTTCGATCACTTAAGGTTCAATCTTCAATAACTACCACTATACTAATACCACATATTATTAAATTAAATTCAAACGCGTCTTCTCTCTTTAACTCATTTATTGCAACTAAAATGACTAAACAATCACTCTATGTATTTGTATACGTGGTAATGATAGTATAAATGTTATGCGACAGAATTTCCATCTAAAGTTCTAATATGTAACTACTAAACGGTGTTCTGTAATATGTGACTATATAATAGCGTTCTTACTCTCTCTCAATCGGTCTCAATGTAACTCTCCCTTTTCTTCGACAAAAACGCTGCATATCTTCGTGACGCTTATATTATTTTTGTGTGTTATCCGTAAAAAAATTATCCTCATGCGCCTTAAGAAGTTTCAATTCAAAAATAATTTGTTATAATAATAAATATAATTAATGTATTCAATCGTGAACCGTTTTATAATTGATTTTTATTTTTTGGTAATTCATTTTATATATACCTAGTTCAAAAAATAACATACGGCCCAACCATATACGTATTGTCAAATTTGGTTTTTATCGGTTTCTGAACCTCGTGTGATTATTGACAATATAAATTTTTATGAGCGACGTACAGAAATAAGGATAGATTAGATGAAAAATATAAATTTATTTACGCTTTATTTTACATATAAATAACATTGAACAAAATAGTGGAATATCAGTGTCGCTATTAAGCGTACTCTTTCAGTCAACCAAAATAAAACAGTAATAAAATATGTGAACCAATTAGGGTCCTTCAATAAAAGAGTATACCAATTCTTAAAAGGTCGGCAACGCACTCGTGAGCCCTCTGACATTTGGTGTCCATGGGCGGCGGTATCACTTAACATCAGGTGAGCCTCCTGCCCGTTCGCCCCCTGTTCTATAAAAAAAAAATGTGAGCCGTCACGGGACGCCTGACAGATGTGAAACCTCGAAATAATTTTGTGAAGTAATATGCAGAAAAGAACAGATTGTGATAGGAACTAAATATGTCATAATGATAAAATAAAATTTTACGATTTTGTTTTCCAGATAGCGATGACTATTTATTGAATAAATGTTTATTCAATAAATATTTTATTTAAATACAAAAATTTACAACTGCATATAGATTGTATGTATATACTATCATATAGCGTGGCGATGCGTCGCCACGGCATGCGTCGCCACGCCAGAAATCGGTTTTACGTGCGGCTATAGATGTTTCACATCAAAAATTAAGAAACATTAAAATACTTTTTTTATCTGGAATTTGAGTGAGTCGGTGCGGAAAAAGAGCGGTTGTGGGTTTGGGGTCGCAGCAAACGAAATAATTTTGTTGATAATACAAAATTCAAAAATCATTTATTCATTTAGTTAACATAATGTACAACTTATGAACGTCAAAAAAGAAATATACATTAAATGCTTCTAATTTTACATTTACTGCCACTTCTCAAATCAAGGGCGTAGAACGGAAGAGAAGAACTGGCAATAAACTCTTCGCCACTCTTCAATCGCCAAGTTTTTTCTTTTACACAATACAGTAAATACTTTCATAAAATCTTGATATATGAATGTAATGATTTCAGAATACCGTCAGACATTATTACAATGAATCCTTCGAATAAGAAAATACCAGAATGCAAGGCGGTATCCGAACCATTAGAAGATTTTTACTACGAGAGACTCAGTCGCATCGATACAGAAGGCTGGCAACCTATCATGACGCTGACTCATCAGTTTGCTGAATTGTTCAACTACTTTGACTATGTTACATTGGGAGCTAAAATTGCTAAATACGTGGAAGCTGTGAGTACCAGAACCTGTCATGTCTTAAATTTTTTATAACGGGGCCAATGGGCACTCCCAATGTTAAAGGGCTCGCGAGTGTGTTGCCGGCCTTTTAAGAATTGGTACAACTTTTTCTTGAAAGATATGATTTTCAAAAATGTATTCTAAATCTTGAGCTGATATGAATAAAAGGATATTTTTATAATTCGCCCACATTTGAATTCAAAAAAGGGATTCAAAAATCTAGGGCGAATTAAAATACGCGTGGCCTTTGTTCGCGGTATTGGTTATTTGTACCAAGTATTTTTTTTAATCTTATTGCCAAAATTTCTTCCATAGGAATTCATGCGATAGATAGTACAAACCAATAAATATATAGTAATTTTTAACTTATTATGCCATTCCCTACATGTTAAAGTTTTTTTTAAATGTGTTATAAAATTAAGTTTGAAAAAAAGAGGCAAAATATTACTTTACCACTACATTATTTCAATTTTAATAGTTTAGTTTTTAAATTAATTTTAATAAATAATAAAAAGTTAAAACCACTTGTTGTGATTAAACAATGGCGGCATTCCTTACTTGAGTTTGGACTTTTCATAGCGTCCGTCGTCGTGGGTGGCGGCTCTAAGCGCTAGTTGGTGGTGCGGGGCAGGCGGGCACGGCGCGTGCGCAGTACGCTGCGCAGCCGCAGCTCACGCACTCGCACCGCAGCATTATTCCTCATATCCCCTTCGGGCATTAGTCGCCTTGTTGCATATGTGAGTATTATTAATTTAAAAAAAAATGCATCATTTTTAACTTTTAATGACTATATAAATAATAATATATTTTGTAATAAAGTCATCGTAAATAAGGCAAAAATATAATAGTATAATTCACTTACATACAACTTCAAAGAGCAGCTATCAATACATATTAATATTAGAGATATAGCAAAGACATGATTAATATAGGAAATAAATTAAACTAAAAATTTCCTTGCTAAGAATAGTAGTTAAAAATAAAATCTAATTTAATATAACTCACATTTTATTTTTACTCGCGAGAAACGTTGCGAAAAATATTACATTTTGAATTGACGTACACATACAAAAAACAACGAAAAATTTAAAAATAAGATATTTTAACTCGATACACATGTAGTAATAGAATAATACATTTCAAAATTATATAAAAATATAATAACTACAGTACAATATTCAATTGATATCATACAATAATAAATCAATATGTATACAATATATAACAAATCAACATATACAGGGTGTCTCAAAAGTCGACGTCTAGTCAAAATTTTCTCATAGGTAATGCCACACCAGTTATCAGAAAAATTAAAAAAAAATAATTAAGTCATGTATTTTTGAAGGTATGGAAATTTTCCTTTTATTCCAGAAAATGTACACCATGTGACAGTTTTTTCATTCCTGTTGTTACAAATATTAACTTTTTGCCAATTTTTTTTTTCTCTTACGTCATCCCGAATAGTAATCTATGATCCTAAACCCTGTGCCGATCACTCCAACTTGTTGGAAAATTTCATTTTATACCGTACCAAGTTTTCAAATTTAATTTTTCGCACTAGTTCAACTGATTGTCCTGAAAAAAAATGTACTACTCCAGTTTGGCAAGCAGCTTTAAAAGTTCGCGCATTTAAGAAGGATTCTAACGTGGTAAAACACTTACTTCATTATTTCTTAGATCGGCCATAAAAAATTTTTTGTTAAACAAAATCTGTTTTTAAAAATTTCTCTGGAATTACAAAAAACGATTCTAGTGTACCCAAAGCGTTCCTAATAACCACAGCGTGGTTTAAATAAGATGGCGTAAAGTTTGAGCGAGACAGGCCCCCAGGTCTGACATTTCTATTAAGCCCAGCAAATTAAAGTGCACATATCTATAATAAACTATCTTAAGTTAACAAGATTAAATATATTGATTAAAAAAAAACGTACACAATTGTGGTTGTTAGCATATTTTCATTCATATTAAAAATTTTAGAAAATTACATTTATTGGTACACAATTATTTCCTAATGTAAAAAATTATATAATTTTCATAGCATTAATGACTTAAATTTCATAGTAAAACGTTAGTTCTCTGTTCTATTATTTAATTTACCAAATTTTATGTACATTATGAAGTATGATTTACATTTAAAAGATTTTGTATAACTTGGACTACTAGAGTCTTAGGCAAGTACTGTGTAACCTGACAAAGTCGATAGTTCGACAAAGCACAAGGTGCAACCCTTTTTAGGTCTGGGCCTCAGATTATTGTATCTGTTTCATGACCACCGGTCAATATAATAGTGATCAGTGATCAGTCTTTTCTGCCTGATATAGGCCGTCGACTTTTTGGGTTTAATGCAAGACGGATTTTTCACGATGTTTTCCTTCTTAGTTCGAGCGAATATAAACGCGCACGTAGAAGGCTTTTGGTTGATGAACCAACGTCGGGATGGATTTTTCAGAAAACTGGAGCTGGTTATGTCCATCGACGATCCGCCATTTTGAAGTCAATATTGATACAATAAGACACATTTTCTTTCCTAGTCATGTCTTATACAAACATTACATATTTTACAGGCATTCCAAAGAAAAAGACGCCAAGGACGTGGCCTATCTCTCCTTCTATGGATCACCAAAGAGCAAAATCGAAGCATTTTTAGTCGCCGTCTCTCATACATATCTCGTAAGTACACATTTTTATTAATATGCAATTATAATTTGATCTTCAGTGCTATGTAAAATATAATTAGAGAACGTATTTAATTCTTATTTACATTTGTTTTATTTGCAAAAAATATATTTAATTTTCGTATAAAGTATCAAGATTACTGTCGAACTATAATGACGTAACAGTTTATATATGTTGCCATGTCGTAAAATTGATCATTTTAAAATACCTTCGTAACCTAAATCAATTTCTCCTGCTTCATCTGTTGTATGTATGCTGTATGTGTTTTGGATGTTATTTGCACTAACGAATGATGTAAACAGATCGTAAATCCATGTGTTTAATTTAGTTATTTATTGAACTGTCCAAATAGGTTCATGAAATTATTATTCGCTACGATACATACAGATGAATTAACAGAAATTATAGCAATTATAAAACGGTGCTACTAAGAGAGATCACAATATTGTTTCTGTTTGAATAATGCACCAGTTAAATGCCCCATTCATGGGAAATTATTTGAGTTTAACAGTATTTGACATCACGTTTAAACTTTTAAAATTAGTGCCAAAAACTGTTATGATTTTGACATAAACAATCGGCTTGACCGTAGACCGTTAACTAGGCGACTAGTTTGTTTGGGTGAGATTTGTATTGCGTATGTAAAAATGTATATGATTTAATATTAATAAAAAAAAGAGTGGGAACCTGTCAGTCACTTGTAACCACGCCAAGGCCCTGTCAGTCACGAGTGTAAGATCTAAGTTAATACCATAAATGTATTTACAGGAAGAATTCGATCAAGCAGTGTGGATGTATCGCTACTCCCTGGTATTTGACGAACAATTTAAACCTGCCAAAGCCTGTCTCCACGCTACCATGTGTCTTATGTTAATCCCGGAAGCAAATAAGGGTATAAAAAATAAATGAGGGTAAAACACGTATTTATAAATACTATAAACCTTTAATATCTAATTAATGTCCTTATCACTTTATGAGCCAATTGAGGCTTATACTTAAGAATAACCTGTGAGAGTCGTGACTCAGATACGAATTTTAATGCTCAATTAGCTAACTGTTTTATTTGGCTTCAGATCTGATCTTTACTAAACTTAAGTAACAGTTGACTTCCAATGAATGACCAAGATTTAAAGTTGCTCATGTATGTATGTCTTCTAAAATTAATGTCTGAAATTTGTAATTTTAACAAAAAAGTATAATTAAACTGTGTATCTTGACTTCAGCGAACTATGAGCCACGTACGTAGAACGCGTACGCAACTAACGTACAAAATCTGGACAGGGTTCAGCGATAAATTCTTACCTTCCATACAGCATTTGCAAAATGGGCCTTTTGTTATTACGAAGAATGGGCTAAGGGTGACATAGAGAGATATAAGGAATGAAGTGACAGAGTTACAGGGTCCAGATATTATGTAGGACTTAGAGTTTGTGTGGAAAGAGAACTGGTGTTTTTTTTATAGAACAGTGGGCAAACGGGCAAGAGGTTCACGTGATGCTAAGTGATACCGCCGCCCAAGGACATTCTCAATGTCTGCGGGCGAGCGAGTGCGTTGCCGGCCTTTTAAAAATTGGTACGCTCTTTTCTTGAAGTGGTTTTAAGCAAACAAATGATTATTATTTGCTTGCTCAACCAGTTCATCTGCTCATCTTTGGCCTTTCTGCTGACTTGCTTAAATAATATCAATAGTCATCAACAAAAAGGAACCTACAGTTAATAAAATATGTGTTTAAACATGTGTCGTTTATAAATAAGTTGAATAGTAAAGGCCCAAGATGCGAGCCTTGAGGAACTCCACATTCACACCCTACACATGTTCAGCGAAGTTCCCCATTTTTTTTCCATATGAAATTTCGAGATAATATTCGAACTATAATGGCATAACAGTGACTAGAAATAAGATAATTTAGCACTGCGGTGACTTGAAATCACACAATCGTTCATTTTCCGTAGATTTTTGTGCAGTATCCCTAACTTTATTGTTTTTATAGAACAGGGGGCAAACGGGCGGGAAGCTCACCTGATGTTAAGTGAAACGCCGTCCATGGACACTCAATGCCAGAGGGCTCGCGAGTGCGTTGCTGGCTTTTATGTAATTCCTATTCTGATAATAAATGTGAGGCACTAATTGGCAGTCAAATTGAAACGTAAAATAGTATGCCAAAGGCCATAATTGTTAACGATGCCTTAGTTTTGGCCCTGTACGTCTCTGTCGCTTAATTCCATCTTTAGAATGCCTTTAGAGCTACCACGTAACGCAATTCGGATCTAAATGTTAAAATCTACATAATTCGTAATCTTTGGCATCAATTCCATTGTATTTCAAATCCATTTCCAGTAAATTACTGAGCTGATTTTGATATTGAAAAGTTATGCATACGTGTTTTAACAACTTTATTTCACAAAAATAATATATAGTTGATGGATAATAATCATGGAACATAGGTATATTTTGCTGGTTCATAAATCTTCATAGTAAAGTCTTCGACAGCAGTAACATTTTTACAAAACCTTGATTAAATATCATCCTTATTATTTCTTTTCTTTCTTTCTTGATTAGTACCAAATGTATTATTTATTTGATTCATTACATCATTTTGATCCTTCTCGTATTGTGAAATAAAACAAAACAATAAACAGGGTTAAGTCTTTCTGAAGTTGGAATGTATTAATGCTATTATTTTAAAAACACTCAATTATTTAAGTACAGGTCTAATTAGTAATTTGATTCTGCTTAGACGGATTGTCTTGACACTTGTTTATTGGTATTTTAATAAAACGATAATATTACTATACAAAGTATCAAATTGATTTGTTCCAAGTAGGTGCGATCTTAGAATGATTTCAACCCATTGGGTAATTAACTTATTGTGTGCATGTGTTTTGCTCAAATTCGTAACATGACATTTTTACGATAATTATAATCGAATAATGTATACGCGTATTATGAACGTCTATTCAGACGTTTCTTGGTCTATTACCACGCCTTGTGTCAGGTTAAATATATAGATATACAATCTAAACTTTATATAGAGGACATTGCATTTGTCAAAGAAATGTTATTTTTTATGAACAAAAGGTAAACTGATCAAATATTTTTTTTTACTTTGATGTTAAACGATATGACGTTATATAGAGTTTAAGCTGTTTTATATACACAAAGGCTTTACTGTTATCTATACATATGTCGCAGTAAAGAAGTTATATTAGAGAGTTAATTGAATCTCTAGACAGTTAATTTAAGATCGATATTCAATCGAGTCGCTAAAGTTCCGTCAGACGAAGTGAGTGAACAAAACGTTTAACGAGTTTCCTAAATGTTCATAGGCAACAAGACTTAACTTAAACTAGCCTAACCATTTACTATAAAACAAAACGCGGAATTTCCAAGCTCCCAGGTCTTCACGGTCAAACCGGAGTAATCATGGCGGAGTCGACAACATGTTTACAAAGACCACAATTTGAAACAAAAAACCACTCATACTACAAACCAATGTTTGCCAAAAGAAAGACTCTAAAAGAATCAGCTGTTGTCGTGACCGCCATCTTATTTAACGTACATTATTATTCAATAAGCTGGCTTTCGGTCAGACAGATAGTTTAACGTTTTCGACACTACTTTATTTAAATCAAAATGCTGGCGACATTATTGAATATCTTTTATTAACTGTCTAAAGATTCAATAAACTCTCTGATTTAACTACTTTACTGCGACAAGTATATTAAACCTAGTTGTGTTATTTGGGGAATCGAATTTAAGATTTAAAGACAAATCTATTAACTTTGAATCCGTTTTGTTACGAATTTGTATCGATTTTGTACTATTATTTATTATTTACTTGACCTGAAGTACAATTTTATATGTTTATTATTATCCTTAGACCAATGAGAACATATTTATTACCTCCACACAGGTTCCAATATTTTTAATATTTTCATTATTTTAGATTATAGTATGAATTCGCCATTTATTAATACTGGACTATATTAAACCTTCATCTAAGTTCTCTCTTTCGGTCTTAGGTTAACTGGTAGTCTGTTTGGCGAAAAAAATATTGACGTCCTTGTCACATTGTATAACTGTGAGAGGGATAGAGTTTAGGGTTTGATATCAACGAAAAATGACAATGACCATTCCAATTATATTTAAGCGTATATGTAATACATACGTTAATCTTAAGATGTTAATAAAGGCATTTCGAATTAGTTTTTTTTTTGTATTTTTTAATCCCAGTACTATAAGGAATCATTAAGGAGTTTTACAAAAAAAACTGTTTTGGTGTAACGGAGTGTGGTATTCAAAACTCTTCAAAATATATAATAAAAATATATGATAAAAAGGCTAAAAAAGTATTTATTACTAGCAGACCTGGCAAACGTCGTTTTGCCATGTATATCATTTATAATAAAAAATAGGGGTAGTGGGGTGAAAATTACGGGTTAAATGTATTTACTAATGCTGCATCATATTTTTTTTTTATCTAAAATTGAAAAAAAAAATTAGGGGTGGATTTCCATTAACATTTAGGGGGATGAAAAATAGATGTTATCCGATTCTCAGACCTACCCAATATGCACACAAAGTTTCATGAGAATCGGGAAAGCCATTTCGGAGGAGTTTAACCACAAACACCGCGACACGAGAATTTTAAATATAAGATATTAAAACCATACCAAATTTGGCTAATCTATATAAATCAAAAAGAATCGCAAGTTATGGTTCTAAGCGCAAAACTCAACGGGTAGGAATCGAGTTTTTTTTAATTTATCCTAAGTCTTAGGAAGGTATTTATGGAGAGCAAATTTTAGAAAAAAAAACAAAAAACTTTTATTTAGTACTTAGGTTTTAGTTCTGGTAAAGGAAATATCCTCTATGGGGTAGCATTTTCGGGACTTTTTTCTATGTAAATGTAGCTACTTAAAAAGAAGGCTATTTAAAAAAATTCAGATTCGGGCAAAACGATGTTTGCGGGGGCAGCTAATTGAAAATATATTTAATATAAACTTTGGCGTAAAACAAATATCACAGAATTTTCTGAAAAATGTACAATAAATGTATAGTAAAATCCGTTTACGTTGACAAGACCTTGTTCCATACACACGTCTTAAACAGAAAAAAAAATAAACTCTTGAAAAAGCTATAACAATCTGGGTCCTAAAATAAAGAAAAACCAATTGTAAATCTTAACCATTCTTGAATCCACTTGAACACATTTTTTTATCGAAATCAGTCCAGGCGTATACGAGTCATCACAGAGCGAGAAAGCTGCTCCGACGTGCCTTTTTGTTTCTAAACACAGCACAGATTTCCTACAATTAGCGGTCTAAATATAATACATATATCCCTAACTGAGATAAATTAAATTGGTTAACCCCTGTTATTAAACTTAATATAAAAACCATACCATATGATTTTGTAATCTTAGTCCTAGATGTAAAGCGCAAAGCACAAAGTGGGGCGCGATTAGCTTTGAACTAGAGCTTTTAGGGTCATTGTTCTTAGTGTGTATAATAGGATAACCTATCATAAGAAATGAATCAAACTACTTTATATTGCGATGATGATTTTGTATAATTATTTTATAACGTACGAGTCTTAATAAAATGCACTTTTCGAGCAATTAAAATGTGAAGATTTTGGTAAGATACTGACTGCCATTTCCGAGGTTATTACTCCTTTATTGGTACTTCACTTTAACGGCTTACTTTAATTTATTTCTATTTATTGTTAGGAAATATTATTTCACATTTATTCATTTGATAAGCCGTTCGGTCACAATTCTGTTTATAAAACTTAAAATCCGTGTCCTTCCGCATCCTTAAACGCCCGTATTATAATTTCACACATGTATTTAATATAACAATCATAAAAGGAAGAAATGGCATCCGATATAAATCTGAAACGGTCTTCCAGGCACTTTTTCGCATCCCAGAAATTTAAAAGGCTTCCGAAAGAAAGGCGATCAGAGTTATATTGCATCATATGTTTTGACTTATTTAAAATTTCTGCAATAATCGCTTGATCAATAAATTACTGCCAAAAAGGAATGTCAGTATAGGTACAATACTGTCGTTTCAAATCAAATCATTTACACTGACTTCACTGGCATCAACTTCCAAAAATCTTCGTATTTAAACAAATTAATTATCGTTCAATATATTTTTATTGTTTTAATTGTAAATTGTTAATACTGTATATTTGATTGTTACGTTTATGATGAATAAATAATATTAAGGATACACCAAGAAACCTCAGGCTTTCCACTTCATTAGATGAAGTCTAGTTAGTCGTCTAATAACAAAATAATTTAAATTGGCAGTAACAATTCGATCAGCGCCCGCGTACAGAATATCAGTGAAAACAACTCGTAACAATTACGGTAAAATATATTGAAATTCGGTTTAGTTTTAAAAATATAAAATTCAATTTGCAGCGCAAATTGTTATGAACATGATATAGCTGAACTAATGTACTTACTATATATTTAACTAAGCTTTAATTTATCCGACGAATTCTTCTGTCTTCAGCGTAGAATTTGAAGCACCCACAATAACTATTGGAACACGCACAAGAGTATAAAAAGATTACTAGTCCTGTACAGTGACCAATAGTTGTTTTGGGCTTCATGACGTCTTCATTCGCGAGCTGAAATTATACAATGGGTTAGTTAACGAAAAATAAAAAATTTCGTAAAAAATAACAAAAAAACAAGAGAAAAAATTTCACTGAAATATAGTAAGAACGGAATTTAACACATAATGAGCAGAAGTAAATGTAAAAAACTATAATAAAGTATAATAAAAATTTCACGGTATTATAAAAATGTACATTCTTACATTAGTAACATACATATGTACGTATATATTAAATTAAAATAGACGACCGAACCTAGATTCTTAGAGTAAAATTATGCTGAATGCGTAGACGTAAGAAGTAAAAGTAAAAAAAAATCTTCCAGATATTAAAACAATATATTTAATTTTATTTTAATATTTTTTTAGAACTATAATTTCTTCTTTAAATCTTTAGTAAGAAAATTTTGCTAAGCATTATTGCGATTTAACGTTTTCTTTTTTTCATTTCCGTAAAAGTTATACAGTCTATGTTCGGTCGTCTTTACATTTTGAATACAGTTTTATAATATCACAAATCACAATCCCGAAATTATTGTCATACAAATGTCATTGTTAGCTAACGATAAGACTTAGAGCACACTGTAAAATATTAAGCGTAACCCAGAGAGCCATGAAAGAAGAAAAGAAAAAGACAAAGACAACGAAAAGAAGAATTGAAAGGGTTTGCTGACATTACATATAAAACAAAACAAATAAATAGAAATAGGCTGGACGTAACATAAGAGAAGCAGGTAAATGCAGCAAAATAAGAGCAAGAAACAGAGGTAGGCAATCTTACCTGGACTAGATGGGTATACAATAAGAGAAAATAGGAGATAATCGGGGGACAAAAACGGCAATCGTAGATTAAGAAAAACAATAAATATAATGTTATATACATTATATTTATTGTTTTTCTGTATTTCTGATATAATTCTATACATAACAGAGTTTAACGCTAAGTATGACTTAAATTAAAGGAGTTGACTAGTCTTCGAATGTTACGCTAAGACTTAATTAATTAGGCAGTCTAGGTCATCTTTAGTAGTATACTCCCTTATAGCATTCATATTAAAATATAAACCATAACCATAAAAAATACAACCATTTCCATAGTAAGATATTCATAGTGTATCAATTTGCGCTGTATTTATTTGTTCGCAATACATAGTGCATTTGTTACAATATATTATACACTTGGTAAAATATATGTATATTCCTCAACGTTATATAGATTAGGAATGGGCTGAGTGATTGAGAATGAACTGAGTTATTTTTAAAAGGATTACGGTTCCTCTTAGCTTGTCCACAGGATGAGAAAGTAAAACAAAAGACTACTAAGGCGAAAAAGGAAGCAGGAATTTCTGCATTGGTAGAAAGATTATTCCTGAGTAAATTTGTGATTTTGCTTTTTTAAAATTAATTACCATCACTATTTTCTCAATAAGTTGATTTGGTTAAAGCAATATCAAATTCCTTTTTTTTCACTCATGGTAGGTCTTCGCATGATTGTTGGATAAAATTTTCGTCTATTTATATATATTCAAAAAATTTAAAACGGAAATGATTCACAGAATCATTGTATTTACGATTACTCAAACCAAATAATTAACAAAAATATCAATGATCAACGGTGCAATTTTTTTTTATAAATAGGTAAAAACTGTATTATAGTTATCCAGAACACAGTTTGATGCAATAATCCCTCGGTTCCGCGGTCCGGGTATATCGCGTTGAAGTAATATTCTCACTCATTCAAAATACGCAAAACTAAGTAAGACTTGACAAATCATTATAAATTCCACACTACAGTAATATAACTTGAAAAATCTCCGCATTGTATTATGGAGTATGGAAAATACGTTATACGAAAATATTTAATTATTATAATGGTACCACGTTATAAATGGGATTACTGTACTTATCAAATGCACAATTTTAAAACATTCATTGTTGTCATAGACATTATGTCTTGTTCATACAAGCTATTTGAATATTTTCTTTCGTTCAATTATTTCATTAGGTTAAGGCTTATATGAATAAAAATAATGTCTGGCTTACATAAAATATTAAAAGTCGTAGCAAATCTTCATAAATCTTCGTCGATTTGAAAGGCCCGCAATAGCCGCTGTCACACGCACAAGAGTATACGAAACTAATCTTGTGCCGTGGCCAGCAGCTGCTTTGGGCTTCATTGTCTTCCGTCTTGGAAAACTAACGATGCATGATGTTGAAGACGCTGTATCAGTCAATATAGTCTTTACTCAGGTATGTATAAGATATTGGTATCAGAGTTGATCTTTGATCATGATTCGGTTTTTTTTTAATAAATCCAGTTTATTTATATTTTCCGGTAGTCTAGACGATTTAATTAGTTTAATTATTTTGTTAATACCTAAAGCCAAATTTACAAGAGAATTAGAACATAAATATGTCATAATTTACATTAATAGAATCCGCATTAAATTATTTTCACCGATTTCACCGAAAGGATTTAAATAATACAAAATAAATCGATATGCTAGCAATGCAACTTGTGTAAAAATATACATTTGATTGACTGGAACATCTCGCTTATTACCAAGAACTGGTGGGAATACCGATGTCTGTTGAATTGGCAGGAATTGTTATATAGATATATATAATAGCCACGTTTTTTAAATATCTCGTTCTTATATTACCATCGACGCCGATGTAAAAAAAATATCGGTATCTTTTTCAATAAATGTTATTCGATACTATGTTGGAAGGATTGCAATTTAAACGAAATTCAATATTACATGCAACGGATGGGGTAAAAAAAGGTGTCAAGTGACAACGTGAAGCCCCTTAAGGTTCGGAAACCATATCACCGGACTAAGCTTGTTCATTCTTTGTAACAATTTAATTAATGAAGTGTCACGGATCTAGAAATATTTTCCATAATAATTTAGTGTTATGTAATAAATCGTTTAATTCCTCTGATGGCGTATTAAAATCGTTTATTATTAACGGACTTTTATTTAAAAAAAAGCAAATATTAAAACCAAAAACAAATAAAAATACTCACTGGCAACACAAAAGAGAAACACTAAAGCACTGATACATCGTTATACAACTTCAGAATTGTATAAAATTGTTGTTTATATAGAGACGTGTTTTCCCGGAGTCGAGCTGATTGCGAATGACTACTAAACATCGCCACTACTTCAGCTACCTTATAAGTTACTTAACAGGTGCATGGAGTGATGCCACCCTTAATTGGTTGAGACCTGAGTCATAAGTTACAGCGATTTTATATTTTTTGTAATTAAAAGATTGCTGGTAAAATCTTAAACTAGACGTGTATTATTATGTTTCATAATTGTCACATATTTTAGAAAATATAGCTTTTTATATAGTGTAGATATAGCATTATAAATGATACGGTGAGTTTTAATAAATAAATATATAAATGATAGTATTGTTCTTTTAAAATATAGCAGATTTTAGTATCTGTTTTTTCTTCGGGATCTTATTATGGATCAGGTTTCTGTGACCTACACAAATCGATGTTTTTTTGGGTTAAATATTTATAAGTTCTATCAACGTGTTTATTGCTAGTGTAGTTATATTTTATAACGAACTCATTACGACTTATCATATATGCAACTTATGATTATCTTATGATTTTAATAATATATGGAGATTTGTAAGTGAGGTTATCTAGCCTTCCTCGTAATTTTATAAAGAAGCAATAAAAATATTTTAAAAGGCCGGCATCGCACTCGTGAACTCTCTGGCATTGCGAGTAACCATGGGAGGTGGTACCACTTAACATCAGATGAGTCTCTTGTCCGTTTGCCTCCGTTCTTTAAAAAAATAACTTTTCCCTGAATTTCTTGTAATTTGGACCAGAGCTCATACAAAAGTCTTTTTAGTAGGTAAGTTAAGTAGGTTGCTAATAATAATAAATTGAATTAGGTTCTCAATGATTTAAGTTAAATTTCTAATGTAATTAAAAACTTATAAATAACAACTAAATTAATTAAATAATCGTTCACTTTTCCAACATAATAAATATAAATTATAAATGAGTTTATGTATTTTAAATTGCGTACACACTTATAATAAACGGGTATTTTATATTAAGTTAAATAATATTTTGTAATTAAAAAAAAATAAATAGGCTGGAATGTCGGAGGGCACCAGAAGCCCTAGTAAAGAGGCCGGCGCCACCCTCGTTACAGGATTATAGGCGAACCACCACTAAGATTTAAAACTTCTGTGTCCATACTACCACGGTAATGTATAAATTTATTCTATACTAGTGACCCGCCCTAGCTTCGCACGGGTGCAATGCTGATGAAAAGCAGGTTTTTATTATGTATTGTTATTTCCGTCGCTGGACATATACCATCACGGACTTTTCTGTAGACCTTTTCAATGTGTACAATACTTAGTACATTATTTTGATAAAACTCGTAGGGTTCATCCTGCGTTTGCAATGTAAGCGGAAAAAATGTAATTATTTACGACATCACATTAGAAACCTCAAAAATAACAGTACTTCTCCACTATTTAATGGATGTTATTATACATATAAACCTTCCTCTTGAATATCTCTATATTTAAAAAAAAACCGCATCAAAATCCAAAATCAATCATCAAATATCAATATAAAAATCAATATCAAAATAGTTTCAAAGATTTAAGCATACAAAGGGACATAGGGACAGAGAAGGCGACTTTGTATTATACTATGTAGTGATGAGCGATTTTCATAGAAGATTTGTATAGAAATTTTAATTTGACTGAAATAATCGTACTGTTGTTATATATAGCATATTTTCTACGTTTCAGCTTGTCAAGATATAGAAGACATATAACGCGATTTCTTCATTCATACAACGCGGTATATCCCACCTATAACGCTGAGCTTTCTTAAGTTATATTTATATAGTGTGAAATTTATAAAGTACATAGATTTGCGTCTGCTTCTGTTTGATTTGTGTTGATATAGATATTTAACTTTATATTATTTATGCTCCTAGTTTTTTGAGTATTCAAAACGAAGTTTCGAGAATCCTCCTACACACGATTTGCTATAATGCAGTCGTACAGTGTTAAGAGGGGATTACTGTATTTATTTAATTTTGCAGTTTGTATCTAATCTTAAAAGGCCAGCAACGCACTCGCGAGCCTTCTGGCATTTAGAGTGTCTACTGGCAGTGTAATCACTTAAAATCAGGTGTGCTTCCTCCACGTTTGCCCTTTGTAATATAATAAAAAATTGCGAACATTTCTAATATTTGAGTTTTCGGGTTGATAAGTACATAAGTTTTCTGTTCTATAGAGTTAAGACAGTTTAAATAGTCAATAACTCTTAAATTTAAATTATTTTTAATTTAATCTGTAATTGATAGTATGATGGAAAACGTCTCGATAATAAACAGCTGTTAGCAACAACGTGACGTAATTTAAAAAAATAGGCGTTTATGACATAAACCATGTTCTATCATACCGTTTGAAAATGGCAGTCATCAAAAAAAAAATTGGCTTTACAACCCTCAATCTTGGGCTCCCATATCGTAATCTGTTTCGTGATCAGTTTTTTCTAATAGGTTGCTGTTCAGTTATCTATGACTGACACTGGCTACTTTTTGGGTCTTTAAAATGCTGGTTTCCTCACGATCAATTCTTCATTGTAAGAGATTTAAATACGCATAAAGAAAGACCTATTTTATAATTAAAGATTGCGACTTCAGATACAAATAAATTGTCGCCGTTTATAATGAGTTCCTATTACCGATGAGCATGCATAGTGAATCTCATGAAAGCAAAGCGATAGAGGTATCGGGCCGGGAAAAGGTGTATAAATCAATTAAAATATATTAAAAGGAGTCCCTTTAGGCAAGGTTCCGAAGATACTGGCAGCGTTCCCCCTTTGAATAGACTAATTCTTTGTGCAAGGAAGCTGCCAGCTCTTCGTTCTCCTGTGATGTCGATTAACCTTTTTGATATTTCCCTAAATAGCGCTAGGACTCCATGGACCAAGGGTCTCGACACCAAATAGGACAAAATCATATTCAGAGCCTAGACTCCTGTATTTGCAGGCTTTAGTTTTAGTTATTTATTGTTCAAGAAAGTTAATACATGCGTGTCCATTTGCTTTTAATTAACAACATCACCTCGGTGAAGGTTTTCCTTAATAGCGAGGAAATAAGCTGGGATTAGATCCAAAAAGCCGACAGCATGTCTGAGGCACAGGAAGCTGATCACAAAAATCTGAGGTTCAGAGGTCTGAATAATTTTAGGTAAAAGGAAGAACCACTGTACTGAGTAAGTAGTAGTTAGAGCTTTTTAGAAGTTTAAGTGTATACATCGGTATTATTTCTTCAACGTTGTATCAAAGTCAAAGACAAAAATCATTTATTCATATAGGTAACACAATGTACATTTATGAACGTCAAAAAAGAAATATACGTTAAATGCTTCGAAACATACATTTACTGCTAGTTCTCAACGGAAAGATGGAAGAGAAGAACTGTCAATAAACTCTCCGCCAGTTTGTTTTGTATGTTTAATATTAACAGAGTTGACTTCCTAATTCAGGGAGCAGGAAGCCAATGGCTGGCTAGTTATTATAAAATGCCTCCCCACGTGAGCTAGACACAGCTGGGTGGATGATATCGGATGGCCGGACATCGACGGCTTCTGGCTCAAGTGTCTAATCTATTACCTGACACATTTCCTTGGGTTCCCTTGTCATTGGGATAAATATAAATGAATAGCATAGCATTAATCAACATTTTTGTTGTAAATTTCAGTAATGTATTGGGAAAAAATTTCTTAAACTAAAAGTAACTATGAGATGCTTTTTTTTAAATTTGAAATTATAACGATTTCCTTTAGACAAAACTGAGAAATAAACCCATAAATCATACATATTTATTTATTTATAAAAAACCTCAACAGATGACCCTTAATTGACAAGAGTGAAGTAAGTAATATACTTTACACATGAAACAAAAAAATATACAAACATGAAATTACATACTAAAAAAAAGAAATTAACTAACTACAATAGGCACTTATAAATAATATAGGTTTTGCCGGTTCCCTCAACGGGCAATGAAAAAGGTCCGTTAACTTATGTATAAGGAAATTAATATACCGAATCATATGTGCCCTTTTCAGAAGGTTAGTCCTAGCAGTGGGCACATGAAGTAACTTTATTAAGTACATTGTAGCCCACAGAACCAATAATATATGTTGTGTGGGATCATATAAACATCCTTAAATAAATGACTACGGAACCAGATATACTTTTTGAACGGCCGGCCTTGGTTGATCTTTGTATCGACATATTGTGCGAGTTTGGCGTTTTTTGCCCTCAACTAAGAGAAGTCAAGTGGAAAATACTTTTTATAATTATTACTTTTTTTCACTTAAAACATGGCAATATGCTGGTTTTGGACCCCTAATAAATCTGTCTTATATATCAAATATCCCGTGAAAAATAAAAAAACCACTTTTACTCACATTTAAAATAAAGGCAAATTTTAAAACCATTGCTTGTTTTAATTAATTTTTATGAATTTATTATTTATTTTGAATGTGTAGAATTTAATACGGTACTTGCTTTCACCACAATCATCCTAGCCATAAGACGTTGAAACCACCCATCCAGCCATGATAAAAGATACTGTATTATATATATATACAAGTCCTTGAGAAGGTAATACAAGAACCAATAGTTAATTGACTGCGTATATGAAAGATGAGAAAAGCATAGATTATAAACCATAATCAAACGCGGGATACATAGAGTATTGTCCATTTGAATTTCGAGAAACTTGAAAAAAATTCAATAATTAGTCTAGCTTCAATTCTCTGATAATTAAGTTTCCACCATCAGACCTCACAGTTTTACATTTAACCACATACACAAAATTATAATGAATTTTAAATTGTTTAAAAATGTTTAAACTTTTTTATTATTTCGCCTAATTAAACAAGACAAAAATCAAAGTTCAATCTATAAAAACAAAGTCGTGAATATATGAAATAATTACGTTTGAATTCATTAAATGAAAATCAGTGGTGCAATAAAGCACCTCACATATTTTGCAGCCTTTATTACTGCACCATGGCGGAATAACGTCATATTATTAGGTGTTTAATAGTAATTATTAAATAAATAAAATAACATTTATCTCCACACACAACTAATGCCCAAAATATTGATACCAAGTCTTATTATTTTAGGAAAAATTTTGCTCGTTCAAGTATTTTAATTTATATTTTTGAACGCGTTAACAAAATACCTATTAAAATAAATTTATTTGCAACCGAGTGTCAACTAAAAAATAGATCATGAAGGCATAAAGACAATTTCATCTAATATATACAATTCTCGTGTGTTTGTGATTAAACTCCTCCGAAATGGCTCACTCGGTTTTCGTAAATCGCGAATCGAACAACTTCTATTAATGATTCCCTTAAATTAACATTTATTACAGTTGTAACCAATTGTTACCAAACCAAAAGTTTCTGTTTTCATTTTTTAGACAGTTTTTGTTTTATTTGTTTGTAACACAGGAAACAAAAATATCAAGAATTATGTATAAGATTGAGCTCTAAAAAAACAAACATAAATAATTATGTACTGCGTTTCGCGTGCTACCAAACATTATTCTGATTTAATTTTTCTAAACATAAATAATAATAATTCTGAAAAATATAGGTAATATACAAACAACAAAGGTTGCAAATTAAATAATAATAATATTTATTTGCAAGAATATGATACAATAATGTTTTGGTGATACAATCTAAAATAAAAAGAGTCTTATCAATATAAATTATAAGTTTTTTGCTTCCTTATCTGTAATAAAAGAAGACATATTTTATTGAGATTTATTGGTTTATTAAAGAAGGTTTACTTATGAATTTTTTCATGAATAATTATTAACAGTACGTCCTGTTTCTAATAATACTTAAAAATAAGCTGGCTAAAACAGCTACACAAATAAGGCAGTTTTTGAATATTTAATCAATAAGCGAACCATAAATTTAATTACAAAACAATTACGATTAATGACAATGAGAATTCTCCCTCGCGACAAGTTCTATAAATACAACGACCTTCAGTTAAAAATAGACGCCGATCCCGTGCGAGGTCGGGAAACTGGGTCAAATCATCCCTCTCCCTCCCTCTTCCTGATTCCGAGAAGGACAAAGATAGCCCGCAGAGCTCGTGTTGCCCGTTCATTGAATTTTATAGGTACAAGGAAGCTTATCTTTGCTGCATTCATAACTGTTTTTATACTTTGTATGCGAATTTTAAACGTTTATAATATCTAAGATTGATTAAATTTGATACTTAAATATTACTTATATATGCTTTTATTACAATAAAGTTTGAATGTGCTTGTCTCATTTTTTTATGTTTTATATACGAAATCAAAAACTAGGAAGTTTGTTAATAATTAATGGGATTTCTTTATAAGGCAAAGCTCATTTTAAAATGTTATTTTAGATTTTGTGTAGAAAGTTCAATTTTAACGAATTTAAAACGTTGATGACGTCAAATAGAGGGTGTGGCAAGAGCAATGACGTCACAGGAAGGCTCTGACGTCAAACGAACCCCAACCTCCACCACGCCTCCATTCTCTCATGTGAGAAATTCTACTGCCTATGATTATTATTTCTTTGTCGAAAGCATTAAGGTGAGATGGAAATATATGGACTTATTACAAACGTAAAACAGATACTCAAAAAAAATTAACGAAGCTCAAATTGCATGTATAAATTATACATATATGTTATACCCTAATTTTGAGTTTGTAACAAACAAATGAAATCGTCTTCCAAGAAAGTTAAGGTGGGTTAATACAGTTATTATTTATATTAAGTTAAATTTCAATTATATAGAAATACAAACCAAAATAATCCTAGAATACTAATTTTGAATTATTTTCACGACCGTGAGAAACTATGGCTATAACAAGTATAGTTCTGAATTTGAAATAAAAATTGGGATGGGCTGTAAGTTGCTTTACAGTATCATTGTACGATAACATACATTAGGAATTAAGAACCCAAAGTTGTTCCATTGTGATATAATTATTTAGGTTAAAATGTTTTAAATATACACTTTAATTTAATTTATTATTATACATTCCGGAAACATGATTTTTCTCTTGAATGTTTTTTAAGGGTATTTAATCTTCAACAAAAAACTTTGTTTAAAAGATTGAAAAATAAAGATGTATGTCGAAAATTTAAAAAGGTCATCTATAGCTCCTTCCAAAGCAGACATATAGATAGACAGACTTAGGCATTATTAATAATCAATCAACAACATTTCGTTTAGCCAACCTAATTACTTGATATAACGGAAAGTACGAAACAATCTTATATTTTAAGAAGAAACTAGTTAGTTTTTGAGAATATTAATTAGGTCCACTGAGGGCGAAAATAGTGTTAATTAGTTTATGAACCTTATATTTGTTTACGTCAACAATTCCTTTTGTAGATAATGATACCATTTGTTGCACTTTATTCTCGCATTGTTTAAATTTATAGAAAACCCTTAGCATTCTGCACGAAGGTCGCATTTCAATCCAAAAACAATAATCATAATTAAGTGATTAAGATCTATGCATAATATAGTCAATGTAGTTGCATATATATAAACATCCATATAAACACACCCTAATCAATTTCTAGAAAGAGTACTAGATACGTAGGGACGTATTTGACACTGTGTCAAGGACAAGTAACTTGTACATTACCACGAACCTGAATTAGGACGAATAACGTGGAGCGTATGTTTAAAGTTTAAAAAGCATTTTCTTAAGTCGTCAACAACATTGATGTAAAGTTAATTATTTAAATTTGTTCCACGTGTGCGTGGGCAGAAAAACTGTGTCCAGTTTTTGTTTCCACAAAACTGTCAAAACTGTATACAATAAGTAAATAAATAAAAATCACCCTTTCAAGAAATACTTTTTAAACTAGAATCTAGTAAGTTCTTTGGGCATAAAATAACATCTACAATTCGAACACAAAATATATCATCATTAGTCGTATAATTAATACGAATATTGTAAACAATAAAATATAATGGATTCCATAGAGATCATAATACAAAAAGAATTATTTTATTACATTTTTATCTTATAACACTTATGTTACTACATATTAGTAAAATTATATACACAACAAAATAAAAATAAAAATTCTACGAATCGGTTGTCACAGATAATAAAATTAATATTGATTGAACTAGTGTTTTCCCGTTTTGACGGACTAGTGTTTTCCCGGACCCTAACTTGATGTTAACTTAGCTAAAATGTAAAATATGTAATTTTATGTTCCCATGATAAATTGTTTGGTTTGATTAATTATGAAAAAAATTAAATTCGTGTTTCAATAGTAAGGACTACGGAATAAGTTCGTGGAGATAAATTTAGCTGTAGCCAGCTGACGCGTGGGCGAGTCTACGGAGCTACGAGCTTTGTGCTACGAGACACCGCGTAGGCGTACCGTAGCCTGTAGTACGGGCCAGCTTCATAAGCTATTTAACTTCTAAAAAGTTTTTGCATAAAAGTTTTTGTTCATATCATAATTTGTTTTTGCGTATATAATAAAAAAAAACACTTGTTATTAAACTAAACTTACATCTACCTTACCACATTTTGTAGCATCCATTTCCAATATAAGATCGTGAATAAACGAGAACAAGCACATAACATTTTCCCGTTTCCCGTGAGCTTATCACACGGTGGTCCATCGCCGACTGGAGTCGAAACGAAGTCCCCTTCAGGAGTTGGGCTTGAATGGGTCCGTGTTGCGATTGGTCGGTGCTGCGTGACGTCATCGCGAAAATCATGTGGCCTCAAGATGGGTGTGTGAGTGAAGCTGAGCCATGAATGGGCGCCGGGACCGCGCCCGCGCCGTGCCCTCTGACGTCAGAGACACATACATTATGCAACTCAATTGCTCAAATCTAAGCATTTTTGTAAACAATTCTTAATATGCTACGAAATTACTTCCTAGAATTAAGCATTTTACAATTAAGGGTATATAATGTCTATGTAATTATTATTACATGAAATAAAAACATAGAAGAAGGTGTGTTTTAAAAGGTCGCCTTGGACCCCAAATTATTATTTGGGGTTCAAGACGAAGACGAAGAAGTTTTAAAGTTATAATTTGATTTTATGTAGAAAAAATTAAATTGTTTTAATTAAATTTTTTGTTTTTGTTTTAAACATTACTAATTAATTCATTGTTTGACTGAATTAATTAGTAATGTTTCACTTTGTTAGTATGCTTAAAAAGACTTAGCCCAAACAACATTAAAATAATTAATAAAACGATTTGTGTCACCATTTAAATAAAAAAAAAAAGTATTATTTAGATAATTAAAAGTACTATAATAGTAATAAAAAATGTGATAAAAAGGCTTAGAGGAGTTGACCTTCGAACTTTGGCTATGCAGGCTCCTGCAGCGGGGCGCGGTTCAATGAACTCAGAATGACCCACTTAAGCAACAAGTGTATCGAATGCCCGTTTGACATTTAGCTGAGCTGAACACCTAGCATTCTAGTTGGTTGTCTATAATCTATATTAATTTATTAACCCCTTGTTTCACGCACACGTGTAAGCCAGATGGCTCATGGTTCGATTCCCAGCGAAACCACTGTTACTGGTCGGCATGGAAGGCTGGGTTACTTGCATACGCCGGGAGCATCATGAATGCTTTTTCCATTAAGACTATAATAGTAATTATTTTATACTTACCATAATTGGATAAAAAAATTACAGAAGTATTAAACGTTTTATATAATATTATTACATACAGAGACGATTAATTTAAAGATTTGTGTTTGACGTTGTAATGTTTATTGCCACGTTATTCTTTGACAGGACTTGGGACGTTCAAGCTGTTTTATTTAAATATTTACTTATTAATTAATTTCCATTCCAATCCATATGCCATGTTATTGTTATTTATTAAAAAAATAGATGTTGTCGTCATACCACGTTGTGTAGTTAAAAGTCTGTGCTCCAGAGTTTAACCGTAAATTGGCATAGAAAAAACAGATTATATTTATAACGTTGCTACCCAATTGCTAAATTTCCGTCAAGATATCGATTGTAATGCAGATTTGCGTTAATAAGTTTACGTCACACTTGCCCCGGTCAAGCAGTGTTATCGAGGTATACAGTTAATATACAGCAGAGCTTTTTTAAAATGTTTAGTACCCATTTGACTTTAAATAAACATAATTTAATGAGATGTTAAGAAATACCTAGTAGAGATTTTGTTAGTTATCATAAAAATCAAATCTACAGTATTTAATATTTTCTTAACCTATATAGTAATAATTAATAAATGAGGTGTTTAGATTTGTTTTATGTTTAAAAACAAACATTCATGTCATAATAGATTTATTCGCGTTTAAGTTAGGCTAACTTTTCATAATCGCAAAAAAATTCATAATTTGGATTCTAATTTAGACTCTTCAGGCGTACATGATTTTATTACGTGTTAAAACTCATGAATGAAACAGTCAAACAACTATGTCTATTCAAACTCTATTTTAAAGCAACCCACAGTGTGTATGAAACTACTTCAAAGAAGTATTTATTGATTTTTTTAAATAAAAGTAAGGGTTCTTTTTCTCTAACAAATAGGTTAATTTTTGAGTAAGCGTAGTTCCCCATTCACAGCTTCAAGGCAGTCGCGGCGTGCGTCAAACATCAAGGACGTGGCCTCTGTTACAACCTTACAGTATAGTCTAAAAGCTTACTGCGATTCCCATACCAGCTTATTTAATAGTTTTTTCCAACTTTTCGTTATCAATTACATCATTAACTGATCTCTCGAAGCGTTTAATGCCTTTTAAAGCTAAAATTCTCGAACCATTTGAAGATTCGACTTACAATCCTACACACTCCAAATCAATTATCTGACGTAACCATAGACTAGACCATAGACCTAGTATTTATAGGTAAATAATTCTTATACTGAACGGGCAATTTAAAATTCGAAGCTAATATGTATTTATTTTTGACGTTTATAACTGTACATTGTGTAACCTAAATTAATAATGGATTTGATTTGATTTAATATAATAAATATATTATATCTAACTATGATCGCAAATTATTTGCTCTGTCTATTCAGTCAGCGCTAAGGCTATAAAGCTATCATGGCAGTTTATTTGGACATCCTGTGCTGGCGAGACCGTGTTTGTAACGTTTTAAGTTACAGCAGAAATAGCTTCAGGGTTGCCTGATATCTCTACATCGCTTGGTTTTCGGTCAACAATGGCTTTGTTTCCGCCATATTTCAGTGTTATTAATTACGTCTTTTACGAAACCTTGGGGCTTTAAATAGTTGTAAAATGATTTTCACTTTTATATAATATATGACGAATGTATATTTACCCGCAGAGGAGCTTTTTGTCAAAAACCTAAAAAAACTTAAAAACTATTTATTTTTGGTTAACTTGTTTATACAAAGTAAAGCTTTGGCGCAAGTGAAAACTGTTAAAACCTCTTAGTAGATATTACTGAGTGGTTTTATGTTTTCTACAATATTCATGTTACTGTATTTTGGCTTCATTGGGATTAAAAGTAACAAAACAAAATCTTTGAAAAGAGCATGGAAAGCATGCAACTCTCAAAATGTTTATCTATTTTTTAGCTAAAAGCTAAGCTTTAGCTAAGAAATAGATAAACATTTTTTCTCAGTTTGAAATACACTATTTAATCATTTCATTATATTGGTCTTAGTTATTGAAAGACTTATAAATATCTATGAAGGTTTCTCCTTTAATTGCATTTACGGTCGGCGGTATCAAGCCAGCCTAGATAACATGACTATTTATATAAGGGACAGTTGCAAGTCGGCTTAGTCTAATTTAATTACATGTAAGCCAATACATAGGTCGTTTTTAATAAACTTGCGTAAAGGTTGAAAGATTTATGAATTTTAATGTCATTATGTTTTAAGTACGAGAAGTTATATTACAATGAAACTAGAATACAAAGACTACCCACCCTCTGTCTTCTTCTTCTTCTTGAAGTGCCTCTCCATTACTGGAGGTTGGCCGTCAGTTTTCTGAACCGCGTCTTGTCCTGCGCCAGATGCAGCACCCTCTGTCATTTATTCTTAATTATATAATAATCTAATATTAAGGTAATCTTCGGTATTGGTATGGTGAGAATTAAAGAAATCTTGATCACACGATTAATGTATCTTGAATGAGGCTTCTTTTTTAAAGATTTAAATGTTTTAGTAAATATACCGTAATCAGTGCCGCGAGGTGAAACGTATCTCAAAATAATATTGACACACAAGATGATCGATGTTTAGGATCTGCTGTGTTTTGTGATTTGTTAGATAGATTTTAGATTTGTAGTTTAAAATGAAAAATGAAAATCTGGTTATATTAGAGAATATTAAAAATGGTTAGGTTAGTTAGTCAACGCTACTTTAGCAGTAATAATTGCTTAATTGTTAAAAGCTGTTTATAATTGTTTATCGGTAAATGGGCCCCTAATTCTGTATTATAAAAAAAACAAATATATTAATTTAAAATTTTTTTTTTGATAATATGTTACTAAAATATTTTCGTATCTGCATTTGTCTATGTGAATCATCGAAAGGCATTTGATGTAAAAGTTTAAGCCAAAAAAAAACTTCTTGTCTAAATAAATGTCCGGGCGACGAAATGCTGCCTGACTTCAAGGTACACTGCCACAAGGACTAATCTATTTAAATTTATTTCAGTTTTCTATTGTTTATAATTAGTTTTAATATGAAGTAAGAAAGTAATTATTTTATTGTTTATAATAGTTATCAATTTATCACGACATTTCTTATAGATGTAATAGAAAATTTGAGTGATTCATGCCTGTTTGGTGGCCTCGACTCCGATGAACAACTCAGTATGAACGGGCATGCGTCACCCTCTGTTTCGATTCATGAATAGAGGCTTGCAACCCGGGATGACCCAGTTTTTGACTTCATACCGGGCCCCTACAGAACGATAACGGCGTATGTAAATTTTCCTTAATCGCAACTATAGCTCCTATACCCATAGCATAGACATTATAATAGGATAATAAATTTAATAGGATATGCAGTTGTTTTTCTGAGGCTGTCTATGACGTCAGCGGCTGAGGAGAGGGGTTGCAGTACAGGAATCAGGTCAGTTTCATTCTGAAACAGGTTTGGGTTTTCGGGTGGTTAAAGGGGAGGGGGAATTAGTAGCTATTAATGATTAGATGTGATGGCGGTTGCTATTATATTAAAAAATAGGAAATTTTTAACATTTTAGACTTATATTATATATTACATGTATAAGTATAATTTTTATTGTGTTTTAAATTTGGTTGGTAAGGGCCAGAAACATGTGTTAAATGTTTGTAAGCGAGAATAAACTGTTTGCATCTTCGAATATAAAGCAACGTTTAGACAAATGATAATAATAAGGTATAAAAAAGCACATTTTGTAAGGAAGTGCATAAGGAGTTTAAATACTTATAAGACGTTTACCCTTTTTATAAGCGGGAAGGCTTAAAACCGTCATTGCAATGGACTGCGTGTGTGTGTGTTACAGTCTGTGTGAAATAACTGTAACGGCAAAAACTTTAAACCAACCTATTATTATAATATTTGGAACGAGAATGTAACTTATATAGTCTACTTATTTTTCTTAAATTCACCAGCCAGTCACAGTACATCGTTTTCATGGTACGGCTAACTCAGATGTAAGCGGCCCTGTGATCTTGGGTTCCATTATCATTAAAACAATGATTGTTTCGGGTTAGTAGGCACAATGAATGACTCTTTAATAATAAATTGAGAACATTATGATGGAACGTAATATGGCCAGTTCAAGAACAAAATTAAAGAATTATGTAGGATTCAATAAATCTCAATTTTATTATATACATAAATATAGCAAAAATGCTGGGCGGGCGCAGGGCAGGCAAAAAATAATGTGCCGTGGGGTTCAAGTGCGCAGGCGCTAATTAAAGACTTATGTCGGCGCCTAGTAGATAGTACAGGTGACCCCAGACCTGGCTCTTTCCTGTCTCAACGAATAAGTATCGCAATACAGCGATGAAAAGCTGCCAGCGTTAAAGGTACACTACACTGCCACAGGGACCTTTTTAAATTTGTTTAAAAAAAAATATATCTATGTAGGTTATAATTGTTAATAATCTATATTTGATCGTTGTGTTTGCAAATAAAAACTGTAACATATAAATCAATCTAAGAAAATTGGGTAAAAGTGTTATGTAAGTAGAAGAGATTTTTTTATTAATAATATGGAATATATTCTGGCATCGTTCACACATCTTTAAACGAACACAATAAAGTTTATTTAATTATTATTATTATATTGCCTATTAGATGCTGAACTAAGTTCTAGGTACGACATTAATTATATCACGCCGTGATAATAAACAGAGGCCAATTTAATGTATCTTCAATAACAATAATACAGTGAATTCTAAATATAAAACAAATATCCAAAGAAAATATACATTGATTTATTTTATTAGAGGTTTTCCGATAGTTTTCATCATTCTATATAGACGCATGTTCGAATACAAAGTAATTACAATTCAATTTTTAATTAAAGTCTGTCCATGCTATAGGGCTCGCGAGTACGTTGCCTGTCCATAGGAATTTTAAATAACTTAAATAGAATCTTAATCTGTACAAAAAATAAATAGCACAATTTTTAATGATAGTAATACACTAATAAAATTCAATAAACTGAAAATCATAAATAAAACTCAATAGCAGAAATAACATTTCCTAGATTTCTCTCAAGGATTAATCGAGTCTATTTTTAGTTCCTATCATTTGACGTTAAGTGCATCCTAAAATAGGTGACCTGGATGCGGTGCCGTTGCTCCACAGCCCGTAGTCCGTACGCAGACTAGACCTGTGACGTCACTCTTCTCCCTGCCACACCCCCGAAGGACCATCCTTTGAACTGCAATAAGTCTATAAGAAGAAGTGACAAAATGTATGCCATTAGTAATTGATAATAGATAGGTTTGTGAAAGCTATTATATATATCAGATCTTTGATTTTTGTGTTGAAGAAGAACGGGAAGTATGTTTTAATAATAAATTGCTAACTATCATAAGTCACCTTAAACGCAGGGTCAACAGGTGTACTGCAGACCTTTAGGGATATCTCTTTACCATACTTAACGGCGAAGTACGTTTAACAATATTGAATTAAACGTGTTTAACTGAAAAACAGTGGAGTTTAATTAAACTCATCTGACTCTTTTTATCATAGCGTATACACAAGAGACGTAAGAGTTAAGTGACCCTTAATTAAGAGATTGTGATGTGGACTTATTTAGTTTTTATCACTATCGTCTTAGGATTTATATATTTTATTTACGAATAAGAGTCTTTAAAGCAGCTAATAAAACTGCACGGGTACTATAAAAGTTCTAATAGTAATTGCTTTCCCGACTGATTGAGTTACTTCGCCAATATATTACGCTACGGATAATGAGAGAGCTATGTTAGTATTTCTTAGGTCGGGATCAATACCACTATTGGAGGTTTCAGAGTAACACCGCAGCTTAGTTTTTCTAAAAAGCGTAATTTTCCAAAATTGTCCTTCTGTGAATTATAAGGCCTTGATATTTTTGCGGCATTTTTCTCATTGATTGCATTGCGCATGTAGAATAAAAATTTCTGGAATTTTATTCAAATTCATCATGAATCACGAAGAGTTAAAAATTGCAAGCCAAAAAGGTATTAAAAATTTTTCTTTCTTAACCGCCTCTAGAGGGCGCTACTAGAAAATTTTTATTTTTATTTTTAAATTGTTATAATTATAGATGGGGCTACACAAAGATTATTAAATGAGACAGTTTATAGTTATGGTAAGAAAACACCATCTAGCGATGATTAACTTAAGTAGCCAAAGGCGGCAAAACTTCATGACTGATGACCGAGTTACCAGACAGACAGCTTTGTTTTATTTTATCGTAATGTTCACTGTACTTCATAGATGGCGCTGTTCTTATTTTAATAAAGTTATTATTAAAGATGATTGTTCAGGAATTTATACTTCCCGTATCAACTGTCTGTAAATAGAATTTAGCCCGGTAGCGTGACTTGTAGAATACCTATCAATAGTTGCAATTATTTATTTAGCAAGAAGTCTATTGATAAACTTTTGTTTATCTTTTAACAATCTTTAGGTATTTAATACGCATGGCACTGGATTGTTAAAAAATAATATGAACGCTTCTGTAATTAATATTAATGACCACGTATAACTAAGAGTAAGCATAGAACTGAACTAATAGACCAGGGTCGATAAGAATAGATTTTTAATATATTTATAATATATTTTTGATACATTTTGACATTTATTTCTTTATTATGCCATCAAAAAGACAAAACTAATGGATAAGTGATTAGAATTGAAGATAAGGTAATCCTTAAAATGCATAAACTCGAATACGAAGAAGAATTATCTTCTTCGTATTCGAGTTTATGCATTTTCTGAGAAAATTTACAATGTTACATATATTTTTTTTCACCATCGGAAAGTAGAGATTTCAACGAACAGAAAACTTACCAACATTTTGAAAAAAGCTGATATTTTGACGGGTGAATTTTCTATTGAAAATTAGGGTGTTTTTTCGATATTAATAAAAATTACAGCGTATTTGGGACATAAAAAGGTAAGTTTTCACCAAATTTCGTTAAAAAAAAATATTTTTGTAAAAGATAAAAATAAAAAACCAAAAACTTGGTTTTTTGAATTTTTCACATAAATTTTGAGGTTATGTGAAAAAAGTGTAAATACAAAAGTTTTAGATCTTTTTATTAGATACAACTTTCCTATTTGACTTTTAGTTTTGACGGAAATCGAGAAAAACCGTTGTTTACCCTTCCTCCCTCACCCCCATCCCCTTCCCGACCTCAGATCGCCCGTAATGTATTTTTCCTTTCATTTTTATAATATTCCCCTCCTTTTCTAATGGGTTTCATCCTACTATTTTTTTTTCACTTTTTATTATTTTTAAAGGTTCTACCCTGGTCTATAATAAATTACGTCATTTTAGTTTATATGCAAAGAGGTGTATAAAAAACAATCTATTACGTTTTGGGCTTAGATTACTATATTTGTCAATTGATTTTTCTAAGCAATTCCGCCATCAGCCTATGCCTGACAAATGCTTTGGACTTTTCGGATTTGCAGCATGGCAGTGTCCTTCCAATGTTTTCTTTTACTCTTGTTTTTTTTTTAATGTGGTGAAGGAAAGCTGAACTTGACGCGGGTTCTGTGAAACCTCTGCTATTCAGTGACCCTACCCACTAATAACAGCTCCACAGCCCACTTGCCCTCGGGGTTCTCAAGGCATTCCCAAAGGCGATAAAGCCTAAAGCTAACTGCTTATTATTAAGATTAAAAATTTTAGAATGCTCATCCTTTATTTTTAATGCGATTAATATTTTCATAGATATATGGAGGCCCATGACAACAGACAACCTGACCAAAGTGGTTGCTAATGTATTTATTATTTTGCTACGTGAATTAGATTTAAAAATACTACCATTTTATAAGAATAGCATATAATTTAAAAACGTCAGTGAATAAAGGGCTTTTATTATTATTGTTGTTAGATATATGAAGACTGTTGTATTCTACAAGTGAATTTGTTCCATTACATTTCAAATCGTCTTTCCATAGAGCTTTTAAATAGTGATTTCGATAGGTACTGTTTTAAAATTCGGACACTAATTAACATTTATTAAAACGTTAGCCTCTATTAAGTATGCAGATTAAAATGTTAATAATGTATCAGATTGATAACTACTATCAATATATATGAAACGCAGATGTGGCGATAAAATTGAAATTGTTTTATTACATTTGTTCGTTAACTATTTGATACCAAGTTAGGGTAAATAAAGTGATTAATGATTTTAAATTATTCCCTGTGTCATTACAAATTCTATTTTCAAAAATCATGTTTATGATTCTAATTTTGAATGACGTTTCATTATTGGAACTCTGTAACAGAATCAAAACTCTTGAACTAGGCTTCCAATGTCAAATTTTTTCTTGTTATTTTTTTCTTAATAAACAAGTGCATCTGCTTCTGACACACGTCGACTTTAGGGACCAATGCATATCAATTCACGAAGTTTATCGCCGTAAGTTAAATGAGTTGAGAATCGCGGGCCCAGATAGACAAGACAAGAATGTACGCCACGTTCGCCATATCGTATAAGTTTCGTTAATTTTTCAACTATAAAAACTGCTTTAATTTTTGTTCACCTCATATAAAACAGTAAACTAGAAAAAAAATTAAATCTCCCTGTTGGCCTTAACGGGCCTTTACAGCTCTCCTCGGGCTGTTTTGGCGAGCTTAGCTCGGGCGGCACTTGAAACAGACAGCTCTCGTTAAAATCTGATGAATGGAGTGAACAATATTTTTGTTAAATTGGAATGGTTTTGGATACGTCAGATTAATACACATGTTATTTAGTTAAATTATTGACAGGTGACATTACGCAATGAAATAAAAATAAACATATTGTTATGTCATATATTGTTCTGTTCACATTTGAGTTTATATATTATATTATTAACTATTGTAAACATAGACTTTTATGATAAACAATTAACTAGTAATGTGTTAATATGTAATATAGAATAATAAAACAATAACATGTTCCTTATATATTATATAAATTACATAGCAAATGGTGGTACTTTCGTGCAACAGATTGTATTAATATAATAAAAATGCTTTTACGTTGTGGATCGGTTATAAATGGAATAATATACAGTAACTGTTATTTTAGGGTCAACCCTATTCTTGTTATTGTTCTTAAATTGCCAGCTTATAATACTATAAGATTTGTGAGCTTCTTCCCTTTGGAAAAGTGAAACTAAAACTGGTGTCGCAATATGTACAGCGAGGAAAGGCTACCGGCGTTAAAGGTACACTGCCGAAGGGACCAAACTTTTTATATTTGTTTTAATTTTCTATTTATTAATTTTTAATTATTATTGTCACTTTGTAGTTTTAGAAAGATGTAAATACTGTATATTTTAGCAGGTACACATACTAGAGTAGTAGTAGAGTATTTTTTGATTATATATACTTATCTAAAGAATTATTTAAATAGCTTTCTATAATGAGTGTATATTTGTACTTAACTCTAATAATTTTTAGATTTGTAATCAGATACAATGCGCTCGTATATTTCCGAGTCTTTTGTACTTCCGCTATTCCAAATCATCTCATATCCCGGTCAATATATAGCTTTAATCTTTCTTATTTGAAGGGCGCAGGTTAATCACCTAAAGAAAGAAAAATTACCTGTGAATGAAAGACCCCAGGGGAGTATTGTATTCCACAGATACTACCTAATATTGCTTTAATATACGTATACATTCTAATGTACTTATTAGTTTATGTAAATTTATTATTGTTTATTTGTATCCTGAATGTATTTAACAAGATAAGTAATATAAAAAAATAGTTGTATCTTATTTATTTTGTTAAATACATCTAACTGCATTGTCTAGACGTACATTTTCACTATCCGTGCAACCAATCTCGTTTAAAACCCCTAAGATTGATTCTTTTGAACAAAAATTGGCACTTTCCATATTAAAAATTATTAACTAGAAATTTTATCTAGTAGTAGATTTAGTTCGTAATTCGTTTGACGTACGAATAAAGATTTTGACCTTTTCAAAGGTTGAAGAATCCGCCTTGGATTTTCAGCGATTTCGTTATCTTAATACTTAAAGTCTTCGAACAGTACGTCCTATTGGCCTGGTAAATAGCTCCGCTTCGCTCAAGGAGCTATGATGAGGATATACGAGAGGTCTATGCACGGTTTTCTGTATACCTACACATGTTTCTCTACGCGATCGAAATAAAGAGACCCGTCTGAGCTTAAATGGCAATGGAATAAAATATGTATATTGCCCGAAGATCGGATAGCCGATGGGGCAAAAGTCCGGTGGACGCCGAGGACCAGTTGGCGTTGGTTGGACGGCCTTGCTAGGTAAAGTTTAGGGGAGTGGGATATGTCCAGCAGGTAACGCCAACAGGCTAAATAGCGAACAAATAAGAAGCTATTAATATTGGGCATTATTTAAGTAGTTACTTCGTTCCAATAATGAGAATCTTATGGTGGAACTTGGTAAATATTTAATTTTCAATAAACTAAATTATCAAATTGTCTGAGTTATAAATCAATTCAATTAACTTGAGGGTCGTCAACGGCACTGAGCTGTACTTAAAAGGCAGTTTAAATTTACGAGCGGTCGTTCGATCAGAGAACTTTATCTTGACGACAGACAACCCTAAAATGGGAGCATTAGGGCATTAAATGTTTGGCCTAATTAGTAGCAGTTAAAGAGTGCAATGTAAGTTTGCAAGTATTTTACGGTTCGCAGTATTTTTTTGTTTATGTGTAATTAAATATTCATTTAATCCGAATTAATCAAATGAATTAGATTTTTTTTAATAAAAAAAAAAAATATTGAAATACAGTACTGTACAACAGTTGTATTTGGCTCTACGGTTCCACTCGCATTAGTTTGGGTGTATTATGTTCTATAGCCTATAGCTTTTCTATCGATAAGTATTTTTTTTTTTCAATTCTATGTTAGATTTTTATATAAAACTGTAGTTTTATGTGCTTTAGTGTGCTCTATTATTAAAGTGTCGGCTGCGTACCTGATTAGGGAAATTTATTAGTATTTTTCACACCTTTAGGTTACACTATCATAACAATATACAGAACCATAACTTTAAAAAAAAAATCTATAGCCCATGTTTATCAGGAATAGTAAGAACCCTAGTTCTTAATGGTATTAAATGGTAAAAGAATGAAACTCAATTTTCGAGCCTATTCGATGAAAACACACAATCATATATCTATTTATTGAGAATTTGAGTTTAGATTATCAGGCAAAAAATTAAAAAAAATTGTTACGGTATTAATTATTTATTTATTTATCCTTTATCGCCTTATACAAAAACACACATAACAAAAATAAAAAAACAGTTACAAAAGTTATAAGGCAAAGGGCGGCCTTATCGCTTACAAGCGATTTCTTCCAGGCAACCCTTATGAGAGACATCGATAAAGAAACCAATAGAGGGTAGAGTACAAAAAATGAAAAACAATTAATAAAAAAAAACAAAAAAACTTAAAACAAACGTTAACCCATTAAGTGCGTGAGAAGATCCAGACGTCCAACAGGTTCTGGGGAGTAAATAGACTCAACGTTATCAGCAAATATTTCTGCTATCATTGATGGCTCAACAACAAGTTCATCTGCCTCATTTTTTTAAACCGATGGGATTCCTGTTATAGAGCAGAATTGTTTTTTAATGTATGCATAAAAAGATTTTGGACCAGTATCAATGACATTTGATACAAATTCGCTTCGTCGTTTTCTTGTAATTTTAAACAATAAATTATTTGTATATCTGTACCTTCTGTACATGCTATCAGTCCTGGCTATTCTGTATAAACACCATAGTTCTATTTTCTTCTTAGTTAGATGTAATATTTGATAATTTATCCACGGCTTTAGTAGGTTTTATTCTTGCTTTTAGTTTTAAGAGGTATGGATATTTTAATTGCGTCTTGGATTTGATCTTTAAAGTTGATCCTCAAATCATACGATGAGCTCCCTTGAGCTCATCGTATGATTTGAGGATTATAGCAGCTTTATAGAAGTCATATTGGGTCTCTTAATTAGACTTAACTCCATTACCAATTATTTCTAGAGAGACCGTGAGTACCAAATGGTAACTTCTACCAACTGGAGGATAATAACGTACCTCACTTATAAGACCATTGTCATTGCAAAGTATAAGGTCCAACGATACTCCTCGTCGTTTCTCTTTCTTGTGATATGGTTTACAAATTGAATTAAATTACTGTTAGAAAACATATTAAAAAAGGATTCACTTAATTTATCTAGTTTTTTAATTGGTTAAGAGGCCATTCTAACTGTGGTAATTCACAGTTAAAATGGCCTCAACTTCAATAAAAAAAAAACGAATTTTGCCGTTATTGATGCAAAGTTAGTGTATAAAATATTAAGTTCGGTTATATGAGGTAAAGTTAGTTTTTTGTAATAGTAGTAATTTTTGGTAGGCTGTTAACATATTTTATAGTGAGATCTTTTTCATCCTTTTCGATCCTCAGGGCAAGTTCGTCTCGTAGACTTTTCAGCTGATCTCTTTGGTAAGGGGTCATATCTGAATAAACTCGAACGGGTTTACCAATTTTGCTCTTGTTTTTTAAAATATCAATAGCGGCGCGTCTATTTTCGAACACGACTTTTATCGGACGTGGCTGTGAGGGGTTAACGACTGCCGGTTTACCTAAGCGAAACACATGCACTATCTTGGGGTCAGGGATTGGTATCAGATTGAAAGTGTCAGCAATCTTGGTTTTGTCGTAAACCTTTCTTTCCTCTGGAGAACATGATTAATATAGATATAATATTCATAAAATACCTTATAGTAATATTCAAATGTCAAATACCAAATATCTCAAGTTGCATTGGCATGAGTTCAAACTACGTTTCAATTAAATATTTCAATACAATTTATACGTATACTATAATTATTATCTATTATTAAGTAGTAATGTATACTTGGCTGACATACATTATTACCAAATATTACATACCTGACTGCACCGAAAATAAATTGAACTTACTGCGTGCGTGTATTTTTAAAATCATAGCGCCCATGGGATGTTAAATATTAGGCATTCGATTTAGTCAGGGTAAATATTACTTTCTATTTTTTTTAAGAATGGGCATCACACATATTCATACGGCGCTATGTTCAGGGGTAGGTAATATGGAATTAACTTCTCCACCCCACCCTTCGAAGAGATTCTAGCCAGTTCTTCTAGCTCTCTCTACGCCTTTGTTTTCGATAGTAGACACATAATGAAACCTTTGTGCTTTTTAAATATTGATGTTTATAAGTGTTCATAATCACCACTATGATTAAATCAATTTTGATCTGATTTACCGGCCCACGATATTCGAATATCAAATAAATTAATAAAAATGGCCTATTAATGCCTTATTAACGTCTCATCGGGACTACTATATATAAAAATACGTATAATATATAGTTATTTAGACCAAACGAATGGCACAAAGCAACGCTATTAAAACATATGTAATCATAGAATAAATATAAATGAAAAGAAAATTTACAAAAGTTTAACTGACTAAAGTTGTCTGCTTAAAACAAATCAAAACGTCAATCAAGTAAACAAGGTAATAAATACGCGTTTATATGACAGATGTTTTATTCAATCGTGTTAAAAACGGCTATTTAAATTGTTAAATGTAAAATAACTGATTTGACTATAGTTATTAACGTAATCGAAAAACAAGTATCTTTTAACTCTATTAGACCGTTATAATAATAGATGAGATCATAGTCTCTGAACATTTTAATGCAACGTCCCCATTCTTTACCGAATCTATTTTTGACCGCCGTGAAATGGGATTTTATTGGAACGCGCTGTTTCGCGTTCATTACTTTTACCGATGTTGGCATAATCGTATTTGTATAGGGTTGATTCTCGCCGAAACTATGCACAGCAATCAACCAATAAGATATTTATTTATGAATTATTGGTGCAGTTCTATGAAGGCAGCATTATGCGACGCATATGTTACGACTGGAGCGTTTCAAAAAAAAATTACATCTGCTTGTCTCCAGTGGCATTTCTAAACAAAGTTTCCAACATACGAAACCAGGCTAGCACACTTTAAGATGTCATTGGAAAATCGTAGAAAATTAATTGATGTAGCGCTTGCAATTATAAATGCTAATGCGTAAGGACTTGTCATAAAATTCTGGTTCCTTAACCAATGTATCATGGTGCCTAGCGTTGGCAAGCTTATGAAGCGTAGCTTATATATATTATACACCTATGTTTGTCTGACCCACTGGTAACACTTCAGCTATAGATTCAAAATCATTATATATTGAAATTATTTAGAAACGTTAATTATTTAGGTATGTTACGCTAATTTAGTTTAATCTCTGAAGTTGACACCACGACAAATCACTCAATGCTTTCGAATCCATATGTATGACTAGCTGTGCTCTGCGCTTTCGGTAAATAGACTTAAATTCAAAAATATATTTTTATTTTTAGACATATGATATCACGGAGTTTTTGTAGATATTAATGTGTTCCATAAATAATAAATGTCGCTTTGGTCAATTGTCAATAGTTTCCACAGCGTAAATCATTTAATAATTATCATTCGTCACGCCTTGGGTTACAGTATCGTAATTTCATACAGAACGTTCCTAATATTGTATAGCCTATGCTTAGGAGGGAAAACGTAAGTTGATAATCATGAAATAACGTTTCAAATTTGTAATATTAACAAATAAATAAATCATATGAATCACGCTGAGGGTTGGGCCTCAGATTGTTGTATCTGTTTCATGATTATTTGTCAATCTACTAGGCAAGCAGGTAATCAGCCTCCTGTACCTGACACACGTAGTCGACTTTTTAGGTCTAAGCCTGTTTTCTCGCGATGTTTACCTTCACCATGAGACAAAATGTTAAATGTTCACAAAGAAAGAAAATTCATTGATGTACCGCCAGGATCGAACCTACGAACTCATGGAGCAGAGACGCACTGAAGTCATAGATGAAATAACTACTATATTTGGGTTTAACTAAGATTTTATAATGATAGTTGCAAGTATTGTACTAATGGTTGATCATAAATAAATAAACCATTTTTACATTTGGGTCGAGTCTTATAATATCATTTTAATATGTCCGTTCTTACCACGTAAAAATTCTAACCGCAAACGGCGACTGGAACATTACGGAAATATATGTAACGCACGTGGTAATAAGAAATAATATTTCATCTTTAGACGTTTGATATGCAGTGAGAATACGGAAGCTTCTATAGACAGTTATTTTGTATTGATAAATTAAAGGAGAGTGTGAGGCCTCCATACAAATTTGTACTCCCTGAAAAGATTAATTTGCATACATTCCTACATAAAAAAACCGGGTTTAACAGTTATAACATTTAAAATTCTACGTTTTACAATTTTATAATCTCATTTCATTTGTGTTCAATGCACAGAACATAATGACGAGTGAATAAAAAAAAAATTCAGTGAAAATAGATTAAAAGAAAAGTCCTTAAGTTATAAAGTTTAATATTTAAAATTATACGTTTTTATAATACAAAGGCTATTCGTGTATGAAATGTGTTGACTTCATGCCTTCAGTGTACGGTTCTCAGGTATCTGAGGTCGTGATGATTAATGATTTACTACGCCTTAGAGTTTAGACCCAAGAGTCGACGGCGTCAGTCACAAAGGGTTGATTACTCTTAATACCTTGCAAAAAAAATATGATCAATTGTACGCCACTGTATTTTGGTTAATAAACAATTATAAAAAAAAATATTATCCATTATATAAAAGGTGATTCGTAAACAAGACACATTTAATTAAGTCGTTTAGTAGAAATACAGTCTGAAAGCATGTAATACCAAAATATTTGTTTTTTTAAGATGAACGATATCTCAGTACTAGAAAATGATGAGATCTTACTGTAATCGACTTTTTATGTATTTAAATCTGGTTTAAATGTTGCATAGTGCAGTACACCAAATTAATGAATTTACGGCGATATTGATTAAATGCGATCTCTTTGATAAGAGTAAATTAAAATTCTGCTACGGTATACTTTGTCAAAGAGAAAATTGATTAAAATTAACACACATTTGACAACAAAGCCAAAGATAATATGCATTTATAATTGGTTTTAATTTCATAGAAATATATAGGATGTAGAGAAAATAAATCTAAAATTAAAACACTCTCGTGACAAAGAAAATTCAATAACAAAAATGATGAAAATCGACAATGTTTTAGATCAAATAATTGAAGATAAAATCCATACAGGGCCATTGCACTATAGTCCCATTGGAAAATTAGATTTCTTTAAAGTTTATTTAAGAATATAAACTTTAGCGCTGGTAATTTTTTACCATTCATTACTATTTGTGTTAAAAAGGCTTAATTGCTGACGCTGCGTATAATCAATTGAAACGCACTTGCGATCCTTATGGCTACGGTGATGGAATCACTTAACATCAGGTTCGTTTCTTGTAGCAGGAGCTGCAAAAAAAAAATTCTGAAGGTGCTAGAAAATTCAGACATTATTTATGACCATTCTAGATGTGGAAAGAATGTTAAAACTTTTCCGTCTAAAGATTTATTACTACCAGTGACCCATCCCGGTGACGGGTGGACATTTATTTTTCAAACATTTTTGTATATATTGATGTATTCTATAGTATTGTGGAACATTTTTTTAATTACACCATCAAATGAATGCGCGTGCGATGAATGATATTGTATAGCCATTTTTTTGCACCTTGGGTAGCTTTATTATAGTTTCAGTTGGGATCCTTATATTTCTTGCAATTAAAATAACCTTAATTAAATAATTAAAAATAAAACCGATTAATATATAATCAGTGATAATGTAGCATTGAAATGGTGAAAGAATTTTTAAAATTGGTCCTGTACTGAAAATTCGTTACAAACATACTTACATACTTGTATGAAAGAGTATAGGGTTAAATTGAAACAGCTTGTTCAAGATTTGGAAGCAGCATTACCAGTTTTTTTCCAACATGTTGGCACTATAGCACATCAATATCAAGCCATTCAAAATATAAAGAACAATTTAACAAAAAAAAGGACGTTCTATTTTTATTTATTTTATTTATTTATTTATTCGGAAGATTTACAGCACAATACAAAAATAGATGAATATATACATAACAATATGGGCCAATTACCAATCTTCACAAATAGTTAATTTTATATATATATAACAAGAAGGTACCTAAACATTTCAAAATTTTTTAGTGTTAAACAATAAATATAAAAAGAAAACAGAATTTAATTTGTTGACAAATAAAATGAAAATGAAATCAATACATTTCATTCATCCTGGTTAAAATAATTTTGTACCAAAGCTCTCCTTGCTGTCACCACACTCCAAGCGAACATGTCAATGTCAACCGCTAAGTTATTAAATTTGTTTGCTGCTCTAACCATAAAGTTCCTCCCTCTATAATTTGTGTTTACTCTCGGCACGTGCAATACATTCATAATTCTAAGTGGTTTGTTATATGTTCGAAGGCTTATTTTGCTTACTAGCTCCGTACAATCGACCTCGCCAGTAGCAATTTTCATAAGGTAGATAGTGTCCGCAATATTACGTCGTAATGACAATGGTAACATGTGAAAATGTTTACACCGGGCTCTGTAATCAGGCAGCGAAATTTTGGCCTTAAATTGCAAGTGTTTAAGAAATTTTTTTTGGATATTTTCAATTCTATTATTGTAAATAGCATACTGAGGGTTCCAAATTTGTGATGCATACTCTAAGTTGCTTCTAACAAACGAACAATATAGAATTTTCAATGTCTTTACTTGGGTAAAACTAGATGCTGTTCTTAAAATAAAGCCAAGCATTTTGGTTGCTTTTCGTACAATACTATCTACATGTAAGTCAAATATTAGCTTATTATCATGCAGAATTCCGAGATCCCTAATAACATCGACAGCCTCTAATGCAGAATTTTTAAGTTTGTATGTTGTACTGATTTTATTACTTTTCCTAGTGAATGTCATACAAAAGCATTTCGAGACATTCAAGGCCAGCTTGTTACGAAAACAGTAATCCTCAAATCGATTTAAATCTTCCTGGAGGTGTAATGCATCCTGCGTGTTTGTTATTAACTTCATAATTTTCATGTCGTCCGCATATAGTAATATTTTAGAATATTTAAAACATGATCGTATATCGTTCACAAATAGTATAAATAAGAGGGGACCTAATAAAGAGCCCTGTGGAACACCTGAAGGAATAGACATCCAATTAGATGTATAGCCTTGTAAAACGACCGCTTGTGAACGATTGTCAACGTATGACTTGAACCAGCGAAACAGGTCGCCTTGTATACCCATGGATGCCAACTTAGTAAGTAAGATGTCATGATCAATACGATCAAAACATTTGCTGTAATCTGTGTAGATGACGTCGACCTGCGCTCGCCTATCCATGCCACTCGATATGTATTCATTGGCAACAATAAGGTTTGAGACCGTGGATCGATTCCTTAAAAACCCGTGTTGTTCACTGGTGAGCTGAGGCTTTACAGCTGCATACACCTGTTGATATATAATTTTTTCAAAGATCTTGGCAATGAGACATAGCTTAGAAATTGGTCGGTAATTTTCAAGATCACATTTATTGCCCTTTTTATGAACAGGAGTAATGAAAGCTGCTTTCCATATGTTAGGCACTAGACCTTTGCATATGGAGAAATTAAATAAGTACGAAAGCGGTTTTGACAAATTATCAGCACACTTCATTAAGAATATTGGTGGAATAAAATCGGGCCCACCCGATTTTGAAAGATCTTGGTTTTTCAGCATTGCCGATATTTTTTTAGGTTGTATTTCAATTGTGGATATATTAGAGTCACTGTTTTGAGCATGTTGTGATGTGGTAGTTATGGTTGTGTATGTATTATTGAAGTTATCATTTCGATACGTAGACTTAAAGTATTTAATAAAAAGATTAGCGATATCTTCACCCTTGCTGGCTGTTTCGCCACAGTAATTCATAGCTTTTGGGAAGGAGTGGTTAAGTTTTTTACTTTTAATGTAAGACCAAAAATGTTTAGGATTAGTTCTTATTGAATTTTCAGTTCGGCTAATGTATTCATTGAAGCACTTCCTCTCAAGAATCTTGACACGTGACCTGAGAAGCGAAAACGATTCATAATCCGAGAGGTTCTTGTAATTTTTAAACTTACGATGAAACTTAAATTTTTCCTTGATCATTTTAATTAAAGGTAATGTGTACCATTTAGGGTAATCATACAACTTATAAGTTAACTTTGGTATATATTTATCTCTTAAGGTGTATAAAATTTCATAAAATGTTGATACAGCGTCTTCCAAATCCTTCGACGATAAAGTATTCTGCCAATTGTAATTTCTTAGCTCATTGTTAATTTCATCATAACTTCCTTTATTATACATGTATTTTACTATTCTGTTATCCTCAATATTATCGGTAAGTAAAAACTCAGTTAAGATACATAAAGATTTGTGATGTGGGTCCTCAGGTAACAAGGGATCATCACATGCACTGACTTTCACCTCAATATTAGAGAAAACCAGATCCAATATTCTACCGTATACATTTCTTACATGATTGTATTGGTTGAGATTACCAAGAATCAATGTATCCATTAACTCGATTTGTTGCACTCCGGAGTAGCCCTTCGGTAGGAGGCAAGTGTTATCCTCGTCGCTCGCAGACCAATCTATATGACTAAGATTAAAATCTCCTAATATTAAAAATTTGTCTTGTGGGTTTGAAAAAATTAATTCATTTAATTTACGCGTAAAGTTACTTAGTTGGTCTAAAAAGGAATTACCATAATTTTCGGCACAAAGGTATAAAGTACAGATGTGTAGATTGTTAATATTTTTTTGTTTTTTATCTCCAGACGTAATTGTAATCCAAATGTCCTCAGCCGTTGACCTCCATTCTACTCGCTCTCTTACGTTTAAATTACGATTCACTGCAAATAGGACCCCTCCGCCCTTGGTCTGTCTAGTTTTATCATAATCTCTGTCACGTCTCAAGACCACGTATCTGTTGTCAAACATTTCGTTGTTATAAATGCCATCAACTAACCATGTTTCCGTAAAAGAAAGTATGTCATAAGAGTTTAGCAAAATACTACTTAGAAGATCGCTACACTTGGTACGTAAGCCACGTAGGTTTTGATAGTATATATTCAAAGAATCGAAACTAAGTTATTGCCAATGTCTATGTAATATGTATATGCAATCTTAAGCAATACATACATACACAAAATGATATAATGACGTTGTTCAATACAAATATAACTACTTAAATAAAATAAAAAGAACTTAATAATATACACATTATATATTACACAGAATTTGAGCTGTAACGATGATTTTTCGAAAGTTAAGTTATTTACTACGACTATAAAAGTAGACGTTAGTATTTTGATGCAAGTTATATTATTAACAAGCATTGCTACTTTATCTATCGCCAGCTTACCGTCAAAATAATTAAGTCTACATTGAGATAGCAGCCTATTTTCTTTACAGAATCCGTAAAAACAAACAACAGTTATACGACTTGTAAATAGTTCCCGATGAGACAGTGTAACTGTAAATAATATAAAATATTTTAGGTATGTATCGTATGTGCAGAAAAACTTATATTTTTCACATAATACCAATTCGATGTACATTACTGAAAGTCTTAAATCAATATCAAAGTGAGTGAGACAATAATATATCCAGGTAAAATCATGCAAATTATTTAGTACCCTCAGCATGCGATAATAGATTAATTTCGTAAACAGTGAGGTACAGCAGGATATGAGCCTTATGATTATAGCAGCAGAGTTGTATTTAGCAATCGTATTAAAGTATCTACTTGTGGCAAACCGGTCAACCCAGAGCGAACAATAGAGAGGTCTGGTAACAATAATGTGTAAATGTAAAAAAATAATGGTAACAATAATGAAGAGTAATGATAATAATATCAAAAACTGAGCTGGATATAATACCGTGCGAGAGTAAAGTCACATTCCTCCTTTCGTTATTTTCTGAAGATCCTTGTCTGACTTTATTACACAAACTGGTGACGAGTCACTTCTTCGTGCTTGAATCTTGCAGTGCTTGACCCAAACATACCGCCAGCCCATTTCCTTGGCTAACTGTTTTGTCTTATTTAAAAGAACTTTGTTGCGGGTGGTCAGGTGATCGTTAGCAAATATTTTTGCAGAGCCTCTAAGTCCTAACAGGTTGGCAGATAGGGTGCTCTCCCTGTTAAACGACCTCACAGCTGCCACAAAGTTATCTTTAACATACCTGCTGTTGAAACACGCAACAATCGGCTTTGGATGATTATAGTCTCTTGATGGTGTGCGGGCTATAAAGTTTAACTGCTGTTTCGTCACAGCAAAATTAACTTTGGATCCTATGCTTACTATTAAATCCAGCAGGTTTTCATTCGCAGTCTGTGGTATTCCCTTTAACTCAACGTTGTTCATTCTATTCCACTGCTCTGCCACATCCCTTTCACATTCTAAGACATCAACTCTGCTTTGTAAATTATTAATAAGTTCTTTGGTTTTTTCTACTTCCAGAAGCCTATCCTCCATATTTTGTAGTCGTAACCCAAAGTCCTTAATTATTGTGCTAGCTTCGACTACTGAGGACTTCAGCTCAGAGAACTCATCTCTCATTAACTTTATCTGGCCTACGAGTTCTTCAAAGGCTGTCATTCTGGAGGACAGGGTTCTTATCTCTTCTAAGATCTTACTTGATGGTTCATGCATTGGAGAAAGTGTCGGTGTATTGACTTGTAGACATAGTCCACCTGATTTACACTTAGGGCAACGCCAAGTAGATTTTCTGTCACCAAGTTTTCGATATCCTCCCTCTGTAATTCCTATACAATTGTAGTGGAACGTCTGTTTACATAATGAGCAAACTGCCCCATCAAGGAGGCCTTCATTGCATTCCCCACATTTCGTCATTGCTGTTATGTTGACGTCCAGAATAAAGCTCACAAATAGACTCACGCTCGACTCAAATCACTTTTACAATAAGGATAGAATAATAAGAACACACTAAAATTCAATATTTAAGTATTACTATTAAAGGTTAATAACAGTTCCTTATAGATAATTAATTTCGCGATACGATTTTTTGTACACAAGGATACGTCCTGTGCGTAAGGCGTTCCGCAGTAAACTATCTAATTCATTTAGATTTCAGCGAAAATTATTGTTGCAAGTATAATGAGGAAATACAAGCTGTCCACTTTGGGGGAGCAAGACAGCAGATAACAATGCATACAGGAGTACTGTACTTGCGCAATGATGATACAGTCAAACCTGTATCTTTCTGTTCTCTATCTAGCAACAACAGACATGACACAACGGCTGTATGGGCACACTTAAAGCCCATATTTGACTGGATTAAAACACGAAATTTACCTATTTCCAGATTACATTTGTTGAGTAATGGGCCTGTAAATCAGTATAAAAATAAATTTATGTTTGAAATGATGTGTCGCCATCTAAAAGATTTCTATCCAGAAATTACATACTCTTCATGGCATTATTCTGAACCTGGGCACGGTAACGGAACGCCTGACGGTGTCGGTGGAACCCTAAAAAGGACAGCTGATAAAGTCGTAGCAGAAGGCCATGACATCGTAGACTTGAATTCATTGAAACCCATCCTTCAGTCCAGATGTCCCTCTATTTTATTGTTTGATGTTACCTCAGAAGATATTTCACTGATGGATGATGAGTCCTACATTCCGACTATTCCTACATTCCGGGGAACACAAAAAATACGCCAGTTCGTATTTTTAAATAAAACCTTACAGTGTAGAAGACTTTCGTGCATAGATTGCAAAGAAGATTGTACTCACTATCATTTGGGATACTTTCAAGAAAACCAGAGCAATCGTTTTACCAAGATGCGCAACAAATACCCTCAAAAGTCAAAAGATATTGACACAATCAATATAGATAATGAGAATCACCAAGTATCTCTACCGTCTTCTTCGCGCATTCAAAAACCTACTGATGCTTCTGACAGTCATCTGATTGTTGCTATAAGAGATCATGTCCTGGTTAAATGAGGCAAGGTAAATTATCCCGGAGAGGTTCTTTCTGTTTTTGAAGATGGTTTAATGGTAAGGTGCATGAAGCGAGGACTGAAGTTTTGGAGATGGCCTACGATTAAAGACGAACAGTTATATAGCTGGGACAACGTGATACAGAAAATAAAGACGCCAAAGTTAATTAAGGGGGGAAATTAGGTCATTACAGAGTTACATGACATTGCAATTAATAATGATGTTAAGACTGAATAATCTCTTATTTAAAATACCAAAAAATGTGATTCATAAAGACTAATCAATATTAATAATAAGTAAAGCTTAAAAATTAGTCTAGAGAAGATATTTTAAAGAGAAATGTTAAGTACAAAGTTTAAAAAGTTTAGTAGTTTGATCATTTGTTACCTACTGTTCTATTTTCTTTAAAAGAATTTAATTTTGTTTTTTTTTCTTGACTATAAGTACAAAGTTTTGAGTTACATTTGTTTAGAATATGATACTTTTATGTTCAGTATAATAAAAGTTACATAATTTCATATATAATTATTTGTTTCAATATTATAAATATTTAAAAATCATTCCCTCACTCCCTCATTTAATTTATTTTTGAAACTCATTTTATATAGACTGTGGACAAAAATATGGAAGACTATTGCTCATAAATAAAACTCTTATAGCTACATTTTAGATTTCTGCAAAAAAAAATATTTTATATCAACAAAAATTTTTTTTAAAAATACTTGCAATTTCGAAATTTGATAAGAAATACCCACAAATATTTTTTCATGATATTAAGTACAGATAAGAAATACCATAATTATATTGTTTATAATTATGTATATATGTATCTTTGTTAACGATATTTATATATTTCTGTTGCTACAATATTCGAATTATTAGCAAGCCAACATAACGATGACGCCAAGTCGGTCAGCAGTAATGTGACTCGCATCACCGTGTATGTGTTTATGAAAACGCTAGACAAATGTATGTATAAGGCATTTTTGAAGCATGTTAGTACATCCTTGTTCATCTTATTGTTCCATGGAGTGTAAAAGTTGGTGGTTAGTTAGAGATAAGTTTAATTAAAGCGGTCGAAGTCAGTGCTCAGTTTTCAAGACTTTGCAATCGATTTTTCGTGCTGTCCTATTCTCTCGGGTGAGATTTACTACATTTGAACCAGGCTCTGTTAAATTGCTTATGTCGTGTAACGGTTTGTTGGAAATCAATTATTGGCGTTCCTTTTAAACTTTTAATATGAGAAAAGTTCCAACGTTAATTTTATCACAATTTAAGAAGGAATACATGTGTGTACTAATAATACATTTCGTTGGCAATTGAGTGATCTTTATTACACAGGATGCTGTTATGTATTTTATCCGTAACTAATCTAATTTTTATAGGTTTAGTTATGGATTTAGTCGAGGAAGATCGTGAGATACTGCTTTAATTATTGTAAATGCCCGAGTTTGTAAAAAAGGAATGTTTTATCTTCACTATCAGAGGATAATTGTTTAACAAGTTACCAATTAAATATTCAGCTTTTAGGGGGTAGGGTCATCAAACAAGATTGTATTGTACCTTTACTAAGCCAATGTTACGATACAAAAAAAGGTCAAAAGTATTAATGAATTCACCAGTGTGAAATGACCCCATAAGACAAAAATAATTTACATTGATAAAACTCCGATTGCGAGTTACCGAGCAACTTCAGACCAAAAATTTATTTATAAACGTATGCTGCTAGATTTCAATTCATTACTGTTTTGCCCACAGTTTGTATCATATATCATAGATACAGCTTCTTCTTTCAGCTGGTTCAACCTATGCGAGCAGATAGATGTTATTGATGGGAACCGCTAAAGCTATGCAGCATTTGTAAAAATAGGACATCCAAAGACTGACGAGTCACTTTCATGCGCCAGAAGAAAGAAAGTTAATATAATTAAACTTTTAAATTAATTTAAGGTTATATTGATTAAGTTTTTAATGTTTCGAAATTGCCTATTACGGTGCGGAAAAACCTTTTTGCATATTTCACTACCTACTTCCTAGTGTTAAGGAGTAATATTTTTCTTAGGCCAGAAATCCTGTTTTCTGTTCCCTTTTTAAATAACATGAAGCAAATGGGCGGGAGGCTCAACTGATGGTCAGTAATAGCGTCACCCTTGACAACTCACATTGCCAGGGGGCTCGCAAGTGCGTTGCCGGCCTTTTAAGAAATGGTACGACTCGGAGTGCGCAGCGTTTATACTGATGATATGAGCTTATTCTGTCAATGAATTTTAATAAAACACTTTTAAACAAAAGCTTGAAAATTTAATAACTTTCTCAATACTTTAATATCTAGTCTATTAAACGTCTACAATATCTATTGATAGATTATAATTATAGACCAAAAAATAACTAGTGCCTATTAACAGAAGTATAATATGGTAACTCGTGGACGCAATGTTTACGCGGTATCTCAGTTTCAGGCTGGTTCTAAAATGTTATTTCTGTGTTGGTGTCAAAACGACACTGCGCTAAAAATGTATGTGAGGTGAAGGGGGCAGCGCCCACGCACTGCCCGCCGCGCCTTGCCGCCCGCCCAACGCCAGTCAGCAACTGTGGCTCGTGTTGGCTGAACCATCTTAGGGCCATCCTCTTTTTCTTTGCCGTAGGTGAGTTCCAGTGTTTTTTAAGTGAATAAGTGAAGTGATCAAGCGGTAAGCGTGCTTTGTGCGTGGACAGTGAAGAAATAATTTTAATATGTGCCGATTATTGACGTCATATTTTGAATGACGTCTGAAAAATATTGATTCAATATTGACATTGAATAGTCGATAATTTATAATCTTTTATTTAAAAATTTTAAAATTCAAATTAATAAAATAATGTTTTAATTTTAACAGTATACATTTAAATTACTAATCAAAATTAAATGTCCTGTCGTTAAGTTAATATAATGACTACCAGTGTCGCATTACTACAGTGACGTCATCGGTTACACAAATAACATTGAATTATCTTAAGTGACGTCTTCACCGTGCCGTGTCGAAATTACATGTAACCGAAGAAGCGTGTTCGCGACCAAATTAGGATGCGCGGGAGTAGCTACGCGCGGCCTATTTCAGTACCGCACGATGCGTTCCGAAATTATCCGAATTTCCCCGAGGCTGAACACGTTTTCGATGTCTTAGAAATGGAAAACATTTTTCACAACACCCGTAGCCGTTGAAATAAATTTTAACGTGACCTAATTCATGTTAAGAGCATACTTTGGAAATTATGCAATAATTTAAACCGCGACGTTTTAATATTCCATCAGTGCCGTTAAAATTCCAAATAATTTTAAGAAAATAGTATGTATCAGATATCACACCTATGGAATAGTGCCAAATAAGCTTTATCGTTAATCCTATCGTGAAATAAAAGTATTACTACTTAACGCCTATATCTAAAATATAATATATATTGTTATAGATTTTATAAATGCCAGCCAATTTTCACTTCTTTTTTCCATTACAAAATGTACTTTGAATTTAGAACACAATTTGTTCTACATCAGTAATATAACGAAATTAATTTAAAAGGCAGTAGTTTTTTTATTGGATAAAGAGGGCTGTGAGAAGTGTGAGTGCGATTAATTGAGTTGACCCTGATTGATAAATACTTCGCTTAAGGAAACGCGAATTCCGATATTGCAAAAGTAGATCAAGTTAATTACGAATCTTATTAAAGATCCCAGGTCTGATATTTAAAACATAAAATGGTTATTATTTTGATTTAATATTTTATTTTGATTACAGACACAAAACTCAGACATTCACAATGGCGGATGATGATGTAAGGTAATGTAAAAAATTTTTTTTGACATTTTTAAAAATGATTGATTTCTTAACTTCAAGCCAACCCTAAAAAGAAGTTATTATTAAGCCTTATTAGTAAGCGTTTGCTTCTGTTTAATTTTTGAAAATTAACTGAAAGAATACGAAATGGTTAAATATGACCAAAGAAGTAAACACTTCTTACTGAATATTTACACAGCTACTATGTATTGCTCATGATATAGCTTACGTATATATACATTTTTCAAGAAACTTTTAAAATATATAAACCAATCAATCTACTATAGAAGTACGAAAACTTACAGCCAAGTCAAAGTTTTTTTTTTCTTAGACAAAAAGTTTTTCTTAAAATTGGACACTTAGCGACTATATATTTATTAATCTACAATTGTTTCGCTTTTTGCTCATATTAAACCATTCGCAAACTAAGTTCGTAATATCGCGAACATTTCATTAAACTTCTGCGGTATATATATACGTATATCAAACAATGAGAGCTTAAGTTAATGAAACTACAGCTATTGATGTAGTCTCTAAACTAAATCGTGAAATATTTTAGACTCTTCATAATAGTCATATATTTTCAAGCTGTTATATATGTAATTAAAATATTTATTGTCTTGTTAGCGTGCATATTATTATAACTCTGTAATGGCCAATAAAGTGATAGTTTTAATTAAATTAATTAGTGATAAAATTGCTGATTTTATAATGTGTCTTTCTCTGTTACATGTTCTATTTCAACATGACTCCATCATCGCGTGTTATGTGCCACAAATGCAGTATTGAAAACAATATCTTCTTGAGACTAAGGTAACTAACAAATTAACATTTATAATATTAATAAGGCTTTTTTTTCTATATCCTAAATTTCCATTTCAAGTGTTGTGTTCCTTGTTCCATTGTCTTTGGATTCTAAATATACACTTAATAAATAAAAAATACATATGTACCCTCAGCACAAATTTATCAATTGTCAAGTATATTATGTCAGTTTTTGACAACTAGATTTGTTATTACTCGAACGATGTATTTCTTTATAGTTTGATTATTATTATTTTATCGCTAATAACGACCACTGATCAAAAACGTCGAGTTATATTAATAATGTAATGAATTTAATTAAGTTAATCATTGGCATCGATCATGTCACGATTACTTTTGACGTGACAACGTCTTATAAATTGGTTTGCCGGGTGACACTTCAAGAAACTGCATTACGCTCCGCTCACGTTATGCGCTCACAATGAGAGCGAGTGAGAGGCACGCGTCCCTTCCACTCGGGCATGGTTAGCCCGCCTAAGAGCGAGAGAGACAGACATAATGTTTTAAATTGTTACTATTATTTCATCCTTCTTCCTACTATACGAATGAATATTCACATTAAAATTATTTTACCACTCAAAGTCGTTGTCACGTAAAACTTTCGCCCGTATACCGACTTTACAGGCAACCAATTTTTTTTTTATTATTATTACTTTTGACTTCAAGTATGTCTATATATATTGTTTATGCTAAGGACACAGAACAGACAGAAGACCTTGAATAACAGGAATTTGTCTAAAAAATATTTTACTGTCACACATTATTTTTGAAAACCTACGTCAACAAACGTAAGGACGAACTGGTATTGTAAGTCTATAACTGTATTTATAGATAATAAATGCTTTTGCCGAAAATAATATTGCCTTTTAAAACAGATAACGCATTTTTAAACAATTACAACTATTCACACTAGCACAGAATGACGCACATCACATAATGATCATTTTAAAACGTATATTGTTATTTGTAACATTTTTTTTGTTTTTTTTTTACAGAGAAAGCGTCTCGAGGAGGTAAAGTAAAGAAGACGTCGCCACAAACATAAACCACACCCACTTCTTTATGTAACACTAAATAAATAATCATAAATTTGTTATTTGTGATATATTTTGATTTTTTCTTTTATATGTATGACACTATAGTTAATTTCTTATATGTAAAAGCTAATCTGTTAATTTTGAATAAATAAATAAAAATAATTGGTACAAAATAATGAATATTTGATATTGAAATTGTTAAATTAAAATTCAAACTAACACATAGTATCATGATTTACACTTACTTCAGGCGAAGAAGGCCAAACAGGCCGAAATCGACCGCAAGCGCGCTGAGGTGCGCAAGCGCATGGAGGAAGCCTCCAAAGCCAAAAAGGCCAAGAGAGGTTTCATGACACCAGAGAGAAAGAAGAAGCTTAGGGTAAGTAAATTACGTTGGCTATGTCCTATATTTTAAACCAAAAACATATTCTAGATAGTTCTTTAAAAAACCATTAAAAGTATAAAACTCCATTACAAATGGTATTATTAAACTCTATAAGCCGATTTTGTTTTTTTAAAGATATAAGTGTAGTCTTCATCTTCTTCTGGTGCCACTGTGTTTTTAAAAGTTAGCTGTAAACAACTTGAATTGCTTGTCTCAAAAGTTCCTTGGCGGATGTGTTGCCGGTCCACTCCCGTACGTTCCTTAACCACGACTTCTGCCTTTTACCAGGACTTTATAAATACTATGATGTTTAAATTAAAATATCATTACTAACTGTGATTTTCGGCAACAGTTGCTCCTGCGTAAGAAAGCCGCTGAAGAGTTGAAGAAGGAACAAGAACGCAAAGCAGCAGAAAGGAGGCGTATTATTGAAGAAAGGTGCGGCAGACCCAAAAACATTGACGATGCAAACGAAGGTAAATCCTATTCGGTAACAGATCATAATTTCCGAACAAATTATAAACACAATTGGCGTAATGTCATCACAGATACCATTTTCATTTGAACTACGGGACTCATGTCCACACAGGCCATTTCGTTTCTGTATTTTATAATAATGTGTCGAATTATAGATGCTATTTCAAGAGTTTGCAAAGAATACCACACCCGCATCGCCAAGCTCGAAGATGAGAAATTCGATCTGGAATACATCGTTAAACGAAAAGATATGGAGGTAGCGAAACCTGCCACGTTGGGGCGCTATCCTATTATAACATACTTCCTATTCTTTTGTATTTGTCGAAGTGCCGTGGCGTCTATTTTCATCTTGTAACCTTCAAACGGCCTTATAATTTCTAATGCGTGTCTTTACACTAAATATTACTATAACAACTCGCGCCGACTTTCTTTAATTCCTTGTAACTATTTCTTCACTCACCTGTTGATGTCTTTTACTTTTGCGCGACCAGGATTAGGAATGTAGGAAGTAACCATTGTTGATTTTGTAGCCGCTCTTACGAGCATCGTTACGGGCTATCATCAGCGTATCGCCAAGCTGGAAGAGGAGAAGTACGATCACGAAATGGAAGTGGCTCGCAGACAGCTCGAGGTCTGGAGTATTTTGGGCAAATCAAAATTAATTAAACGCTGTTTTTCGTAGTTGATGCAAGGCCAACTTGTGACTAGTAAACGTTATTGTTTTGTTTTCGCAGTCGACTCATTCTTTTCATCCGGAGCTGAATATTAAATTTAACTGTGGATAACAAATTTAATAGCTTCTAATACATAGTTCCCGAATTGCAACCGCCGGAGCTGCGATGTCAGTTGTAGAATAAATAGCGACATAGACGAAATGCAAAGTAGTGACCATTGGTTACATACTTAATTTTTTGTCATATAGCTTGGCTTATGCTTTATATCCAGTAGAAAACAACTCTTCCCGTTCAGACGTACACTGTCCACATAAACATCAGATAGAAAGAAAACGGTACAGATTATAAAATCTTTCTCTAAATAAATTATGTTTTTCTTTAGCGGAACTCCAGACGATATGTCAAATGTACTGGCACAGAATATACAACCTTGAGGGGGATAAGTGGGAACTAGAACGAGCATTGCAAATTAGGAAAATGGAGGTAATCTGCATATTAGGATTGGAAATGCGTATGACGTGCTATGATTTTGATCTTGATATAGATGTGACGACATGACATGATAGTTTACGGCTCACAGCACACATGCACACGTTGCCTCCACCAACAGAACAGGTCACTCACACAGCTATCCATGCCCATTTTGCAGGCTAAATAATTTGTCTTCCTTTTTCTCTAGAAATGCTCAAGAGAATAATCCAGGAGTATTATGACCGCGTATATGTGTGTGAGGGCCAGAAGTGGGATTTGGAACACGAAGTCAGGAAAAGAGATTTCGAGGTATTGATCAATAATTTAAGACCACTGTGAATATCACATCATCGATATGTTATAATTGTGCCCGTGAGAAGTTCATGTTTATACATAGTTATATGTACAATGCTTTGAAAGTTTTCGGATGTTTGCTGTTGAATATGTAAATAATGGTCAGGCGCGAAAGTAGTGTACTCGTAGTCTGTGCATAAATAGGTTGTCGCGTCGCGTTGCGAACTCGGCCAGGGTTGCCATTTTGTAAGACGGTGCAAAATCGAGGGGTCATCCATTCTGGAGCTTACACGTTAACTACACTAACGATATAACTGCAACTGCCATCGGCGTGCAAACACTGCAATACCACCTTGCCGGGTTCAGCCCGATGCATGAATATTATCATTTTTCATAATTGGATTCATTTATAGATCCTCCCTCATGCTTCATACCCGTTCAACTATCGGCTCCACCAGCAGAAGTTTGAGTAGTTAGTTCAATTGATTCATAATTATCATGAATTGCATGAAGTAATCAACTAGAAAAACGCTTGAAAGTCCTCATTAATCCCTGATAGTATGGCACTTTAATATCCGAGGATGATGCGAGCGACAACATTGATCGAGTACCTGCCAGCCATTATCGCAGTGGCAGTTCGTGTGACGCTTACATTTGTGTGCTAGCGATTAGTGGCACAACCTTATGTAGCAAGTAGAGTTATCGTAAATCTTTGGAACGAAATAGTGGTACCTTCATTAGCACACACAAGTGCCGAGCTTATAAACTTCTTGTTCCAAATCTCATCCATGAATGCGTTATAGTGTGACTGTTTGCGAGTTCGATAGGAAACCTTTTGCGATCGATGACCTTGGAAGCCGAGTGATTGAAATAAAAGTGCCATGCTCCGGTCGAACCTTCCCTCCTTCCTTCGTTACCTTCTCCCGACGATTCCGAAGTAGTGATAGATTCCTGATCCAGTCCTCCAATAGGACAAATGTCACAGAACACTACAGTAATTACAAACTTGACATGGATGCGTAGATCGATCGATTTTGCACCGCCGCTTTGTTGGACTACACATTGTGACTACGTGCTTATACAATTATGGATTGTATGTCTAAGTGCAGTGAATGAAGTCGGTATCATTCGCAAGAAATCGCACTAAAATGCGCACAATATAGTACAACTTCGAAATCTGGTACCAATGTATAGTTAAAGCGATTTGAGTGTATGTGTATCGTATTTTTGTATCAGATGATATCGGTGGTGTAAAATATTGTTCACGCTGATTGTTTTATATTACTATATCTTGCACTTGTATAGATGTCAGGTACTGCGTTGGCCAGATACCCTTGCGACGCACAGTTTGCACGAAAACAGCACAGATAAGAAATTGTACATACATTGTAGGGGAGAACAAAGGTTACGCACATAGGTCTTAGGACTCTTCTTTCTTCACTACAGATTATGTAAACTGTACTTTAGCTCGCTAATAACACTGCTTAATCTATGTTCGTTCTTCCATCTATCTGCTTGATTTTTCTAAGCTTTTTGTAACATGAGATCTTATGAAGCTTCTCCTAAACTTATTTTCTAGCTTTATATGTTCTTAACAAGAATTTCTGTATCTTCTACTAGAGATATTATCTGCAGTCAATAATAATATAACTGTTTCTTAGTAGTAGCATATTTAACTAAATCTGTAAGTAGAAGACATAGACATCATTATTTTTTCTTTTAGCATGGGTTTCGACATCTTATAATATTAAAAATAAGTTCTTTAGTGCTATTTTTACAAATATATAATAAAAATAGCACTATCAAAATGTTTCAAATTTTGAGACATTTATTCAAAAGCATTTTTAATACACTTAGTAACACGTACGTCCGTCCATGGACATCTATTATTGCTACGAATCTTAGATGCTGCTATTAAACACTGCCAAATGCAGGTTCAGTAGCATAATCGACCCGTATCAATAAAGACTGTATTTAATACCCGGGTCAAATCAAACGTGTTAATAAGATTTTATTAAATTAACCGGTAAAGTATATCAAGAGATTTAAAAATCCTGTAACTCTTTTTAATATTTTATATGTCAATAGATCTCCGACCTGAACTCTCAAGTCAATGACCTCAGAGGAAAGTTGTAAGTATTTTTTTTTATAATTTAATAGATTAGTTCTAATATTATTCATGTCATACTTGTATAACACATATATGTGCCAGTTTCAAACTTATATATCGATGTTCCATACGAACGTTATAGATGGGTATGGAAGTTATTCAGAAAAAAATCGTAAATTTTAGTTAAAAAGAAAATCATGAGGGACATAATTTGCTTTATTAATGTGTACCGACATCACAAAAATAATTGAACAGAATTTCATGAAACTATTGGAAAATATTTGTAAATTAGGGCAGAAGATAACCTGTGTAAAGTGATACCGCCACCCATGGACACTTATATTGCTAGAAGCAAGTGTGTCGCAAGTGTGTTGTTCGCCTTTTAAGAATTCGTACGCTCTTATGAAGGACTCTAAGTCAAATTAGTTTGGAAATGATTCAATGAGTAGCTGGTTCCACATAGTAGCGTGGCAAAAACTGCCTTAAAACTCGATATGACTGAGATCCCTACAGTATTTTGTAAAATACGAATAATAATTCCAACAATACATACTCCGTCTTTTGAGGTCTGTTTGAAATTGATTGTTGGATGACATAAGTAAGTCTTTTGAAAGCTATTTAACTTTAAAGTGTCATTAGTACGACATCGTCATACACATTTAAAATACATTTCTGTATGAAAACATCGTAACGTTATATTCGTATAATATTGTGACTATGAATAATGAGACTCCGGCGTCGAGCGCACTTAACTTCACTCCAGCAAAGGGACTTGTACCGAATCGATTTTTTTTAATTACACACGGTACAACACTTTATTACTTTCATATTATCAGACTTTAATATTGTTCACACTAACATTTAGTCTAAAAACAAAAGTGTGGCCAATGAGTTTTACATAAGGTTATTTATTATATTACAAACTAAATATTATTTAAAACTAGATAAAAAGAAATACGTTTTATTACGATTATACATTGAATAAATTTTGCATATAAATATATGTGTTTGCATTTTGAACTCCTCTTGGAAGAAGTTAATATTTTTTTTGGGATTAAATGCATCTAATTTGTTCTATATTTCATATAAGTATAAATCGTATTTTATGTTGGGTTACGCTCCCCATAGTAAAACGCGTAATTAATATTTTTAATTAAACAATATTTAAGTATTTAATAATTCCTTTTATAGCGTCAAACCTACACTCAAGAAGGTATCCAAATACGAGAACAAATTCGCCAAGCTCCAGAAGAAGGCCGCCGAATTCAACTTCCGTAACCAACTCAAGGTTGTCAAAAAGAAGGAATTCACCCTCGAAGAAGAAGACAAAGAGGTAAATTTTAAACTAGCAGTACCATCCCTATTCATTAATAATTCTATAATTTCTTATTTAAAAAATCTTTACTGTACTTTCATACAAAAAGACAATTAAATGTGTTATATATTATTAATCTTAAATAATAATTTATTTCTTTATCCTTTTAAAGTATAATTGAATTATATTATTTTATATCTACTCATTTAATTTGTTTTGAAGATTAACAGGTTATACTAAATTTATAAATTTATGACTATGCGATAAGTGTCTATCTATATTTTAGTTGTCTTTGATATAACTCTATAATAAAATAAATTCATCTCAATTCTCTATTCTATTAAAACAACAAAATATATAATAAAATTTCAATTTTCTACTTTACAATGAGCACTAACATTTCTACAGGCTAAGAAGGCAGAGAAAGCTGACTGGGCTATCGGGAAGAAGTGATCCCATACAATTCCTTTACCAAGAATACTTTTAATTATCCATTAATAAAATTATCTTATTTATACATCAATTGTTTGTTTAAATGCAATACCGCTCTCGTAACACCGAGGTGAGAATATGAGCGTAAATAGCTTCTTTTGCGGATCCTTCATGTAAATAACCCACAATAATATTCACAGGCTTTATATGGAGTTCACCTGCAAAGCTTCAAAACACCGCAGTATATACTATCACTTTGACTAACTGTCTATTTATTAAAAATAAAGTTTAGGAAATTATCTTGAAAACTATGTGTAAAATGACTTATGAAAATTTAGCGCAAACATGGTCGTTCAAAATTCGAATTTTAATACGATCATTACAATTTCTGATAGAAACAAAAGACTTCCATTTTGTTCCAAACTTATTTATAAATTCCGTTGTAACCCAAAATTCGTGCTAAAGGTTCATATGTTAAAAACAGGTCGAACGTATCTCATTATCTTATTATTAAATAATGTTTCACAGGGCGCTGTGGCCGCTAAGGTAACAAGGAAATTAGAATTCGCTAGTGAATAGGCATGTCTAGGTTAGAATAGGGGCCATTGATAGAATGACCAACCACGCCAACTTTGTGGCCTCATTACCAGAACTAGATTTTGGTGTATATGGGAGTATTTCATGTACATACGCAGTTAGGTGATTGTAAGTGAATACGAAACGATCGCGCGGGGAGGAAAACAAAACATTACTGAAGTGGCCTATGAGTGAAGTGTGTTGCGGGACGCAAAGGCAATCAGCTAGGCTGAAGCGTTCGCGTTTTCGCTCGCCCCCACGCAGCACTACCCGTTAACATGGGTGTTATCGCATTAGTACGTTATTGGGTTTGATAATTCGCGTTGTTTCGTTTCGTTTTTGCTTACATTGTCTAACAACTTAGAACGTTGGCATATACTTCTATAGGATCTTATAACGAATAAGATAAGACTTTGTTTTATAGATATGTTTGATTTCCTCGCATTGTTTAGATTATAGGTATAGGAAAATCATTGCTATTATCCCTGGCACTTGCTTTAAGTTTTTTACTAAGGCACAACCGCGCATTGCTGATGTGGATATGACAAAACTCAATTGATGACATTTTGAGTTAAAATTTATTTATAGGACATACAGTTGAAACAAATGACTGCTTTTCAAATTAAACGCCATTTAAAAAAAACAGATTTTGGCTAAACGAATTAAACACAGCTTCAAAATATTTCCCACAGACAAACCTTTGTTTCCACAGCTATATTAATATTCAAAAATATAAATGTTTATCATAAAATCCATAGACTAAATTTTTTATCGACTTAGCTTTTTATTAAAATACTGGTGTTATAAAAAATGCAATCAGCGATTCCAGTCGTTCTTGTGACTAAATTTCGACCTAGAAAAACGCGATTAGACTAAATGGGTTATAATAAATAAATTGTTTGTAGAAGGTAATAAATCCAGTATTCATGGCTGAATAAAGTTCTGTGAAAACATAGATTATATAGATTATAGAGGTAGGTCGTTAGTGCTGGGACGTATATTGATGGCTAGAGAGTGCAAGTTTGCCCCGGCAGTCATTTGTCTTCAAACTTCCAATGCATCTGCAACTACGGCAAATATTAAACTGAAACGTTTTATTGAAACTCAAAGTTATCAAATTAAGTAAATTTGAGTTAAAATAATGTTTATTAGCCATTTCGCATGACGTATCATATTGTTTATTCATGAATTTAGTCGGGTAAATTGTTTTACAAACTATTTTAATTTTCGTGTCTTCCATTTTGAGAGCTGCCTGAACATTATTATGTTCAAATAATAACGTACATTAGAAGGTTATGCTATATTGAATTCATATAAATGTATATATTGTTTTTTGTAACATCAGGAAAATAGACTTAAGGCTCTCTTGATATTAAGTGATAACTCACATTGCCAGAAGGCTCGCAAATGCGTTGCCGGGCTTTCAATAATTGGTTCACTCTTTTCTTGTAGGACACTAAGTCGAATTGGTTCAGTAGGCAGCCGGTTTCATTTAATAGTGGTGCACGGAAAACACTGCTATAAGAAACACTAATATGTACATGACGCAATGTATTTAGTTTGTAAAACTTTCTAATCGACAAAATGTTTTCCTTTTTTTAAAAAGCATAGTTGCGGATACATTTAAGGGACATGGGCCTTGTAAATACGCGCGAACATTTATTGAGACATCAATTAATTTATAATTGTTTTCCAGAAAAAACCTGACTGGTCCAAGGGCAAGCCTGGAGACGCGAAGGTAAAGGAAGAGGAGGTGGAAGCATGAGGTGTTACCTTCTCCCACAGGCCCTAAAACCATTGTCACGAAACCATTTTCCATTCCAAAGGGAAGCATGGTTCCTCGGCATATTTGACAAAACAACCAAGTCAATAACAATATTATTTATTTAATTTTTTTTATAAGTTAATAAATTAATTTCTGTATTACATTTAATTTAATGAATTCCTTACCCCACCTGAATGAACATTATTCATATGTTATTAGCCAATTTGGCGGTGTTTTCGTTCCATATAAATATGTTAATTGAACCACAACTGCTCTTATCCATATCGTTACTTGCATAAAATGTTTTTCAATTCCAATTTTAATTAATGAACGTGTTTATTATTTTATATGTTCCTGTTCCTTATAAGTCCTAATTGATTGAACGCCTTAAATGTTGATTTTTGTCATGCAGACATTGAAATGATAATTTATTTATAATAATAATTTTATAAAATGTGCCTTAACATAGAGGATTAATGACGCAATTACAATCCATGAGATTTGCCTGGTGACTTTAGCGGGCGACTCTCAGCCCTGTGGTCGTAAGTTCGATCCTCAGCGGTGCAATAAGCTTTCTGTCTATCTATGCACTTAACACTCAATTGAACGGCGAAGAAACACTCACGGGGTGTTGCAGGCACACAGGGGGCTGATCTCTCATACTTAGATTTTATTGACATATGAAAGAGATTAAAAAAAAATCTTAGGCCCAGATCTAAAAAGGTAAAATAAAATTTTACTAAATGAGGTTCTGAATTTAAATGATTAAGATCGAGGATAGTCTGTAGATAAGATTCAAAGACTATTAAAGCATGAAGACTCCCATGGGATTAAGTTCTACTCTTAAACTTGTCTCTTAATTATTGTCTATTGTTAGAGAGGAACGGTAAAGTTAACCTAAGAAAAGCTCACATTAAAACACGGCGTCCAGGTTTCTAAACTTCAGTAAAATTACCTAGTCTATTTAAAATGTTATATTCTAAAAGTTTAAACCATATTTAAACTGTCCAAGGCTTTGTCTAAGTGGTACAATTTATTGTCTGCCTCACAATGACAAACTGTTGTCAACGTACATAGGAGATACGAAATTGGCAATTTGCTTACACGTCCAAGATGTTTGACCAGTAAGTATATAGATTGATTGCTTTGGCTAAGAGAATTAGAGCTTTTTAATTACAGCTTATATAGGCTTATTAAAGGATTTATTAAAGATGAAGAAGAACTACATACCGTTTATCAATTGTAAATAACAATTTCTTAAAACGTTAGCAAGCAAGTCGTACTATATAATTACAAGGATTTTGCTTTTAAATCGCTTTTATAATCAATGTAAATTTTGTTTATCTGATATACTCTGTTCTTTTGACAGGCGGAGGCTGAATCCACTCCAGCGACACCAGGTAATGAGGATTAATATATTCAGTAGAAAACTACTATTACCACCAAAGTGTACATAGATTCTTAAAAATGACTCATTTTATGGCAGTTTTCATTTCTGTACGCATTTTTATAAATGCAATTTTATATTTACTCACTAACGAAATGGCGTGGGCCATAGCTTATAAGATTTCTCTATTCAGAGTATATATTCATAAATAACGAAGATTTAGTTTGTTAGACGAAAATTTAGTATGGAAAAATGATTCAAAACCTAATTTTGTTTCAGCACCCGCAGCCCCTGCTCCAGCAGCAGGTAATATTTACTCTCTTAAGACCAGTTGATTGTATAAATATCTGGTAATCATTAAGATCAGGTGAAAACATAAGTAATACCATAGGCTAACTTCAAAACCTGTTCAGTAGTTACGATAAAATGTAAAAATAGATTTTTGTTTACCCATTTAACATTCAAGTTCCATATTTATGATCCTCTACTTATATGTTGAGTTTAGCTTTTTTATGTAGTGTGTATTTTATAATTTCAGCGACATAAGAAGATATTTAAAACGAACACGGCGAAACTCCGGCGCATCGCTTCCGCGCCATCCTAATTTATATAAAATTTTGTAATATAACGGTGAAAATAAAATTTATCATTCTTAAGTTTGAGTTTTATTTAAAAACGTATACGAACTGAAGACCAACGTTGAAATTAAAATTTAATTATAGTTTTAATTTTTAATATAAATTGACGATTGTAAATCGGAATTGAGAATAAACGGGTTTTATATTCTAAATACTTTGTAAATTTGGTGAAAAATTATAGGCGGCCTTATTAAATAACTAAGGGCCTGTTTAACAATGTCCGGATAAGTGCCAAATAAGCTATTTATTACTTATTGGTAGGATAAACTAGTGTTTGTTGCGTTTCACGACTGTCAGATAGCGCTATGCGTCATGCAATGCGAAGTATCTTATTTTTATCTTTCGAATAATTTATGTGTTTCATAGCTATTTGGCACTTTATCCATACATTGTGAAACAGGCCCTTAGTATGGTTTTCGAATTACAAAAATGTATGTATTTGACTTCCCCATAGGACTGCGTAACCATGGTAACCATAAACAATTGAAGTATAAGAAACAGTCTTAAATTGTTATTACAATTCATGAACACCCACGGCTTTGTGGTACCACACATAAAATTATTTGTATTCTCAACGGTGGTACGAAGATCGTGCTGTGAAATTACGCAGTCTATCTCGACGCTTGAAGTTTAATTAATCCAAACATTACCCAAACTTCATATAATATATGTGTGCTTATATCAGGTTAGTCCCTTCCGGTAACATTGTTCTGAGGTTTTCTGGGGATAATTTACTGTAAGTGCTCTACACGCAAACTTGAGAAATTGTGGTAAATTACGAAATAAAGAAAGAACCTGTAAAAGTGGCTATGTTCCTGCGTTTATTTATTTATAAACGATTTCTAAGGAACACTGATACAATGACACAAGAAAATAAAATACAATTTGTAATGCGACAAGCAGTTACTGGTAAAACATAAAGAAATAATAAAAAGAAATTAAAACAAAACAATTTAATTATTATAAAAACTAAACGAAAATTGATGTTAAATTTTGAGGGAATCAAGTATGGATATCCCGACCCAGCACGTTTATTAGAATGCTCAATATGGATATCGGTGAGTTAACACGTTCTCGGGAAAGTCCCACACTGGGGGAATCTGCGGTATCTAGGAAATACTCGAAATTTAAATGTTGTTATAAGATTGGGGCAATCAACTAAGATACTTATCTCTAATGCTAACGAATCATCAATTAATTTTCTACGATTCTCCAATGACAGCATCTTAAAGTGCGCTAGACTGGTTTCGTATGTTGGCAACTTTTTTTCGACATGACTGGAGCAGATGCCACAGCAATCTTTTCGTAAGCGCTCCAGTCGCAATATATGCGTCGCATAATGCAACCTCCATGCATCTGTAACGTATTCTAGTACGCACGAGACTATTGTTATATCATTTTTTGTTTCGGTGTTTCGGAATCCTTTATTGTTTCTCAGTATTTAAATTGTTAAAATAGGTTATTCATAAGGTCCAAATATTACTTTAGTTGTACTTTTTTTTATAGAACAAGGTGCAAACAGGCTCATCTCATGTTAAGTGATACCGCCGCCCATGGACACTCAATGCAAGGTGCCTCGCGAGTGCAATGCTTTTAAAAATTGTTACTCTTTTCTTGTCGAATAAGTTAGAAAAAACTGTTTCGCTTACACTATGATAATGTTATCAATTAAACATCAACACATTTATAGGTTCTAATGCTGGTTTTTATTATTGCGATCCCGATTTCAATATTAGGTTTAAATATGTTAAGTTTTAGTACCGAATCTTTACATAATTCTTAGCTCATAATGGAAGTACTAATTTGTAATGACGTACTTTAAACCGAGATTATTTTTAAAACATATCATTGTGACAAGTCAAAAGGTAATTCCACGATTGTATCACTTTATGTTTTCATGAATGTTATTTGCATGGAAAGGCATCTAAATTCAATTCTAGCGGCGATTCTGATCTAGTTGGTTATAGTTTTCCTTAATAAAGGAACTATCCAGTATTTTGTCTATGTTTTGAAGATCTCTAACGGTCATCTGCAGCTGTACTAGGCATTCAGCAATGAGACTCACTCACAAAGCAAAATTCGATATTTCTTAATTTTCTATTGCTGACTAAATAAAGAGATGTAATCATTACGTACAGTAGTGTCTTGCGTGCAACTCTCGTGCCTGATGTCGAAGGTTTGGATGCCAGCTGTGCTTATATTTTTTTTATATAATATAAAAAAAACGAGCAAACGAGCCTGCGGGATGCCCAAAGAAGCAGTCATCACAGCCCATAGACACTCATTTTTAGTCGGTGCGTTGCCGGCCTTTGCGGGAGGAGTACGCTCGAATTTTGAATTTTGTGCGCATTTAACATTTACTCAGTGAAGGAAAGCGTCGTGAGCAAGCAGGTATGCATTAGACAAGTTGACGGCGTGTGTCAGGTACAGACAAGACTGATAAAACTGACTGATACCTATTATAAAACAAAGATACAAGATATATTGTAGTGGTATAGAACTTACGTATATTTTGACGATTCATTTTTATGTACTAGACAACTTTTACTATTATTACTAATTAGCTTCGACGCAAATGTTTATAAAATAATTGTTGTTTGAGATATAAGTTATGATAATGACAATAATGTCTTTCGTCCTTTATTTGGTTGATATTTCAATGCGCCATATTCTTCGTGTATCTTATGATGAAACTGTTAGTATTTCTGCTATTTGGAGCGGAGACCAATTAAAGAAATAACTTAAAATCGGGCCGGATTCGTCTTTTGTATGTATATGAAAAGTAATTTAATAATTTTATAGAGAAATAGAATGTTAATCTCATTAATTATATATGCCTATTAGTATCAAGAAAAACCCTATACTTACGGGTAGTAACGGGGGTTTCCTCAGGATTAATAGTATTAAGACAATTATTTGAGGGTTTGCAGTAACGAGGCTCTCGAGGTCCGTTAATTCCCGAACCTTCTGCTCACACTCGATAAGCTAGTTAAGCTTTTTCCAATAATTGTAGAAATCTTCGGAAAATCAGACCTCCCATTTCACTAATGAATTCGGCCATCGAGTCTTAAAAATCTATTGTCCATGTCTTACGTTTCTCAATTTTTAAGTTTAAAAAATTTTTGAACTAAATCAAAATTTTGTCGAAGTTATAAAAAAACATCTACTTACTGAACAAAAATCCCACGAAATCTAGTTTTTTTCTTAACAATTATTAATATTATTTTATTTACAATATAATCTTACACAAGACTTCATGACTTATACTGCTAAATTTTACTAATATATATTTTTTTCTACAAAGTATTGGTATTATTAAATTATTTGTATTTGTTTGCGACTGAGGCGCAAACTAGCTGCTGTGGTCTCTGGCAGAATATCAGCGCTGTGGAATAGGCTGCTCCTCAGCATAATACCGAGCCAGGACCAATTACAACCACAGCTCTCAAGCATTACACACTTAAAACGTACCTTGTCCTTTAAAAGAAAAAAAAGGTACCAAAAGAAAAAAAAAGGTATCTCATTTTTCTTACTTCTTTTTGTTGTTTTGTGTGTTTCTGTTTGTGTTTTGTTAGTAACAAATGTTATGTCTATGTCTAAGTATATGTTTATTAAGTAAGTGAGTCACACTCTATCACATACTCACAGAATCACATTTTTTTGTACCTAGGGGATATCTGCGATAACGAAAGCCAAAGTTGTTGGTATCAAGGGGCAGGACCCGACTATTGTAGATCCCCGTTTACAAATACGTTGCACTTACTAAATGCTGTGTGTCAGTGTCAAACACTATGAAAATTGTCAGTTCGCGTAGTGAGTTTACAGTAGCGGTATTTTAATTTGACATAATCTATTGGCTTAGTACTGTAAGGAAAGTGTATGTATTTGTTAAAATAAATAAATTCATATAACATTAAGTCGCTGCAAACATGGCCCGGGTCCTCCAATCGTGCCTGGAGGCCAGACTGAACTTTACTTTGAAATATTTAGTTCACTCATTTTGTATGCTGATACAAACTGATGACTGATGTATTGGCGTTCAGACGGATGTATTGGCCTATAGTGGCGCTGAACGGAAAGAGTTTAAGCTTTTAGTACGGGTGAAATGCGTTTAAATCGGACATAATATTATAACATTGGCATTTTGTCGTACTGGCCACTTTGAACTTAAATGTAACCTATATCAATGAAATTTTTATAGCTATTTTATTTACTAGTGCATTTGTTTTTCGAAAATGATGATTGATTCATTTCATTTTCAGCTTTATATATCTGTTCGTCTAATCTATTTACAAAATGGAGAACATGAAATATCGCGTTATTTACAAGTACGAGTTCCACCAGTGCTGCAGAAACCGCTCCAAGGATTAATGATGTATATGGCGGAGGTGTTGTAAAAATCGTTTTTGGTCCAAACGTTATCGTTCTGGAAACTTCGACGGCGGAAAACCAAGGTTGTTAACGAAGAATTGAAAGCTATTCTGGAAGCGGAACCATCGCAAACCACGTCGGAGTTAGCATTTAAACTTGAAGGATAGGTTGCTTGTTAATTACACTTTAACATTTATATATAAATTAAAAGATTAGTGGACATTAGGGACGAATCTGGGACAGTCCCAGCTTTCAAATGAAATCTCACGGATAAAACTGCTTTAATAATTATCCGCCATTCTCTTTATCCTGTGATGTAAGTTATGGGCAGCATTAAGTTTAATTAAAATCCTCGGCGCTTTTTAATTTTGCAATCTTTATAATGGGATCCCTTAACGGAATCAAGGTTTTAGGTTTTTTAGGTGGGGAAAATATTCGCAGGATTATTTACGTTATGCAGTCTGTTTAATGTTGGTACTCTAAAAAATTTCCCTGAAGGTTGTTCCGGGTTTCGGATATTGAGGGTTTTACTCGTAGGCGATGTTTAATTAAAATTACTTTTTTATATAGAATTACTAGCTGACCTGGCAAACGTCGTTTTGCCATGTAAATCATTATATAATATAAAAAATATTATTATATATTGATCGTAGAGTTAATATGCTTTCTATTCATAAACAATAGACGCTGTACTTATATAGGAGCGCTGCATGAGCTACGTAAAATAACTGCTAGCAACGGTTCTCAACTCCAAGAGTTCTTACACGGGCTAATCACCAATGTCTCATCTAGGTCAGTAACAAAACACTACCTCAAAATCAGCATTAAATCCTTCTTATAGGAAAGAAAAAGAGACGCCTTTATTTTAATAGGAAATTTAAGCAATAAAGCCGTAGTAGCAATGTGCTTAATTCCATCTTACACAGTTTGGTTATATTACAGTTACATACAGTTTTATTTCTAAAACATAAAACCTACAGTATATGTAAAACGTATGTATCAATCTGCAGGTAGAGCGACCTTGATGCTAAAACCACTGAACTATTTTGGTTCGGCCGTTACGAGCCAAAACCACAGATAGCCAATACTCTGAACTCTGGCCTTGAAACGTGGTTATCATCAATTGGTATTTTGACGTTTAATTTGTTGGACTTCATTATAAACCTAAAACTCACATAAAAATGGTTTACTTATGAAATTTATATTAACAGCAATCGAATCTCTTTTTTTGTAGGCAAGGAATCGAAAGTCGTATGTCACAAATGTCAACCACTAAGCCTCATATCATGAGTATACCTATTAAGTAATCAAATCGAAAAGTAGATTATCGGCAGTACAATCGTGGATTTTACTATAGCACACATTCCTACGGCCGAGGCTCGAACACACAACCTTAGGGTTGATAGTCCCGCACTTACATTTACCAATTATATGGGATTGTCTGTCTATGTCATAACCACTTCCAAAATCCCAAGCAATTCATCATCCAGATAATTCTTCTCCCCTAGTTACGTGACCTAAAAAGTAAATGTAGCATTTAATATAAACGTATTTTGATTTATAAATGTGTATAAACATGTTTAATGTCATGTACTCTAATACGTTACTTTAGTTATACCGATATTTTAGTTAAGTTGAATTTTGGTATATATGTTAAATCTGTCATGTTATATATTCAAAACAGTTGTTTTAGTAGCTACATCAGCTATTTATAAAGTATATTTAAGTAATTGAACTTACAATACAATTTTTTTTTGATGTGCTTATTTAACTTTCACTGGACCTGTGAAGGAAAATTTTCCTTCACAGCCCTAAAAGTCGACGGCGTGTGTCGGGCACAGATGGCTGATCACCTACTTGCCTATTAGATTGATAAATCATCAAGAAACATTTTGTATCTACAAATCTGTGACCTAGTACTAAAAAGGTTAAGACTAGACAATTTTTTTTTCTAAATCACGTTCTGAATTTAAATGATTAAGATTGAGTATAGTCTGTAGATAAGATTCAGAGACTTTTAAAGCGTGGAGACTATCATGAGATGAAGTTCTCTCTTAAACTTGTCTCTTAAATAGTCTATGTGTCTATGTTTAGATAATATTTCCTAATTTTTAAGAAAAATGTTAGTTGTAAATTTGTAAGGAAACAATTTTACAACTAACATAATTGTAGCTAAAGGCACAGTTTGTTGTTCAAATAGCTTTAGCGTTAATGTGTAGCCATAGTTTAATGAACAGTAGCAGTCAATAACGCGAACTGAGTTTCCAAACACTACAAATTTGATTCGAATCCCCGAAATTTCGGTATTGTTAATTCTTGTTAAAATGAACTGAAACGATCTAAACAATACAACCGCAGTACTACACTATAGTATACTGTACTATAATAATTTTTCCTTTTATTTGCCTTTGATTGTCTTGTCAGAATGATATTATTTATTGAACCTTTTACTGTATCGACACTATTTTACAGCGATGATGTCACGTTCTTTAAAAAAAATTGTTATCTTTAATTTAGATTCCGGTTCCTTAGGGGTCTCATCTATGGCATATTCGTACGTTTTCACCCCATCTTCAGGGCTCTTAAAGCGAAAACCTTGAATTTTATCTTTAGTTCTTGGGAATAAATGAATGTTGCAGGGCGCCAGGTCATCCGTCATACAGTCCTTTATGGCGGATGACTCATCATCTCGACACCTGCCATAGTCGAAAATCAACAGTTTGTTTTGCTGAGTGCACTGAAGCATTATCGTGGTGAAGGAGGGCGCTGTTGAATTTTCCCAAGACAACAGATGTCTTGGGAAAATTCAACAGCAAACAGCGAGTGACATACCAGTCTGCATTAACAGTCCTTCCATCTTCCATCACAACTGTCGCAAAATGACCTTTCCGATCAAAGAATGAGGTAATCATCTTTTCCTAGACAAAATTTTTCGGGTTAGGTTAATTTTCACGTGTAGCAAGAGTTTTAGATTTGCCAATTCACAAAAACAAATGACAAATGAATGCAATATACTACATTAGGTTTCCAAAGATTCTAAAATTAAAATGCAAAAAAGTTTTCATTGGCAATGTTTGTAACTGGCCAGTTCTAAATATTTTCAGTGTTACCCCCGTACCCTTTTAACAAAGACGTTGCGCTTACTGAATTACCTTTTCGATTCTATCGATATCTTTATATGTTCGCAAAGTAAGTTTACAGTAGCGATGTTGTGTATTTAATATTTTATTATATTACTTTTTTTCGACATTATAGTACTGAAAAGGAAGTGTATTATTGTTCATAAATAAATAAACGGGAGAAGTCTAGATGCTGGACCAATTGCAGTCATGGAAAGCGATGTATCATTTGAATAACAAATTCAAAAAGGAACTCAAATCAATTCGTGTATACAATTTACAAAAGCAATCAATGACATGACTGGGTCTGGACTGGATGGAAGATAACTTATCTGACTGAGAGCTCTAGAGGCCCAGAGGCTGTTATTTTGATTATCTTAAGATATTTCAATTAAACTGTCATGATTTAGACAGTTTTAGTAATCTTCTAATCCTATTAATGGCAAAATTACTTAGCCATAATAGCGTTGAAGTAATCTTTAAAAGTTCAAATTAAAAAGTAGTGTTTTATAACTAATTTACGGTTTCAGATGGTCGATTAACGGTAACGGAACTTTGATTTTATTGTATATTTTTCTAAAAATAGTTTGGAATTTAATGCATTGATACAAAAGCAATTTTAAATTCAAATAGCTTTAATTAGTATTGTTACAGAAAACCGATTCCCGTATGGATGTCGGGACTACTTTTTACAATTATTGTATTATATGGTATTGAAATGACATGTCATATTCGCAAATATATGCATAATTGAGCCTTTTTTCGTTTGATGTAATTCCATCACTTTGCCACCGATTTGGTTACTTCAAAAATAAATCTAGTTATTATTCCCATCATTAATCCCCCTTTTATTTACTAAGACTGAAGAAGGAAGTCGAAACATCAGCTTTTCATTAAAATACATTCAGTCCCGATTATGGGCTAGCTTCAATAAAGGTGACATGCAGAGTTTGCAAAGTTGTTGGTTTGAATTAAACACATGTATGTTTCATTGTTATGCGGTAGCGTATATATTATGTCAAAATTTTCAGAGACGTCTTATTTTTTTATGAGTCAGGAGATAAACGAGCAGACACTTTTAATAAAGTAATTATCAACGCCCATAAACATCCTCAATCAGCCCATAAACGGACAACGCAAGTGCATCAAGTGTATCGTTGCAAGTGAATTGCCGGGGGCTAGCGGATGCGTGGCTGACATTTCTGGGAATGATACTCCCCTACGGCCCCTAAGTCGGATCAGTTTAGCAATACCTCTACTGCAGCTCCTTATAAATAAAGGTGACGCGCTGCAGAAAGTGCGTTTTAAAAACGTTTTTTTTTGTGTTGTGGAACGTCCATAATATAATTATACCATTAAACAATCATTGGTTTATTAACTCGAACACGGCTGGACCAGGAATTTTTCCGATTGATTTCTTGAACTCTGAGAAAGGTTTTAATACAGAGATAATTTGTTTTATATCGTTTTTATTCCGAAAAAGATAACAGTCTATGGGGACAGGACAGACAAATGTTCCATATGTTGATATATAGCTAATAAAAATGTAGGCTAAATAAAAAAACATTTAAAGACAAAACAAACTTTGCGGGGGCAACTATTTTAATAAGATACTGATGCATATTATTAAAAAAATTAAAAATGTTAGAGTAAAATAAATGTTTTATCAATATAACCACAATAAACATAGTTATTGTTGTGATGTTGATTGTTGATGGATATTGTAATCATGAAACTGATTCGTATGAGCTTGCGAAATGAAACATATACTCTTGGGACCGAGGGGTGTTTTGTTCCAACCAAACCCAATAAAACTAATCTAATAAACTTACACATCTACTTTTTGACCGCCAAGCTCATTCTGTTGTTTGTTTTAATTAACATATTTATAATACTAAATATTATCTTCTAAAAGTGAAATTTTTGTTGCAATTTTAAATAAATAAAATAATTTTTATATAGGTGTTGTATACTAAAGGTAATTTTAGTTGGCATAACATATAACATAATATTAGGGATTTATACTGAAGATTTGACTTAGTAAAAAAAACGATTTATCCATTACAATAAACATCAGTCATGTGAACCTGGTTATGTTTAACCACCATTAGTTAATTACGTTACGAAAACGTGTCTGTTACTTTCTCCGATACAAAAAACATACAATTCCGAAAAAGGGGAGATCAACACACTATCTACTTTATTACCACAGATAACAGAATAATATATTGCTATTGCGTGGTTTTCAGGCGCTACCGAAACTAATTCGTATTTATTATCTGTGGGCTCAAGTGCTTAAAACCAAGAACCCAATTTCACTTAATGAGAAAGAAATCCGTATGTATGTATTCTTGGCTTATAATCTACATACGTGTGGTTTTTTTTAATAATAAAATAATTACGTTAATAAAGCGACAGGATTCGCTCTTGGGCCTTTACAGCTTTTACGGCTTGGGCTGTTTTGGCGAGCGTAGCTCGGCCTGAATAGGCGTTCTTCCCGCGACTAGAGCAAGGGCGTCTCCTGTGGGACTCGAACTTCGGCTTGGTCCATCCCGGGGTGGTCAATCGCCTGAAGAGCAGGACGGAAGCTCACTGGAGTGAGCGAAGTACGCAGTAAAGGTCCTCGCCTACCCTGGTGAAGGCGGTTTTTTCCCCTAATCTGATTTTGGCTACTTATTACTATTTTAATTTGTCATTAGCTAGTATTTCCGAACAAATTGGCGGTTTCACTTAACATCATGTTTGTGTCTTTAGTTTTACCGCACACATTTTTAATTTAACATTCTCGTTTCCGATAATGTCAAATAACATACCACTTAGATTAACGAAATCTTCAATAAGTCAAATTACTTTTTGTTAATCTAGCATCGCAACCCCACTACCCCTTAATCTTAGCTTAATTATAAACTCATATTTTAAAACAATTAAATGCCGTTATTATCCAGCCTCAAATAGTGATTCATATAACGTATACATATCTGAACATACTAAATTCTCGCTGTTAGTAAAAATTTACAAATTGATGTGATTAAGCGTCCCTCAACTCTGGTAAAGATCTCTGGCAATGCACATACCAAAACTTTATATTCAAACTAAACTGTCTTCAAAGATTACTTTTATTTATTATTATACACTATTTCTTCATTCTGTAGATACAAGGCGTACAGCTAACGTTTTAACACTGTCTGTAATTTAATTATAATTTACCTAATCTGCGATATTACTCAACAAAATTCTCTTGTTTTCTTTACGTCTTAATAAAGTGCAGTCCAAATTTCAATTAAATAGTACAATATAGCATTGTTAAAATACAATATCACTACACGAATAAGCGAACAATGAGAAGAAAGTATTAATTTTTCGAGGAAACCTTGACACATTTACGGAGTTTACTTTGGAGAAGTTTACAATTAAATTTCGTATAGAAATGTTATTTTTAGTTTAATAGTTTTTAGGAGCTGTTATAAATTTAAGAGCGATAACCAATGGTACCGAGTAGGGACTCGCTTCTTAGACGAATATACAAAGGAAAGTAAGTGTTGTGAAAAATTTATAGTAAACTTTTTATTGATATCTTTGCAACACTGTTCATTGTTTTTAAGCCATCACAAGTGTATCTTGGAATATAAACAATATTTATTTTAACAAATTAGTTGAGAATTTGTTTCTAATTAGTTTAATTAGTAATAATTTCCGGATTGGAATACCGACAAAAATTATTCATTATGTAGTATGAGTGATATGGGACAGAGAAAAACCAGTGACATGGGAAGAACCAGTGGCTCTACAACCTGTCAGGTCTGGGCTTCAGACTTCTGTATATATTTTTTTCTTGGAGCAGCCTTCGGTGCCTGACAATGGTCGTCGACTCCTTTGGTCTAAAGTATTTCGGTTTCCTCTTGTCTTCCTCCACCGTACGAGCCAGTGTGAGATGTGCACATACTCTATTAGTGCATGGCCAACCTCAAAGATGAGAGTCGCACCCCAAAGCTTTCTTATAGACTAAAGAGCTATGATATATTTTCCGTATTCCGTAGAAAACGAACTTTGTTACATACCTAAAGAGATTCTTGAATTTCAGCGAAGAAACAAATCGTACCAAATTGACATATATACTTCTGATATAAAATTCCACGTAGGATTCCCCTTTCAGGACTACTTTTCCTTTATCTTTATAGAGGTTGAGTCTAAATGTTAGATGATAAGGCCCCTCTTAGCAATACAATGAATATAAATGTGTACAATGGGTTTTATTTTTTGCGAACTAGGATATGGTTAGATTCGCATCTACCATATACTTCTTTGTCATGTTTTCTTAGTTGTGTTGATTCTAATAGTCATATATGTCTGAAATTTTTAATGTATTATCCACGTTTATTAGTTCGTGATAAGGACAAAATTGAAGCATTCATACTAAAAGAATACGATAATTAAAGTGGGTGGTAGCTTGATGGCTGTGACTTTTTTCCTGTCACGTAGACTTCATTGCAAAATAGAAAAAAATATTTAGTTTTACAAAGATGAAATATATACATATGGGACTTAAACCTGGAATATAACATATAACAGTCATGACTTAGAGTCCTTCAGTAAAAGAGTGAAGCAATTTTTAAAAGGGCGGCAACGCACTCGCGAGCCCTCTGGCATTGAGAGTGTCGATGGGCGGCGGTATCACTTAACATCAGGTGAGCCTCCTGCTGGTTTGCCCCCTGTTTTATAAAAAAAACATATATTATGAAAGTGTTACCGACAGTCTAGAATATATAATAATTTATTAGGATAAAACGCTTTTTTATAAGGACCATTATATATTCGTAAAATTGTTTATTTGTATATAAATAACTTCGTGAATGCGTATAGCGGAGCCTCACTGTGGTTGACTTTGATTAAGTAGCTTTGTTTTCTCTTCACTCAAATGAAAAACGTTTTCCTTTTGAATAATCAAAGAAATGAACAAAATTTATTTACTTATGAAACCGAAATTCTTTAATTAGTTTTGGAACATTTTTTACAGTAAATTTATATTTATATTATATTTTGTTACGTAAATTTTGGAAATGCAAGTCATTTAGGGTTGTAAAATTTATTATTTAAAATGTAACTTTGTTAGTAGTTTTATATTTCTTTTCAATATACTCATATTTAATTTTTATAATAAATTAACACAATGTCGCTCGACTAGTAAGTATCGAAATATCGCGAAGTAATGCTAAGTAATGATCAAGTTTGTTTAAATTTTATTATATTATTACGTGTACGTAATTAAGTATTTATATTATTACTGTGTGTTATGTTAAGGTTTTATTTAAATAAATACATAATCTTTTGTTTGAGTATATACATTCGATTTTAGTTTTGTTTTTTGTGTTGTTTTTTAATTAGTAATTTTTGTTTTATTTAATTTTGTATGATGTCTTTGAATATGTCATGATTGCCTATAAGTGCTTGTCATATTAAAAATATTATGTTGTGATCATTTTACCGATGTAAAAGTGAGCAAGCTTTTATCACGAAAAAAAGTATATATATATAGTGTGTATGTAAATATACATTTTATAAAAGGCAAGACAGTTACGAAGGATAACGTACACTTGTATATTTATAAATAATAATAATACATTATTATTTTATAGTACGTATAGAATTATATAGACGACACAAATGATAATCAAAAAATATTCTACATTAGTATTACGAATACTAATATAGAACTGTAATTTAAAAGAATGTCTGGAACATTTCACATCAAAGGAAAAAAGCACGACGTCACATATAAAAAGTTCCCTACAGGTATATACTTTTGGAGTATAAAAATTGAACGTGTTTATCATAAGCCTCTGCTGGGTTATAAAAATAGGTTGTTTTGGAGGTCGTAAGGCAAGTCATGCATAGGACACGTATTTTTCTCTCCCTGAAAAGATTTATCAGCCGACCCTTAGAGTGAGATATGAATGAAGGGAAAATCCCATCCATCTGAATGTTGAAAGCAGAGAAATTGTTTTTGTTTTTGCGTTAATTTCTTTTGAGTAAATTTGGTTTAATGTATTTTTACTTTTCGGTTATCGTTATAGATATTAAAAGTAAGTTTCCTTTTTTCAGAGGTGTTATGTTTATTTACAGTAAATGTTATCTTTATAAGACACCTAAATGGAGAGAAGTGACGTGTGGCCTGATGAAAGAATAAGCATTGTAATATTTTAAAATATGCGTAAAACAAACAAACGCCGACATAAATGTTCATTATTGTCAAACTCGTGGCAATTCTATAAAAATGGAAACTATAATAATTTTATCTAATGTATAACTATTATTATTTAATTTTATTATGCATATCCGAAAAGGATATACTTGACAAAATGAGACTCACTCACTAACTTTAAAATTCCGCTTTGAAGAGTTAAACACAAAGAAATCATTGATAGATGTAAACTAAATTATCTAAAGAAACGTAATGTTCCGCTTTAGTTAACAAATTTGGAAAAAATTGAGATAATTAATATAACAAGTGGCCAGAGGTCGTGTTTTCCCATTGCATTTTCGTACTGTTGATAGCAAGATAACCCTTTACGGATTTTATTTCACTAGAATACGAGTTAAAGTTTATTTTAGTGTACATCGCAGATTTTACAAAGAACTGATGTTAACGCAGTGTATGCAGCACGCAACGTACTGCGTGTAAAACGAAGAAATTGTTTTATAAGTAGTTAAGGTCAGATTTTGCGCCGAACGTATAACGGTACATTTAGTATGATTCTGTCTTTGGCGGAGAGATCACGTATTTTCCGTGAATGAAAATGAAAATACGTACTGTGTTGTGAAAATTGGAATGTGCTTCAGGGAATAACTCGGAAAAGTGAAGTGAACTTTGAACTCTTTAAAGTGGATAACGATATAAGGTTAGCGTAACATAATTTGGTATCTATTAAAATGCTTGACTAAAATTAAAAGGATTGTTAAGTAGTGTTACATTTACAAACATGTATATTATTTAATTACAAACAAATATGGCAACGGAGCGCCAGAAATAGAGTTCAGTTTGACAGTTGTTATCTAATAATAAAATAAAACTTACCTGCGTCAACGTAACATTAATTATATGATAAGCCTTCCAGTGGGCCAAGGGGCAAATATGTAAAAAATATTTATGTTGTTTAATTTATGTATACGTGATATTGAATAGGAGCCTAATACATACTTTCAACAGTAGGGTAAAAGCTTTCCTGGATGATATTGATTTAATTAATATAAAACATCAACATAGTAGAAAAGACACCTGTTACTGTTGATTTTATTATTGAACGCCCTTGGTTGTTTGAACTCTTGTATTATATAATAATGATTAATTTTGTTTCATGTTTGACATTGGAAAACTATTATTGTGACTTTAAATTTAACATGCCATTTTAATGACTTAATAACTTTATCTTAAAATGAATTTATAAGTTATATGAATTTTAGGTTCTGAATCTCGACACCATTTTATAATTTACTACGACTATTATGTAACTTTCATAAAAACGTCTTTTACTATTCACTATTATTTATTTATAAAATTAATAGTACATTTTAATGAGGCGGCCTCATCGCTAAAAAAAATCGTTTGCGGGCAGACCAAATAATATTGTGTTGTTTATAAAAAAGCCAGCCAATATAAAATGTGAGAACATGTTTTTATTAAAACTCACGTTTATAGATAGCCAAATACTTCATAATAATATGCCCTATTGAACTTGTTATTTGTGTATACAAGTTATTTCCTAATAACCCAAATAGTATTTATATAAAGAAACAACTATTTATGCACTCAGATATAAATTAGTTTATTCTCATTTAAGACATACATTTCACATAAAAAGTCACATTTACATTTCTTGTATAATAGTTTTTTATTTCTTGTATATATAATTGAATTATTTAATATTATCAGCACAGTTACAAAATATATCGTAGAGCATGTATTTTTATTTTAGAAATAACGTTCTTATCGTATATTTAAGTAAATCTTAACAGATTTCAAACCCGACTGTGTATTGGGCTAACAAGAAAATTTGTTATGAGGCAGTGACAAAAACTTGTTTTTAAAACTAACAAAACTTTATTTAAAATTATGTTTACAAAAACTAGCGTTCAAGTGGGAATATGAAATAGAAGTGTCTTTCAAAGGATCGGGACTTGATACTTAAAGGTTTGGGTTCGCGGCACTGGGCCGTGTGGTTATACAATAAAAAATAAAAAATAAACAAAATTAATATCTTCCGCTAAAAACATCTCTTCTTTGATAGCACAAACATAGAAAACTATCAGTCAATCGCCAGGTAAATTTAAGGGGACCAAAGCTACTCGCGCAACTACATACGGTTGATTTATATAAAAAAATAAGTGGCACTCAAAATTTCTTTTGATTATTTGGTTTCCTGTAGGAATGGAGATCAGCCTTTGGTGCACACACTATCGACTTTTTAATGTTATAAGAGACAACAGACACCGCCGCCCATGGAGTGTACATGGGCAGCGGTGTCTCAAAAAATCGGGATGCTAGAAGGCTCGCAAGCGTGTTGTCGGCCTTTATTAGACCGTTAATGCCAGTTTATGGACGATGTTTTCCTTCACACATAGACAGAAAGGCCGCTCATTAAGACAAATGTACAGTACCTGGTATCAAAGATGTACCTAGTTTTATAATCTAATTAAGTATTTTAAATAAACCATTCTGCCACCATATGAATATTTTCTAAAACGGCTTAAATTTTTGAAAACTTCGATAATTCAATCCAAGATGTATAAAAATACCAATGGAAATCCCTATACCGCTGAACTAAGTTAACAATAGAATAAAGTGGTGCACTACAATTTTATAGGAGAATGTCCAGCCGGTAAGAACTGTACTAGTTCGGTAATAAATAAGGATATAAGTTGTGCAAAACATGTATATAATACATGTATAGTAAATGTAAATAATAATACATACATACTAGTATCCAATGTATACAATTCCTTAGCATACAGCAAACCTAAATGTTTGCAAATAGATGTTAATTTGTTTACTAGTAAGCTGTCAAGCCGTTTATAGTCAGTACATGAAGGCACCGTCACGTCTGACCCAGAATAGTCTAAGAGAGAGAATTCTTCTATCCAAAGAATCATATACAACCTAATTTCCAAGGACACATTTTTCTTTAATTTACATTTCGTTGCAAGAAATACAGTACAATTAAAATAACTAAATATAAACTGGCTTTGGGCGTTCTCTTACAGTTTACCTCTACGAGTATTTTTTTAAATTAATTGTTGTAAAGTTGAGTGCAATTGCAAAACAACATAAGATATACAATGACTTAGATGAAAAGATTGATAAATAAGGGGAATGGTAGTAAACTATGAGAAGAACTATAACTAAGACAATTTTATATCAATACACTGGGTGATGTGATAAATTTGATAAATCTGAGAAAATAATGGCAGTTAACTAAGATAACTCTAAAACAACTATTGTTTATATATAATCAGAATCTAATAAGTTAATATTAGTGTGGTGGAAACATATACAGGATACAGTTCTTCTGTCAACCACGACGAGGAAAATATTTGTAACTTATATACTATATACATACATATAACAAAAAAAATATATTGCGCGTATAACGGAACGTACAACTGACCAAATTTGCGTTAAGAGCGGAACCTGACTCAGTTTTTTTTTTTAAATTTGGAATAATATAGTCTAATGTTTTTTTCCCATATAAATTATTGTATTTGGGTAATAGAAATGCATTTTTTAATTTTCTACGTGTTGATATTGATAGTGAGTACCAACTGTTTCAAGATAATTTTCTCTGAAGTAGTTTTCGTTTAATAATACTAGCTGCACTGTCTCTGGTATAGGTATAATTTTGAAGAATGCAAAAAGCCCTCTGTAGTCCTCCTTATATTGTGATTTTATTTTTACAAGTACATGTTGGTACATAGATGTAAATGAAATTTATGTTCTAGGTTTACACAGTTTAGAAGCAATATATGTCAAACTTAAGCATCGTATTTCTTTTTCTCAAGGCTACATTTATTAGAATTTGTTATCAGTACGTTAGCTCTTGGACGACGTTACCAAGGTCGCTGTACGTAATGTTGTCACGTGTCCCGAGTGTAAACGATACTTATGAATCTATTGATATTTAATTAACTTGCAAAACAATACGATATAAAATGGTTGCAATTATAAAAGCATTCGTGTCCAAACGCATTTGTTGGGTAAATACTCACGACCTATATAGAACACTGATAATTTGAAACGCATATAAGCGTACGCTTTTTTGACTTTGGAATAGCATTTAAATCTATTTAATAAATAATATATGAAATTTCATTTAAATCCATCTTATACTTAATTACTATTAAAACGTTAGTCTTTGTGGCAGTGTACATTTAACGCAGCATTTCCTTATACAGTACTGCGAAACTTATTCGTTGACAGAGCAAAACATCAGCTCCCGATACTATCTATAAGGCGCCAACTTTAATTACCGCCTGTTCACTTAAAAGCCTCGCTATTTTACTGCACTGTGTCCGCTGTTGTCCGCGGGTAGTAGCGTAGTCATAGGGGCTAACGTGTCTAAACAAGTGATGCCATTTTACAACTAAAATTATATTATCAGTAAAATAGACGGAACAATGTTAATCATGTTTGCTATGTTCAATCGGAGATTTCGTGAGACATTGAAGTGTTTTAGAGTAAACAGTCTCTGGAATAAATATTATCTAAGCTAAAGTTCGGTAGCCATCTAGCCAGTACCTAAATGGATCAGCAAAACGGTCTTACTCCACTAAATAGGTTTAGAATTTAATCCGATTCCAAACGTATTTCATCTTAAAGTCTGAGCACTGGGGACCCTATAAATAGGTTAAATATAGGTAGAAAAAGAAAGCAGATTTGCATTTTCTGGAGTTTTGCATCAAATTCCAGAGAAGCCAATCATTTATCTGCTGAATATATCTGTGGTATACACGTATGTGTACGATTCCTGGGCATCAGGTTGCTTTAATTAATAGAATATAACCACTCACGTACAACAATTGAAAATAAGCGAAATAATGAAATGTTAACTGCTATATAACGAAAGAGGGCAAAGTAACAGTTGAAGAGTGTGCCTTCGTCTGGCTATACCCTCGAGGCGTAACTCCCATGATTAAGTTAATTGCTATGACACGAATTAATGCAAGATAATAGGAGAAGACAGTTCCTGCGTCTATACTCTAAGGCGTAACTCCGACGAGTTAGGAAACGTCGCTACGCTTATAAAAAGAAAAAGGCCTAAATGAGCAATATCTACAGCCTTGGCTCGTACAAACTATTATATAAACTAAAACTCATAGATACAGTCCAATCTTACTTCGAACTGTATAGAACAGTCAAAAAGTCACCTCGGTAATCCCCAGGTAATTCAAAATATATCCTGTCAGGCACAAAGGCAACAAGGGGCTCATGTCAAGATGTATCAAAGCGTGGTCCCGTGAGAGATAATGCTGGCTTTGAATAATACAGCGCTGTGACGAGTACCGCGACGTGCGGTCACTGGGTTAAGGTGACTGATAGTATATTTAAATAGACGTAATTAGTCGATTATTTAAACGACTTGGTCGTTGCCGTTTTTTTTTTCGACGAAATTAAAATTATAAATATTATTATTTATGTACAGATGTGCATTAATTTAATCACTTCACATGTTTTCATGCGTAAAGGTATCTAGGTATGCCCGAAAGATTTGTATCGAAATAAGAAGTTGTGTGTGGTAATATCTCTAAAAAAGGCGTATGTATTAAGTACATTAAAGCAACTTGAGAAAGTGATAATAACTAACTAAAGGAATATTACAAATTCTAATTGATAAGACATAATGTATCAGCTTTTAATAGACTATAATATCGTATTGTTAGCTGTCATGATAGTGTCTCGCTCTGGCACGATTGCTGATATATCACAATATATATTTATAAATTTTAAATATTATATTTAAATAGTATTCATGAAGTTCAGAACCTAGGCTGGAAACGGTCCACGGAAAGGTACCAAAAAGATGTTTTTATTTTAATATTTTTAAAAGTATTAATAGTAACGTAAAATGCCATGCGAGTCAGTGATATGCACTAATAATAAATAATTGAAGGTAATATGATAATATGGCTGGTTTTCATTGTTTTTTATTCTTTATTACTCGACTAGTGACCCGCCCCAGCTTCGCACGGGTGCAATGCTGATGAAAAGCAGGTTTTTATTATGTATTGTTATTTCCGTCGCTGGAAAGCTCCGATAATATACGCGTTCGATACTAAATAAGCTGTAATGGGCTGTATAGATCTATGTTAAATGAACAATGTATTCAAGGTATTTAATTGGTTAAGGATTAATGCTGTATTGCTTAAAATCGCTTCGAAAAAGTAAATGACAAAAAAAAGTTATTGTGGGTTATCCATAAGAGATAGACATATACCATCACGGACTTTTCTGTAGACCTTTTCAATGTGTACAATAAGTAGTACATTATTTTGATAAAACTCGTAGGGTTGACCTGCGTTTGCAATGTAAGCGGAAAAAATGTAATTATTTACGACATCACATTAGAAACCTCAAAAATAACAGTACTTCTCTACTATTTAATGGATGTTATTATACATATAAACCTTTCTCTTGAATCACTCTATCTATTAAAAAAAACAACATCAAAATCCGTTGCGTAGTTTCAAAGATTTAAGCATACAAAGGGACATAGGGACAGCGAAAGCGACTTTGTTTTATACTATGTAGTGATATGTCATATGGAACATAGTATAATGGATGCAGCTCCTTACAAACATAGTGTAAAAAAACTTGGCGATTAAAAAGAGTGGCGGAGAGTTTATTGCCAGTGCTTCTCTTCCGTTCTACGCCCTTGATTTGAGAACTAGCAGTTAATGTAAAATTAGAATCATTTAAAGTATATTTTGACGTTCATAAGTGTACATTATGTTACCTATATGAATAAATGATTTTTTTTTTTATTATTTTTATTTTAGTTAATTTTGAGACAACGCATACATTACTTAAATGTTTATGACCCATATATACTCAAAAGTTCGTGTTATATATTAATATTAAAACTGTCTTTTTAGCCAGTCTTATTATTGATGCAAAAAAATGTAACTCTGCTTTACGATGGTCGTTAAAAGAAATATTTTATTGTTCCAATCTAAAGATCTTTTCCACGTGGAAAACAGTGCAAAAAGCCAAGACTCGTAATGGGTTTCCATTTTATATTTCCATTTTATTATCGTATTGCATAGAGCTTGAGCGGAATGCAAAATATCTATTACGATATAGTCTTGCCTTATAATGCTAGAACTTATGAATTTCCGATTGTGATTCTATGTGGCATTGAAATTCTTATTTAATCATGTTATGCATTACAAGCGGCATATTTCGGCTTCGCACGACTATTATTTTACTATTTCAGCAATAATGCCTTGTATGGTGGAAAATATTAAAGTTTTGTCTATGACAGACTTATAAATCAGTTATGAAATAAACATACATACCTACGAATATTAGGAGTATACCACTTAAAAATGATCAATCAGTTTTAATATTTAAAAAGCCCGATAATTTTCGTTTTTTTTTTTTTAATTAATTTTCACTCTACTCCCCTGCCATAGTGTCCAGGGACTTTATATATCACTGCTACTATTTAACGCGTCGGGAATTACGCCCCGACTACATCGGTAATATTTTTATTAACAATATTCATGGGCGAGCCGGGGCGCAATTCCTCGTGAGACCCGCTCTTTCTGTCTTGTTTGCCGCCTTTATGTAGAGAATGATTTTTTCACAGAACCGTTCCAGGCACGGTCTATAATTTTGGGTTACTAAAAGATACAATATTATTACATATACATTTTTAAGCGATCGTTATCTTTTATAGAAAATAGTTTTTATAATAATGTTTTTTACTATGATTATACGCAAAGAGACTAGTTCGAATAAATAAATCATACTTTAATACGCATACAATTTTAATATTGCTCAAGAACACTTTCAAGTTGCAAACAATAAGCAACATATAAAAAGTTTTAGACAAGTTTTTGTTAAATTCGGCCATGAGTTTGAGTTAATCTACGAAGCGGAACTTGGATTATAACGTTCCAATGATTGAACTTATAAATAAATGGCCATGTGGGTTTTACAAGTGGTTTAGATATTTTATATAATTCGGTAAGACTATTTCAAAGTATCTCAAGCCATGGCCCAAAGGTTTCCGGTGTATGAAACTAGTTCATAAAAATTAAATCAGCAATTTCAATCATCTTGTCTCTTTCTGTCAAATTGTGTTTAGCCTGTGGTGAAAAGAGACTGATTTAGGTTATAAGGGATGATTGTCTTCTAACATTATTTACACATTTAACATTATTTACACATTTAAAGAAAACACTTTTTTATATAATATTATACACTAATAATTATTTTAAAGTGACCACGCTGTAAAGCACGCGAAACGTCGGCAAAAATTTAAAATTATGTAAAATAATAATACATAGCTTCAATCCGTTAAAAAAAGTGTTTTCTTTAAAGTGGATTAGAGATATGTTTAGCATGTAGAGGTTTGAAGTAGTGCTAGTAGCTGGTGCGTTTGTCCTGTCAGACATTGATTCGATAGTTCAATATAGATAGTATAAACAGCCCTGCTCCGTACATAATTGTCTAATACTACTTTCTAACAATGATACGACATTTCACTGTCACAAATTTAGATTAAGTAGTACCAAATTAATCTTGAAATGGAGAATTGAATTTACGTAATATGTCACAGTCGAGACTTGCAAACGATGAATCTCGCATATTAAAATTATTTATTTTGAGTCATTCTCAGTATTACCCAATAATCAATATGTGTCTAAAATATTATTAGAAGGCCCAAATATGTCGTAGCACTACCACCACCGGTACTTTATAACTGCCAATAGTAACACAGACGCCGAGTCCGTAGCGATAATATCAGCTTAGGATCGAGCGATACAAATACTCAATATTGTAGGCGGAATGTCATTGACAGTTACAGAGTACTACTGTTGATGCAGCAGCGGGACATATAAATATGGCCAATGTGTAAACTACGCTAGTCAGCTATACAACATTCTAGTATATTTTAAGCTTAAAATATCTGGCGGCGCCAGGAAGCATATTCTATAATTATGCAACATCTACTAATTATTTGCGGATGGCGTGAAATTGGAAATGCATTTTTTTATTATAATACAGAAATATCATAACGCTAGCAGCGGATAATATAAAGCGCTGTTTCATATTATATATTATACTAGTTTAGTTTAGGAGATTATAGAAGGCATTTTCTAATACATGGGAAGTACGTTAAAGATTGGTTCGGACTACCTGCGACTGAATTCCATCAACGGACGACGCAGAATGTAAAGTTCTTCTCCGTCTCGAAGACCGGCGTTCCATATCATAATGCTTTTAAGGCTCTTTCCACCGTGCACCATCCCTTTGGGATATAAACTTTCAGTAAAGAAGCCTTCAAGAAGAGAGCGTACCATTGAAAGGTCGGTCTCGGTCTAGGTCTAGGTCTCATAAAAAAAGGAATGAAAAGCTTTGAGATTGCTACTTAAATGATATGGTTAAGAGGTTAGGAAAGAATTCATTGGATATGACTAAATTATATTTAATAAGTTGTTTTGTATTGAAACATATACAAGTAAAAAATTCACGATCTATTATTTAACTTTGAGCTATGATTATGTTGCAAATTCGGGCAACTGGTTCAACGTAGCAGTGATGCGCGGTAAATGGCAAAAACTGACTTAAAAAACGCTGACTTGTGTGTCTATCGACGGACGTAAAAGGATATTGAAGTAAAAGACCACTTTAAAATATATACGAGGCATGAGCGGATTTATCTGCAACAAGGACTAAAAGAGGTATAATGTTTATGTCGTTTTATAATTTTACGTTGTACTAGGGTCCAAGATTTAGTGGTTTTACAAGAAGTGGGATATCCAAGTATACTCATAGTCAAAAGAATTCTATTTTAACTTTAAACAAAACATTTCTGTATCGATTTTATTGTTATTTTACGTCTCCTACATGAATTATTTGATACACCATTTATAATATAAATATTCGTAGATATTACATAGTAATTCGTTAAGAAAACATCATACACACTTCACATTGGAACAGACCCAAGCGAATCCATAAACTAACGAGTCTAGGATTTCATTTGCTCTGTGGATGTGACATTTGGCAATTTAGATGCAATTTCAACAGACTATCATACTCTTGGCGGCATTAAGTAATGCAACTGTGCTTTTGACAGAATTTGGAACAACTTTGTTTCAATTAAGTTGCTATTGTCTAAATATGAAAGCTTCATATATGAAATCTGAGTTCTGAAATTAAAGGAAATGATATCCTGTGTATTGCTGTAATGGTATTAAAACTTTGAACGCAAAGTTTAATTTAATTATTTTATCGGTTATAAATGTAAAATTATTTAGATTTTTGATTTGATTATGAATTAAATTATTAAACAGCTGGTAACATTTAATTTTTACTAAAATACTACTTTTTAATATCACAAACCTAATCGAATTGAAGAAGCGATAGTTAATTGGAAGCGTATGGTGAAAGATAGTCATCATTAGCCTAACCTTTACCAAAAAAGATGTTCTGATCGATGTTACTGAATGAAGTTACGAAAAAATAAATTTAATTGTAATTGTAAAACAATTGTATGGAAATTATAAAGCCGTATTATTATTTTTAACATCAATAGTATATATCTATATTTATCACAGTGTTTTCTTATATATATAAGACGAGAAAACACAAGCAACTCATCCCAATTATAAAGAGACATACTAATAAGCGACAATATTTTAACAAACTAAAGAACATTCAAAGTACTTTAAAAGAAGAACACGTTCCGTCAATATTTTTCAAAGAAATCTCTTCGAAGTTATAAAAGCGGCCCCGCTAATAAAATTTATATTTTTCCGACGAAGAATGTCATTTGTTTTACTTCTTAAAAACACGTTACTGTATGTACGGGTTTCTGTTTACTGAATTATTTGAATTTAGCATTCTTAAATAGCTAAATTAATAGGAAATTATAGCATGTTATGGAAGAGTGGTGATAAATTAGAAGAATGAAGGAAGAACTTTGTAGAATGCTGACTCCAAGTTTTAGTATTTTTTGTGGGGAGATGGAGGGGATTAGTTTGTAGAGGTATAAGGAGTCATAAAATAGTGATATATTGTAAACCAAACTTTATTTGACATTCAATAGAAAAAATAATTATATTAACATAATTTGTATATGATTTTTTTTAATAATCATTAATTAAAAATAACTTATGGTGATTCCATAAAAGATTGCTCAGAGGCGATGAAAACTCGGAGAAACTCGGATCATGGTTACAGAAGGCAAAAGATCACGTGGTGGTTCACCAACCATATGGACCGACCAAGTAAAAGAATCACCGCACTCAAAACATTATAATAAGAGAGGCGATAGATAAAAACTAGTGGAAACAGATCCGCTCCAGATAATTCAATACTGACAACGGCGCTCCGATATGAGCTATGACTCTCTGACGAGAGAGAGTATCTCGATATTAATAATGAACACATAGTTGTGTATATGCATTGTGCATAAGTGATGTTATGACTGATTTAGTAATCAAATTAAAGCTAGGGATTAGGTACTAACAAGCAATCGCAGTTAATGCTATACACGTGAAAATTCCTCTCTCAGATGGGAAATTCTGTACTTTTTAGGTTAAATTATAATCATGCAAGCGACGTTTGTATCCTATAATATATAAGGTCCACTGCAAGAGGTCCTAACATGCAAAGTCAATATACAAACCAAAAAAAATAACGGCACAAAGTAACATTGATAAAAACTAAACTAATTTTTGTTAGTATATCTTTAACATAATTAAAATAACATTTGTTATCTAAATTAAAAAAAACGAAATGCAAAATATGTCGGTATGCACAATTCTCGGAGGCGTATCTTGTTTCTTTATGGGATGAGTTAAAAATTGTTTAATTTAGTATCTATAAATTTCGGAAAAGCGAACATTGTCTATGGGGTAGTATAGCAAAACTGTTCCATTTGTTTGTATATAGCTACTAAAATCGTAGCTTAGTTAAATAATAATACAGCGAAACGAAGTTCACAGCAGCAGCTAGTAGTGTAGATAAAAATAGGCGTAAATAACAAAATAAATATATAAAGAAAACACTTTTTTAACGGACTGAAGTTATGTATGATTGTAAACTTATAATTCTTTAAACATAATTTTAAATTTATCCGACGTTTCGCGTGCTTTTAAGTTTACAATAATACATAACTTCAATCCGTTAAAAAAGTGTTTTCTTTAAATGTATAAAAGTTATGTTAATAAAAGACAATACTAAAATAAATATGTCCTGCAATATACAAAATGTTTCCAAGTAACCTCCCGCACATATCGGCGCATATTTTTTTTTTATATAACAGGGGGCAAACGGGCAGGAGGTTCACCTGATGTTAAGTGATACCGCCGCCCATTGACACTCGATGCTAGAGGGCTCGCGAGTGCGTTGCCGGCCATTAACAAATTTAGTTTTGAATCGGTTATTATTTGAGTAAAACAATGGAGCTTTTAGGTGACATAATTGAATTTAGTAACAAAGTTGTCAATTGAAAGTTTTAGAAAATAGTTGATGCATTTGTTGCTGGCGAGTTACATAATTTAACGTGTTAGCAGTGTGAACGTGCAACTAATTTAATTACAAGACGCAACATCTATTAGTTCTCTTCCTTTAATTGAAAGGAAATATGTCAAAGGTGTTAAATATTAACGTACGTGGATTTATTTATTTGGATATCGTATAGCAATTTAGCTAATAAGCTGTATGAAAGCAATGTTAGCCTAGTGGCTCCAGCGTGCGAATCTCATCCCTTAATCCCTCGTGGGTTCGATCCCTGGTTGATGAACTTTCTTGGCACTGTATGCTGATCGCCTACTTGCCTATTAGATTAAAAAATGATCATAAAACAGATTGAGAAATCTGAGGATCTAAAGAGGTTGCAGCGTAGTGATATTTTTTACATATATCCTATAGCTAACATATATAATATTATATACAAAGTAATACATAATTTATCTTTCAACATTCAGATGGATGATATTTTCCTTTACCAATATCTCACCTTAAGGATCTACTGATAAATCTTTATCAGGGGGAAAAATACGTGTACTACGCATGATTTGCCTTACGACCTCCAAAACAACCTATCTTTATAACCCAGCACAGGCTTATGATAAACACGTTCGATTTTTATACGCCAAAATATTATAATTTCTAATTGGGAGTTTATGTGACATTTCCTTACAGTCAATCAAACAAACAAACAAACAAAAATCATTTATTCATATAGGTAACATAATGTACACTTATGAATGTCAAAAAAAAAGAAATATACATTAAATGATTCTAATTTTACATTTACTGCCAGTTCTCAAATCAAGGGCGTAGAACGGAAGAGAACTGGCAATAAACTCTCCATTTAAAATAATTCCATTAAATTACAATTCCATGTATTCATTTATTTATTTCATTATCCTGCAGCTAATATAAATTATATGAAACCAAAAATATTTATACTAAAGATATAGCCAAAGATGGAATGCATATTCTATATACTTTCTAAAGGGTTCAAAAATTTGCGAATGGAAATTATCAATAAAAATATTAAATAACATTTAACTTAGTAAAAGGTAATTCGGCTGTGTTGCGTGACGGTGTGAAAGTGAGGGTATGTAAGTAATAATATTCTTAAGTCTCCTTTAAGCATACTCTGCGATAGCTTTTTAATGCGGTTAAATATTTTTACATCTGTAGTTGTTTTTTTTCTATGTGCGCATTTAACATTTGCTCGAACGGTGAAGGAAAACATAGTGAGGAAACCGACATGTCTTGGACCCAAAAAGTCGACGACGTGTGTCAGGCACTGTAGACTGATCACCTCCTTGCCTATTAGATTTAAATATGATCATGAAACAGATTCAGAAATCTAAGGCCAAGACCTAAAGAGGTGGTAGTGCCACAGATTGTTTTTTTTAGTTTTTGTTTTCAATCTTTCATCAAATCTTTAATTACACAGAGAAAGTAATTAGCTTGACAGGTCTTAATTTACATCTAAGTTTAATGTTCCGTCTAGATCTGCAGTCAGAGGCAACAATCACTGTGATGACGTCATTCTCTAAAACTAATAGCTAAAAGATAGCGATAAGCTAATGAAATTATTCTGACCGACAATAAATACAATTTCTTGTCCACTGGTGTTCGGTTCTAATAAAATAATTCAATAAAATAATGCGAGTTAAATTACTTTTTATACCAACATGACATTCTTTACTTTCCGTTTTTTCTAAAAACTCACAAGCAATTTGGTGGTGAAAATAAGTTTATATATAAGAAAAACAAAAAGTTTGATATATCGAGCATTCTTTGTTAAAAGTTCTCACAACATAGCCAGTAACAATCTTCGTAGTAAGTTGTGCCGTAATTTTGAACAAGTAATGTTTTTGAAATCCCCCATTTTTTTAGTAAATAAAATTGATTACTCTACGAATATGTTTTCAGTTGAGTAAACTAACGCGAGGGCAGTAAGGTAGAAGTCGTAAAAGACCTCTGTTTTATCAAGGATCATAAAACCTCATGCAAATCTAGGAACATGAAAAAATTCACATAAACGTGTGCTGACCCAAATACCCTGTAAAGACTGAATTTCGTTTTCATATTTAATAGGTTGTTTCAAATCCCGTACATCATGTAATATACGACTCATTATATGTACATGTATATCGCTTATTAAAAATTCTATGTATAATTTTTATCCGTTTGTAAATAGAACATTTCTTAATTTTTTTTTATTTTCAATTAACTTTTAGTGATCTATTATACAATTTTTCATTCATCCTTATTTTTTTCCTTTCATAAGAAACTGCTCCTGACGATAACAAACACTACAAAAAAGAATTAGCGAAATCGGTCCAGCCGTTCACGCGTGATTCCATGACCAACGGAAATAGGGATTCATTTAAAATCTATCTGGTAGTGTATATGAATGAAAAATGGTATAATAGATCACTCAAAATTAATTGAAAATTGAGACAGTCTGTCCTGTTGGTATTAACATTACTAGTTTTCTCTAGGCAGTGAAAGAATTTTCCTTTTATATATATATAGCAAAATCCATCAGCAATTAAGCTGGTACAACATTACACATTATTTCGCATCCGATGAACAAATAATTTATCTCTATTTTTCAAAAACTTTTATACTTAATTAAAGGAAAAGTTAATTTCCAACTCTAATACGGTATCAAAGCAATTTCAACGCATTTAACATTAAAAGACATTTTAAAAATTATCAAAAGCAGACGTAGATTTTATATTCTCTCTATTCCGAGGTATGAATCAACATTAAACTTGAATATAAGTGCTTAAACGAAGATATGAACTATTATTACAATTAAAAGATTTAATAATTATTTTACCGGATATATGCGAAATTATTATGCTATTAAATAATTCGAGTGCCTTTAGTAATTGTAAGACACGAGCTTAAATTATAATTTATTGAAGTTAAAGAAGCCTATATATTCATAGTAAAACATAGTGGCGGTACAGCCGTTACGGCTTTAGGTCTTGGCTTCAGATTTCTATATCTGTTCCGTGTTAATTATTTTCTTAATAAGCAAGTCTCAGTTCTGTGTGTATTCGTAACACAACAAAAGTCAAACAGTATGGTTGTTTCATTTATTTGTTGATAGTATTGTCTTTTATTAACATAACTTTTACACATTTAAAGAAAATCAATTTTTTACGGATTATAGTTATGTATTATTGTATTTAAACTTATAATTATTTAGACATAACTTTAAATTTAACCGACGTTTCGCGTGCTTTACAGCGTGCGTGGTCAAGGTGACAATACATAACTATAATCCGTAAAAAAGTGTTTTTCTTTATTTGTTGATATTCATTTTAAGTACAAAATGTAAGTTGTAAAGTAAAGAAATGTACATTACTTACATTATTAAATTTGCTCATGTCTTTCTTCTTGTCTAGTGAACTAAATATGATCTGTTGCACTCACACTAATTATTATTGTTTTGAAATAAAAACCACACTCGTGATGCCATTGGGTGGCAGCCTTTACCTCCACCCGCATTAAGCTGGAGACGCTATCGAACATCGCTGCTCTAATGAGACAGCATATTTCACAAAATTTTGATATCGCTTGAAGTCCAGAAGTGATGAAGACGTAAGCCTGTTTTAAGCAAATTGTTCATAGAATACATTTCTTTAATTCAATATGGATTATTCATTGCATATGAACGATAGTACACAATAATTTCAAACAATCATGTTGATATCAATCAACATTATTGTTCGATGTATGAACTGCAAAATTGGCGGTTGGCGAATCCGTTCGGCTGTATTTCGATTTCGTTAAATAAACCTAACGTACAGCCGTTTTAATTATTAGGTTTGTACTGTACGTTTTAGAGCAAAACAGTTTGAAGCTATAACCTATAGATCAGTGATTCTCAAGCTATCTTACGCGGCACTTTTGTGTGCCGCCAGATTTCAAAAGAGTACCGCCTAATTTTGCGAACATATAATTATGTTAATATTATGAAATTACTAGTGACCCGCCCCAGCTTCGCACGGGTGCAATGCTGATGAAAAGCAGGTTTTTATTATGTATTGTTATTTCCGTCGCTGGAAAGCTCCAATAATATACGCGACATATACCATATAGACATATACCATCACGGACCTTTCTGTAGACCTTTTCAATGTGTACAATACTTAGTACATTATTTTGATAAAACTCGTAGGGGGCAGCCTGCGTTTGCAATGTAAGCGGAAAAATGTAATTATTTACGACATCACATTAGAAACCTCAAAAATAACAGTACTTCTCTACTATTTAATGGATGTTATTATACATATAAACCTTCCTCTTGAATCACTCTATCTATTAAAAAAATCTCATCAAAATCCGTTGCGTAATTTCAAAGATTTAAGCATACAAAGGGACATAGGGACAGAGAAAGGGACTTTGTTTTATACTATGTAGTGATATCAATTTAAAAAAAATCTTTTAATTAATGCCGTAATAAACTTTTAATTATTATTGTTATTGAAGCAAATATTAGTTTATTCTATATATTTAAAACTATTTATGGAGTGTGTTGTAGTAAGTAAATAGTTTTATCTTTTTCTTTGTGTGCCACCAAATTTTAAATCGTCGCCGTAACAAAAAAAAGGTTGAGAATCACTGCTATAGATTAAGGTTAATATAGATTAAGATAAAATATAGATTAAGGTTTGCGAGATCGGAGATTTTAAAGTAAAGCTATCAATTTTTTTAATATAGTACGAAGAAACATATTTAATAACCCAGATTTATACTTTTAAATGACGTGACATTTAATTTATTTAAGACCCTTTACTAATTCATTGCTTGTTGAGGTGTGCAATGTATTGTGTGTGCGTTATAAAGTGATCTCGTGAATCCATTTTGCTTTTCGAAGGAAAATTATATATTCGTATTTATCATTTAAAAATTAATAAAACATTTATTAGTGGTCAGTAACACAAAGATTCGTTATCTTACTTAAATCATATGACTTACATATGTATTTGAAATCCGAACATAAGACGAACGTTAAAAGAAGTTTTATTAAACTTAACTTAGAACTGATATTTGGGAATCACCTTAATCGGATATGTAAGAAGGCATTTAGAAATCTGGGATTCCTTTTATACAATGAAGTATATACCTAGATTAACAGGCGTTTTAGGTGTACTTCATTTTTGTAAATAATCTATCTAATCGTACATTTTTATTAAGAATTACACACACAGTTAATAGATTAACCTTTAACTGTTATCGAAACTCATTATGCAGAAAATGTAACTAAAACAATTGAAAATAACGTTCGTATAACAGCTTCCAGAACTTTGCGTAAAGTTAAATAACGTTTGGTTATTCTGATGTGAGCTGTTTACTTTAAAAACAATTGCCATTTTCAATAATATTGATACCTTTTATTCTTCAGCTTGTCAAGTATTAAAAAAGAAATTTTATTTCATTTGAGAAATTTAAATAATTATATTTTTTATTACAAAGATTGTAAAAATTTGCAGAAATACGAAGCAAAGTTTCATGTTATTAAAAAGTATTCAAAGTGTTTAGCAGGTGTACGCTTCTCGTTTCTGGAAAGTTAACCAATTAGCTATGTAAAGTTTTATTACGAAGTCAATCTTTATATGATAGATAGATAGAATAGATAAACCTTTTTAGGTATGGGCGTCAGATTTCTATATTTGTTTCTTGCTCATTTGACAAATCTAATAAGCGAGTTGGTGTGCCTGATGGCCGACTGTCGACTCTTTGAGTTTCCTTCACGATTCTCCGTGCGAATTTTAAATGCGTTCGTAGAATGGAAGTCCATTGGTGCACAACCGGGACTCGAACCTACGACCACAGGGATGTGAGTCGCAAGCTTAAGCCTCTAGGCCAAGAGTGCTCATTTATATAAAACTTGTCCGTATTTTTTAGTACAGGTGAAATTTCTACTAGAATTAAATATGCCACTATCAAATTTAAATTTAACAACCAAATAAATTTTCAAGCATAGCAAAACTACGAAATTTTTGCCTTATATTAATCTACTCTGGGGTTCTTATTGCAGCGTAAATATAAAATGTTAATAAGAATTTTAATCTCTCTCTGTTCATAACAGCGTAAACTTAATTTGACAAAAAGAGACGATGTTAGTTCAGTTGTAATTAAGTTTTGTTTTTATGGTAACCATGGTGACACGAATCTTCAGACATCGTATAATAAAACCGTTTCGGTATCTCACAGGAAAGCAGCAATGCGTGGTATTATATAATATTAAGAAAATCCTACATTTAAAAACCAAAACCTCAAGACGCTTGTTACGTTGGCTTCGTGCCACATCGTCACCCGCATTTTGAATTTCTTATAAAATCTTTGAGGACATACACTTGAAAAGAATAAAGTTATATTTTTGAACATACTGAATATGTGCGCGAATAAATAGAATGTATATTGAGTTTAACTTAAAGACAGATGTTTATGTTTCTAAATGAGATTTAACGTGTTAGCTATCTTGTTTAACAATACACACCTTTGATACTGCTACTAATAATTTGAAATTGTCTATATATTATTCTGCAAATTATATTGTCTATACACAAATGAGTGGAATTATCATGAAACAATTGAAAAATTAAACGAATGAGGGCAATATTAATTCTCATATTATGTCTGTGCTTTATAATAATATTGTATCGTAATGAATTCTGACTGAATTTTTCAATGTTGCATTGTGACAATACCGTCATGTCTTAAGATAAAAATCAGGGTCGAGTCATAGTTCGCTCTAAGTCACCTACTAGACTCAAAATCAACGACATGGCACAAAAGCAGAAAATATGCCTCATTAAGGGAACTTATTCTTGATAAATTAAAATGAATCGTGAAGTATGCTGCTTAGCTCATAATTTGAAGACGGCTTGTACTGTATTTTTAAGGAAAGTTTTCTATGGAGAGAATTGGAAAAAATAGAAAAAAAAAATTAGGTTTTTACTCCGGAAAAGCGAACTGTTTTTATGGGGTAGTATAAATGTTTCTGCTAGCTACTAAAAAGGATAGGTGAAGTAAATAGTATATTTCATTACACGTACGGAAATCCTGTCATTGCTAAGATTTCCGACCGGTTGACAGTCGTAACAAGTTGCAATGACGGTTCCGCACCTGTACCAAACAACTATTTTTAATACAGTTGCGAAAAAATTAAGCAATTTAATAAAACTACTTGCTTGTTTTTCTTCTCTCCACGCAATAAATTAGTCGTACGTAGATATGTAGCGACTTTTTTACTTTTCCGGCAAAATGTCCTCCGAAGCATTTTGTGCAATTATAACGAGTTCGGGTGGTGTTAATTCAAGTAAAATATCGTCGAAATTACACATTTAGTGCAACTAACAACTCAACTCGCAAGAACAATTTTGGAAAATGGCGCCAACCGTAAAAGATTTTTTTTTGTTCTCTTCACCCATTCTGGGTAGGCAAAGGGAACTATGCAGCCAAGTCTTCAATAGAAATTTTTATTGATATGAAATGAAAAGGGAGCTGAAATGAAAAGAGACCTAACCTAACTCATTGAATCCAATCATTAAATTTGTTATTGAAACAAATTAGTAGCTTCTTTTTAAAAAATATTTGCATAAATCATAAAAACTTCTATGATTTTTTTTAGTAAAACCTTCGTGGTTGGTTTTTTCTTTTTAATAGACATTGTTTTGACAGTTGGGAAAGAGAACGCACGAGTGCGGAAAAGGTAAAGAAAAAGCACGAGTGTGTTATATCCCACATCCCGAACGCTACACGTCCATAAAATACGCCACTTTTTGAGCAACTGTATTAAAAAAAGTCATATTAATGAAATTCGCAACGACTAAATATATACGGCATATACATAATATGTATCTTTAAAATGATGTTAACCAAAAAAAGTACCAGGGATCCAGAAATATCGTAAGACAGTTGAATGGTTTTCATAATTTTCATCTATGACGTAATTTGCGTATTTGAGCCAAGATAAATCTCAGTTACGGCAATTAGGGGGTGATATCATTGAATATGAGACGTTAAGGCCGAGATTAGCCGGGTTGTATTACATTACACCAAAATCTCGTTCCTTTACTAAATAACGATATTTTATCAAGATATTTTGCAGGATAAGCTAGAACACGTGTTTTAAAATTTAATAACTAAAAAACAAAAGTTATAAAAAAATAATTCGAGTCACGCGAGTGTTTCATTAGAACTAAAAAAAACATTTCAGTCTAAAAATTTGTATTCTGTTAAGGATTTAAAAATTCTAATTAAATTCTTATTTTAAAAAACCCGCCAAAACGCTGGACAAGATGGCGTCGCAATATTCCCTATGGCGTATCATGCCTGTTACACATAAAAAAAAAATTAAGCTTTGAACGCGTTTTTTTAAACTACAAAAATAACATACATGATATTTCAATTAATAAGAAAGGAATATGATTAGACAGATGAAATATCATCGTCTATTAGACAGATCCGTGACTGATTTGTGTCACATGACGTAAAAATCAATATATGTTTGATAACTCAATAGTTCATTTAAAGTTGTTTTCCTTAAGGCTTTTTGAAGTCATGTTTTACACGTCTTCATGTATAACAAAGATAAGTATTACCTAGTAGTTATTTATTTACCCTGCACCTAAAAAATCGGAACACTATTATTTTTCAAACAGAATATAGGTTTTTTTACAGAACAGAGGGCAATTGGCAGGAGGATCACCTGATGGTAAGTGATAATGACGCCCATGGACACTCTCAATGCCAGAGAGCTTGCAAGTGCGTTGCGGGCTTTTTAATTGGTACGGTTTTTCTTGAACTTTGTTATTTCCGAACCGATTCAACTTAGGGACCCTAAGTTGAATCGGTTCGGAAATACTTCAGGTCTTAAAAACTGCGTGTATTTTTAGTTATTTCGAATACCTCATATAAATAGAAAATATTTTAATGAATTAAATATAATAAAAAATAATTAAAGCTACCGCAATTGCCTTTTAGCTTCAGTGTCCATCATTTAACATCAAATGCGTGCAGTGAAAAAAAATCCTTTTAATTCTGGTCTTGTTTACCACAGAATATATGAATGTTATACGAGCTGGACATTTTGCTTACGTCTTTTTCGTTTTATAAGCGCGTATCTGTCAAATGTTGAAGTAACACAGGCAGACGCGACGTCGTCATAGCATTTTATATTATCATTTAATATTCGCTGTGTACAGTGGGGCTTATGTTTCCATAATTTAAGTATTCAGATGTATGTATTTAATATTATGTTAGGTTTATGCGAGTGCTAGACTGGTTTACATTAAATTGAATGCTCAAAGTCGCTAACCACGACTTTTGAAGAACATACATATTACAAAGTTATGTAAATATTCTGATTAATTTTTACACGTTCGCTTCGTTATGTTTAGTTTTGCCAAGCATTGCTGTCATGCTTTTCATTAACGAAATATGAACTAAAAATCTGACAAACTATACACAAATAATAACTTTAACAGTGATAATAAAGATCAAGAAGTGATCAAGTATGTACGTTAATGAAAATGACTCAGGGGCGCTGCAACCTTTTAAAGTCTGGGCCTCAGATTTCTGTATCTGTTTCATGATCATTTGTAAATTTAAAAGGCAAGGCAAGATCAGCCTTCTGTGCTATACACACGCTGTCGACTTTTTGGATGGCAAGCCTTCCATAAGACGTTTTCCTTCGCCGTTCGAGCGAATGTTAGACGCGCACATTTATATGTGTCCATTAGTCCAATAAAATAAAATATCATTTATTCATATAGGTAACATAATGTACACTTATGAACGTCAAAATATACTTTAAATGATTCTAATTTTACATTTACCGCCAGTTCTCAAATCAAGGGCGTAGAACGGAAGAGAAGAACTGGTAAATAAACTCTCCGCCACTCTTTTTAATCGCCAAGTTTTTTACACAATGTTTGTAAGGAGCTGCAACCATTACACCATGTGCCAATGGTGCACAGCTGGTGATCGAACCTACTACCTCAGGGATAAGAGTTGCACTCTAAAGCCGTTAGACAAACACTGATCTAATAATAATGTATAAAGACGATTTTAAAATATGTGGCAGCTTAAACGTGAAACAGTGTAGTATAATAAACCACAAATGCAGTCAATAAATCGGCGTGACTTGTACTGAGATCGATGACGAAGATTATTTTCAACCCGTGGATTTAGAGAACGACATTGCGGTCACAAAACGTTGATGGACTTCGTAATTATTTTCACATTGTGTATTAGCTTAAGCATTTTTGGATGTGCATATGCCAAGACGAGAGAAAAATCACCATTGCTTATCTCAAAACAGTTCATACCAGTTTCAATCCAGTTTAAGTTCTATCCATAACGAAGTAAGAGGGTTATTATTTGGACAAACTGAGTAAATAGATATTCAATAACGCGCCTTTAGAGACAAGAAAACAGCAGAGCCAGGTCGAAGCATGCTGGCAATACTTTTCCCTTACAACCTTCTTGTTTACCTAGCCGCAACCAAAGTATGTGTAGTCTAACTTTGATATTTATTTTCAAATTCACAAAAGCATGTCTTTATTCTTCTATAGTGGTTTTAATCTGTGTCGGTATTAAATCCAAATATTTTTACCTGTCACTTCTCATTTGTGAGATTTCAACATAATTTGAAAAACAGAAACAAAAATGTATTTAGCTTTTGTGAATTTCTAAATGTTCTTGATGTTCGTTTGTCTTGCTAATAACCATTCAGGTTGGACTGTCTAGTTATGATCTTGAAAAATGTATGAAAGATCAGAGAAGGTTTAACTGGGGAAACATTAATAATAAGTAAATAAATATACTAAAAATGACAATGGCCGTTGAAGACTGTTTATAACTGAGAAATGTTTCTGTTGAGAAACAAAAATATCACTTGATTGTCATATATTTATTGAAGTATAATGTCCAATGACTTTAGTTTTAAAATGTTGTTTTAATAAAAATATAAGTAGGTAATATATAAGTCACTATGTAAATGAAAAATAATAAAAATATACCCAGCGCTATGACACATGGTATGGGATGGGCAACCAGACACATTGTTATACATATAGGTGTGGTTCGACCTTACACAAAGTAAAAATTAATGTCCAGTTGTCGTGTCTATTACGTTTAAAATGATTACATAATCACACGCCTTGCCTGTTTTATGTACAATATGTGTTGTTAAGTGTTAACATTATCTTTTCCTACTTTAAGCAGCGTCTTCAATGCTGAAAATTGAGCGTGCTCAAGGCGCCATTCTTAAAATATACTAAACATTTTCGTTAAATTAAAATTGTACTACTTCTAGCAGCTAGACAACTATAAAATGAAATAAAAATAAATACCTTTCATTCGAGTACTACCCTACACTTTTACACTAAGTTTATATCATTTAAATTTTACAATAGTACTCAAACACCGACGGAGTGAAGTTCTCCAAATTCTTCCAATTGTCTGTAACACGCGACAATATTTTATCCCATTTTCCCAAGTTTCTGGTGGGCGTCCTCTCTATCTTCTTCCCACGTTATACATTCGTGAATGTCATATGTATGCCAAAGGTGGATTTTAATAAGGCACTTATAAAGAAGTTTGGAGTATGCCAAAGGACTATGGAGCGTTCGTTTGCAACTTAAAACAAAGTTAAAAACGGTGTGATACAAAGCCGTACAAACATAAAAGACGTTGTAACATATACAAAAGAAAAGTGGAAATGGGCCGGTCACATTTTGCACAATAGGTCGCATTTTTGGTGGCAGATGGGTCAAGAAGCCCCTTATTTGAAATGGCCCACTGGGAAGTAGACAACTATACTTAATAGCATGCCGACTGATTTGGAAACAAACACCGACTACGCCACGTTATACGCAACGCAAACCTACATATAAGCAACCCAAAACTTTCCTTTTCTCTTTCATCCTTAAAAAATCTTATATCGATTCAAAATTGTATACAGTCACTAACAATCTTAGGCAACATTTTCTAAACCTCCTAAACTGAAACCAAACGATTTATTAGATTAGAATTTATTACGTCAATTACCAATGACGTAATAAATTAAATAATGTCAAATGGAATAGACTAGCTACCCACGACACAGATAATAATCATATAATCATATCTCTTTAATTTACCGCTTAAACAATCGATGATAGAACAAAAATATGTTCCACAATATATTTAACAAATAATAGGTACAAAATTAAAAAAAAAAAAATGTCTACCCGTGCGAAGCAGGGAGCGTCCGCTAGTGTGTAATAATGGTTTTTTTTTAATTTTAAACTTAAAGAGGGGTCTTTTGGGTTATTCTGAAAATGTGTCTCCGCAGTTATTCAAAAAAAGTCAAAGATACTAACTGTCAGCTGGAATGAAATTAAAAAATCTTCAATTTTATTCTTCTGTATTCTGTTCTCTTTATAAATTTATTACTAATGCCTCACATATAACGGAAATTTCGGAATTTATATTTGTATCCAACTAAAATGTACGTAGTCTATTTTATGTATATTAAATACACATTTTGTGCCTACATTAAAATGAAAGATTACATTCAATATTATAAGTCCTCTTTCTTTTATTTACAAGGGAGTTTATGGTATCATTTTATTATCAGATCATTAATAAGAAGCCAATATTGAGTAATAGAATAATTAATATCTAATAATAGTTGCTCTTGTATGGTATGCTTGTAATACGAACAACCACTTATTCAGTTCCAAACTGAATAAGTTACTTACTTAATGAACTATTTCAATATCAGCTATTTTTTTAAAATTGTTTTAGATTCAGTTGTTTAATGGTCGATGAAGCTGTCTCTTAAAAAGGCTCATCAGCTTATAAGTGACAGCGCCGCCCATGGACACTCAATGCCAGGGGGCTCGCGAGTGCGGTGCCGGCGTTTGAAGAATTGACACGCAGTTTTCTTAAAGGACCCTAAAGCTTCGGAAATCGCGTGTAGCTGGTTAGCAAAATCTACCTTATCAGTCGATAAAACTGTTTTAATTGAGAAACTAATTCGGGTATGTATACACTTTATTTGTTCCGTTATCATTCAGCTAACATAAGTAATATGTATATAACAGGAAACAAATTTACTAAAAATATAGTCAAAGATGGAATACATTAAATATACAAAAAGGTTCAAATTGAATAAGCATGCTTGTATATACGAGAAAAATTATTCTCAAACTATGGCTTTGACAGCTAAAAGACAACATTAATTGCGTTTAAATTTTTTTAATGGAAATCTTTGTTATTAAATTAAATTTTTTGCTGAAATTTTTCTATACTTGACATGAACTTTAAGGTAATTAGTGCAAACATACAATGTAATAAAGATTTAGTGTTTACCTTCTACTGTATTTCATGACATTAAACGCAGACTTTTCCTACGCAGTGTGTCAGGTGTGTAAAAAGATTGGTGTCTGCGTAATTAGATCGAGAAACGTATTAATATTATTTCGATACATACACAGCTTAAAGTAATAAAAGAAGAAATAGTAAATTAATTTAAGCCTTACTTTACATAACTAATACCTCACGTGGCGACAAACTCGAACAAAGTTGGAAACTATAGTAAATCTTACAAAAACTGTGCCGTCATTTGCTTAGTAACTTTGTTTATTGAGTTGGGGCAAACTAACCAAAATAAACAGCACTTGTAAAGTTTTATTTTCTCATGGTCCAAAGTTTTTCAAGGAAAAATTAAGTTCTACTTTGACGACCCCGATACCAAATAGTTTGATAAATTATTAACAATTTTTATAACCTCAAGAAACAATATTCTACCATAAGTAATTGTTATAATAATTAATAAATAAATGGAGAAAACTGTAAATACTGTACATATTTATGTATTGGACATAAATACATATCACAATGTAGAAAAAATATTTTAATATGAGTAGCGTTAAATTGAATTTTTAATTTCTTCTTCTCAAATATGAAATCTCTGTTTCAAATATGAAAAACGTAAATGTAGCTTCATAATGCTTTGATATTATATCAAGGAATTATTCCTGTTCAAATTTACTATAAATCGATGTATTTTTTACGAACTTGATATAACTTTTTTATCAACATTAATTTCTTAAGTATGTAACTTTCACCAAAAAAGTAAATGCCATTAAAAATCAAGGAATCTCTTTGGCGCTATCTTGGTTTCAAAAATATCACGTTCAAGGTGGATCTTAAATTACGAGTAACATTAGTGAATCTTAGAATCTTGTTATCTACCTATATGTTGCCGCAATCCATGTAATCATATTAGGCATATTAGGATATAATACCTGAATTAAACACATTTCCAATAACAATATGTCGGTTTATAAACTATAAACTATAAACCCAACCATAGGATATTTCGTCCTTATTACTCGCAAATAAATGGATATGACCGAACATTGATGGCTTTTTCAGGCATTTACTACAAGTGCAGTGATCTCTCTCTTTAGACGGCAACTCATGTCTGAGCGTCGTGGTCAGCAACGAAGCATCTAGAGCGGACTATCTGCTTCCATCGGTTTCTGCCCAAGTGTAGTGATAGTCTATTAGATAGATTGTCGGCTCTATTTTTTTCTACTCGACTTATTAATTACACTCTATAAATAAATAATAGGAATAATTAAAATGAAAAACAAATTTAAAAAGTTTGGTTGCTGCAGCAGTGTACCTTCAACGCTGGCAGCATTTCCTCCCTGTATTGCGATACTTATTCATTGAGCCAGGATAGTGCCAGCTCTGGGGTCACTGGTACTATCTACTGGACGCCAACTTAAATTTTTAATAAGCGCCTGTGCACTTGAACACCACGGCCCAAGAGTCTCTACTCCAAGAGAACAGATCAATCGAAGTTGAATTAAAGACACTTATATTTGTGAATTGGAACTGGATATTTTTCTGTACACAATTCACACCAATCCTAACGACTGGGTAAATCAAACGCGAGATATCGCTTACTTGCCTATAAAGAAAAATATATTTTATAAAGATGGATTTGGGAGACATGAGTTATCCCAAGACAACTCCCTCTAATTGTCTTTGTTTTAGAAATGATTTAATCTTTATGTGGAAATATTATAAATGCAAACCATGGTTACATGCCTCATCATACAAAATCAAGCAACGATATTTTTCATGAATAACAACGTGAACCAAGAAAGATTTTTATGTATAATTTCTACATTGTATACTTAGATTTTCAAGTTGTATGGTTTTAACCTGAACATTGCCTGGGAAATTGAAAAACACCTGCTGCCTACGATAGTATTTTCGGATCAATTTGACTTTTTATACCCTTGTATAAAAAGCGTACCAATTATTAAAAAGGCCGGCATCACACTCGCGAATTCTTTGGCATTAAGTAACTATAGGCGGTATCAATTAACATCAGATGAGCCTCCTGTATATTCTATAAAACATTCATTATTAAGGCTGGTCTAATCAACGTCAGAGGTGGATAAAATCAGCATCAGTATCTTAAGCATACCTGGAAATTCTATTTTACATCAACATGAAAAAAATAATGGTTTTATTAATATACTAATTACTTACATATAAGTACATGAGTTAAATAGATGGTGACAGTGGCTTCAATCGTAGTGATGATATAGATTTATTTCCCTTCTACAACCACAGCATTATCATTTCGATAATTAGTGCTAAATACCTATTATTTCTCGCCTATTACTTGTCATATATAGTTTCCTAACGAGCAATACGATATACTTACGCAATATTATTGCCCGTTAGATGTCCTCACCAAATTGAATATATTGATGTGACGTTGCTACGCCGTACAGGCTTGTTTTTTTTCTCTGTGGTAATTTGCAATCAGCCCTAAGGATATGAGCAAATTTGTTCTGTGGAGCTGTCATGTGGAGTGACTTTCCATTGGAAGCATCAAACCGTACAAGCTTGTAATAAATATTTTTTGTCCTCACCACCAATTTGATATACTTAAAAAAGAGATAAAACTGATAAACCAATTACTAATTTAAAAATAGAAAGTTCAAACAAGACATAATTTCATACACCAAAGTTTAATCTAAGTAAAGTATCTACAGTAAGACTGACATACAAAAGAATATAGAATGATTCTACCAATGGCTTAGTGCTTTAATTTAGTGCAGTTGATGGCTTGAGTGCTAAATAAAGAGATCGCTTATAAGCGATAAGGCCGCCCGTTGCAGCCCTTGTAAATTGTATGTGATGTGTTTCATGTATTATAATAATAATTGTAGTAACAACGAAGAGTGAATAATTAAAAATAAAATAAATAAATGACCGGAGTCAAATTCTCCGACCTTATAGTATACAAAAGCGAATTTCACTTAGTTTTTCGAATATATCGCAAATACAGTTGTATAAATATTGAATATACTACAAAGCGCAGAATATTAGATTTTACAATCATCTAGACATTTTTTGCAAAAGCACTTTGCAAATTCATTATTTATATCATCTCTAAAATATGCAGTGAATATCTACAGATAAAGTTCTGATATGTTAATAATTTATTTTTATTATCAGCCAACCAAGAGTTTACTGCTGTGAGAGCGAAGCTGGTAGACGACCACAATATTGTATTTTATTTTTAATATTTTTTTGTAATCATTTTTTTCCTTTTCTTTCGATTTGAGTGTTTTGAATAAATGAACTGTGCAAAAAGATATCTAACATCCCTTTTGTGACATGAGCATTAATCTCGATCATTAGTTTCTCTACTTATGTATTTTTATTTATTCAGTATGATTATACTTATCCTATTAATTACTACCTTGAGTCTATTGGGCCGTATTCTGTTTTATTATTGGTACTATTATACGAGCTTGAGGTAGGTAATATGTTGGTAAAAATAGCGATAATTGTTTTTGTAATCCATATTAAAAACTTTTGTGAAATAAATCTAACAGAGTCAAAACTATGACACCCGTATGTCAAAATGGATAAAATCGTATTGGCTTTTTCGATGCACGGGAGAGGTTATGTTATGTCTAAACCAGATTATATTGTAAACAATTGTCAGAAAATGATTATACATTACCGTTTAATGGGTAGTTCCGACCTATTATTACAAATCTATAAACATCGTCTTATAAGCAGAACGCCAAGATTATCGCCGATTTATTTCAATAGCAGTGTTGCTTTAGATCCAAAAAGTCGACAGCGTGAGTCAGGCACAAGAGGCTAGACCTCCTATTAGATTTACAAATGATCATGAAACAGATACAAAAATATTAGGCCTAGAATTAAAAAAACAAAAGTTTTTATCACCACTGATTTATTTTACTTTATCTTACTAATCTTACTAGTGTGTTTCATTATATTAAGTCTCCGTAATCGAATTCATGCTTTTAGTATGCTAGTGTGACATCGACGACACTGCTGCAAATATTAAGGCAGTTGGGGAGTGAAAGCCACCCAAGTGTTCTTCAAGAGCTCAGTTTCTTTATTCCAAGTTTATTTGCGATACCATGGGGCAGAACCAGTCTGTTGTACAGACAAGGTGACAAGGACGTTGCGCCTACTGAATTCTCGACATCTGTATGTGTTCGCAGAATGAGTTGACAGTAGCGAAATTATATTATGTATTTACTATTATGTTTTTCATATTGGGTTATGACTGTAACTGTACGTAGATCTGTGAATAATTAAAAAATATATATTTGTGAAGGCTATAAGAAATTATAAAAAATTAAACATATGACAGGCTGCTTAATTTGAATATCAATCGCCTACACTAGTAATAAAACAAAATTCTACTTAATGTTAGGTACTTTCCTATTGAATATCTTTTTGATTTTATCCCACAAATATATGTAATATTTACAGATACTATAGCATACATCCGCTGGTAATTTTACATTGTTTGTACATAAAATTACAAAGCTTTTTAAACAAGCCACAGACAATATGACTTATACAAGAGCAACGAGCTTTAAAGATGGTATAAAGTCATATTGTTGCTTATTTAAATGGGCTCGAGTTCTGTGTCGCATAAAATTAATTATTTCGAGATACCTTTGTACTGTTATAGGTCACTGCTCAATTATAACGGATATCTGGAAAAGATGTGGTGTATTAAATTAACATTTTATCTACTTAAAAAATAAATAATATTTAAATCAGTGGCGCTACAACGTTTTTGGGTGTGGACCTCAGGTTTATGTATTTGTTTCGTGATCATTTTTCAATCTAATAGGAAAGTGAGTGCTCAGGCTCCTCTGCGAATTCTCACCGTTCGAGCGAATGTTAAATGCGCACATAGAAAGAAATCCATTGGTGCACAGCTGGGAATCGAACCTACGACCTTAGGGATGAGAGTTACTAGGCAAAAACTGATTTTCTTATATTTCATTTAAAAGCCCGTAAGCTAAGACGTTTGGGCTCTAAAAAACCGGGTTTTACATGTCAAATACATAAATATATATATAAATCTCCTGTGACGATGTTTGTTCGCGATGGCCTCCTAAACTACTTAACCAATTTTAAATTAAATTGGCACACCGCGAGCAGTCTGGTCCAACTTAAGAGGATAGCTTAGATCTTTAATTATAGTTGCAATTTTATTTTATTGCAAATTATTTGTCTATAATTATTTGACAGTCACAATTATCTTTTAACTCCAAAATATTCTAACAGATTTCGACTGGATTGAGTAAGTAATCAATAGAAGGCACTGCTATGGTAAACAAACAAACGTGTCATATAAGCAACAATTCAGTATCATGATTACCACGTGTTGTTGAGGCTAAAGTATAAATTAAATTTATTTTGTGAAATGAAGGAGAAACGAAGTTCGCGGGGGCAGCTAGTAGTTTATAAAAGTTATGATTTATTACAAGTAGTTCAATATTAATAAAAGTGAACTTAGATCGCAACTGCCTAAATGTGCCTGAGACGCACAAATATTTGTGTATTGTATATTATATTTATGCTGCTTTGGACTGAAAAAATCGTCGGCGTGTGTCAGACACTTAAGGCTTATCACTTACTTGTCTACTAAATATATGATCATCCAACATATATAGAAATCTGAGGACCAGATAGAATTTATAAATACGAGAGTTAAGTTCGGTAGCGATGGGTATGTTTAGATACCTATATGTAAAATGAAACACTTTGTATGAAGCTGGGTAACAATTAGTTTTAATTGTTTAAAACATGGGCTTATAACTAAGAAAACAGTAGGGGATTGAGGCGACGCTGGACTCACAAAAAACTAACTCAACTTATTGAAGTGTTCGTAAATATTACTAAAACTATTACATTACAATTTATGAGTGTGGTAAAAACTAATGGGCTCATTTCGCCTCAAGTATGCGATGATTGGATACATTTTGTTTACGCTTCTACGTTATTACTAAAATTAAAATATGTAACTTCATTAATGTTAGGTTATATAACTCAAGTATGTAATTTATAAGTTGCATAGTTAAGTTACTAAGGATAAGATACTCATTACAATTTTCATTCAAAGTGATTTTTTCCACGATACTTTTTGTAAAACTAATCACGAGCCATATTGGAAACTACGTTGTCATGATAATTAATCCTAAAAAGTGTTCAATTTTAAATCCAATTGCATTGAAATACAGTATAAAGTTGCCTGACATCATTTGCATGTGAATAATTAAATGCAACTCTCGCAAGGGGTTTTAAATGAAATAAAATTGCTTTTCACTATATTAAAGAAGCTTATTGATTTATTACTACTTGTTCATTATTTACGTATGACTCTAGTTTTCTCATGATGTAATGGCCCACAATTGTGCGTATGTTTCATTAAGGCATCTTGCCTTCCTCTAATTTAATTTTATGGAATATATAAATTTACTAGCGGACCTGACAAACGTTGTAAGAAGAACGTTCCAAGTACCAACTGCCAAATGCCGGACTGATTTGTGAATCTTAAACCATCCAGGGCTCCACCCAAAGCAGTGACATACACACGTACAGAAGAATTATATATATATATATATATAAAAGTAAGCTATCCTATCATTTAAGTAAGATCAAACTGCAGACGGTGTGCAAATTTGATTGAAATCAGTTAAGTAGTTTAGGAGTCCATAGCGGACTGACAACGTGACGTGGATTTTATATATATTAATATTGTGCTTAGCTGTGATTTCTATCGCGTATATGATAATAAGACTTGGAACTGCGTCTAGGAATTCGTCTCTTAAAGTCAACCTTGATCTGCTGAGTGCTACGTTTTTACTGCTGGACTCACATCATGAAAACGATTTTATTCGAGAAACTTCGAATTACATTGAGTTTATTTCCATTTGTTACTCATTAGTGCACAACTTACGACTGAGTTCTTCTCAAAATTCTTCAGTGGAAGCAGTTCTCTCATCCTCGCTACAATTTTCCAATCCTTTCCTTCTATATTTTTTAATTCAAGCTTCCCGGTTTCTGGTGAGTGTCGTCTCTGTTTTCTTCCAACTGAGCCCCTTACTTAAAATGGACTAACCCTATATCTTGTTTAAATTGGGCATATCTGTATCTAGAGGTAGCAAAAAGCGGATACATTTGTAACTCTAAGCCCTCTAATTTAGGGTTCTACGCAAAAGTAACCTACAATGCAGGGCTCGAACGATCTTGATATTTTTTTGGACCGCCCAGCCGCTTTTAATAAGTGTAGTATGAATATTTATCTATAAACTAAACTAAAGTCAAAATCTGGTATAACGACATCGAAGACTACTCATATTTGGTTGAGAAACCGATAGTCGTAACAGCCAGTAACGTTGATATTGTACCTAATACAATAGAATTCAACCGGGACCTTTGATTTTGGTCTATATAACCTGTCGTCTTAAAATCTAAACGAATCGTCATGAACTGGTTTGACTGTATAATATTTATATGTAAACTTATTAATATTTATTTATAGAACAGGGGGCAAACGGCAACCGCCGCCCATGGACACTCTCGATGCTAGAGGGATCGCGAGTATGTTGCCGGCCTTTTAAGAGTTTGTACGCTCTTTTCTTGAAGGACCCTAAGTCGAATTGGTTCGGAAATCAGTGGGCAGCTGGTTCCACAAGGTGGTGGTGCGCGGCAAAAACTAATTAATTACATATTATATAATAAGCATTATGTTTGTGCACGCATTGGTTCTAGGTTGTATTACTTATTGGTTTCATATGTACGGTCTTGTTTATAAACAATATACGGCTAATTCACAAACAAAAAATGACAAACGAATACAATATGCATTTGGTATGCAACTAAAGTTGGCAATATTAATAATAATACGTACAATTGAAAGGTTGTGTAGTCCTAGTTCCTATTTTATTTATTTTAGACTTCTTTAAACAGACATTTGAAAAAAAAAACTTTCGTACTGGTACGATTTAATTTTACGTAAAAATTCGTTATAAACGTTAACCTATATAATATATTCAATCTAACGGTCATCTACAACAGATGTTGGCACGATAAAGTTTCAAGACAGTGTAATACCGATGAAGGCCTGGCCTTAAGGGCATTACTCATCTTTACGACTTGCCAATATGCTGCAGTGCTGGTATCCATTTAGATGACTTCGTCTACCAACTAATAGAGTATATTTTAATAATAAAGGTTTATTTCGACAGAGGCTTTTTAAATGCAATGTGCGAGATGTAATGAGGTCGTAGGTTCGATACCTGGTTGTGCTCTTATGAAATTCTTTTTCATTAACACTTGTTCAATTAGTGATAGAAGACATCGTAAGGAAACTTTACCTTAGAGCCAAAAAGTCGACGGAGCACAGGAGTGATTACTGATTACATACTTGCCTATAGCCAATGATTATGAAACAGATATAGAATTATGAGCGAAGTATGAGAGAATTATTTGTAATAGTATAGTGATAGTAGTTCGTTCATTACTCGTATTTTTTTATTATGTAATTTCATAAGTTTTTTTTTGTTTCGTCTCTTAAGTATATTACTTATTGTTCAGTCTTGTCTATTTAGAGTTACCTGTTAAGGCAGGAGTATTTTTAAAATAAATAAAAATGAGGCCTACACTTAAAAAGATTGTAACGCCACTAGTTGTTTTTTATATAAGTTATTGGAAAAGCATAATTCATCGTTGTATCGCATACATCTGAAACGACTTTTGTACCTCAAAATATTTGAAACATTTATTATGTGCCTCGCCAGTTAAAAAGCGGTCACGTAAAAATTCACTAAGTAAAATTATTCGACGCAATATTTTAAATACAGTTTCGTGTTTATAAATAATATTGTTATGTATTTTGGTGAACGTGACTTTAACCCAAACGAAGTGTCGTGCGTCGTATGTTTTAAAATAACATTGCGATACAAAAACAATTTACTTTATGAATGTACAGCCGAGCAACTTAAAGGCAAATTATGTTTTTTTAGAACACAACGGGCAGTAGGCTCACCTTAAATGATATTCAGTATTGTTGCGCTCTTTTTTCTTTTGGAATTATAAGCAGCTGGTCCACAAAGCGGTGGCCAAATACCTTAAATAACGGACGAGTTAACAACTAATCAGACTGGAGGTAATATTCGTACAACTCCTCTGAACACTCTCCTCTGTAAATGCAATAGAAGATACACAGAGACCTTGTTTTAACCGATGCTTTAATGCCATGTCAATAATATACACGTTACTAACTGAACACGTAACAAACGTGTTTAATTGGTAAGATTATGTGTGCCATACTGCCCACGATCTTCACTATGATTTATATATGATAAGTATTCCTATTAAGGAATACTAGACTATAGACTATAGACGTATAGACTTACATACGAAAATTTCTACATTAAATACAACATTATGTTGTTACCTACAGTTTGAAAAAGCAGTGTTGGCCTAGTGGTTTTGTAGAGATCGTAGTTTTGATCCCCGGCTTTTATTTTTAAATTATGTATAGGTATGTGCGTATCTAAGACCCGCTCGTACGGTGAAGGAAAATATCGTGAGGAAACCGACATTCTCTAGACCCTAAAAGTCGATGGCTTTTGTCAGGCACAGGAAGCTGATCACCTACTTGCATATCAGATTGATAAATGATTGATGATGAAACAAATACTGAAATCTGAGGCCCAGGCCTAAATGTAGGTAATCACCATTCCACTCCTCCACTGATTTTATATAGACGAACTAGGCTGAAATATCAATCCAGCAACACCTACTTTTGGTAGCGAGAGAAAAGTAAAAACAAAACACTAAATGTTTTATAGAAGGATAATGTAAAAATATTCAGATATATGCATATTTTATTACCTATGGGCGTATATGTTGTGCTCACTCACCAAGCCTATCAGACTAATGTATTGGAAGCTAAGCAGATGCGCGGAAAAACTCAACGAATAATTGTTTAACGAATATTAATGAAACAATATATTTTAATATGATTCCAACTAGGATGTCAGACTTCTCACCGTTGATAATATTAATGTTAATTATGTACTTTTATTTTTATTTTCTTAACGGGGCCAAACGGACAGGTGACTCATCTGATGTTAAGTGATACCGCCTCCCATGGACACTGCAGGAAAGCTTGCAAATGCTTTGCCGGCATTTTAAGAATTGGTACGCTCTTTTATTGAAGTACCCATAGTCGAATTTGTTCGGAAATTCATTAGTGCACAGGTCCACGTAGTGGTGGAGTATTGAAATAAGAAAATTATAGTTTTACGTGACAGGCTAAAAAAAATCACTAAGTCAAGCTTATGAATATATATTAGAATATGAATACGCTAGACCAGAAAACATTGTATAGAATCTCAGTAATAAATCTGTTCTATGTATTAACTATTAATCTTAGTCGGCCAGTTGGTCATTATCAATAAAAAACCTGTAAAGTGAAACAAATTACATAGAAGATAATTCAAGTCCTAATCCTTGAAATAGAATTCTTTGATGGATATAGATGTCAGTCATGAAACATACCAAAGAAATGTGCCCCGAAATATTAGGATGCATACATTTAAGTAATATTTCTTGCTTAAGCGATAAGAAACCTCGACTGTATTACATTACTAGCTGTCCCGAAAAGTTACCTAACGGTCAATGAATGTCGATTTAAAGATTAGCTGTAATCAGCTGTTTCTCGGGTGGTTTCTGAAATCAAAAAGATCGGCCTCGAGGTCGCCCTTCAGAAAGAAGAGAAGAGAAGAGGCACCAACCTGCCACCACTGTGTCGGAGACAGCCCGGATGACGCCCTGCATACGCTGAGGGACTGCCCAGCATGGGAGGTGGAAAGGGGATCGTTGCAGGATGCACTCCAGGGCGAGGACGCAACACTTCCAAATGTATTGAAGGTTTTAGTGAGCGCGAGAAATGACGGCCCGTGGAAAATATTTTATAATTTCTGCGAGGCGGTCATGAAAATAAAAGAAGAGGCGGAACGGACCAGGGAGCTTTGTCCCGATGCCCATCCGCGATGGCGAAGAAAACCGCAGGCCCGTCGCGTAAACGCGCGACGCGCTCACCAAATTCTCGCCGCCTAAAAAGTGCCTAAGCGGGGAGCAGGGGTCCATGCGTTTAAAAGAAGGGATGATGACCCATCCCTGCAAGTACTGGACCCGATCCCCCCTAGCTATTTGTAAATGCGTATGGCCCGGTCTGTGAAAGATGCTTGCTGTGTCAAGCATCCTCACAAACCAACAATGGGCGGGAAGAGGCGGACGTAACCGCCGCATCGCGTGTCGGGAAGCGGATAAGGCTCTGCTGTTACCGCATCCCGCATAAGGCGATTGTTGGTGGCACCTTGGAGTTTTAGTGGGTATGCACAATGGCGAGTCCCACATAACCCTTCTGCACCAAGCAGTCGCGCCGCGGAAGGGTATGCGCAATGCATTTCCCCAAGTTAAAAAAAAAAAAAAGATTAGCTGAACTTAAGTTATTCTAAAGTAATATAATGAATACAAAATAAATATATATCCTTTTTCATTACTGACTTGATTCTACTTTTTTTAATCTGATATACGCCATTTTTGGAATACTTACGATGTTAGCAAGTATTAAACCCATGAATATTTTGTATCGGAAGTTTTTCCTTTGTTTTATCTTTAGTCAATTTTCTTATGTGTCTGAGACAAATAGAGTAAATCCAAAACCAGGAAAAATACTCCAACCAGTCTCTAGTTACAAGTCTTCGAACTTAACCTCAAATTTAAGAGGCTTTATTCGTAATTTTTAATGTAAAAATCTTTGAATGATCATAAAAAGATTTCGTTCAACTTCAATATTTGAGTAAACCACATATTCGATTTTATTGAGACTTTAGACGATCGCTGAAGTCGTAAGTTTGACTTCGGTCTTTCTGTATGTGTATTAAACATTAGTTTAAACGGTGAATGAAAACATTGTGAAGAAACCAACTTCCCTTATACCCAAACAGTCGATGGCGTGTATCAGGCACAGAAGGTTGATTACCTATTTGACTATTAGTTTAAAAATGATCATGAAACATATTTAGATCTGAGACCTAAAAAGGTTGTAGTGCTTCAGGTTTAGAGTTATTCAAAATTCAAAAATCATATATTCATGTAGGTAATAATGTATATTTATGAACATCAAAAAAGAAATATACATTAAATTAATTAATTAATTTTAAATTTACTGCCAGTTCTCAAATCAAGGGCGTAGAACGGAAGAGAAAAACTGGCAATAAACTCTCCGCCATTCTTTTTATCGCCAAATTTTTTCTTTCACACAACGGTTGTAACGCTCCAACCATTACACCATTTTCCATATGACATCTTAAGTAGTAAAGAATAATAAAATCAGTTAAAAAAAAGGTTTGTCCTCTAGCAGAAGGCATGGTATATGGTAATTTGGAGCATGTACTTATATTCTCGTGGATGGTAATAACCCCTGTTATTACAAAGATATAGCATTTGTTACAATTTTTAACATTCCTTTTGGCATAAAGTTTGTTAATGAATTCAGAACAAAGAACAGGATCCTCGGAGTTGTAAAAGTAAAAATTAAATGTAATTTACGAAAGTTAAAAGTGCGAAAGTGAAAAGACAAAGTATTTCCGTTATACGGTGGATTTGTGGCGTATAATTTCACTGAAGGGCCACCGAGGCGAGCAAGGAAAGGGGCCAATTTGTATAAGTTAATTTCTTAAAGTCGCCACAAACTTTTTTTTATTCTTAAAAATACATACACTATCCTTACAGTACTAACTTACTCACTTACTTTATGTACTGTAACCCCTCGATGGGGCAGAGGGCGTCCACATTGAGTCTCCATCGCGTTCGGTCTTTAACCTCGCCTCGCTCCAAGTCTTTCCGGCTCTCGTCTGGAACAGTACTACGCCAGTTTTGCTTGGGGCGGCCTTGGGAATAACTACATATATTACAGTACTAAGCCAATATGATAATGGCGAAAAAGACAAAATATAAATAATATACCAATATCGCTAATGTGAACTTACTCTGCTAAGATATAAAGATGTTGGTATCTCCAGCACATAGACAGCTAACTAAGCGCAATGTCGTTGTAAATGTGGATCTGAGCAACAGACTGTACTGACCCTTGGCCTTCGCCATTGCAGATATCCTTAAGATACAAAGAAACCGAGTTCTTGAAGAACACTTAGCCTGCTCACCACCCCCCCACAAGGCTTTAAGTATATAATAACTGTAATTCCCTGCACCTGTAAGTAAAATATATATATAATGCCAGTTATTTATGGTTTTTTTTATAGACACGTTCTGAAAGATTTTTATACACCCTATAGCAAATACAATACAGAAAATCTATGGTCATTCGAGTGAAATATGTAACAATAGAGATTATAGAATTTTTCAGCTCTTCCGTAATTACTCGTATTATATTGTGAAAGAACGTCGTAATACAAAATGTGTGACTACTATTGTGCTATTACTCGCATCCTTTGCTTAGTTATTATGTACCAGCCTTAATAATATTACACTAAAGGGTCATACCCGGTCCTTTGTTGTATAATATGATTCTTTTTAGGATGAATTTAATTTGTTTGTTTTAACGTATACGTTAATATTAAGTATAGTTCTAATCAGCCATAACAGTCATTATCTGACATACCTACTCACTTACTCCGCTGGCAAAGCAACCGAAAAGTGAGCCTTGGCCTCCGAAACTAGAGAAAGCCACAATTCCGCGCCTCTGAATTAACTACCTTTGACTACATTCAGCATTATTTGACAAAGAATTATCCTCTAAATGTAAAATTCTAAACCATTCCACAGAGAAAATATGTAGCTCTGGGGTCATTTAATATTTTTTCCAGTCTTGATTAGCTGTGAAAATTTATTGTCTGCATGCCGCACATAGGTCACACATATTTATGAGTATTTTTAAGCATACATGCTGCCTTGTTGATGTTATTTATAAATTACTTATATTATTATAAAAAAATGTAATTTACTTTTTTTTTAAATAAGAATGTAAAATAAAAGACGAAGCTTCTCTCGTCTAAGAACAGGGTTGCGATTCGATACGTCGTTCTGATGGAAAAATTACTTAGCTATTATAAATCTTATCTTCTACACATTTTTTTCCAAAAGACTGTTTGTATGTAGATTGGCACTTGAGATATTATAAGGATAACAAAAATACTTCATCTCGGACGTAAGATAAAAGCTATTTTTTATTCAACAGGAATCGTAGAAAATTATTTTACATACAACCTTTTTTGTTTCAGAAAATTGCGAGGAAAGGCATCCTTGACTTGATGTAAGTACGCTCTTACGTAAAAACTTATATTAATTGTGCGTTAGTTTTCCAGTAATGATTACTTGTTATCCGTTGTTAATGTTTAAATTGTCTGCTAATAATTATTTATCAACTAAACTGTTTTTTAATTTATATATCATATTACAAAAATATTGTTTAGCTGAGCATCGACGCGCCCATTAATTTCGTCTCTTACCCTAACTTAATCTTACTCTGGTGTACCTCACTAAACTACGGAGTTTGTTTTAAGGTAATGTATTGATTTAGATGTCTTCTGATATTCCGAAGAACTATTAATCCATACGAGAAATTACCTCTCAGATGTCCTCTCAGACTCAATGACGGAATTACTTTGTCCACATCTCGGATTAATTATTTTCTTTTGTGCCAAATATATACTTGGGTCACCTGTCTATTGAAGGTTAATTAATTTTCTTTTAAGAGTATATACATATATATTTTTAAATAATATACGTTCTCTAATCTTTATCATATAAGTAAATTATACACTCCCAAAATTTTTGGCTACAAGACATGGCGGTTTTCTCACGGAATTAACCTTCACACTTTTCGTGTTTTTGAAGTTCTGACAAGGATCCTTACAAAATCTAACATCTAAACGCATAGATAAACAACTAAATCTGCTAAAAAAATTTGCTTCGAACAAAGAAACGCATTATCATGTCCAATATTGCTTGCAACAATATTGTTTTAAAATATGAACAAAATGTGTTATATTATTTACGCCATTCGTATTAAGTGCTTTGCAATTGTTCCCAGATAAATACAGTCATCTACCATGCTTGCATCTTAAATTACCCTGTGTACACTTAGACCACGGGGTCTAACTTACAAAAATCACTATTTTAAAAGGTACAAAGTCAATTCCTATATTTGAGCCGTTTATTACGAAATGCATTTTTATATATAAAAGTCTTCATTTTACCTATAATCGATTGGTTCTTAAATTATGCAAGAGTTTCAGAAATGCGAAGTGGAATTTTTCGATTAAGCGCTGCTACAGATCTGACGTGCGTCTCAGCGCTCAGTGACTTAACACATTTCAAATATTCAGCTTTCGCTATATTGGAAAGATTTTTCTACAGATAATTTGTTTACATAGAGAAAATTTTACTTGTTATGAATTGTATGGCTTTATTTCCGAATTTTATATATAACATACTAGCTGAACTAACAGTGCTAGCCAAGTGGTTGTGTTGTGTGGCTATTGTTTTTTTGTAAATGATAACAACCCACCATGTATGTGTTGGCCTCAGATTTCTGAATTTGTTTCATTATGATTTTTTAAATCTAATAGGCAAGTAGGTGATCAGCCTCCAGTGTCTGACACACGTCGTCGACTTTTTGGGTCTAAGACATGTCGGTTTCCGTTTTCCTTCACCGTTCGAGCAAATGTTAAATGCGCACATAGAAAGAAAGTCCATTGGTGCACAGCCCGGGATCGAACCTACGACCTAAGGTATGAGAGTCGCACGCTGAAGCCAGTAGGCCAACACTGCTCAAAAAGAAGTTATAAAACTAATTCAAGAATTCAATTTAATTTATTTACAACATTCCGTCAAATAAACAGTATATTCATAGATCAAATTCACGAGCCGTATAGGCCTGTATCTGGTTGTCGGGTTGGAGTATTGCCAAACGAATTCTCTTTATATTTGCAACTACATTGGATTCGGTTGGATAACCGTGTTAACTTTGAGGACAAAAGTTTACTGTAACTTACACTTACACGAACTCAATAAAAATGGATTTAGGAATGACAAATGGCTTATTTGCTGCCAATTCAAGGAACTGTTTTGGATTTTGAAGAAATTATGTCAGGTTAACTTCTAAGGAACCGACTTTTTATTTATATATCTCGTTTTTCCGTGAATGTTCACAGACGTTACTGGATTGATTGTGCCTGATAAATAAATACATTATATTTATTGGACTGGGCCTCAGATTACTGTATCTCTTTCTTGGCACTCTAATAGGCAAGTACGTTTCTACACCTGACTTACGCCGTCAACTGTTTGGGTCCAAGGCTAGCCGGTTTCATCAATCATTACAGCTAATATTAAATTTTCCACATAGGTAGAAAGTCCATTGGTGCACAGCCGGGGTTTGAACCTCTGACATCAGGGATAAGAAACATACGCTGACACCACTAGGCCAAACATTGATCTCTGTTGAATGTAACTAATAAGGCTCCCAAAAGGTATTGAAAATATGATATTTAAGCCCTTGAGTAATATTCTTATTATTTTAGGACCAATTGTAAAGGAGTGATAAATTATTCGATTTTGTTAAAAGTATAATTCGTAATTAGCCACGAAAATATATTTTACTATGCATATGTAAAAGGCATGCAGTCAACGTATCAGTTCGGTGATCGTTGATTAAAAGAACGGTGGTTGCATGTAAAACTACATATGAAAAATCAATAGAATCATCAATCATCAATAGATCAATCATAGATAAAGAGATTCAAACGCACGATTGTGGTTTGGAAATGGACGTATTAAAGGCTTTTGAGTTAACTTAAATTTATTTTTTATATTTTAACCACCAGCCTAAGAATTAAATTACTTAAAAATTAAATGGCTGTTGATGCAAAGGAAAAAAAGTTTCATTACGAGTTTGAAAGTGGCAAAAAGAGGAATTAAATTTACAGTCAACAGGCTAGGCAAGTAATGATAGTACAATCCAAGTCATTTCCCTAACTGGCTGAACATCTTTCAGGCCGCTAGTTAAACGGCGCCTTTTAGTTAAATGTCCAATTAATTAAACGGCTAATTCATTTGTTCCTTGCGAATTATATACCGCCCTCTGTAACAAAAACACTTTTCCGAATAATTGATTTATTCAGTAGTTCTTATATAAGCTAACAAATCCTCTATCACAAAAATTAATAACCTTGAGGTGTTAAAAACTTTTTAACAGAGTTCAGTTCAGAGACATGACCTTCATTAACATGGTTAGGTATTCATTAAAAAGAAAAAGCCAAAAGAATTTTCTAACCCACGACAACTTATTTAATATTTTTACTCTTAAATTTCGTCTAAAAGTATTTTTTTTAGAATGAAATACCGGAGTTCACTGAAAATTAAACAAATAATTTATTTTTATATGTTTTTATAACCAAGGTGTGGAAAAGTTTGCAGTTGGAGTGGAATATCAGCGCAAAAGTTTAATAAAGGAAAAGCGAACGCTTGGCCATTCATTTGCCTATTTTATGATTATACTGTCTTATGAATGTACAAAAAAAACAAAAATACAATCAAACTAAAATGTGATGGTTTTTTAAGATTTTAAAATATATAAACTAAACTATGTTTTTACCGCTTGTTTATTATTATGATGATTTTCTTTTTTAAAAGTTGTGTTTTTTGGAAATTATATTTAAGTACGAATTACATACTAATAAAATGATAAAATATGAATATAATTATCGAATAAAGATAATTATTTTCATATTTAAGTTTTTATTTGACTGACATCTTTAAACGAGCAATTCTATATTTAAGTTGATAAAACACGAATAAAATGACATTTTCTAGAAATGATTCCTATAGATAGCTAGATCGATTTATCGCCCCCGAAACCCCCCGTATACTAAATTTCATGAAAATCGTTGAAGCCGATTCCGAGATTCCAATTATATATATATATATATACAAGAATTGCTCGTTTAAATATATAAGATATTGTTCGGACGTAATAGTATATTCTTTTTAAATTCGGAGATTACTATATGAGTAACACTGTAAGGATTATAAAAAGTAATTGAGTTAATAAGTTCGTACAGTTAATGTTATTTAAATACATTATCCCTTCACTGAGTCATCGTGGAACATTACGATCAGGCCTAACTTAAGACTAATTTAAAAATTAATTAATTTAAGTCTAACCTAATTTACTAATTAGGACATAATAAAGTGTCTATTAACACTAATTACATTCTCTATTAGGAAAAGATAATTTTCTTGTGTTTTGTTCAGTACTTACGACTGACATGCACTCATAGCAATTCATTAAGAAGACCCAAGTGGTGACAAGACGCTGAAAATTAGAGTTCAATGTAATTATTATTTTAATGTTCATAGTCTATTTGCAATACCGTTTAGATTCGATTATGATAATTTATTTAAATATCTGTAGTAATATCTGTAGTGATTTCGGTTTATTTATAATTTATATTATATAATTTTCATTATTTTGTCTTTGTTTATGTATAACAGAGAATTACATATATAATGGTACTGACGGCAAAAAAATCTGAAACCTACAAACGTCGTGACTAAAGCAATGGTTAGAAGCCTTATTACTCATCTCCATGTACTCGTATTTTACGATCTCCATTTCATTTTGTTAATATCCATAAAGGGGCTGTTCATCTTGAAACTAATCTTGGGATGTGGATGAAGTTATAGCTTATTATGAGAGGGTTTGGGCCATAAAATTCATTGTGATGTTCGACCTGACACAAAATTGTACCATAACTTTGTCTGTATTAGTTTAAAAACTGTTTGATTTACACATCATGAAAATAAGGGTCCTTCAAGAAAAAAGCCGGCATCACATTCACTTTCTGCCATTGAGAGTATCCATCGGCTCTCTACGAATGAAATACTATACGAATTTATTTCCTTATCTACTTTTTATACTCCTTAAAGCCTTACTTATGTAGGAATCTCCTAAATCGAATACATTCGATTATTACATGTTCAGTTAATCAAGCGGTGAAATAGTTTATATATTTCGAAAGTTTGGAGAATCCATCACGATTTAGTTTGATTGGAATAGCTTTGTAAATGTATAAAAGAAATTCATAAAATCGCCTAAAAATAGACAAATAATCAAAAAAATACACGTGGCTTTGGAGTCAGTATCAATGTATTGTTTCATAAAATAGATAACAATATTGAAATATTTTAATCATGTCCTCATCTCAGAATAGCTATTAGTACTCCGAACTTCTTATGTAACCCACTAAACCAAATTTTCTAACCACAGTTATACATTTTCTTAATGCAGTTCTTGTCAGCACACATTTAAAATCCGCGTATGTTAAAGTTTATTATAATTAAATTTTTTAAATATTTTTAGCACAGTCCTAAAACTCTATTGATACGTGAATTATTGTATATTAGGATAAATAGTGTAGGCACTACTCTATTAAGCGTCAAGTATGTGATAAGCGTCATCACTCAATCTGATTGGAGGCCATTAAAGAAAGCTAATATGCTTTGTAACAACATAACACTACGGTAGCAAGTGGACGGTTAGCATAATTTAATGATAAGATAATATAGTTAGTTAATATACTTTTATATATATTACAAATGTATATGTCGTGGTTAGGCTTAATGGTCACATGCGCTAATAAAAGAGCTTCTGTCATTTTTTTGAAAGATAATCTTTTTTTTTTTTTTTGTCCCAACTGGGCACAAGGTACTTCGCCAGACGATAATCTTTCCTTTCATTGCACATAAAAATCTAGTAAGTGACCACTTTAATCTAGACAGTTTTATTATTACGTAAGTATTCTTCGGGTTGTCCGATGTAAAAAGTATGAGTTCTAAACACAAAATAGTTATTGGAATACACTATAGTACCTATTTATAAAATAATAAAAATATGAATTTCATCTTATAGTCGATGGTAAGTCCGGGGAAATTAATACAGATAATAGAACTTTTTCTGCAGCTGTGATACTTTTTTTTGACATTCAACACCTTTTGTCTTCAGTCACCGTGACGACGCATGCTGTAAAGCACGCGAAACGTCGGATAAATTTAAAATTATGTTAAATAATTGTAAGTTTACAATAAAACACAGCTTCACTACAGTAAAAAAGTCATTTCTTGAATGTGTTATGTTAATACCAAAATATATATGTATATTAATAACATCCAGGCCAGCCGAGGAGGAATCCTTTATACTGGCCATGCAGAATACAGTGCAAAAAGAGTTCGAGTTACGTACTTATTACGAGTTCCTTACAAAATCTCTTTATACGAGTATTTTGAACTAAATCAATACATTTATATGCACTTGGTGAAAAAATCATTGCTATATAACATAACAACGCGTTAACTCAAACTGCTCGGCGTCCAACACTCAATATAGTTGCAAATCGAATCAAATCAAATCAAATAGTTTTATTTGCTAGAACAGTGGTACAATTAGCTACACCTCAGATCCGCCACATATAAATAGGCATGCAAATGTCATCTTAATTTATAATGTCATATATTATAATACAAACAATAGTATCCAAGTTAAGTTAGGTATTTAAAGTCTGTGTCAAACTTATAATCTAGATATTCGTTCACGCTATAAAACTCTTTACACTTTGCCTTTAAAAATTCAATCAAAAATTCATGTATCATAAGACTCAGAAAGCTTATAAGGATTTTGTGACAAGTTCAAACTAGTATCATAGTAGGTGCGGTGCACAAGCCTTTGTTTTTGTTACAATTGAGATGAGAACGATACCACAGAACCTTTGGCAGAAGTGTCAGTTAAGGAAGCAAAATAATCAATCTATATTCTATACCTCACAAAGCTTCCTACAAAACGAAAGTGATGATAAAGCATTTTAGCCACTCTTTCTCATAAAAAGCCATTGAGCAGCAATGTGCTTTAAAACTAAGCCAGTATAAATCTTTTGAAAGATATATTAATTCACATTAAGAAACATGTAATATGTATGTAAACTAATAATATTGATATTACAAACACTCGATAAATCATATTATATTTATATATATTATATGTTTAAGCCCGTTAAGCTATCTGGGTCTCTCTAATAATAATAAACTCTCTCGGTCGTGTGTGATAAGTATAATTTAGAGCGCTAAGTATGAATCCCGTATGTAACGTACTGAAGTAGTAGATGACATGCATGAGTCACACGTATCGATAAGTCTTAACTCAGAAGTCTCTGTTACCATGGTTACCATATCTTTAACAGGGCATCCCCAAGCGTTATAAAACCGGGTGAATTAGTCGATTTGAATGGCCCTTGATATGCCAAGGTCACATCATTCGTGGCCGTAAATTACTGTGAGTTTAACGCCTGATGGCGTGGCTAGAGGCAAACACGGCTGGTACCGTGTCCTGCCTCGAGCGATTGCTGGTGGCTCTGTGGAATTTTAGTGGGTATGAACAGCTGCGAGTCCCACACCACAGTGCCTCGGGAGGGTATGAGTGACGTATGTCCACACGAAACAAACATCGTGGGGAAACCGACATGCCTTAGACCTAAGTTGACGGCATGTGGCACAGGAAGCTGCTCACCTACTTGCTTATTATATGATCACGAAACAGAAGAACGAGGTTATGTTCGGATTGTAGCGCCATTATTTTCTTTTAAAATACGGTACTTCACACTTGGCTTCCAAATTAAAAACCTTAATATTAACCCGGTAACGCGGAAGAACTAAAAATGAAAACAAAAATACATAATTCATTTTGAAATGTCAAACATTTTACTGGATTTTTTTTTGCAAAGAGTTTATTTACAGGACAATATTCAGTTTACCGAAACTTTTGAGGACATGACATTTTTTACACGAACCTAGTTTTTTTATCTAACGTCTGCCTGACATAACGGTAGCATACAGGAACTTCGTAGATTGACAAGATTTATGCGTGTTCTTGATGCTGTATTTTTACAGAATAAACTTAGAAAATATAATGATTTAAAGAACAACACTTTTTTACGGATTTTATTTATGTATTATTGTATTTAAACTTATAATTATTTAGACATAATTATACATTTAACCGACGTTTCTATAATCCATAAAAAAGTGTTTTTCTTTAAATGTGTAAAAGTTATGTTAATAAAAGACTAAATATAATGAAGTTATGTTAATAAAAGACTAAATAGAAGAATATAAATACTAAATATAATGACGCTTTTTTGTTGTATTACTTGGATAGTGGATATTTCTAAGGAAAATATAGATTTTCCTGTTATTTACTTTATCGAGTTTATTGGTTGACATAAAATAGCACTTATCATAACTTAAAGAAGAAGAGGAGCAAAAAATATCACATATTTACTAATGTACAAACAAACTTTAGCGTAACTATAAATAGGTATAAATATTTTGATCATTATTTTTTAAAATGTCTTTCTCATTTTTTATTAAAGTAGATACCATATACTACTCCTAAACTTTTAAAGCTAATAATCACAATTAGTCTGTGAAAATACGATGCAATTAATATTATTCAAATTTCGAACGGCACTAATTGATTCATTGAATGGCAATTCGTCATTCTCAAGTTGAAACCAAATTCATTAAACTGTCATCGCTTTTTACGTGCCATTTTTTAATCTTCAATAACCTCTGCATACTAGTTCAAGGGCAGATCTTTTGACACAGAACCATTGATGACTCGATATTGGAACCCGTGTTTTTCATCGCTTGTTAATTGCTTTTTAGGCAGGCGTATTTCAGAGAAATAATATTGTATTTATAATATTACTATTGACTAAGTGTTTCTATTTCAGTGGTTCATTAGGCGTAAGGGTTGAGTTCACATCGACACATGGTCATAGATATATTAAATAGACGAAGGTGCCGCCCGAACTCCTTTGTCTCCTTGGGCTTCAAACAATAAATTAAATACAGATTATAGGAAAAATATTATGTAAGATTTGCACTATAATATAAGTATAGTATTTAAAAAAAAGTATTATGAAGTTGCTATTTCATACGTAAGCCGCTGATTTGCTGGTAACATATATTTTTTAAATCACTAGTATTTTTATTTCTTGTAACATTTACACTTATAAAAATTGTCATATATTTAAGAAAAAATAGGCTATAAAATATACTGTAGATATAGCATTATATATGAGGTGGTGTAATAAATTAATAGTGATTGATTAAAAAAACTAAGAAAGTAGTAGTAGAAACTATACGCGTAGTAGTAGTTAATATACAATTATGTGAATTTTACCATAAAAAATGTAAAACCCTCGCTTTATAACCTACATTATAAGGAATGTTTTTGTCACGCTTTTACAGTTTACTCGCGTTTTTAAGGCAGTTTTTACCCCGCACCACCGCTATGTACCAGCTGCCCAACCATTCAACCCAAATCCCCTTAAATCCTTCAAAATAAGAGCGGACCAATTCCTAGAAAGCCAGAAACGCAGTTGCTAGATTCTTCTGGCAGTCATCTTGGGCGGTATCACTGAACATTAAATGAGGCTCCTGCCCGATTGCACCCTGTACTATAAAAATATTGCAATGACACATTGGTCACTAATGAAGCTAAAATTTAAAACATTTTAAATATTTATAGACTGTACGTATATACTTATACAATTAGACATTTAATTATTAATCACTGTTAACATAATTGAAGCTTATTTATTGACAACTTAATTATTCTAGAATTACAGTAAATTACATATAATTCACGGCAATATTATTTTAACCGTGAATCTAGGTCAATTAGACCAGACCATGATAGGTGTCAAACGCAATCAAGATCTCTGTGGTTTCTTAAATATTAACTTATTTTGTTTTATAAAGGTTAGCATGCGTTTTATACTGTAAAATAAATTTATTATTATCTTTAAAGTGTCACACATAATTTACATGTAACAAACTACGTACCAGAAACCTAAAATGAATTTCTTACTATAAAAAATATTACGTCTACTACATAAACAACATTAAAAACTACTACATTAAATAAATAAAACAGTCAAATCTTTTTCCTAGTTGTGTCTTTCTTGTCTTGTATCAAAGTAACTATTCCTGTAATGGCTAGGTAGTACATAATTTATAATTCTAGTCACAATTATTTATTTCATGAAAAAGGATAACATATTTGGCCGTCAAATTTTTATGCTTACGTTCAGATGCTTATTTCTTTTTGAATTATTGAACTTATTTATACTGTATCATTGTATTAAGTTCAGTTAATGTGTAATTTGAGCAGTGTTGGCCTAGTGGCTTCAGCGACTCTCATACCTGAGGTCGTAGGTACGATCCCTGGCTGTGCACCAATGTACTTTTTTTCTATGTGCGCATTTAACATTTGTTCGAACGGTGCAGGAAAACATCGTGAGGAAACCGACATGTCTTAGACCCAAAAAGTCGACGACGTGTGTCAGACAGTGGGGGCTGATCACCTACTTGCCTATTTTTAAATGATCATGAAACATATTCAGAAATCTGAGGCCAGGCCTAAAGAGGTTGTAGCGCCACTGATTTATTTTAATGTGTAACTTGACATTCATTGACTCTTGAGCGATACTTGACGCATCAGCTAGTATTATATAAATGTCTATATATTTAATAACATTTTAAACACAAATTTTACAAATAACTCCCTAAGGGCTAAGGGCCTATTTCACAATGTCCGTATAAATTCCATATAAGCTATTTGTTACTTATTGGTAGGATAAACTAGTGTTTGTTTCGTTTCACGACTGTCAGATAGCGCTATTCGTCATGAAACGCGAAGTATCTTATTCGGGACTTTTATCTTTCGAATAATTAATGTGTTGCATAGCTATTTGGTAATTTATCCGTACATCCCTAAGACTAATTAAGGACAAAAAATAATAAGTAATCTTAGTACCTTATTTGTGAACAATCCCGGTATTAAAGATTTTATATGGAATGTCGTAAGAAAGTCAGCGTTCAACAAAGTTCAGCCATTTGATCCAAACATTAATTGTTAGACGTCGAATGTCCTGAAATAGTTAAGCTCAGGTATGTTGGCATATCCTCAGCTATTTTCAAATTAGGGTCTGGAGATGATAACGCCGAATATGTTGGAATTTGACCCGAACCCTTTCCCAAGTTACCCTTGTAATATTTAACAGGATTTTACAGTATTTGGGAATTAAGTAATGTCCAGTATATTAAGTTTGAACCATTAGAAAATCGGTTAATACGAATTGGATGATAAAGTCCATATGTATGACAGACATGTGATATTGATGGAAATATTTCATGGTACCCTGGAATATTTCCAGTCAAAATTAATTAAAAACCAGTTGAGTAGTTTTGAAATATTTATTTATTTCTTCCACATCATTCAATCTTTACAATTACTCATTCGATACAACGACACATTACCGACACCGATTATCCTACATAAAAAAATATAAAGAGAAATGTATCAATATACCTAAATCTTATGACTAACAATATAGCAAGCAACTCTTGTGAACTCACCAGTGTACAATACTTGATATACAAAATAGTTGATGGACATGTTTATGATGGGTACTGAATGTTGACAGATTAACGTTGGTTTAATTTTTATTATGAAACTAGCGGAACCGACAGACGTTGTCCTGTCTACACGTCTTTAATTTGAAAATTTCAATTTTTTTTTAATAAGCTAAATTAACATTCTGGACTATTTTGATGAAAATTATTATTCAAATGTTATGACAATATCTAACGATCCAGCACATGGTCTACAATAACACAATGATAACAAAACTTTTTTTTTAATTTGATCGCAGCGCTAACTGTCGGGATAGACTAAAATTAAAATTCGAATATTATTTAAAATTTGACACTGCGATGGTAGCGCCGTCTGTCGCATCTAATGTAAAACATTCCAAAATCAACAACTACTAATAAAATTAAAAAATAATTAAAAAAACATTGTCCAGCGGACAAAATTGTGAATCTAAACCATTCCCAGATCCCCTTGAACACACACAAAAAATTTCGTCAAAATTGGTCCAGTCGTTTGAGAGGAGTTCAGTCACATACACACGCACAGAAGAAATATATATATTAAGATAGTTATTATTCCTCGGACCTTGCTCCAACAGATTAAATTTTTTCCGAAATACAAATAACTTCTTGCAGGGAAAAAAATTAACTCTGACTCAGATCCGGCCCCAACGATATTATTTATTCACGTTCGATTATTTTTTTTTTGTACAGGGAACAAAGAACTACGTTTAAGATGACAAAAGTGCATATATAGCAATGGTACATACTTTGATAAATTAAACATAATCTATATAAAAAATCTACTTTTTGTTCCTCCCATACAAAACGCCAATTTAATTAATATTATGGGATGTTCTATATTTTTATAAATCACAACCCATTTTTATATTTGTAAATTGATATATCTCTTCACAAACAACAGTAATTAATTTATATTCTTATAGAAACGCTCAAAGGAAAAATACATGCTCACTCATCTTAAAAGTCTGTTCTGAGTGACGTCTGTTTTCTTCTTTTCTAAGTGTCCTGTATTTATGTTGCCACATACATCAAAATCGTATAGAAAATGCTACACCATATAGTATGTACATTTTTAGTGCGTATCAACGACACGCTGCAATATAATCCAGCAGTGGCACTTTGGCCCTAAGATGACTGAAGATTTCCGCCAGTTTTCCCCCCTGTATCTAATTCCTTAATAGGTACGTAAATTTTCACACCTTTAAAAAAAATATTAATCTATTCGCACAGTTTTGAAAAATCTATTTCCTTTCATTTAGCGTTAACGCATTATGGCAGAACGACACGAAAAGTTACATTAGTTAATATGACTGATTAAATTTTTATAAATCAAGCGAATCACAGTAAGAAAATGTTTGAAACATATAACAATTTATCTATGAAGTATATTTATTAAAACCAAAATGTTGTAGCGTACTGAATTTTTAAAAATTTCGACTAAGATTCAAGCAAAGAACGTCCCAATTCATAAAAAACGACGCATAAGCCATCTGGCTCCGCAGACGCGATGAGAACTTGGAGAAACAATCGTGGCTGGTAACACAAATCGCGTGTCCGCTCTCCAACCAGATGGAACGTTCAAGTGAAAAACGATCGTCCTCAAAACTGTACACTGTCATAAAAAAGGCACTGGGCAGAAACCGGTGGAAACAGATAGTCCGCTCTAGATGCTTTGTTGCTGACATGATTCAATAGGCAATGTGTGTCCATGGGTATCACTTAACATCTGGTGAGTTTCCAGAGTCCATCCCCTTTGCCCTGAAAAATTAGGTATAAGTGTATGAAATAAATGTAAATTTGATATCTATACTTTATAGATTGACTACTTTAGCTTTTCAATTGTTTTTAAAATTGTGTCTTAACGGATTCTTAGAAATTTATAGCTCTTCTTTTACTAAAACAATATAAACCTTTCCATATACATACAGTTTGTTATCGTTTGGCAGTGAGTCAGTTGGTTGAACGTCCACAAATCCATTTATGAACAATCGTTTAATTGCATCTGGCGTGGGCACGTGTGCCACCAAAATAACATACTTGTTTTATACTTCCGCATTCAAAGCTTTATAGGTAAGAGTTACTTTAGTTAAAGGTCAAGCGCTGACATCTTTGATTTTAGATGAATGTATTAACTTAAGCTAATCAGTTCAGTGGCGCTAAGCTAGTTTATTTACTTATCATAACAAAAATAAAAATTATTATTTTTGTTATGAGTTACTAGTTCATGGGACTTGGCCTCAAATTGCAACTGTTTCTTCATCAGGTAGGTAGGCCAGATGATCAGGGTTTTGTGGTTGACATGTGTCATCGATTTTTGGGTTTGAAACATGCCAGATTTCTCACGAATTGCCTACACCGTATGAGCAAGTACCAATTTATATAAATTAAACATTCCGTTGTTTCACAGCCTTGTTTCGAACCCAACTTGAGTAAATGAAAATACTTATTAATCTTAAGATTGAAGACATCAACAAAGTATTGTAACCCGTATTTATTCATCAACTAACACTTCGTTGCAGAAATATTAATATTAATAAAATAAAATTAAAATAATTAAATAAACTGTAGGACAACTGGCGGCCTCAACCTTTTCGAGCGATCTCTTCCAGGCACGCACTCATACTACAAGTATTAAGACTCGTAGTTCTATTATTATTATGCCTTATTGTAAGTAACATAACCTAATTTAATCTGTCCACATATATTTGTCTATGATGCACTACGTTTGAATTTGGATTATGTTATTCTTTACTTTTGATGTGCGTTGTCATTTATAGAGTCATTATATATTTTATCTTATACATGTAAACACAATGTTACAAGTATTACTAACGTTTTATTTAATTGCTATAGCCACTAGATCACCCTATCAATTTGCAGGTTTTGGCGTACAGCGAACAGCGTATCTTGTACACACATAGGCCTCTTCCGGCTTCCAATATTTTCTACTGTTAGATCCTCTTGTCCAAGTTGTTCCACCTATTTTTTTACATCGTCTGCCTATCTCTTGCTCTGACTTCCTCTTTTTTTTCCAACTCGTGGTTGCCAATCTGTAATAATTGTTGTCCATTCTGCCTTCTCGAATCATATGACTGGTCCAGCGCCATTCCAATTGTTCAATTTTATTTATAAAGTTCTCTACTCTGATCGTTCATCTTATCTCTTTTGCGAAGTGTCAGTGTTACTAGATAACACTTCTAGATAGACATTAATAAAAATAAAATAAATTAAAACGTCTTAAGCAATACGAAACAGTAAATAATATTATATTAAAAGTGATGTTTCTAGCAATTTTACAACATCCTTAATAAAACAAAAGAAAGTATAACAAATACACAAAGATTCCAAACTAAACGGTTTAAAAATCGAACCAAACATAGCTATGAATTCTTTTTAACATTACAAATTGTGACAAAGGCGCGAAAATCAAAATTCGTTTATACCAGGAAATGAGTCGTTGCTAAATGATTTATTGAGGGTTTAATTTTACCAAACTTATTGCTCTCTGAACGTGCTCCAACAATACGAAGCCAATACGATCGACGTTCACTTTTAAAAAACAATTAAACATCAAATTAATATCGGTTTGTAAAGTGTGTTTTATTTGTAGGATAATATCTGGTTCGTCTAAGAAATAATATATATTATATCTTAACTTTGTATAAATAACTTTTTCAACATATTTTTATGTAAAAGAAAAGCATAATAAATTGTATTGAATTCAGTTGAAAGGATTTTTTTTTTAATTTTTCCTTAAAAACACCAGTGAGGCACATTTTCTTGACGTCAGATTTATTTATCTGCTTCGTGATTTTTCTAATATTAGACGAGTTATACCTAACATTCCACATAGACAGAAAGTGTACCAAATACAGCTGAAGTTGGAACTTACGATTTTATCTTCGCAATAATTTTATAAAAATAATCTAAATAAACGAGGTTTTATTACATCAATATACGTAACATCTCGTTGAATCCCGCAAACATAAAAGTTACTGAAATTCATTCCGTGATTTCGCGGCTCTTTGACCAATCTACGCGGACCCTAATTTCCGGTGAAAAAGCTCCTTGGAGAAGCTTCTTTGAGAATTAGATGATTTCGTTTGATAAAAGGTAAACAGAACACGAACACCAAATCAATTTCGTGTCTATTTCTAATTGTTAACATATTCATTAGTTAGTACATACAAGGTAATATTAATTATGTCGAGTTTTTGTATAAATCGTAAATATCGTAATCGTAATAGGGAGCAAACGAGCCTGCGGGTCGCCCAAAAATGCAGTCGTCGCAGCTCATAGACACCCATTTTTAGCGGATGCGTTGCCGGTCTTTAAGGGAGGAGTACGTTCGTATTTTGATATGTTGCGAGCACGTTTTCATAAATTCTACCTTAATTATTCTTTTCTATCTTATTCATACCATATCAATTAATCTTAATCTTAGAGTACCCCTAAGCCAAGCCTGGGATAATCACATATCAATCATTCAATATATAACATTTTATATAGAATTTAGACATTGTCTTGGTCAGGTGGAAACCTTATATTAGGAATAGAAGCTTTATTAAAATACTACACCGACGTAAACCAAATTCAATAGTGTATAAAACTTTCGTAATCGTAAAACGTTTTAAATATTTTTATTTAAGAAATGATAGGTGTGAAAGCGTGTGGTTTAAAATAAATTTTACGTAACATTCTCCAAGTCGGGATAAAAGTGATACATTCGTATAAATACATTTTATTTCTGGAGACGGAACACAGGTGCAACAAATTTAACAGGTACACAGATAACGGATAGTGCCAAATTGAAGCTTTCGCCACATTTTATAAATGCACTTTATGTTAAGTGTTAAAGTTTTCTATTCGTATTAGATTGTGACCTTAAAATACATGAATGAAATTTATTATCTACTGGGAACTACCTGCCCCCGCGAACTGCGTTTTTCTTTAAGGTGATTTTACATTTACCTTTTTAGTATATACCAACATGAAATATTTTACTACCCTGGAGACTGGTCGGTTTTCCGAAATGAAATCTGAAGCCACTAGGCCATCACTGCTCATAGTAGTATTATAATCTAGGGGCTTCAGGCAAGCTTTCTAAAAGATAACCAGTGACAATCTCAATCGCAAAAGTTCGGCAATTATATTATTCAATTATTGGATTAGTTAAAATATTTTTTTTAATGTATCCTACCAGGTTTATTAACACAAACAGCCAATCAAAATAAATCTTTAATTATGTCTGTAAAAAACCGTTCTTAATTGAAAAGAACTAATAGATTAAATAGCTATTGGAACCTTCACAATTACATTTTTACATACAATTTTTGTTCCCTCACTTCTATCATTACAGAAAGTGCTCGTGTAATGGATTTCCGGTGCAATAACCTCTATCTCTGAACCGGAAGCTGTTTCAATTCCATGGTAATTACATTAGCTTCAACTCCTAACGTCAGATTGTAACAGAGCTTGCAAATGACGTAACAACACAGATATTACAAATATTATACCATCCGTAGGGAAATAAAATTACATATTATATTTACTAATATGTTATTGAGAATTCAATTCAAATAAGCATTCTTTAACACTTTTAAAGTGCTTGAACACTTTGCAAAATTTATTTTTATCAACAAAATATAAGTTGAAAAGTTATGTAATGTTTTTATTATTAATGTAACAAAATTAATTCCTCGACTATGTTGTCGTCGGTGGTACTAAATAATAAATGTACAAATTAAACATAAACTCAAAATAACTTCATTTAGGTAAAAAAGTACACTTATGAACGTCGCACTTCGTAAGTCGAGGGAGTAGATCGGGCAAGAAGAACTGGAAAGAGACCCTCGGCAACTCTTTTTAATCGCTAAAATCACACAATTTGATTGAACTAGAGCAAATCAATCACAAGGAATAGGATCATTTAAATATTCGTCAAATTTATAAAAAAGCTTTATTGATTACTTTACGTTTAATAAGATGGATTTTCCCGGATGACTAAGCACTACTGTCTATTCCTCTTAACAATATTTTGTTCAACATTTATAGGCAATTCCAGAGAGATGCCTATTAACATATTGTTGAACATTACTTATACATGAAAAGTACTGCTTTAAGGACTGTCAACCTTCCGATCTAAGTTCACCAACTTATGAAAACTAACTATAGTATTTGTCAAACTGTGTGTACGCTGTAATGAAAAAGACTACTCCTGTTAAACGGCATTTTGATAATTACGTCACTGTTAAGTTTGAATTCAAGACTTTATATAGAGAACAATTTATATAAGAAGGTACAAAGTCTTTATACTTTGCGGTGGAAAGTGTTAGCAAATGTCATTTAACTTTAGTCTTCTTTTATGACTATATGATGTAGTTCAAATCTCTATCAGATTCATACATTGTAATTTTACTTACAACAAAAAATTATATTAAGGTCGATTTGAGTTTGGAATTTTTGCGGTGTTCGAGAGATTTACTTTATTGATATTACTCGTATTAGTTCTTTTTTTTATGATTAACAAAAATATTTATATCTTTACGTACTATATCGGTATGTAAAGCAAAATCTTGCTTATTAGTTTTGTGATGATCCTTTCGTGACGACCGACGAAAACTGGCTATGTCAAAAGTGCAATGTGTCTGTGTAAAAATAATGTTGAGTATTTGCAGGATTTGGAAATAAATGTTAGAACTAGAATATTTTTAGTCCACTAACCCCGGTACTCAGTAACTTCAAAAACCGATAGCGATCGCAATTTGTATATCCGAACCAATTCGCCTTAGTGTCCTTCATGAAAAGAGCGTACCAATTCTTAAAAGGCCGGCAACGTACTCGCAAGCCCTCTCGCATAGAGAGTGTCCATGGGCGGCGGTATCACTTAACATCAGGTGAGCCTCTTGCCCGTTTGCCCCCTGTTCTATAAAAAAAATTGAAACTTTGTCAATCAGCTCTAATTTTGAAATCGCGTGGTACAATGTACCGTGGCACTTATTATGTAGACAAGATCACCATCACGGAAGACACATACACCGAAACTAACCACGATTAAAGTGACGTTGCTAATTATTTTGGTTAATCTAGACATCTTATGAAAACCTTATTTTGCATTGATTGCTATTCGCTTCAGTAATGTAAGTGCTAAGTGCAAGGAGCCTATTCATATATAAACTGTTTACTGATAAACATCCCATACTATGGGCGACGGTCGTAAATTCTTCGTTTACGAGACATGTTTACGTTATTGTACATTAATGGTAAACAGACTCAGTTTCAAGGGTATACGATGTTATAGAAAGAATATAAAGAAAATTGAACTGTTTATTGTGTTTTGTTTTATATTATCGTTTATAAAATTACACACTGTAGGTATTATGTACAGATATTGAAAGGTATTTAGATTAGATATGTTTCTCGTACAGGTCTATGTTCAGCGCTAGCTGCACCGACTTATTTAGTAAGTGCAACCACGGCATCTATTCAACAACAGTGATGTTGAAAGAAGTAAGGCAGACAAAGGTGTAAATCTATAGTAATTTGGTAGAACCACGATGTGGACCTGATAACAACTACGAGCACTGAAGCAAATTAATAGATAATTTTTATCATTGTGCCATTATACATATCATTTTGAATGCGTTAAGTGATTTGTGAAATTACACAAGATACAGGATTTAAAAAAAATATAGGCGTTAAATATAGAATATAGATAAATTTTATATAACGTTGTATTAAAACAATGTAAAAAGACAGTTTCGTACAAAGAAGACGCCAGAGTCAAGTTATTAAAACTGCTGTGAAGTCGATGAATCTGTGGAAGATAGCCAAAAAATCGGTGTCATTATGGGAATATAAAGTTCCTCGTAAAATAAAATTCAGTTCACACATCGTAAGCTTATATGAACGCCTTGCAAAAAATAAATCACATCGGAGGGTTGCAATAAATTGCCGTAATAAGCGGCGAGAGCAAGGTCAGGAATCGTAAAAGCTGCTCCTCATATACAGCTCATCATGCCATTCGAAAATACACCTTATATTCGGTACGATATTATAGGGAACGAAAATTAATCTCACATTACTTCAAACACATTTTACAGGGCCCAAAAGTATTTGAGTTCTCTGGATCTATTCGCCATTGGAGTAGTTGACCTCTATTATAAAGAAATATATGACACGTTTAGGCAACATACGGAAGAGGAGAGGAACTGGTATCAAAATCAAACTTATCCATACCCTTGGATTTTCTTTCTTCCTATATGGAGCAGAAATGTGGACGATCTTATCCCGAGAAAGGCAAAGGATTTTAAAATGTGGTGCTACTCCAGATCTTCATAAAAACCTGTTTATCTACCGTATGCCAACATCAAAATTTGATGACATCATCATTCAACTACGTAGACTTTGGCTAAACGAGGCGAGACTGATCAAGTCAAAGACTAGGAATCCTCAAAACTATACACAGTAAAAGAAGCGTAGGACCGAAATTGGTAGAGGAAAATCGCACCAGATCTCACCATACAACTCACCGCGATACTCAGATGTGAGTTCCCGATAGAGAGTGATGGTAGTGACGTTAATACATCGGGTTGTCTCTTTATTACAATATTAACGCAGGCTGGCCATGCGTTGCACTCCTGAAAGGGTGCTACTTGTGACTGGTTAAAATAGGTGAAAAGTAAATACGATGAAAATACAATCTGATGTCTTAGCAAAATCTAATGCTAAAAATTAAAATAAAATTACAACTTCTTACTACCTCGAATTACCCGCTGGTACTTAAAACTACAAAAATGTTTCAAACTATTTTGTGAACTCGGTGAAAGCTATTTCGCTGATATATTTTTCGGGTTATTCCGAGTGTGAATTGTAAACGAGTCACTCAGCGTATTCGGGTTTGACTTACAACAGATGTGTTAGAAAATATATTACTTTCAATTACATAGTAATGACTCCCCATACTGCCACAGATAATTAAATCCAATTTGAGATTAACGATTTGGAATTAATACTGTCAAAACAAATTTAAGGGGATCAAATTCAGTCAAAAGAGGCCTATAATGGTATGCATAAGCTGCACAGTTAATGAAATTGTAAATTATGGTAATGATAATCCCCAAAATACACATAATATTAAATTGCGTTCCTGGTTCTAAGACAAAAAATTATATCCGGCCCATTTTGGGATATTACAGTATACTGATTTTTGTTATAAGTTTTAATATTATATTATTTTATTTTTGTTGAATGTAATTCATGGTTCCATATTATTTCATGATATTATAATGTAGATAACATTAAAGACATAAATTTTAGCATGCCATTTTAATTGTCTGATTATGTTATGCTTTCAAAAATGTCTAGAATAAATCAATCATACATCTGTTAGAGAATATAGAGGATTTTTATTCGACTTAGGGTCCTTCAAGAAAAGAGCGTACCAATTCTTAAAAGGCCGGCAGTGCACTCGAGAGCCCTCTGGCATTGAGAGTGTCCATGGGCGGCGGTATCACTTAACATCAGGTGAGCCTCCTGCCCGTTTGCATTCTTCTATAAAAAAAATCCTAAATAAGGTTTTATGGAGTCGTAAATTTTTCAATAGAGAACCATTTACATTTTGTAAACTCATCCCGTTGAGATATTAAGCATTAGCTAATGACGGGGTAACGTTAAAATATTTAATAAATCATTCCCTACCGTGAGCATACGTTTGCATGCTATACAAATTTAACTTTAAGTGTTTCACGAACTCACTTAGCATACCTCTCGCAATCTGCGCTTTAACAGACGGATAGAGAATTTAATTTTATTTCACTCAATTCCATTTTCGGAATAATTTCAGCCTGAGTTGGAAATACAAATTATGCGTTATATAATGGAGAGTCGAACGTTTAAAAAATAACTGAATGTAATCCCTTCGTAGACGTATAACAAGTATTTGTCAAACAATTATTGATGTAAGATATGTGAGGTCAGTGACGTGACTGTTGAACAGTGGTCGGGTGTTCGAATCCCGGCTGTGTCATGTTGGAGAGTGAGAAGGGGCCTTGAAATTGAAAACCACAGCAATTCAGAGTAAATTTTATTGGTTTTAAGTACAACACATGTTCCAGTCACAACAGCCACTACAAAGTGATTTGCAAGAACTACTAACTACAAGCATGCGGGCCTTTTATAACTAAAATAAAAGGTAAACGATGTACACAATCGCGAAGTAATAGACTATTGTTTATCAATTTATCAAGTCACAAATATAGATAATATACATGTATATATTTTTCTATCTATGTGCGCTATAAATACTTGCGGATAAGGTAGAAAAACATGAAAATCAGGACAGTTACAATCATAGGCGACATATCTTCTTACTTCTTACCTAAATCAGGAGGAATAAATAAGGATAGACAAACAAGATCAAGAGTTGGGCGACTGTTTTGTTTTTTTTTCACTGTTATTGACGTGACAACTCAATGGAGCCGGCTGCATGCGTGAAAAAACATGACGCGGCGTTACCTCGCTCTAAGGCGTTCCATTTATGGCTTGAAGTGCAAGCGAGAGCGCGAAACGACCGACAAAGAGGCACAATCGACCTCCGCGTTCGGCAGCGTTCGTTCGTTACAAAATTTACATAATTGTATTAATGCATACAAATAAATGTAACTTGATCAATTCAATTCATATTTGAATTTACCTCCTTCTCTACATCCATACAAAATATATATCAAACAAATAAATTTAAATATTTCTTTTGATTTCCGTCCAAGCTAAAACAATGGCAAAGCAAGCTAAGCTAAAATAAAGTTAAGCATTCATCAAATTAAAATGTTATTTTAGTTTCAGACAGAAAAGCCCTTAATTTCAGTTGTAAAACCAAGTAAAGCAGGTGTTCTTCAGCAAGTTCTCATGAAACTAATTGCGGCTACATCCGAGGGTTCTTGTACTAAGTTAACTGACCTAGATGTGGTTTTATTATTCTTTTTCTTAAGTAATTGTAATGTCATCGGGATACTAAAGATATTTACACTTCATTGCACATAAAAACGATCCGCCGCTAAGCGATTCTATTGTGAAAAAATAATAATAATAGTTCATTTATTTAAGCAGACATAAAGGCCATTTGGTCAGTATTGTGTTAGATAGAATATTGTTCCGATTATATTATCTATATGTCACTTTTTTCTTCGATAGATTACAGTCTACCGAATAATAATAAGTTAAATTAAGCAGTACGTTATGGTTCACAATCATTTGACAGTTGACAATCTCGCGAAATTTTACGATGTAATATTTAAACAAAATTATATCAATGAATATGATCAAAAGTAGAAGGCGTCTGGACCAATTTGAGTATTTGTTAATGTATTCGTAAAACTCTGCAGAAGATTTTTATGGAGAGAAAAATAAGAAATTTATTTTTTAATTAAAATATAGTTTTGTTTAGTTTACTCAGGTTTTGATTCCCGAAAAGGAAAATCTCTATGGGGTAGCCATAGCAAGCTGATATGTAACTATTAAATAAAAGGGGCATAAAAATGCGTCATATAGAAAAATCAAATCAAAAATATCTTTATTCATATAGGCTTTTTTTATTAATTTAATTTACATTTACTACCAGTTCGCACACATTATCGCAACCAAACAAAAACATGAGTTGCGAAAATGTTTTAGAGTGCGTAGCTTTTTACATAATCATCATAATTTAAAAAAAAATTATCTTAATATCACATCAACCTTACCAAAATAGAAAAAAAAATCAAACCGTAAATATACATGCATTACTGTTGACATGTACAAGTTTTATCTAGAATAAATATATCGATTACAATGATTATATTTGGCTATAATTTTTGTTAGATTAGGTAACATAATTAAAATTACACTGAATATTACGTATACACTTAAGAGTTTACGCATTGACAAATATTAGATAAACTTTAACTTTTTTTCAAAAACAAATAAATAAGACTCCCATATAATAATCTTAATATGTTTCAAGCTTCAAAACATTCAAATTCATTTCTAATTTAATGAATAAGATTAGTATAATTGAAATTATGTTTTTGTATGAGCGCACGTATGATTTTTAAATTATCAGTTTATGTTCTCTGTTAGGTACTTTATTTATTTATTCATCTATAGAAACCAGCACAGACATTACGATAGTGTCGAATTAATACGCAGTTGTATACAGCGTGTAAAAATTGTTAGAAATTTAAAAAGCCATACATTTTACAATTTAAAATTGAATTAATTTCCCTGAATTCTGTCATCTCCACCATTAGTGTCAAAGCGCGAGCGCATTTTGTGGTTCTTCTCAGTTAACGCTTAATGGTTCACAAATTAACTTACTAAGACGGAATCTTAACCACTATTATATAGTTGAAAACGCAAAATTGAAATTTCATGAACTTGTAGACTTGCAAGTCTTTGAATATTCACAATGGACATATTTTCAGATTAAGAATGTTTTATTAAATCAAAATATAAAAAGTATTACGTTTTTCTCTCATACGTACTTACTCTATACTTCTCTCATACGTACGCAACACATCATCATCAAGGCTCATTCGACGGTTTTTTAAGTTCGTGCCATTTTTTTTTCTTTAATTTAGATTTAATTTTTTTACATAATATAGATATCCATTGGACACGACCTAAAGGTCTCCTAATTCTTTTAATACTTTGTTGCTTTATATATTTGGTTTAAATAAAATATTAAAATTGTTCGAAAATTCTAATCTTTGTTTTTTTTTTATAAATTTAAAATAAGTCACTAGCCTAAATATGTAAACGTGTTTTTAATAAAACACGTTTATTTATTTAAATAGGTAAGTGAAGTAAGGGAAACACATAAATATTATTACGTATTAAAAGTCTAAGGGTCTGTTTCACAATATATGGATAAAGTAACAAATATCTATGCAACACATAAATTATTCGAAAGATAAAAGTTCCAAATAAGATACTTCGCGTTTCATGACTAATAAAGCTATCTGACAGTCGTGAAACGCAAAAATACTGTTTATCCTACCAATAAGTAATAAATAGCTTATTTGGAACTTATCCGGACATTATGAAACGGAGCCTAAATCTGCATTTTACACAAAACTTCGGCAAACCTATCTTACGTATATTTTCGTCAAAAATAAGTTATCTTTCTTCGTTACGGGTTTTACGAAGTAGCCAACGAGTTGGCTCTACGGTATCAGAGATTCATAACATTAAAAACTCGATGACAAACGCGAGTTAAAAGCACACATTAGTGGGTAACCGCTACCAAACTGGGCGAAAGTTCCTAAAGTACGAACAATTTATGTCACATTCACCTGAAATGCTATTTCCATAACGTTGATTCAACAATTCAACGTGACACAAATTTCTATAGTTTAGAGTGAATCGTGATTTATTTAAATGTATGAACACGATTTTTATCGCGGGTATGCCTCATTGAGCAGTCGTAAAAATTGAACGATTGAGGTCGTTTAAAGCCAGCGGTAAGCAAATAGATATGGATGTAGGTTGGTTGGTTAAAACATGCCGTCACGATATTGATCCTTTGTCTAATGGAAAATATAGGAAGAAGGGTATTTTTGAAATTCCTTTTTGCGCTTAAATAAATTTTCTAGTATTTTTAATTTAACTAGTATATATTTTTTGTTCAAGCAGTGTTGGCCTCGTAGCAACAGCGTGCGACTCTCATACCTGAGGTCATAGGTTCGATCCCCAGCTGTGCACCAATAAACTTTCTTTCTATGTGCGCAATTAACATTTGGTCGAACGGTGAAGGAAAACATCGTGAGGAAACCGACATCTCTTAGACCCAAAAAGTCGACGACGTGTGTCAGGCACTGGAGGCTGATCACCTACTTGCCTATTAGATTTAAAAATTGATCATGAAACAGATTCAGAAATCTGAGGCCAAGACTTAAAGAGGATGTAGTGCCACTGATTTATTTTATTATATTTTTTGTATGATTTATATAGTTTATAATATATACCGTAGATTTATTAGTATGTATCATGTGGTAAACTTAATAAAGAAATAAACTTCAACGGTGATTTGATATATTCAATTTTCGGCCTCAATATTGAAAATCGAATTTTTAACCGGGCTGGACTGATCTAGGCTTAGTTTTGGTATTGTCAAGCTGAAGGCATCCGTCAGGTTTTAGTGGGTAGAGCTGAGCTTTTAAATTCTAAAAATTAGTAAAAAATATTTTAATATAAAATCGCTAAATAAATTTGAACTCTGCAGTGATTGAGCTGAAGGACCACCCGTAGAACAATTGTTTGCATCTGATGACCTTATCTATCCTCTAGTTGCGTTTGATCCTCGAATTTTGGCCACTCTGTATAGTACTTGATATATATATGGGATAATAGTATACTAATTATACGAAGAAAATTGTAAGATAGAATTAAATATGCAATATTAACATTTGTTATATTCTCACGAACAGGTAAGGTCAAGGGTGCGCCAAGACAGACCAAATTGCTCCCTAAATAAATTACTGACGACATCTACACGAATTTATCGTAAAGAGAAAATGTTGGTAAGAGATTTTCGGGAACAGATAATTTCTTTGTTAAAATATTTAAGTTCTATTTCGAGATCACAATAAATCTGGAAAGCGTAACTTAGACGCGGGCCGATTTATTGTATTATATTTTATTACTTGTTCACTGTTTATTACTGAGGAAAATCGACATTAATTATTTCGTAGAATATTTACGTAAGTTGTTTTGTCTATTTGAATTTCAAATAAATAAATTAAAATACCCTTTATTCGAGCATTACTTTACACGAGTTAGTATAGTGACTAAACTGCACTAAGTTCATGTCATGTATGTTTTACACTAGTACTTGACCACTGACGGAGTGAAGGACTCCAAATTCTTCCACTTGTCTCTATTCCTCCCGACAAAATTCCAATTCTGCCCCTCCATCCCTATTATTAGATCTTCCCAAGTTTCTAGTGGGCGTCATCTCTTTCTTCTTTCCACTGGGCAATATGACCGGCCCATTTCCACTTTAACTCTTTTATATATGTTACGCTTTTTATGTTTGTTCGGCTTCGTATTACACCGTTTTAAACTTTGTCTTCAAGTTGCAACCAAACGCTCCATAGTCCTTTGACACACTTCAAACTTCTTTATAAGCGCCTTGTTGAAAATCCATATGACAGCCATGTATGCACGTGTCCACGACAGTATAAAAGTAAGGTAATATACAAAGTATACTTAAGTTAAGGTCGAATATCAGAACTTATTATGCTCAAAATGTGGTCCATGCTAGGTTAACTTGTGTGTTTGTTTCATAAAGAAATATCTCTTTGAAACTTTTATGAGAGGTCCTCTCAATAAAGTTTCAAGTTAAGTGTATATATTGCCACTCGAGAAACTTGATACTTAATAAGAGCTAAGTTGAAGTTACGATGACATTTATTACAAATATATTAATTGGGCTTTAACAACTATTATAACAGGATTTGTTTCTACAAAATAACGGCTACAAAGAAGCTTTAAAAACATGAATTCACATTTTTCTTGCAAAAACATATACTTCAAACTTATTGTTTCATTAGAAGTAAAGACTCTTAGGCTATAGGCTGATGTGGTATTTAAATATTTATGCAGGCTCTTGGTAGAGGACGAAGCTTTTCACAAACAGTCTCAGTTTTACTTTACAGCGAAGAAATGCTGCCTTCATTATACGATTTCTAGCACTAGACCGTACCTTGACGTCCGTCGTTCCACAACTTTCTAAGGTATAATAATAAAAATAATTTTTAAGATAAAATACTACGTTTAAATAATTTAAATAACTCGTTTTGATTTGGTGCTTCCTATATATTTTTGCACTTTTATTGTATCGCTGGCGGGAATTGCCTGGACTGTTAGTTAGCTTTTAGATGCATAGTGTATTATTATTATTTTTTTATAGTTATACAAATATACAACGTCCATTACGATTTTATGGCACTTGGGATTATTATTGACAAAATACATGTTGCTCGGAAAAAGTACATGTACAATTCATTGACAATCTAGTTCTAATCCTAAAACCAAACCGCCTTCCAACCTCATACGCCTGCCTACAGAGTACTTAAAATAAATAAAGCATAAAAAGTAAATTATGTAACAAAATCGTCCAAATTCGTTCGATATTTAAAAATTTATAAATGCATCCATCACATGCATTCGTCATCACAATAGTTTCTTTTATTTTCTCTATACTTATATAAGTATATTCTTTAAAACTTCGTTTGAATTTCATTAAAATTCTAATGACTTGAATCTGCATATAAAACCAAGATATGTAATGTTTTACGAACATGGAAACTCTCTTAAAAGCTCAAAGCTTTTAATGTGATGAATTCGTTTTCCAAAAAGCTTTCTCAGTTTTATTGGAAAGTCAAAGTATTGGAATCGCATTGAAGTATTAAAGTAAAGACTATTTAATACTACCAAAAGCACTATGTTTAACTTAACTAATGCATATTTTGGTGGTATGTAATTCAATCCAGCCAAAGAATTAATTTACTTTAAATTTTACTATAACATAAAAAATGTCTATTGACATTTTTCACTTCCTGATTAAATTGCGTGAATTAAGCTATCACTATTTCCGGTCGTGTCAGTGATCATAAATAATTTATGGTAATGTAACAAAACAAAAAACAATTTCAATTAATTATACATAATAGGTTTTATAGCGAGTGTACGAGTGTTTCTTTTTAATTGATTTTATTAAAAAACATACATCTTACGTTGTGTTGTACTAAGCTAATTCGGTTATGTCAAAAAAAAAAGTAATATTGAATCCTAAGTTACACAATATCACTTAAATCAACTCACTGTGAATATATGAAAACTATCGACATCGTTATCGATAGTTATCATACTAAAATCAAACAAAAATCTCTAATGTGTAAAATAATTATGTCCTGGATAAAAATATTATGCTAATTAAAATAGTCATTGTAAAGATATTTCCGTAGGTGGGTATTTCTACGAATCATCTCATTTGCCGCGAATCAATGATTCGCCTAAACTATGATTAGTTGCATGAGTCAGTGGCTAAACCAGTAATCAGAACTATGACTAGCAAAGTTATTAAGGACTGCTCAGAGTTTCCGATTTTGTTAAAAACACATTCTCTTATTTAATACAGACTTGCTGCCCACGAGACATGATTATTAAATTAAATATCATTTTTTATGATAAACATATGTCGGACCAATGGCGCTGCTCGGCTGCCATTTTCATTATTCAATAACTTCAAAGTCAAATTAAATAAACCATTCGAATTCGTGTTATGCACTAATTTGACTTTGACATTAATAAATGATAATGACAATGACAGCTGACACTACCGCCATTGCTTCAACATTAATAATAAAGACCATTAAATGAGACTATCAAATAGTCTGTTAATGTGTAGATCTATTAATTTTGACAAATCATATAACCGTAGATAGAGTATAGAACTAGATAAGCTTCTAAAATAACAATAATAACTAAAGAGAGAAGACATTAACGTGAAATACTTAAGTGCGAGCGAAACAGAGTATCAGTTTTTCTGTCTCTATTTGCGTATCGGGTTTTATTTGTTTACCACCGAGCCCTTGAACGAAAAGAACCAAACATAACCTTTCATCGGTAAGTAGCTTATTTTGTCATGACTCAGTAACTTTGTTCAAGAATTATTCATTCGGATTTGTATTTTGGTCAATAATAAGCAATCTTCAATGAATTAATACTTCGACACAACAACACTTCCAAACAAACGACAATTCCAAACATATTTTTCAGTGCAAACCGACTAAATTGCGAATCATGTTACCAACGTCAGGTAGTTGCCACACTTTGTGTCCTTTGTAAATAGTTGGATTATAATATTCGCTATCTCACACGCTGTACGCTGATGCCTGGTCTATACCATAATCCGTCTATAACTGACGCATATAACTGATTTGAACTAATTTGACTTTTAAATAATTTTTTCTTTTTCTGCTGTACTAAAGAACATAAACTAGATTAACTGTCAAATTAATCAAACTTAACGTACGTATATTTTCTAATGTAGACACAAAGGTCAAGCAGGACCGGAAAAATTATTTCCTTTATCTTGAAGCAGTAGTATAGTAGTAGTAGGCTTACAAACACCTAGCAAATGAATACTTGATTTAAAACTCTCATATATTATTTGTTAACAAGTTACAGATCAAAATTTAATAAGTGACTGTGCTTAAACAAAATCCTAGAATAGAATTTTCTAAAAGTTCTCTTTAATTTTGCTTTTCTGAACGTTAAATACTGTTCTTATAAAACATTCGAGAAACGCAATTAGAGTTAACATTCTAGACATATTGCAATAAGTTTGAATTTTCTCACATTAAACGTTGAGACGTCAGCTGCACTTTTCTGCACGTCTGCCCTCGAGATATTACGTGTTGCACCTAATATATATTAGCTGTTACGTCTCACTTATTTCTTATTCTATGTCTGGAATATTTAAAAACTTGGCAAATATGTTCATACATTTGTAATGTGTAGGTTGTTACATATGAATAATAATAATTATAAAAAAGACACAATCAGCCAAACAAAAATAGGCATGAAAATGTCATATCAATTATCATTATGTGTAATGTAAGTTAAATGAATTAAATATTATGACACTATCTAGTCAATATATTATTGAAGCCCTGTGGTATGTACAAAAAATATATAGATAAAACAAATGGTGTATAATATTCGAGATAATATTTAAGCATACGACCAACCAGGATCCAGAAGATAAACAACACATATGGAAATTGTATTTCTTATTACAACAGACTCCCAAGCGAAAGTAGAGAATTATCAGTGAATAAATTTAAAGCTCTTGGTAAAAGTAAATTAATCAATAAAGCTTTTATAAATTTGACGAATATTTAAATGATACTTATTCTTGGGTTTGATTTGCTCCAGTTTAAACAATTTGTACGACTCAAAACTTAGCGTTTAAAAAGAGTGGCAGAAAAATTCTTGCCCGCTCTACGCCCTTGACTTGCGATCTGGTACTAATGTAACTTTAGAATTAATTTTACTTATTCGCTGACGTTCATAAGTATACATGTATAAGTATATTTTGACTTTGACTTTGAATGTCAGAAGTAAAGAAAAATTTAAAGGAAATGTAAGGTCTAAATACACAGTACTATAAAATAAAGCACTTTGCCCTTAAAAATTTAGTGAAGTGTATTAAAATCTTCTTATTGTGCCATCTGCTTGCGAAGGTTGGCGATCATAATGGCTCATTTTGGATGCCACAAAAACCTTTGTTTAAAGGTTTTCAACCAGGACGTGCGTCTGAAGTCTCCTTCTACCTACCACTTAGGCTTGTATGATTAGTTTTTTTTTTAATTGATAAAGTTTGCCAACGCTCGGCACACTGATACATTGGTAAAAACAAACACAAAATAAAATTTTCCATGTGACAAGCACTTAGAGGTAAACATGACATTCATTTAAAGCACATACAAATATCAATCAAACAATTCTTAAACAAAACAAACATTACAAAAAAGAAACAATTACAAAAAACTAAACAAAAATCTATTTTAAAGTGTGAGGCGAGCAACTATCGATATCCAGACCTAGCTTGTTTATCAGAATGCTTAACCCGGATATCGGAGAGCTTTCACCAAAACTTAAAATTAGTTGAAGGAGCTCGTATTTTTGGAGTAACGTAAAACGTGTCCGAAATATTGAAATCTTCTAGAAAATGTATTTTATTTATTTATATATCTACAGCTGACGTATGGCCAAATTTCAACTAAAAGTATAATAAAACTTGTAAACCTGCTACTGCCCCTTTGGCTTGTTGACGCTGGACAGTGTGAGTCGAATACAGAAATAAGGTTATGTTTCCTGCAGCGGTGATAATTGTCCGGAACGAATATCTCAATATCTCCCAGCAAGTATGTGATTTCCGTTACGGTATTCATTATCCGTTTCGCAACGCAATGCCAATGCTATGTGACATAATATACATGTCGAGGAAAATCTCGCAATTGTAACATTTAACTCATCAATAAATAATCAGCTATATATTTCTATTATCAGCCATTTGATTTTGACTTCAATATTGTCAATTTATGACATAATGGCAGCAGACACTAGCGGCATAGCTCAAACATACACAATAAAACATAATTAATAACATAGATATTATACAACTAATTTATATTGAATAAAACTAAGAGCGGAAGTTTGTAGTAAAAATGTCAAAGTGAGAAAGGAATCTAATTTAATCGTCCCCTATTTTACAAAGGAAACTAATTAAACTCAAACCTTTGTTATTTTGAAGTAAGCATGCTCATTCAATGTTTCGCGGTGGTATTTTGAAGATACTTGGCTCTGAAGTCTTTATACTAAAGTAACAATGTGGAAATTCGTTAAAGTTGTATAAAACAATTTAAATTATTATTCCTTAATCAAGATCAGTGAGAAATACTTGTTCTTTGTCTTTCTGTTTATTACTATTTGAGAACAGCACTTGAAACCTTATTGGTCGTAGCTAAAAGTTACGTAAATAGACAATCCAAATGTTTAATATAGAAACATCACAGGAGAACGAAGAGCTGGCAGCCACCTCGGACAAAGAATTAGTCTAGCTATTCAAAGGGGGAACGCTGCCAGTATCTTCGGAACCTTGCCTAAAGGGCCTCCTTTTAATAATATATTTTAATTATTAAACTTTAAGGTTAGTTATTAGGTATATTAGAGTTAACTACTAATATATTTTTTACTTATTATATAAGTCAGAATTGTTATTTAATTATTTAACTTATGTATACAAATAGAGAAACATATATATCTAATTTGATGTTTTTTTTTACATTTGTATAGACATGCTGAGATGAAAAACTTTTTAAAAGAAGATTAGATTGTATCTAAATATCGGCTTAGATTTTACAGTCTCGTCTTTCATATTCTAATTCAGACATCAGGAGATTTTCCTTAGCTTAGAAATTTGAGCAATTGTGAACGATTCCTTAGCAATCGCCAATATCACAATAATCGGCTACGTTAGTAATTAATTTCCCATATCCGCTGTAGACATTTGTTATAGATGGACATGTTATTATTAGTGCTTAGTTAAAGTTTTAATGTTTTATAACGGAAGTATTTATTGGTTATTAATATCAATAAAACTCAATGTTTTGAGTGCTCTTCAGCAGTGGTCCACATAAGGATCCTATTAATAACCTGAATTTATATATATTGAGTGACAAGGGATACGAAAGGGAAGTAGGAGGTTGGTTTGCCCATGTAGAACGGATAAATAAGAAGCACATAACAAGGCAACCATAATGTCGTTGTCGTACATTCCAGCTTCATTAAACAGGGCGAATTGGCCGATATGAATGGCCCTTGCTGAGCCAAGGTCCATTCGTCATCATTCATGGCCGCAGAGGACCGTGAGTTTTAACGGTTGATCGCGTTGCTGGATGCGGACAAGGCTAAGCTGTTACCGTGTCCTGCCTCGGGCGATTGTTGGTGGCGCCGTGCGGATTTAGTGGGTATGCACAGTGGCGAGTCCCATGTAACCCTTCACCACCAGGAAACAGTGCCGCGGGAGAGAATGCATACCTGAAAAAAAACAAAAATCATACCTGGTCCAAGAAAAGTACCCACCACTAATCACCGACGAGCATGCATGATTAATGTATTAAAAATCCTGTCTTCTTCGGGAAAAGGCATAACAATATAATTAACATATTTTTATTTAATCGACAAGTATATGTGTAAACCGGAAACCGTATTTATAAAATATGATTTACTGGTGAATACATGAGCATTGTATTATATTCTCCATTAGTCTGTCAAATAATGTAATCCCTGCCCGGTGTATTTATTACGATAATCTGTGCCAAATCCTCCAATTGTCAATATCATGCCTGACAATTGACAACCAATACAAGCTTCAGTTAGAAATTAGAATTATTATAATAGAAACACGCTCCCAACTGATAGGGTGGACTAGGGGCTTTAGCAATTAAATCAAACGTTAGGAATACTTGTATCATTGTGTTTACTTGTATAAGAGAAAATAAATAGTGACACTATAATTGACAACGTACGTCAAAAGTAAAGAAAGCAATCCAAATTCAAACGTAGTTCATCATAGACAATTATATGTGGACAGCACTATCACCAACACGCTCCTGACATCATTTTTAATAATCAGTTAAATTGGATAGTACATAGTACACAAGTTTTATGAAAATAGGGACAAACGAGCTTTGGTACATCTACAAAAGATAGTAACCGCAACCCATGGACATATATTAATGGCCATTACCCGTTTTAAGAGAAAAATATGCTCATTTTTATATCTATCGCCGGGAAAACCTCTTGGATAAACAAAGAGGAAGGAATTGGGAGGAAAGGAATAAACATAAAAACTTCTAATGATTTTAAAAGTTCTTTCACTTTTTGCAATAGTAAATTTATATTAATAAAATCTTTTAAAAGGCAGGTTCTTGCGCACATTAAAGTTATTTCTGTTATATTTATAAAAATATCTATAACTTCTAAACTATAATACTTTTATAGTAAAAATAAAAATATTTTTTCATGAAGGTATAACTTATCATGTCACAAAAAATACATTTAAATTTTAATCCCGTGATTTAACAGGTAAATCACGGGCGTAGAATGGACGAGAATAGCTCCATCGCTGTTTCTAATCGCCAAATATCTGTTTTTTTTTTAAATATATTTTGTAACTTGCAAGAAACCTGCATGATAAGTCCCTAACAATACTGTTAGCTAGTAATTTTGTGCAATTAGTACTTCAAAATGCAAATTAGGTTTAGCGTAGTATCGCAACCAGTGTCTCTGTAACTCCGAAAAGCAATAGCGATCCAGTCTTCAATGTTGTTCATTAAAATGCATATAAAGTTCTCAGATTCTAATACTGAAATACATAAGTTGGTCCTCTTGGCTATCTTGTTATGTGAAAATAGTATACGCGCAATTCATCGGCTGCTACCGGCACATATATTGCAGAAACAAATGAGGCTTCAAAGCCGCCCGACCGTAAACCACGTGTTGAATGGCAATACGCCTCCATATTGGACACCGAACTACGCCTCATGTCCGCATATGGTTTGCTCTATTGTAATTGGATTTCAATTAGCCGCAAAGTACTTATATAGCCACAGTATGCTAAAAGCATGACGTCATCCGAACATTAGTAAACAGTGGCGCTCCAAATGATCTTGGCCTGCCATGTCTGTTCCAGTCGTGATGTTCTAATAGTCTAGTCTAATAAGTATGCCGTATTCCATTGTTGCACAGTCGAGTTCAAACTGACGACGTCTCAGATGAGAACCACCCGGACAAGTTAAACACTGGTTACATTATGTAACCTATGTTATTATGTAACCTTCGCTGATGAAGGGCTTGTAGAAATGTCAATATCAAATGTATTACTGATCGGCTTGATTCTCTCTCTCTACGCAGAGACATTGTGACCCTTTCCCCTTTCGTTTTCAACAAAGTGTACTATGGTGTTATGAAGATTTGTTTGGGTTGATCCCCACTGCCTCGGAACAGCACCGCAAGAGTCGTATCAATTCAAATATTCATCACCTATATGGCTGGAAGTCCGTTTCCGTTTCACAAGGCACTCATTTGCGAACTAGCGAACTGTGGAATTGACTCCTGGTGGGATTTTTGGTTTTTTGAATTTTTGGATTAGTTGGAATTTGTATCTCTCAGAGAAGAGACTCTGTGAGATATTCAAAGTAAGAGTGTACTCCTCCCTCAAAGGCCGGCAACGCACATACTAAATGGGCGCCCATGGGCTGCAATGACTGCCCTTTTTAGGCGTCACCGACCTTCTGAATTAATTATAGCTGTAGCGACGTTGTAAAGTAAAACGTAACAGAATCCATTATTAAAGATTTTCTGTTATAAGTGAACTGCCGTTATTACTGTTAGCAGCGAAATCTATTAAAAACTTTTCCAGACGATATCGCAACGAAAGTTGTATTGTCGTATAAGGTTTGAAAATTCTTCACGTCCACGCTTTCACTACATCGCATTTTTATACCATATAAGATTACGTTGCAATAACATTAATTGATTAGTAACAAACATTATAAATGTTATATTTATCTGAATTTAGTCAGTAAAAGCAATCGTTGAATTTTCACTATTTGGGCTTTAATTTGGCGCCTGGTAGATTATACCGGTGACCCCAGTACTTGTGCTTTTCTTGCTCAACAAGTACATATCGCTATACAGCGTGATAATGACAGCGTAAAACGAACCAAATGTGTTTTTTATAATTTTTGATAATCTATAGTTTAATAATCTAAGTGCACCACACAACTAATGTCATTTTCCAATTGATATAAGGCGGTAATATTGAATCGTAATTTTGTAGCTACTAGTTATTAATAATATATATTATTAATATTTAAATAAGATTATTATAAAGATAACTTACATTTAAATCTAGGGATGTCGCTTGTCAAATACCTGGAGAAAAAACGTATGCGAATTTATGCATCATCTCGGGTATAACCAAACATTAGTAACACGAGTCAACTAGTGATATCTACATGAGGTAATACGGCTGTACCATCCTTTTCTAGGAGAATTTTAGGCCGTTTTGACCCACTTCGTTGTGGATAAAATTAGAAGTCCGATTTATTGACCAAGCATACCATTAATTAAAAGATTTTAAAGATTAATACAGTCACTATAACATATTTTTAGAGCAGTGTTGGCCTAGTGGCTTAGACCCAAAAAGTCGACGTCGTGTGTCAGGCACTGGAAGCTGATCACCTACTTGGCTATTAGATTTAAAAATGATCATGAAACAGATTCAGAAATCTGAGGCCAAGACCTGAAGCGGTTGTAGCGCCACTGATTTTTTTTACAACATATTTTTAGGTTAGCTAAATAATAAATTAAGACAGAAGATCGCTTAGTAGGGACTGAATGATAGCCGACTCGGTATTACATGGATCTCACAACTTTTTACTGAGTTTCGAGACTATTTTTTACAAGTAATATTTTTTAGAGTTTACCCGATCTACCCGGTTATGCATCCGACATTGCACCAATTACACGTGAATTGTACACACTTAATAATGTTGCGTAATAATAGTAATAATAATAAAGACTATATTATATTCAGTTTAACACTCAACGAAGTGAGAAGAATTGCAATGTTCATATTAGTTATACAAATGTTTAAAATGTGCTTAAGTGAATTTTTGTATTTCTTTATGGCTCAAACGGCGTTAGTTTCACCTGATGTTAAGTGAAACTGCCGCCCATGGACACTCTCAATGCCTCGCAAGTGAAGTGAGTAGAGGACTCGCAAGCGTGTTGCCGGCCTTTTAAGAATTGGTACCATATTATTAACGTTGTATTTACAAGTACTAGTTTTTATTGTTATATTTTATTTGCACACTTTAAATAGAGACGTACAGAATTAACAAAGGAGCACAAAGTCCATAAATTATTTTGCACAAAGCTTACCTTTGCGTGGGTACGAACTGTTGTCAGTAGTATTTCCAACAAATGTTCAGGATTTCCACTTTGATAGGGCATTTGGTATTTTAGCGCTCGCCATTCTGCTATTCCAGTAAATATTGTGTTTTTTATGAATTGAATTTAATCGAAATAATTTTTAAATGGTTTTTAAGTAAAAATTTGTAAATTAGTAGTGCAACAACCTTTTTTGGTGTGGGCCTCAAATATCTGTACCTGTATCATTTGTCAATCTAATAGGCAAGTAAGTGATCAGCTTTCTGTGTCTGACACACGCCTTCGACTTTTTGAGTCTAAAGCAAGCCTGTTTCCATACGATGTGTCCACCGTTCGAGCGAATGTTAAATGCGCATATAGAAGCCACGATGCACAGCCTGGTATCAAACCTACGACCTCAGGGGCTGAGAGGTAACATTACTTTCCCTTTTATTAAATACGTGTTAATAAAATATACTTACTGCTTGAGTCTTTGAATAAATTGTTCACATCGCCCTTGAATTTTATACTTATTTATATATAGTTATATATATTAATCATTAAACTTTTTTTTACAGATTAGGGCACTAAGTTCAGGAAACCAGACCTAACAAATATCGTAAGTATTGAAGATAATTGCTTAGATATTTAGCTTTTTACTGTAATATAATACACTTGACATAATTAAATAATAAAGAGGGCTGTTTTATCGCTCTTTCAGACAACAACTGTAAGAAAAAATTTAGAAGGTAAGCGTAAGAAGTACAAAAATGCATAAGACATAATATAGTTATTTAATACATAATTAATACCAGAATACAAAGCAATTTGTTTTAATTATATAATAATTTTTTCTGCATGACGGAACTGAATGCGTACGGGATGCGATTATTTGTGTATAATTTTGTGTTCAAAAATCATGGCCAAATTTACGTGCAGTATCAACGTGTAATATCGACGATATTAAAACATTGTATAGGACAATAATAAAATAAGGACCCAAGAAAATGACAAAAGCGAATGAATCACGATAATATTACTACCGGATCTAAAAAACTTTCTTAAACAAAATAAATAGTTGCACGCTAATGAGTTTTCACGAGAAAATAAGTCATTCATATAACATACATGATTAGTTATAAGATAAAAGTGAAATAAAGGTTGTTGGAAATATATGGGCTTTATTATTATTATTATAACATAAATTAATACGCAATTTCAATTATTATTTAGGCATATTAATATTTGAAGAAGGCTTAAACTGGATGTAATAATTTCCTCTTTTTTAAGTTCTCTAGTATGCTTCCACGTGAAACTTGTAATACTGAGTTTGGATATCGTTTCATCAAGGCATGCTCCGTATTGATTACTGACGGGATTAAGAAAATACGCTTCATAGATATTACTAGTCGGTAATAGTATTATAATCATTATGGCTAATTTCTTACATAAATTAATATTTGATGATATAGACATTTGACAGATCTTCCATAAACATACCATACTAATTACGACTGGTGGAATTATGTAACCCGATGAAACTTAACAATACAGTGCATTATAAAAATAAAATTATTTTTAAGAAGTTCACTATGTTGGTGCTATTTTCTCCAAGTACCCGATTGTATGATAAGACCATGAAACAGCTACTTAAGCTTAAGTACAAACATTAAAACTACGCTTCTAGCTAAAGTTTTTAAGAATGCTTTTGCTTGAAATTTCTTTCTAGTGCTAAGAATGTCGATAGTAGATACATCTACCTATAATATAGTAGATATCTAAGTGGTTTTGTCTATGATATGCGTTTTGGAAGCAGTTAAATAGAGTCGCACTACAATCTTTTAGGTCTTGATCAGATTACTTTATCTATTTCGTGATATTCTTTTTTCAAATAGGTATGTAGGTAATCAGCCAGTGCCAGACACGCCCCCGACTTTTTGGGTCTTAGGCATGCCAATTTCTTTAGGATGTTTCCTGAAGGTAAGCGAGTGTTAAAATGATAGTAGCATGGTGAACGCACCAAGTCAACACTTCTTATGATAAGAGTAAAAAATACTTCTTATATTTAAAATTATATGCATTAGCATTCTCAAAAACTCTTGGACACCTTGACGTAATTGCCTATCATAGAAACACATATCTAAGGCCCTGCGTTCGATGCCTGACCAAACAATCATTGTTCTAAGTTTGCAAATGTAGGTTTGACAGACTTGGAAATAACAATTGATGAAAAAAATGCACCACTGCTAGAATTTATAAATCTCCCTAACGATGGCTATAGACGGACCGAATGTTGCAGCAGAGATCGACTGCTCTAGAGATTTGCAGTTCCCATATTAAATTAATATCCACAATACACGGACCTCTCGAGGTGTTCCTGAGCGGTTGGCGCAGTCGCTCTGCGGTCGACTGCTTAGAGCTGCCGGACCCACCAGACAAGCGGTTGCTGCCGACTGTGCGCCACTTGCTCCCTGCTCCCTGCTGAGTACCCATCTCTTAGTCATGGCGGGCAACCTTGACTAACTAATTCATCAAATGAATCCACGGACATTCTAACTACTTGAATAACTTTTAAGTGTCTTGTCTCAGCTGGGGATACAAAGTATAAAATATTTCATGCTGTTCTTTCACTTTTGTAATTAAGACCCGAGTTAAAACCTCAGCTAAAAATTATTATTAAATGATATGCAAAAAACGGAGAGAATCTGTAAACAAAATTTTCATGAAAAATCCCCAATGAACTGGCATCCGGCGGTAGGCAAGCAACACACAATAATCCTTTATCCACAAAGCCTGAATTTTTTACTCGACCATTCTTCAACAAAGTAAAACACTTACATTATTAAAAAAAACATAAGTAGAGATATCGTTACATAGTACGATTTACCCCAGCTGCGATATCTAAATAAGAGTGTAACTCTAAAAGTTCTAATATTGGATTTTTTACGTTATATCAATAGTGTGATTTTTGTACGGTAAAGATCTGCATGCACAACATTAAGTTATTGAAATTTTATGTAATTTCACTTAAAAATAACAATTTTTGTTAAAAAAAAAGCAATGGCACTAAAACCTCCTTAGGTCTGGGCCTCAGATTTCAAGCAATCTGCTTCATGATCATTTTTAATTCTCATAGGCAGTTAAATGATCAGCCTCCAGTGCCTGACACACGCCGTCGTCTTTTTGGTTCTATCACATGTCGGTTTGTTCACGATGTTTTCCTTCACCGTTCGAGCTAATGTTAAATGAGCACATAGAAAGATAATCCATTGACGACCTCAGAGATGAGAGTCGCACGCTGAAGCCACTGAGCAAACACTGCTCTGACATAAAATACACAAAATCAATCCATCTTTCTGGACCTTTTCAAAATTTGGAAACTCTGGTCTATGTCTTAATGCGATTTTATAACTCCTAAATGTCAAATCCAATACATTACGATCCGGGAAGTCTCGACGGGGAAGTGTCGACTCTGAAACTTACCTTAAAATCACCGCCACTATACGTACTTTTAAATTGTTCAGTTATCAATTGGGTGAAATAAAAAAAGGGTTTTTACTGTTTCATCCAACAATTTGTACAGTGACCATTAAATATATTTGGGAAATTTTACCGCAAGAAAGTAATTTAGCCTTAACAGCATGCTGGCAGTGAAAGTATGGTAATGCCCTTACAGGGGTCATTGCAATAGACTGCATGTGGCCCTAATAATTATAAAACGTAAGTGTAACTAGCTGCCCCAGCGAACTTGGTTTCTCCTTAATGTCTAGCCTACCTTTTAAGTACATACCAAAATGGAACATTTTGTTTTGCTACTCCAGAGAATGTTCGATTTCCAGAATGAAAACTTTGTAGGTTTTCTGTGATTTTTCACTATATAAACCTCAGTTTTAAATTAACAAATAAAAATAGGGATTAGTCGTAGAAGGATAAAATTACGGGTTGTATGTATTTCTATGCTATATCATAAAAAAATAAAAACCAAATTTATTGTTTAAAAAATAAATAAATGTATTAGGATATCACTTAGGAGTTCGAAAGATAGATAGTAGCAGACCTATTGAATACAATATTATATTATATATATATAATATAATAAACTTCATAAGAATCCGTCGAGTCGTTTCGGTCCTCCGTATGGGAACTAACATTGTGACACGACAAATTTATATAATTTAACCCTATCCCAATAATATTATATTCACTAAAATATTATCCACATAATATTAACCATAAGAACTTATGATTTTCTGGTTGAATAAATAAATTATTATTAAGTACAAAAAATCGTCAGCATTACGTATAATCGTAAAACACCTCTGCTACAGTTACACTTATTTATACCGTTTGCAAAATCGTGAGTTTCCTTTTGAAAGCTAAATGATCTAAAAGTTCGTATTACATTTCTTGCTTAAATTGAGAAACTTGAACAGCAATGTTTCAAACCAAATTGTCTCAGTACAACTGTCTTCGTTTCGGTTTAGCAAAATAATAACTTTAATTAAAATGTTACAATATTATTTTCTTACCTTATATATGTATTTCCTTAAATACTGCCATACTCTGTCCGACCGCCTTGGTCGATTGGCGTTGTTTAGAGATGTCTGTCTCTCTGCCACTAAATTTACCACGAAGAGTATTCAGAGGAGTTGTTCTGATTTAAACTGCTAAAACTCAACTGTTTCATCATCGGACGTAGAGCCAAAATACGAAATTCTACCCGTATCACTTCAACCGCTGTCTTCTTATAATTGAGCCATTTTTAACGCCGCTTAAGTTTAAGTTTGTACTATGAAGAACCAGTCAAGAAAGAGCGCACCAATTCTCAAAAGGCCGGCTACATAGTCACCGATCGTCTGGCATTGAGATTTTACATGGGTGTCGGATCACTTATAATCAGATGAGTCTCCTGGATTATGTTAACTATTTTTAGTAATTTAATACAAATATGATACAATAATATAATCGTGGAAGGTACCAACATCTGTACTCTGTCACTTTATTTATTTTATTTATTTAAGTATTCCTACAGCTAATCATTAAACAATATCCAAACAATTACATTACACAAGCCAAAACGGAATACACATATAAACAGAAACATAAAGCACAGTTTTACAAAGCACAGTTGTAAGATTGATTGATTGGTAGATCAAAACATATATTCAACATGAAAGAACAAACAAAGCCATTATTGGTAAAAGTTACCTGAGTTTTTTAAATATTTATCTAAGAATTTTTGGTCACATTAAATATATCGATTTGCTGGTAATTTATGTTGTAATCTGTAGGTATGCGATACATAATCGAGTTTCGTAAATAGTTGGTCTTAGAACGAGGAATTTCGAATAATTGGATTTGCCTTGTATTGGGTGATGAAGGGGTCTTAAAAAGTAAAAGCGATAACAAGTCAGGGCAGTCAATAAAACCATTGCAAATAGCATGTAAAAATATAAGGTCACATTGTTTACGTCTACATTCAAGGGATTCAATACCAAAGTACTTGCAGGAATCCAAGTAGCTACTAAAGATTTGGAAATCCTTAAAACTTAAAAACTTAAGGAACTTTTTTTGAATGTTCTCTATTGCTTCAATGTATTTCTTGTAATTTATTTCATCCTCATGTTACGAGATCTATATCTCTTATGATGCCTCCCTAATGACTAATTGTCAGCAGTCATTCTCCGTTAACTCTCCTTGTTTATAAACTAATCGGAACCTTGGAAAGGCGTGGACGAATAAACCAATGTTGAATATCCTTATTGGAAGACTATTTAGTAGTCGAAAGTTCAGAAATATTTTTGTTGTATCTGTTCGTGATATTAAATGGTTGGAGCGAAGAACAAATTCTTTAGTTAACAGTGTAATGAGACTGATTTAATTTTACGAAATCCGGTCTTTAGCTGTAGTTAAATAATGTAGACCCTTTGCAAAGACTTTTAAAAGCAAACGGAATCAGAAAGAATTCTTTAGGAAGTTCATTCGCGAGAGCTTTTGCAAATAGTTAAGCTACTTAGATGTTCTTAACGAAACTGCTGATTTACCTTTTGCTTGCTTAGTTTGAGAGGACTATAGTAAATGTATTTAGTTTGAAATTAAAGATTTGGATATTTTATTTATTATTTTAGAAGTGTGGTTTTAGAAGCTGTGTTAATTAATTGCTATGATTACTCTTTCTTCAGTACAAACAGTCCCATCGTGAGTTGTGTGCTACCATACGCGGGCTACTACAGCGCTGAGCCTTCTTCAAGATCTATATCATACTTTTATAAGAATCTGATTGTCCTCATTGTAAAATGTGTTTTGAGCGCAAAATAAAAAACTTCCATTCATGAAAGTTTACTTATATCACGCTTTTACTATATATCACGCTTGTATATACCATGTATCATGGAAATTCAGAGTTCAATTCCCATGTACTTGTAGTGTAATTTTAGTACTCGAGTCACGTCTGACACGAAGAAACAGATTTGCAATAGGCATATAGAGAAACGCGGCATTATTAAATTGCTTAGGTTAATTAATATAAATGAATTGTTAATAGTTATGTGTATATAAAGGTTATTCGTATGTATTTAAATTGTGTAATAAATTAAGTCGACGTGCTGCTGAGAAAAACTATACCTAAATCATGTTTTCACCAAATTATTTTGTTTCACAAACAATATTTTTTACGTACGTTAACAATACAATTTTGATACGTATTTTTTATAATGTAATTAAGAACCTTATTACATGCTAATTATATACTTACGAGACGCATAAAGATACTTTATCAGAAGATAAATGCATGCCCTTTCGATTATTGAAATTAAACAGATAAACAGGTGATAGATATTACTCCAATATTTTCTGTAAGTATTAATTATTTTCATTACAAACGTTGAAAAGATTCCTCAGAGCAATCCGTTATGGATGGCATGCATTCACAAAGGCGAGTAATTACTAGACAGCGCAGCTTCATTTACTGTACCAGGGCTCTGATCGACATTGTATTAATATTCTACATTCCTCTATATTCATCATTATTCCCAAAGCGTCCAAAAGATAATTAGAATTATAACAGACGAGAAATAGTTGTCCCATATTCTTTTCTTTTAGTCATTGAATATTATTAGCTACTCATGTATTTACACTTCGTTGCTAAAAATATAGTACATTTAAATGAGTGATTTGCAAAGACGGATGCTGCCGGACTTGTAGCTTTCGTGTGATCTTTTCTCCGGCAACCAATGTGAGGAAAAAAAATGTGAGCGCAAGAAGTGCCTACATATTATTTTTAATTACTTAGACATAAAGAATTGAAAAAAATAAACAAATTAAAAAATATGTAGACAATGAAAAAGATTATTAAAAATAGGTGTTAAAGTTAAATAAATAGAATAAAAAATGTGTTTATTCATTTAGAGTACATATGCATTACGACGTGTAAGATTTGGGAACTCTTTTAAGTAAAAAACACCTGTGTCAGGGTTCCCAGCTCCTTCTATATGACAAACTAAATTATACAATCCTTAAAATATATTGATATATATTTTATGTTAGCACTAAAGCTAGTGATATAATGTGGATGCAAAATATGTGATAGCGGTAATATATATAGGTAATAAAAAATGGGATAAAGGATATAAAAATGACAAAACATGAACCATTTTTTTTTATTTGGTAATGAACGACTGAAAATAAAGCCTACACAATCTGTATGACTTGGAACCTCTTGAAATGAAGTACTTATTCATCGTTTTTCTCTAATTGTGCCCGCTATTTAGAATTATACATCTAAAGCCGCTATGTAAAGTAATGGATTTAAAGCGGAACAAGTGAAACTCGCTTTTAGAATCTGATTGGTTAACTTTGAACGAAATAACTAATGAATACAGCTATTTGTATCGTTTTGATTACATTAAAACAAACATTAATTATTTATAAGTTCTTAAAATTTAATACCAGACCATACATGTACTCTCTAACCAATAGGTACTGACACGCAATGTGCTGCCCGACATCCTTGCGGGGCACAGGACGGCCCTGGAAAAATTCTGCGAGCGGATTCTGGGGCGGACGGGAATATTCAACGGCGCCCGGAATATTGTTAAACCCTGTGATTAATTCAAAATGACCAAAATGTTAAATTTTTAAAATAAATGAAAGTATGTAAAGTGTATACAATAATAAATATACAATTTAAATAAAGAAAACTATTACACTAAACTGGGAAATGTAAAATGTTAAGTGAATATGAATGTATAAAACTGCTGTAAGAAACATAATATGTTTACAAAAAAAAAATTATTGAACAAATAAATACAGCAAAACAAGGTCCCTGATAAGCAAAAGTCAGGGGTGGGTTCGCAGCTCCATTAAAAAAAAACCAATAGGTACTAGTCTTTATTCGGATATCCCACCTCTCTTAGATGCATGAAAAGACGACGGCTCAATATCCGAGAAATAGTCTAGACATTTTCAATGTTATTATACGTTACAAAAGCAATAGGTTTCTAAGGATGTACATAAGAGAGAACTTTTAAATCCTTTAATATCTTTGTTTGATATTTGTTTTTAACTCTTTGCACATAACTGAATTGCATTAAACCATTTAAAATCTTAGAACTAATAATAGTCCAGGGTTGTGGCCCTAAATGGGCCTCAGATTGTGTCAGAACATATTCAATTTTTAGACAAAACACACGGATCCGAGTAAGTGGTACCGCTACTATGACACCGCACCACTCGGATCCGAGAAAAGTGCACTTAAAGTACTAATCAAGAAAGATATTCTATTTCAATGAAACACAAACAGTTTTTTCACAAAATAAAATCCCCTTTCTTATCCCCTAGCTTATCACCGTTGAGAATCTTCCCGAAGATATTATAGTGCACAAACAATGGGCGGACACAGGTGCAGTCTCTATTACATAAGTCTGAAAGCCAATCGGACGTAAGGTATAGGAATCAAAACAATACAACAACAAACATACACCCACTGAATACCTTGTCTTATGTGAGAAACGCTTTAACACATAATAAGCATAGCTAAGTATAATTTACATAATATTACATCCTTTCTAAATTCCCGTGAATGTATGAGTTAATCTTAGTAACAAATTATTTCTAGTAACAATCAAATACACATATTTTATGGAAATTAATAATTAAAAACATAACGTCAAAATAGTTTATTTATTAAATCGCAACGTGTGCTTTCGCGCTCTTTATTTCTGAATGTCGTATTAGTGGCGGCAAGCATCTGCGCCTGAGTGTTGGTATTTTGGACCTGGCGTATAGACCTTTAGTTGATCTGTCTAAGAGCGATATAGAATAAGTTTTTATCAATTTTCTAAAACTTGTGATACATGTTCAAAAAACTCAGGATCAAAGGTAACAAAGTGTCGAAAAACTAGTATATCGAACATATATATTTTTTTAATACATAGAATTCCGTGGGTTCTACTTAGGTAAGATAAGCTTATCAGGCACGTCATCAGGTGGCCGAGAATATAGGCAGTAGAAGAGTGTCTTCTTTACTAAAAAGGGAGGTTCTGGCTTTTCGTCTCCAAGCTGTGCGTCTCCGTGTGCTGTCTCCTGAAATATCGAACACATCGTTGTACAGTACATCGCAATTAATAAGAAAAAACATAACATCAAAATCATTGAATTCATATAAATCGCATCGCGTTTATAGTCTATGTATTTAAATCTTCACTAATGTGTTGCTATTACAACTTTGGCGCCATTCATTTGTTTCAGTGACCTCTTATTTGTAACATTAGCTTATTATAGCTTGAACTAGATTGATGATATGCATTAATAACCCGTTTAAATAACCCTTAATGGAAAACAATTAACCTTTAACAAATCCCGTCGTCCTGAAGCATTTAGAACTAGAAGTGTTTGTGTAAATTCACCCGAGCGAAGATAGAGTGTGTAAACACGATGCACTTTATTGCATGTTCCCAATACTTGGTCTCGCCTTTGCGGGTGCAATTCCGACTCAAGTACATGGTCACTTGAATGAATAACTTCAGGGCAAAGTTTACAACGTAAATTCTATGTGAATAACTTTGATTAGCCGTAGCGAAATTCAATCGCATCGAATCGCAGTGTTAACCCGTAACTCAACTATTTAACTGTTAAGTATTGCTTTCGACTTTTGACCGTGCAATATTGGACGTTATCAACACCTGCTATGAAACTCTTATGAGTCAATGAAAGTATATGTCAGAATAAAAGATGAATGAAGCTGACGTAGAATTGTATTGAATTGTGTTGATTTGCCTATCAACATAAATAATAATCGAAAACGAGTTCGCTGTACAATGTAGTTGCAGTGTCTAACTAGATGTATATTTTTTTCTACATATTTAACTCACATTATTACATTTTGCAAGACACTATTTTTAGGTTTCTTTTTTCTTCGAACTGTATTTCCGACACAATTATTAAACTTCAGTCGATGAGAAGTTTGATTTCCAAAGAAAATCTAATATTAGTAACATACTAACGATTTGGATGTGACACCGATGCGTGCATTTTTATAGTAAGTAGGTTTATTTTTAATATTATGTGATTTTTCTATGTGTTCAAATCAGCACATTTATATAAAATGTAGATAAGAAAAACGTCGAAGTGTTTTCTAAGGTCTCTCTACGCCCACTATTGGAATTTGATACAAATATTTATGAAAATTATTTGGAAATTGAATTTCTGGCAGTTTTTTATTCTTTCTTACTTTTTTTATTATATGTTTTGAAAATTTACTTGCTGAGCTTAGTAAACAAATCCTAAAGCCTATGGTTTAAGTATCTATAAATGGCCGATAAAAGGTAAGTAGAAGCTGCCGATATTATTTAAAATCTAATTAAATAACAATAGAGTAGTAATACCGATAAATGTATTGACATAGTAATTACTATTACTATTTATAAACAAAATTTTGCCATAATACAACGTCAAAATTTTCAGCGCGAAATTTCTTTCAGATACCAAAAACAATCAAATCAAATCAAAATTTATTTATTCAGTTTAGATGCGACTTAACGCATGCTTATGAATGTCAAAAACGTTTACAAAATTCGCGAAAGAGCAAAACTACGCCATCCGTTCGCAAGACTACCAGGAGGTCTTGTTCTGAGAAGAACGGGCAAGAAACTCAGCAATGCACGTCGGTATTAATTTTTTATTTTCACCTAATAAAGTCATAATAAATCCGTTAAAGAACTTAATTTTTGACAGTCGCTTCAATAGAAGACCTGAGAATACAATAATATAACTTTTATTTTCTGTAACAGTACAAATGCATACTTTAATTACTGTAATGTTAAAACAAACAGCTACTCATGTGTTTGAAATTACAAGGCATATGGCTTATATCAAGCCGGGAGTTCGACTGTAATAATTGTTTCCGGATTCACGATGAACATTTTAATGCAAATACTTTGTTTATTCTCTCATTATATGTATCTGTTAATAAGTATACTCAAGGGAGCATTCAAGTATTAAATAACAAAATTGGATAAAACATTGAATTATGCGTTATTATAATTAGTACCTGGATCCTTGCTCGGTCATCCAGGTTTTTTTATAAATTGTGTTTTTTGGAAATTATATTTAAATACGAATTAAATACTAATGAAATGATGAAATATGAATAATTTTTCGATCTTACCAATAGATTAATAAAAAATAAAACACTTATAAAATGACATTTTCTAGAAATTATTCCTTGAGACCGATTTGTCGCCCCCGAAACACCCCGTATACTAAATTTCATGAAATCGTTGGAGCCGATTCCGAGATTCCAATTATATATATATTTACAAGAATTGCTCGTTTAAAGATTATTTAAGACTTTCCGATACTTTACACCTATCCGATACATTGAGTTACTGGATGGTCACGTTTGACATTCGTCTTTGTCTTGGGTACAGAAAAACGTTATGGCGCGTTTCATGGGGGGGAGGGGTTCAAGAATCTGTGACGTAATACTTGAACTCTCCCCAAGAACAAAGATCAGTGTTGGCCTAGTGTCTTCAGAATGCGATTTTCATCCCTGAGGTCGTAGGGTCGATTCCAATGGACTTTTCTATGTGCGCATTAAACATCATAAAGAAAAACATCGTAAAAAATTCGACGGCGTGGCACAGGAGGCTGATCATCTACATGCCGATGAGATTTACAAATGTTCATGAAACGATATAGAAATATCCTAGATATACGCCTAGATATAATCTACCAAGCAACCTAACAAGGTTTTAGCGCCACTAATTTTTTTTTATGACTTAATTAAAGGTAGGGTTAAACATATTATGCCTTACTAATTTGACTTAAGGTTCTTCAAGAAAAGAGCATAACAATTCTTAAACAGGCCGGCAACGCACTTGCGCGCCCTCTGGCATTAAAAGTGTCATAACATGATGTAAGCCTCCATGTAGTCCTTTTTTTATTTAACTTCTTAGTAGTACAAAAAAAACAAATGACCATTGATTATCCATCCAACTTTGAAGCACAACAACTATGCGTAGACAGTCCTTCAAGAAAATAGCGTATCTACCAATTTTTAAAAGGCTGGCAATGCACTCGTGAGTCATCTGGCATTGATAGTGTCCATGAGCGGTGGTATCACTTAGCATCAGGTAAGTAAGTCTCTTGCCGGTTCGCCTCCTGTTTTATAAAAAAAAACATAGGCTTTACGAGTTGTATATTATATTTTGATTATTAAAATGGTTTTCAAGAACTGCATGCACCGCCGTTCATATACACTCAACGCTAGAGGGATCGCAAGTGTGTTGCGGCCTTTTAAAATCAAAATAAGTAGTAGTGACCAAAATAGTAACACCCGTATCCCTTGAAAAAATGTGTAAGATCATGTCACATAAGACAATTCCAGTCGTCCAAGCAAAAAGCGGAAATGTTACTTATAAACCGGTCACTAGCAGATGTCAGAACCATAACGACACTTGAACTCTCGGAATATAGATGGCGTTGAGGGCTGAGCCGTGCCCATTCATAATACGGAAGACATTACTCATATTTACGTCTTGCCGATATGCCACCAAATCTTTGGAGTCGTTAGCAAAATTCATAAGCTGCCAATAAATCATTCCAGTTTGGCGATATAAGCCTTCCGGCGTGGTACGTGTTTCATAGACTTTATTAACTTCAAAAAAGGAGGTTGAATTGAGTAATATTTGAGTACGATGATATTTTTTTATTTGGTAAATAATTGTTTTGAATTAAAAAAAGTAAGAAAAATATACATAATAATAGGATATTTAGCTAAAATAAAGTGACACGTGAGGTACCGCTAGTCTGAGACAACAAATATGTATATATTAAAGTCAGTTCCATAATTGCAAATAAAATATACACAAATTCTCTTTGACATACGCATATTTAATACACCCTTGTACGCCTACGGGCGTGCCATGTAAAATTACAACCATTCTGAAACATGTTTCGGCCTTTTGCAATGGCCTAAGGGCCTTAAAAGCTTTTACAAAAATAAAAATATAATTATTGTTGTCCAGATATATTTATGCTACAGATTAAAATCTAGAACTAAATATCCATCCTCCTTTACTCAAGGAAAGAAATGTGCTAAATTTTCTATTTCATATATTAAACCTTATAACAAATGATTATTTCCTTTAAAAAATACGAGTACTAAACTATATCTAGCCAATGATAATAATAAATATAACTAAATCTTTATATTATGTTAACATAATAAATTTATTTTTTATATTAAAGATTTCTTTCATTACATCGTCTCAAACTTTTCGGTCTGTGTGGCGCATGTCGCGTGACGGTCGGCCGCGGAGTAGGGATAAAGTGAAAGAGGCGAGAGGCGCTCGTGATATTTTAATATGTGTATATAATCTAAATAATTGTTAAGTATTATGTATGTCGTACTCTCTAAGATACAGAATTCAATAAAAATATTAGTTGGAGACTTAGTCTACTTTTATTATTACTATCATTCCAATTTTCCAAGTATAAAATTAAGATTGATAAAGCGATTTTATACCCTTAATGGAATATTATTCCAAAAAAATTTAGTTAAATGTCTATAATCTGAAAAAAAAGTTTCACTTTTACCATGGTTTCATAAAACCACACAACATTTTTTCATTTTGTATTTCAAATTCCACAAAATACACGGCAATAGGCATTCGCGTTCTCAGAAAACTATTCGCTTCAATATATTTCTAAAGAATCTATGGAAATTAAATATTTCTTGGAAGCTTTGATATCGTACTTAAGATTATTCAACAAACCTAATAGATAAAATAACACTTATCCAACGAACAAAAATAACTAAATTGACCTTGATACTCGGGTCTTAATCAATAAATAGCACAGATACCTTAAAGTCATTCAATTCAAAATCACTTATTCATGTAGGTAGTATAATGTACACATATGAACGTCAAAAAAAGAAATATACATTAAATGATTCTAACTTTAGATTTACTGCCAGTTCTTTACGCACGCACAACCTCCCACCAAGCATCTATTATAAAAATCTTAAAACGCAATACAATGTTGCTGTTTTAATACAATTTGCTTTCACAGTTTAGGAACCAGTCTCTTCGACATAAATGAAAATAATATGAAAATTAACATTCAGTTCAACGTATGAATAAAATATATGAATTATATTCATTTAATATAATTATATATTAAATTAAATAAATATAATTTAAATTTAATTTATTTTCCGTGGGGTCCTAGCGCTATAAGGCTTTTTAGGGAAATATCAAAAAGGTTAGTCGACATCACAGGAGACGACAGAGAAGAGCTGGCAGCCACCTCGGAAAGAATTAGTCTAGCTATTCAAAGGGGGAACGCTGCCAGTATCTTCGGAACCTTGCCTAAAGGGACTCCTTTTAATAATATATTTTAATTATTACATTTTAAGGTTATTAGCTATATTAGAATTAACTACAATTATATTTTTATTAGAAAATAAATATTTAAATATTAAAAAAATAAAATAATATTAAATTAAATTTATCATTCTCTATTCAGAGCGTAGATCGTGTAAACTATGGCTTCCTAACAAATGCGCTCGTTGCTAGTTTCTAATCTAGATTACACGTAAAACTTTGTTCCCAAGTAAAACAGCTGTATAAGGCTCTAAAAGGCTTGTTTTTGATGGATGCTGTCTGAGCCTGATGTTATCTCATCCCAAGCATGGCATAGCGCCAACTTGGAAAATAACCGAAACTTTACCACAACTTCTGAAAACATTAACGTTACCCGCTGTATTATAGTTTATACCTGTATATTATGTATATATATTTCTCACTTTTGAAGGTATATAAAAAGAAATTAATATACGGCTAGATTCTCTCTACGCAGAGACATTGCGTTTGTATTCTACAAACTGTCCTATCGAGTTGTGCGTACTATATTCTTTAGAGTAGTTTGGGTTTCCCTATTCTATGAAGAGGAAATTTACTATTGGAGCCGTCTCAAATCTAGTAATGTGTTTAATATAATAACATCAAATGTCTATTCAAACCTATGCTTTTGGAGTGATACGTGGATATTTGAATTTAAACGGAAACACCAACGTATTGAATGTTCGTGTAGGAAACTCTATAAGATCTATTTGTTTGTGCTGACTCATATTATATCGATATTTGAATACTTCAAATGCGATACGTAACGTTACGTATTTTGTTTTAATTATTTATTTAAACGTTAGTGAGGCCATTCAATTTTGTATGTCTTTCAAATAACCAAACATGAAATGTCATGCAGTGATAAGTTTGTTAAATATTCAATTTACCCATAAGCTTTACTATGTGTTTTAACCTATGCATAAGACGAAGACGAAGATTCTGGGTACATATACTGAACCGTTAAAATTAAATTACACAAATACATATTATTAAAACTGTTGATTTTACGAATTTACAACACGCAAGACACCCTTAGAAGATATAATTTTTTTTATGACCCAAAAATGCCATTATTAAATATAAAGAAAATAAGACACTTGGCTCTTCTAGGTTCGATTCTCGGCTTAACGATAATTGTTCCGAGTTAGTTGGCCAGCTGATAAGGTATCCGCCTTGATTGATGATTGGCCTTTTAAATAGGAACTAAAAAGTAATAGAATAGATTGTTAACTAAGTAATCTGATCAATATGTAAACTTTATTAAACAAGCGTACTGAGTTAGAAAACCTTGCAAAGGAGCTTCCGTTGAGTTTTATTCAAAGTTTTAAGTGAGCTTCGTAACTTCGAACTGAGTATAAAAAATTGAGTTAGGCTCGAAGCCTCAGGGGCAAAAGATAGTACGGAGTATGTATTGGTTGAAGATGGTCTTCGTTGAATTTTAAATTTCTTCATTTCAAGTTGAGTCACTACTGACTTAACAGTCCTTTGGGAAACTTTTTTATGTTCTCGAATGAAGTTAAATAAATCGCTTGGGTTATGCTTATTAGTTTTTTATGCTTGTTTACTATATAATTCATCTATCTAGGGTATATTACAAACTCTTTTATGTAAAATGCATGAAATATTTGTAATATAAATAAATGTTACAAAAAAATAATACAAGTTAAAATAAAAATATCAAAAAAATTTGATTAAGCAGAAAATAAAATTTAGTATTAAAACATTGCTCAGTCAAATAACAAGGACCTTTGAAATGGGTAAAAGGTATTTATAAGAATACGTTCTCATTGTATAGGGACAATTTAAGGTTTCTCAGTACAATAGACAAGTTGACGAAAATTCCATTCATAAATGTAATTCCAGTAATTGATTGTCCCTATTCTGGTTGTCGTATGTTCCTTTATTTCTCATTTATAAATAACAAGTCACCAAATGCTTTAACGAATTTGTAAATATCACATCTTGTTTGTATATACGTTGTTGTTTTTTTTATAATCGGGGGGCAAACGAGCCTACGAGATGCCAATAAAGGGCAGTTATCGCAACACATTGGAACCCAATTTTAGTGGGTGCGATACCGGGTTTAAGTGAGGAGTACACTCTGACTGTAAATAATTGAAGGAAGAAAGAAAAAATCTCTCAGGAAAGACCTAGAGTCGAAACCATTCCATTGTTATTTACATAGACTTATATACTTGCATATTGTGTTGTGGTGTATATTATGTGGTGAATCGGAAGCGCGTCAAACAGTGATTGTGAATTTAAGAGTTAATGCAAGTTACAATAAAACTTGCGTTCATGTGCTGCGCGCATGATCTGCATAACTATATATATATATGAATATACATATGGCGAATACAACTCAAATGTGTTGCTGAAATAAATATTTTAACATGCACCATTAAGAGTTTGCTATTTTACTTTACAATCACTTTCATCCTAATTCTTTTATAATACAAAATGACAAGCGTCTTTTTCACAAACAAACTAATTAAATGAAAGGTCAGTTATCATATAATTGATAATTAATAATCTAATGAATCTAAGAAATATAATAGTTCTTTACATATGTATAATACCTATTTATTGCAAACTATGGAAGTTTACTCTCCGGGATTATAATATCTAATAAATCTAATTTGATTTTTCTGTAAGAATTCTGGAACTACTTCACAATATTACACGTCGCACATAGACTTTTAATATTATACCATGCGTATTCAGACTTTTGTCCTTTTATCATCGACGGTATAAAATATGACCAAGTTATGGATAGTCACTCTGGAATCAAATATTCCAAAGTCCCTAATGTGCGTACGCAAAGAGGTTTTTGATTTATTGCATATTATCTGAGTATTGTGCTAGCTGCTAAGTGAAACTCAGAAATTGTGTGTTTTAAACAGGACCAATGGAATTCTGTATGAGTGCAATATATGTGAGAAATATGTTTGCTAATATATATTGCATAGTAATGAAAAATATCTTAGGAATAGAACTTCTTAGACCTGTAAAACATAATAATAATAATAATAGCCTTTATTCAGATACATTTTACATTATATATTTTATATACATTTAAACAAATTTCCATTTTAATCAAATTCTGGTGCATCTGTGTGCCCTTTTTTGGCAAAAGCCTCCTCCAAATCCCGCCATTCCTCTCTGCACTGTGCCACTCTCTGCCATGTACCACCTGCCGTTTCTTTAATGTGGTCAATCCACCTTCTCAGTTGTCTCCCTCTTTTGCGTTTGCTGTACCTTGGGCACCAGTTAAGCAGTTTTTTGCTCCACTTTTCTGTACCTCTTGCGATGTGTCCCACCCATTTCCACTTTAGCTTCTTGATCGTTATTGTAACATCTGTTACCTTAGTTATTTTCCTCAATACTGTATTCTTTATTTTAAAAACATACACATTTATAAATTGTATGCCTATTCACAAATATGTCATATCAAAAATGTTTCATACTCAATTAGTTAGTTAGTCGAAACATATACAGACAAATTTCCATGATGAAAACATGTATTTATGATATTCAGAAACTTCGTTCAAGAGCGTACCAATTCTAAAAAGGCCGGCAACGCACTCGCGAGCTCTCTGACGTTGAGAGTCTTCATAGGTCCGCCACCCATGGACAGTATCACTTAACATCTGGTGAATCTTCTGCCTGCTTGTTTTCCCTTTGCTAGTGTAAGTGTGTATTCATGAACGTCAGTAAAAAATAGCTTGCTTTTTAAATTTACATAGGAGCAGTGTTGGCCTAGTGGCTTCAGCGTGCGACTCACATACCTGAGGTGGAAGGTTGGATCCCGGGCTGTGCACCAATGGACTTTCTTTCTATGTGCGCATTTAACATTTGCTCGTACGGTGAAGGAAAATATCGTTAGGAAACCGACATGTCTTAGACCCAAAAAGTTGACGACGTGTGTCAGGCACTGGAGGGTGATCACTTACTTGCCTATTAGATTTAAAAATGATCATGAAAAAGATTCAGAAATCTGAGGTCAATACCTAAAGAGGTTGTAGTGCCATTGATTTTTTTTTTTTATTTACAAATCCTTGCGCAACCGTTGCAACACGCGTTGTCGGGATGCGCAGAGACGACACATTCACGACTCAGTGTCAAGTGGGGATCCCTCAAAAACATGGAAATTTTTAAAATCTCTGGGTGTCGGTAAGCCATCACGTACTTTCATATCTCCCGATATCGAAGTAAACAGCCTAAACGCCCATTTTACCTCTCATTCTACTTTAAGTAATATCGATCTGGATTTAACACTTGAGAATATATCATCTCTCCCTCGTCCTAGTTTTCCATCTTTCTCAATCGCTGAATTTTCTTGCCAGAACGTTGAATCTGGTATTTCGTCTATTCATTCCAATGCTGTTGGTTCTGACCTGATTGGTCGCGCTATGATCATACCTATTCTCTCTCTTTTACTTCCTGTAATCACACATATTTTTATTTTTTCCATTTCTACAGGTGAATTTCCTTCTTGCTGGAAGGATGGACTTATCATCCCTATCCCCAAAAAGGCTAATCCTAGTACTTTTTCTGATTTTCGACCCATCTCAATTCTGCCTTTTCTATCCAAGGTACTTGAACGCCTTATACATGATCAATTAAATGATTTCCTTAACAAAAATTCCATACTGAGTCCACTTCAGTCCGGGTTTCGATCTGGACATAGCACGACTACTGCTCTGGTCAGGGTGGCCGATGATATCCGCGAAGGCATGGACCACAAACAACTCACAATTCTCACACTACTAGATTTCAGCAACGCTTTTAATACTATTAATTTTGAAATTTTAATGGAGTTGCTTAGGTCTATAAATATTTCTTCACATGCTGTTAACTGGTTCTCTAACTATCTTAATGGGCGCCGCCAGTGCATTAAGACAAGCGATTGCGTATCTCAATGGAGTTTCATTAAATCTGGCGTACCGCAAGGTGGCGTACTTTCTCCTCTTCTTTTCGCTATTTATATTAACTCTTTAACGTCCCGTCTTTCAACTAATTTTCATTTATACGCTGACGATCTCCAAATCTACGTTCAATCAAGTCTCGATGATCTCCCGCAGGCCATACATTCCACAAACTATGAGCTGGCCAAGATAGTTGACTGGAGCAAAAATTTTGGTCTTCTAATCAATCCCAACAAGAGTAAAGTCATAATCATTGGCAGCCCCTATTTCACGACGAGAATTGATTGGGCCACTATACCACCTATACATATCAACGGTGTAACTTTAAATATTAGCCGTGCAGTTAAAAATTTGGGGGTCTTATTTGATCAAAACTTATCCTGGGAGCAGCATGTCAAAGAAGTTAGCCGCAAATTGTATGGTGCCTCTAGTATCCTCCGACGTCTCAGTAATTTCCTTCCCTTTAGTACTAAAACCTCACTGGCACAATCTCTCCTCCTGCCTTTACTGGACTACGCCGATTCTTGCTCCTCCGATATGAGCGAGGACTTGCTAAACAAACTGGATCGTCTCCAAAACTTCTGTATCCGATTTATTTTCGGTCTAAGAAAGTATGATCATATCTCTGCGTTCCGTAAGCGGCTAGGTTGGTTACCCATTCGACAGCGACGTGATGCTCATGTTCTCCATCTCCTATATTCCATCCTGTTCAATCCTAAAACTCCTTCTTATCTCAAAAATGATTTCAAATTTTTGGGTTCACATAACTATAGTTTACGCTCTTCCGAAAACTATATCCTTGAAATCCCATCTCACAACTCCTCTTTTCTTGGCGATTCCTTTAAGGTTTCAGCAGTTCGGCTATGGAATTCACTTCCCGTCACTATTCGCTTAGCTCCTTCTCTATCTTCCTTTAAATTTCTGCTGTATAAACATTACCTGTCCACGTCATATCACTAACTACTAACTGACGTAAGACCGATCTCGAATTGGATTGTCATGATTCATGTGCACTGTTTACTTTTTGTTTTGTTTTATGTAACTTGTATCAGTTTAGTTTATTTTTATTTCTTTTTGTTTCTGTTAAGTATGTTTCTTTTTTGTATTCCCTTTTCTATTTTTGCACTTCTTGCCTACCTTATCTAACATACTCATAGTGGTTTTTTCCTTTACTCACAGTGGTTGTCTGGAAGAAATCGCTCTAAAGCGATAAGGCCGCCAGTTGCTTGTTATTAAATAATGTTTAATATTTTCCTTTTATGTAATGCAACGAAGTGTTAATAAATAAATAAAATAAATAAATATTTTTCATTCAATTTATTTCAAGAATAACTGGCAAAAAATTCTCCTTCTTTATTTTGTACGAACTTGTATAGTGTAAAGTCGGTGCGGATTATTAGTTCCTGCGGCCGTGGGTGTCTTGCTCGTTTAAGTGAGAGATAGTTCTGAAACTCAATTAAGACCGCCTGTTGCTGCTGAATTAATTAAAAATCTTTCTTAAATTATGCTTATGCGTTTAAATTATATTGTAGTTTTTCGGGTTTAGAATTGATTTCGTCTTTTCTTTATAGTGCACATTAAACGTACACTTACACAGCTTTACACATTACACAACCTCAAACCATCAACTATGGTTATAATCAGGCAGATTCATTTACCAGTATATGATCACTCCATGTTTTTTCTATATCTAAATTCACAGTATTTACACGCAAATGATTATATATATAAATAAAAAAATCTCCGTATATCAGAAGTTATGCGAAAAAATTGCAATCTATAGTTCTAATAAAAAAAATAAGTCCTAAAAATGTAACTACTAAACGAATACATCAAGCAATTGCGTGTATTTTTTTTCAATCGCTCTTTCTCTTTTCTTCGACAAAAAACGCTGCACATCTTCGTGACGTTTCATCCGGAAAAAAAATTCCTCACGCGCCTAAAGAAGTTCGTTAAGAAGAAAATTATTTTTATTCGTGTGTAATTAATAAACCATAAATATATATTTCCCAAACATTATAATGACCGTAGAATTAGATACATAGATATATAGGCAAACTAGTAAATAATAAAAAAACTAATATTGCTTAATATATTTGCATATTCGTATCCCTTCTATTGATCTACTATGAAAAATATTAATTTAAAATAACATTATTTTATAAATATATTATTTTATTAAAAGAACAACGTAGTTTGCACAACTACAATTTAACTATTAGCCATAAATTGTGATAATACGTGTTATGTATTTGAATTTGCCTTTAAAATGCTTAATGGCGATTAAGTCACTGGTATCAGCTCTTGTATCTCTCCCAAGCCGGCTGGTCACCGTGGGGGAAAAAGACTATTACCCTTCAAATCCCAAAATAATAAATAATCTCTCAAAATAGTCAACTTATACAATTAGCATACGAAAATAATTAAAATTCTAAATAGTATGTAAAAGTGCAGAGAGGAATGGCGGGATTTTGAGGAGGCCTTTGCCAAAAAAGGGCACACAGATGCACCAGAATTGGATTAAAATGGAAATTGGTTTAAATGTATATAAAATATATAATGTAAAATATATCTAAATAAAGGCTATTATTATTATTAAATTATAATTATCAGATTGTTGGGGTGGCAATTAAACGAAACTCAACACGTTAATTAAGGCTTTTATTATGCATTTAGTTAAAGCCTAATTGCTTGTAATTCGATGTGCCACTGATTGATAGTTAATTGACTGTCACGTTTTCACTTATAAAGCGCCATTAAAATTAATTGTGTTATATGAACGGAGGCTTCGCGCCGCCGAAAATACAAATATATGACGAAGAACTACCACTTGATACATATTAAGAGCATAAATAATACTGTATTCATTATAAACAATGATGCATTGTATGATTTGCGAAACCTATTAACTTAAAAACCACTATTTTGATATTACTACTACATGGTGAATTCAATTGTAGTATTTTATGTTTGTGATATTCTGTAAAATAAAAAGCATCATTCAACCGGTCATATTTTTGTGTGCCTAAAGGGAGAATTGAATTATAGTTTATATTATGTATTTCAGTAGTATCTTGTTATTTTAATCTCAAATCGCTTGGACACGCCAAGTTTCACTAATTGCTGCGAACCAAGAATAAACCACTCGTAGCAATAACAATGTCCAGCGAAATCTTGACCAAAGCTCGTACTAATGGTCTGAAAATAAACTGGCTATTTAATTTTAAATTTAAATTAAATATATGTTGTACTAATTCTTAGGGCGCTAAATATTTCTGAAACACATCTTTTAACACAATTCGTTCGTCTCTTTCTCTGAAATTGTTTTTTGGCATGATGGACAGAGACACAATGATGCAACTAAAGAGATTTTTCTAAAGCGGATTTGAAGCGCCTTTATGGTCACACTGCCTCACAAAGGTGAATAAGACAATAATATTGGACTTGTAGCGACACCTACAATCTGTGCCTATTTACTACAATGACGTCGACGTCGTTTCACTACAATGAAATACGCTGCAACGTGTTAACTCCTTTAAGTACCTGGATGACTTTTTTTATAAATTGTTTTTTTTGGAAATTATATTTCAGTACGAATAACATATTAATATAATGATGTATTGATGGAAATATGAATAAAGTAAATAATATAATAAATAAAATAAATAAATAAAGATAATAATATTTAAGTTTTTATTTGACTGACATCATTAAACGAACAATTCCGTGTTTAAGTTGATAAAACACGAATAAAATGACATTTTCTAGAAATTATTCTTAGCTAGATCGATTTATCGCCCCCGGCGCCGATTACAAACAAAAATTGCTAGTTTAAAGAAATAAGATATTTCTAATACAAACTCACAAATCACATAAAAATTACACTTATCTGAATGGTATTCGATTCAGAGGCCTTAGGTACCCAGACTCTGATGGTCCAAACACAGACACAGCAACACATTCACACATACTTCATGTCTTATAAGAACTGTGTTTGATTAGTTGTAACACTAAAACTACATTTTCTAATAAAATGTTATAAACCATGAACCACTGGGCTAACCCCAGCCCAGGGACTCCATAGTGTGGGGACTAGCGATATTTTAATTTTGTCACAGTCTATTTGTCATAAATAATGTTTTTATTTATTATAAGTTATTCTGACCAAGATATTGAGACCGGAAAAAAGATAAATTGGTAAGTAAGAAATAAGAGAAGTTTCAAACAGTGCAACTGGGAAAAAATGGACAAGGAAAGCTCAGAAAGAGCAGAGTGGAAAGAAATGGAGGAGGCTTTTGGCAAAGTGGAGTAAACAGATAGGTTGTTGGTGAAATCGACTCACTAGAGACACTAGTTTAATTTTAATTATGTAAAATTAAATAATTAAAAAATATTATTAAAAGGAGGCCCTTTAGGCAAGGTTCCAAAGATACTGGCAGCGTTCCCCGTTTGAATAGCTACACTAATTCTTTTTACGAGGAAGCTGCCAGCACTTCGTTCTCCTGTGATGTCGACTAATCTTTTCGATATTTCCCTAAAAAGTCTTATAGCGCTATAAGGCTTTTTGAGACCCAATGGGAAAAAATCATATTCAGAGCCTAGACCCCTGTATTTGCAGGCTTTAGCTTTTTCAGTCGCATCACAAGCCGCACCAGCTCTGTATAATTTATATATTATATGCCCAATTTTATAAACTTCTTATCTATACATTTTTCATTTGTTTTAATTTAAAAATGGAATATGAGAGCAGTAATGAATGTTCCAATAAAAGTGAAGCAATTTGTCAGAGTACCGTCGAATTCAGATCAAGCTATATTCAATCAAGCATTTCGAGCCACAGTTTCATTAAACCAACACCACGTCAACCACTTCCGGTACGTTTACGGAAAATAATTCAGCTTCCGCTTGTAATTCAACAAAACACTCTATAGTCTATAGTTTATTTTGTTATATAATTTAATACCGAGATGAAAAATGGATTATTATATTAAAACGAACTTAAAAATAAATAAATAAAACAAAAAACATTAGTTAATAACTAATAAATAGAAGGTGTTTACAAAACATTATTTTCTTAAACCAACTTATGGGTTTTTTTATAGAACAGGGGGTAAACGGGCAGGAGGCTCACCTGATGGTAAGTGATACCGCCGCCCATGGACACTCTCAATGCCAGAAGGCTCGCGAGTGCGGCGTTTTTTAGAATTGGTACGCACTTTTCTTGAAGGAATCCTTTGGATCACAGATACCGATCCGACCTACCATGGAAAGCTTATATCGACAGACGGCTTTGGTTTGGGCGTTAAATGTTATAGTTGCCGATCTTAAGAGATGTTCTTGGAACTGGTTTCTCTAAGATCAGAGTGAAACAAAAATGAAACCTTATAGATACTGAAATTGATATTATATATATATATATATATTATAATACTATTTATACGTCCAAAGTATAGTTATTGTCTGGAAACAGAACTACACTTCCGACTACAAGTTAGTCTGTTTCAAATGTCCAACTTACAAAGTGAATTATAAATAACCAGTAGGGTTTATTTGCTTTAAATATAAGATAAAAATAATATTATCACGGATAAATTGTTCAAAGAAGTCTTAGGAACTACTCAATAAATCAAAAATAAGACAAATACAAACAAATCTTCGTTCCACATTCGATTTAGGAGATTAATATAGGATTCAAGGAACTAGCAAACCGATTCTTGAAAGGCCGGCGACGTACTTGCGAGCTTTTAGACAATGCGAGTATCACTTTACTTTAGACGACTCCTTTGCCCGTTTGCCTCCTGTTACATAAAAAAAAATCAGTAAAAGTCTAGAGCTATTAAAAATACAATATACCAAGTATAATAATGATAAAGCAGTTAATTGTTCGCCGCAACTTATCTCATTACAATTTGGATGTGAGCCAGCAATAATGCATGCTTAACCCAATAGCGAACTTAACTAGCACTTAATTCACTCAATTTAGTTAAGTTTTAATCAACTCACTTATGCCAAGAGAACAGTAAATACAATTATTACTGTATTTATACGTCTCATGGTTTAAACAGAGAACAAAATTTCCATATAACGGGGACCTTTAAATCCAGTAATAAAATACTAGTCCATGTAAATTCCTCTGAGTGATACGAGTCATATGTATGGAGTTTAGTGACAAATTGAGCTCGTCTCAACTCTCGCGTATTTCTCAGAAAATGTCTTCAAATTGAGTTGAATAGACTCTGTATATTGTTCAAACGAATGCATGAAATAAATATGACACCTGACTACGCGCGTCAAAGATTTGCTCTGTCTTTTAGCTCACAAACTACGTTAAGTCCCGTACTTGTCTATTTTAAATTTTGTAATATTGTAAATTAAACCCTTTGTCATGGTTAGTGGGGTCCGTATGACTTCTTTTATTTACATGTTCTAAATTCAAAAAAGGTAAAGCATGCTTCATCTATCTGTTCGACTGTTTTACACTTCGTTATATTTATAGAAAAACAATAGCATATCATATTCAAATTATAAAAGATACAACAAGCGGCTTTACCGCTAACAAGCGTTCTCTGCCAGGCAACAAAGTGATAGAAGTGCATTATCAAACCTTATAAAAAATAAAGAAACACCAATCTCAATCTAAAAAAATTTAATTAAAAACTGAAAAGCTCATATGATGGATTCATGGATTTGCTATGCAATACAAAATAATATATACTGTTTAATTGATATTGAATCAATGTTTTAACTTCAATTGTTCAATAGAACTGACCTAAACGCATTACATACAGTTGCTAATATATATATGTTCTTATTTACAGTCCTCCTAAGTAACCTTTTTTGAAGTATCGTAACATCTAAAAGGAGTTTAATTGTTTATTCATTGCAAGTAGGTGAACAGCCAAAGGATGCAACTCTAATGGAAGTCACAAAGGAAATGAAAAGTGTGTTAAATTCTGTTACATACATACATGTATAGTCCATTTGATGATAAAATAATGTTTTCGTTATGTCATGTATTATTTTTCATAAATTGTTATTTCTGCTTTAGGTTAAGCCCTCAAAGCATAAATTGAAAGCCGAAAACCAACACTGAAAATCATATTCATTGGTTGTTTATGTAAATATTCGGGAATATTGCGATATTTTTCTCTAATACCCTTTAGGCTTTGTCAAAATAACAATTTCCATTGCTTTTGATGAAAATATTTTTATGAATTAAAGCTTTTTACTATTAATATCGATTTACATAGATTTAATTGACTAAAGCCGGACTATATAGGCTTTTTTTTATTTCACTTAACATTAGTTTGTGCGCTAAACATACGAGTGGTATGAAAACAGGCACAACACGAATAAATACACAGCATGTCGCATGGCCAACTACTTGTATATAAACGAAAAAAATTTCAAACAAAAAATGATATGCTGCGTAAACGAAAATTATGAATGGGCGAAACAATTTCTTACTAAAAATGCTACAAACAAGAGACGATCTTAAACTTATATATACTATACTTTTATAGACTGGCTTTACTACATTTTATAACGTTTTGGTTCAATCAAGTGTTTGTTTTTGTGAGATATAACCAGTATATCCCTGCCTAATTCTATTGCTATTGCATTCTATTTTCGAATTAATACTTTATATTGCCATTAATCGCGCCCGGTCTTTCTTTAAAGCTTTAAACTTGTATTGTGCTTTGTTCGAAGGAAAAGGCGTTCCAAATCCCACTAAAATTATACGCCAGGCGGAAGAGAGATTACGTTAGCTTTTATAGCTTTACTTTAGTATACAGGCTTCTATTTAATGGGGCGATTATATAACCCTTGTTTATATATAAGAAATGCGTTTTAAATACAAATAATTATGTGTACTAAAAAAATTTAAAACACCTTAAGTATAGACAAATAAGATATATAGACCATATATCTTATTTGCCACCTTCAAAAAAACTTTTAATAACAAGTGCTCACATTTATTCATACATAACATAGAGATATAAACACAATTAGTAAGAAACAAATGATGAAACAACACTTTTCTATAATAATGTTCAAAGAAAATTATAAATTTAAAAAAAGAACTCTTTTTAATGTAATTTAAAAATATAATTAAAGTTATTTTTATAACAAAGTAAATACCGAACCTGTGAGTTAAATTTTGGTTAAACAGGAATTAAACAGACACTTAAAACAGTCGTAAAGATATATCTGCCCTCATCAGAAGACCTACTATTTGTTTGATGTCCTTACGGGTCTTAACTTTATCAAGCTTTTGGTTTGATACAGATTGGACTAGTGGCTTCAGCATGTGAATCAGTTCAGCTGTGGTCAATGAGGGGAAACATTGTAAGGTAACCGCTAACTGGCATGAGGGTATCCCGGGATGGGCTATCTGACATGTAGCTTCAGCACAGATCGCGGCTGAAAAAAATCTGCAGCAAGATTGTCAAACAAAATAGCACGAGAGGTAACGCGGGTAGCGCCGGGCAGCGGGCCCCAATAAATATTATGACGATATTTTCGGAGTAGTTGTCGCCCGGGCCTGGCGGTAGGAAAGGGGTAATTTCGACACTCCCCTGCTGCTTAGCCACTCAGTCACATATCTTCCTGTCCCTGGTCCCTGTATAATAAAAAAAAGGTAACCGCTATGCCTTAGACCTAAAAAAATGTGAGCCGTCACGGGACGCCTGGCAGATGTGAAACATCGAAATTATTCTGTGAAGTAATATGCAGAAAATTACAGATTGTGATAGGAACTAAATATGTCATAATGATAAAATAAAATATTACGATTTTGTTTTCCAGATAACGATGACTATTTATTGAACAAACATTTAGTTTCATTATATACAAAAATTTACTACTGCATATAGATTGTATGTATATACCATCATATAGCGTGGCGATGCGTCGCCACGGCATGCGTCGCCACGCCAGAAATCGGTTTTACGTGCGGCTATAGATGTTTCACATCAAAAGCCTGTCTATATAGAAGACTGATCACCTACTACTACTTCTGCGCTACGTTGTCGCGCCACAGAATTTTTAATGATTAAAATCAGGGTTGTGCCGTAAAAACACAAGCTTTATCATGCCATTTTGATGAATCCTGTCACATACTCCTTTATTTACGGCATTTACGGTCCAACATTTCACGAACATGTGACTTAAGAGGCATTGTCCTGAGTCACGTTCGTAGAATCGCCACGAAAATGCGATAAATTCAACGTAAAGGACGATAAATTAGCCTATACTGTTTGGTGGAAAGATGATGTAACATCAACATGCTTTTCCTATACGTGCTTCAGAATTTTATTGTTTTCATGTCATTTGGCAATGTTTGTATCGCTTCTCTACTGTAAATTGGTTTTCGGGTTAAATAGGTTTCTGAGTTGAACAAATAATTAACGACGAATGAACAATACATTGTTGAGTATACAGTACATGAGTACTTGTATAGCTTCATTTGATAACATATATATAATTATATAAATATTGAGGATTTTTATGAAAAAAAGTTTTTAAGTTTATTTATTTCCAATATTCTTGCATTCACATAACAAGAGGAATATAGAAGTGGAGCAAAAAACTTCTAAACTGGTGCCGAAGGTACAGCAAACAGAAAAGAGGGTGATCACTTAGAAGGTGGATAGACCAAATAAAAGGAACAGCAGGTGGTACAGTGCAGAGAGGAATGGCGGGATTTTGAGACGGCCTTTGTCAAAAAAGGGCACACAGATACAGTAGAAAAAGATTAAAATAGAAATTTGTTTAAATGTAAATGAGAAATGTATCTAAATAAAGGCTATTATTATTATTATTATTTCCAATATTCTTAACCTACAAAGTGTTAAGCTCTCGGGTCACCGGTACTATCTACCCTATCTACCTGGCGCTAACTTAATCTTTTATTAGCTACTGTGAACTAGTTGTTCTAAAGTTCACTACTTATATTTATTCGTTTATTATTTTCCGCCTGCTATATTATTGCTTGTTAATAAACTTATTTTTCACTGTTTTACTTTAGTAAAATTTTCAGTACCAGTAAAGTAAAACATCAGTAAAGTTTTTTTTTAACTTAAAATATACAAATTACATACAGTAACTACCAGATAAAGTTACAAATTTATCCAGTTCTGGTGCAGTTGTGAGCGGTTAAACAGCGACATCCAGAATCGGTGGCTATTAGCTGGTTCATGATTTAGTGTATGTATATATCAATTTTCTTTTCGATTTTCCTCGTAATAATAATACGAAAATTGAAATGTTCTTATAGATCTGTATTGTAGGATATTTCAAAACGTTGTTTTGTTTATTTTTACATTCAAATTTGAATTCAAAAATCTATGCAAAAATATTAATTTTTTCAATGAAAACATGAAATAAATTTAAATATTTGTAGAAAATTAATATTTGTGTATGTACATACATGTATATATTTTACACACACACATATATTTTATAATAATTATTCATAATTTATCATCATGTAGGTAACATAATGTACACTTATGAACGTCACAAAAATTTTACATTTACTTCCAATTCTCAAATCAAGGGCGTAGAAAGGAAGAAAGAACTGGCAATAAACTCTCCGCCACTCTTTTTAATCTCAAAGTTTTTTTTTACACAACTTCATTTTTTATTCAACCAGCCTGACCATCTCATTAACACATTTCAATTAATAATAATACTTTTACTTGCATATATTATATATTAAAAATCTCAGTCAAACAATAGACGACACTCCACACTATGTGTATACCTATTTTAATCTGCTTTTCTTTAGAAAAGGGTGAACATTGAAACACAATCTCGTTGTTTGCGGTAATGTGAGAAAAAAGATAATGTTATATGATGAAGCAAGTTTAAAAGTAGGACAGCATCTGACCTACGATCCTACCTGACTTAAAGTGGTCTTCTAGCACTCTCAACTTTAAGAAGCCTATTCACTCTTATTCTATTAAAGACATAGCACATATACAATGTTAAAAGTGAAAACGCAATACCAGCAAACACAGAAACGAGTGTGCTTATGAATTTAAACTTCTTTCGCTCCACCTGCATGTATATACAAATATTTAAATTTATTTCATGTTTTCATTGGTAAATTAATATTTTTGCATAGATTTTTTATTTTTATTCATTATTTTTATTATTGGATACATCCATCCAACTTCCGTTCGCCTTGCCCGATCACACTTTTCGTAACGCTTACGTCCCGCGTTCGCCAGCTTACTCCCCAAGTCAAGCATGCGTTAAGAATAAGTATATACATAATTCAACTGTACATTTATGCGATAGACTTTATACATATTTACCATCAAAAGTGCTGGGAGCTGTTTGGAATTATACTTGCTGCTTGCAGCTGAGTTTCATCATCGGACGTAAAGGCAGAATACATCATACCAACCGTATTACCTTGACGTCCGTCCACAACCGAGCGTTTTTTAAGGCAATTTTTGCCTTAAGAGGCGCCCAGTGAAGTATTTCCTGACTAATTTGACTCAGGATCTTTTAAGAAAATTCATAAAAGGATCGCAGCACGCGAGCCTTCTGGCGGAGTGTGAGTGATCATGTCCAGCGGTATCCCTTAACTCACACTCAGGTGAGCCTGCTTCCCGTTTGCCTTCTGTAACATAAACAATAAATAACATAAATAATTCAAGATAAAAAATTATTCTAAAATACGTCTAAACATAGGCTGTTGTAAGCGCGTCTGTTTAATCCACACTTTCTCAGATAACTTGCCTTTATGGTTTAAGATATTTATTTCTCACTAAGAACATTACAACATTCAGTTACATTAGAAAAATAAAATAAATAAATCAATGGTCATCAGCTTCCAGTGCCTGACGTCGACTTTTTGGGTCTGAGGCAAGCCGGTTTCCTCGCGATGTTTTCCTTCACTGTTCGAGCAAATGTTAAATGCGCATAAATAGAAAGAAAGTCAATTGGTACATAGCCGGGGATTGAACCTACGACCTCAGGGATGAGAGTCGCACGCTGAAGCCACTAGGCCAACACTGTTCACATGAAAAGTACTAATTGTATATTGCAATTGTAAAAAGTAGGAGCAGGAAAGAAACAGAAGGCTTATTTGATATCCAGTAATTACAATTTTTCATTGTCAAGTCGATGGACCATCAACCGTAGAGAATAAATATATTTTTTTTATTTCAGAAATACACACAGTATCCTGACAGCCTATGCCAATACGATAATGTGGAGAAACATTAAAAAAAAATTTTTTTTTCTTTGTGGGACTCCTACATCCTAGCCTATCAGGCACGCAATCAGGCAGATTTGTGACGGAGTGGCTAAGCAGCACGGGAGTGTCGAATCTCCCTTTCCTAAATAGGGACCTTATATAAATAAAGTTTATGTACTTTATAATAAAATATTATAAAGTACATAAAATTAAACACATATTACACAATATCGCTACTGTGAATTCACTGTAATGCAGTTTCTGTGTTAAAAGTAATTGTAAATACTATGTAACTAACAGTTACATATTATATAATGGTAATATGCCTTGTAACCTTTTTCATAGAAAAAGTTTACATTAGAGAATCAAACGCAGAAAGTCCGGACCATAAAGAGACGAATAATAGCACTGTCGAAATCGCGCAAAATGTCAGAAACAAAAAAATGATTTTACTCCCATTGAAAGGGTTTTTACTATCTGTGCCAAAGCGTACAGCCCTGTATTTTAGGTTCACTTTTATCTCTAGAAAAGTCCTAAAAGCACTATATCCCGACTTTTGTCAGAACGAAGCTTTGTTATTAAAGCGGTTTATAGAAATTTCGAATAGCGAGAATCGGCTTTCTGCAACTATTATAAAATGATAAAGGAAAATAGATCAATCAAAATGTTGAGATGATTATTATAAACCGTTTTTATTTTTGTTTTAGGGTTTAAAGCAATCCGATTTACATGCTGTGGTTTGTAATTTAAAAAGTATCTTAGTCAAATAAATTCCACTTTTCCACACAAGACACTTTATTTCTGAACTAGCGAACTGTGAAATACATTCCTTATGGAGGTCTACTCTGACAGATACAATCTCCAATTGTTTGAAAAAGGAGTATTATTCTCCAAAGGCTGGCAACGCACCCGCAAAAATGGATGTCCGTGGGCGATGAATGCCCTTTTTGGGATTTTCCCGTAGGCTCAATGGCCTCCCTTTACTATAAAAGATATTAATAAACAAATCTTTATCCGAATGCATCTTTACAACTTACGACCAAAGTCAATCTAAATAATCAATTTCAGATGTCCGTAGAGATTCCGTAGACAATTCTAGAGATTCCGATTGCCTTAACGAGCTGGTTTTCCTAAGAGACTATTAACAGAAATGTAAGCAATTAAGCTTGGACGTCATATAGGGAGTACCCGCACTGTTGCAACTCCTCGCAATCAATGTAAGAAGAAAACAAAATCTTGGCGCTTTGTGGCGGAGAGATTATTGCCAGTTCTGTTCGCCCGTTCTACGCCTTTGATTTGAGAACTGGCAGTAAATGGAAAATTAGACGCAATAAGCATATTTAAATAATTTTGAATTTTGATTGCCTTAATTTCAATATGTTTGAGAGTAATGTCATAAAACGTGGAATCTTGAATCAATAATCTAGCCAAATGTAATTCAAGAAAGAACTATGTAAGCTTCAAGCAATTAATTTCTAGACATTATATAAATTCTATGTTTTTCATACAAAAACTGTTACCTCTCGTCGTTTAACTTAAAACTATTAATATAAAAACAAAATAACCAATAGTAGGTACCAGCTGCCCACTATTTCCGAACCAATTCGACTTAGGGTTCATGAATAAAGCGTATCAACTATAGAAAGGCCGGCAATGCATTTGCGAGCGTTCTGGCAATGTGAGTGTATCCCCTATAAAAAATCGTACTTGCACATAACTTGTGAAATACAGAACTGATCTACTGCAATAAACACAAACCCGCTTAAGGTTCTTTAAAAACCACTATTTGCACGTATTTCAAAAAACTCGAAAGAGGCATAACTTCATCTGTCCCCCCTTGGTACTCTAACAAAAACCGCAGCGGTTTAGCCGCAGTGCGGGCTAGTCGTAAGTCTATTAACAGAAATGTAAGCAATTACACTTGCACTTACAAGGAATACTAATGGAGATTCGTATAGGTTAACATAATCAGAAATGAACGGCATTTTGTAAATAGCATTTATTAAATGTGTTTACCTCGGCTTTGTAGTCAACTATATAGGTCCATCAAAAAATAATTGTTAAAACACACTTTAATAACAGACACAGTGTAAGCATAATTTGAGTCGACTTTTTGAAGTGAAACTTAAAGTTGTGATATTAAGAGACAGATGAGCACATTAGTTAAAACTGTACAATTCCACTGATTTAGTTGTTAATAATTGTAGTGATGGAAATATAATTGTACGTATTACATAAAATAATTGTCATTCCAGTGAATTTCTAAAAAAGTACCTAAGTAATTATATCTCTTTTTTTAATACTTGGGTGTGATTTTTTTTGTAAAGTTTTTTGACAAGATCTAGCACTACAATTGATGGAGTTTTTATACGGTTACTAAAATTTGTGGAATGTAAATGTTTCATATTTCAGTTACCATAAGCCAATAATAACAAAAATATATAATAACGATAACAATTATAGTAATCATTCTATTACAATTAATGAAATTCCATAACATACTTAGTAGTAATAAGGTAAAATGAAATAATTGTATTATTTGTATTCGTATGTCTATCACAATAAAAGCCTTTTGTTAAACTTTAATTTTATTTAACCAATTTATGTAAAGTTATATACAGTAGATCATTTTTTAAACAATAAGGTCATAAAGAAGTTTCACTTCGTACGTGTGTACACTAGAACACGTACACATTTTTTTTATTTTAACCATCTGCAATCAGCCTCTTGGTCCTTATCAGATATTCTGATATGATTTTGATGCAATTAAGAAATGCAAACCCAATTATTTGTTTACCCTTTTCCCAACTATTAAAATAGGAACAGTCTCGCCTTGCCAAACTATTAAACACGCAGTCCGCCGTTTCCATCAGATTTGAGTCAACAGAGAAAATGAAATATAATAATAATCCAGTGGCGTCACAACCTTAAATAGGTGTTGGCCACAAATTGCATGTTTGTTAGATCATTTTTATTTCAGAGACAAGTAGTTGATCAGCCTTATATGCCTAGTAAAATATCTTCAATTTGTGTCGAAGATGTCGCATACTAAAATAATGTATTTGGAAACTTGTTGCTTATTATTATAACTATATATTTTATAACTAACAACACAAGATTTTATACTCTTACAAGAAAATGAAATTATAAGTACAAAGAAACAAACACGACTAACACAGCCAATGTGTTTTATTTAACTAATACTTGAATTAACCGAAAAGTACTCTAAACGATGATTGAAAGGTTATCCTAATTGATGACTGTACGTCAGGTTGACGTAGTAGTTAGCTGGTAACTATAGTACCTTCGTAAACTCCCATTTTCTAGCATATTTTAAATCACTTAACATCAGGTTAGCCACCTCGTTAGCCCCCTGTTCTATAAAAAAAAATGCAAGGGTAAGTTAACACGTATTCACTTGTAGTTATTTTAAAATAAAGAAACATACATTTGTGCTTAATTGATATATTTATTAATTAAATATTTTAACATTCAGAAAAATTGAGAACAATGTTCTAACTTACTATGTATTTATAAAAAATACGCTCAATTAAACAAAAATTTCAATTATAAAAACTAAACGAAACTCAATTTCAAAGTGTGATGGGAGAAACTATCCAGACTGGTTTAACAGAATGCTCAATCTGGATATTGGTGAGTTTTGATCAAACCGAGTTCTTTTGAATGATGGGATATCTATAGGGTACAAGAAATTTAAATTTAGTTAAAAGATTGGGGCTATCGACCTTATTGATAAATATCAATAGCAAACGAAATATCAATTAATTTTCTACGATTATCCAATGACATCTTAAAGTGTCTGGTTATGTTGTCTTTTCAATGACTAATTCAACTATATTGCACTGTTTTCAGTATAATCCTGCGCTCTTACTCTGTCACTAACTAACAATAGTGCCAGTATAACCGATTCCAACGTTTTAGTATGAAAGTTCTCTCAATATTTGCAGCGCTGACGTATTACGCGCTGGGGTAATGAAATTCACAAATCAAGCTTTTATTCGGAAACTTCAAATTGCGATATTGACGGCGATTACGGTTGCGACATCAACAGATATTGAGAGAACTTTTATACAAAAGCGTATGAAATTACTTGGAACACTTATAAGAATGTTATTTATTAATTACGGGCTTACGTTAAGATTAGTCGAGTTAAGCATTACTGTATGTCAAATACATGAATCTCCCCTTAGTACCCATCTCTAATTTGATCTGATCTGAATACCAAACAAACAAACAAAAATATCTTTATTCATATAGGTAAACAAGTACACTTATGAACGTCAAAAAAATTAAATTAATTGTGAATTTACTGCCAGTTCTCAAATCACGGGCGTAGAACGGAAGAGACATATTTCTTCAGTGTTATATATTGAAAAGTCCAACAAATAATATTATATCAGCGTTTGTTTGACAGTCCAGGTCTGTTCACAATACGGAGAACGAATAAAACTAAAGTAAGTTTCAGGCTTTTGAATCTTGGATGCTCTCCACGTTCGCTTTCCAATGGCTGGCAACTTAATAATAGCAAATAGATTCTTTAACTTTATATTGGATTGTGGCTTCGTCTAATTTAGTTTTGGAATTAGTAGTCACGTTCCAAAGGCAAGGATAACCCATCTTGTGTGGGCAATTGATTTGTGGGCATTTTATTAATTTTCCATAGGCTGTGGTATTACTTAACACCCGGTGATCCTGCCTGTTCGCCCATGTTTCATTAAAAATCATATTACATTACATACATAGTGAAGAAAAATAGCTTCCTAAATATAATTACACCGAATTATAGTATTGTCTTTTATTAACATAACTTTTACACATTTAAAGAAAAACACTTTTTTACGGATTAAAGTTATGTATCGTCACGGTGACCACGCACGCTGTAAAGCAAGCGAAACGTCGGTTAAATTTAAAATTATGTTTAAATAATTATAAGTTTAAATACAATAGTACATAACTTTAATCCGTAAAAAAGTGTTTTTCTTTACACCGAATTATAAATCAAATCAAATCAAAAATATCTTTATTCATATAGGTAAACACAAACACTTATGAACGTCAAGAAAAACAAATTAAATTAACTGTAAATTTACATTTACAACCAGTTTGCAAGTCAAGGGCGTAGAGCGGGTAAGAAGAACTGGCAAGAAACTTTCCGCCACTCTTTTCAATCGCCAAGTTTTTAATACAAATTGTTTGAACTGGAGCAAATCAATCCCAAGGATTAGGGTCATTTAAGTACTCGTCACATTTATTAATTAATTTACTTTTAACAAGGGCTTTGAATTTATTTAGTGACAGTTCTCTAATTTCGCTTGGGAGTTTGTTGTAAAAACGAATACAATTTCCATATAAGGAGTGGTTTATCTTCTGGAGCCTGGTTGGTCGCACACTCAAATTAGTTCTATTACGCGTATTATACTGGTGAAAGTCACCATTTGTTTTGAAATCGTTTAAGTTTTTTTGTACATACAACAAGGCTTCAAGAATATATTGACCGGATAATGTCATAACATTTAGTTCCTTAAATCTATTTCGTACCGACGGGAAACACAACAAATATTATTCTTAGTGCACAATGGCTAATTAAAAAATTAAGTTGACGGCTGGTACATAGAACCGGAGACCCCAGAGTTATGTTGTACATATATAATAACTATAATATCGTTTACATTAGGTATATACAATGACAATATGTTTGTACTTCGAAATGGAAACCAAATATTAATCTCGCGTATATTTTAATTCTGGAGCGTTGAATAAATACGCACAGGATATACGTTAGAGTATTTTCATTCAAATATATTCTTGAGTATTGTGTAATGTAATGTATTAGTTCAAAATGTCAATAGATTTTGACAGTGTGTAGTTTGGAAACAAATAAGATGTCTATAGTAAACGACTTATGGTAGTAACTTGTAGAGAGTATGATCTTTTGTCTTTATACCAAATGTGATGTGTACAAATTTAAAACCTTATTGATGTGAAACATCTATAGCCGCACGTAAAACCGATTTCTGGCGTGGCGACGCATGCCGTGGCGACTCATCGCCACGCTATATGATGGTATATACATACAATCTATATGCAGTAGTAAATTTTTGTATATAATGAAACTAAATGTTTGTTCAATAAATAGTCATCGTTATCTGGAAAACAAAATCGTAATATTTTATTTTATCATTATGACATATTTAGTTCCTATCACAATCTGTAATTTTCTGCATATTACTTCACAGAATAATTTCGATGTTTCACATCTGCCAGGCGTCCCGTGACGGCTCACATTATTAATTAATCATTTTCACTAACATTTTCTATCTTTGTATGGCCTGAAAAAACGCATTAGGAACAAACCAACCAACAAAATTGATTATTTCAATAAAAATCTCCTGTGTGTAAAATGTAATGGTACCTTTAACAATCTTTATCGGGTTTTACGCTGGCCATCTGCCAAACTTATTTGGTTTAACATCCTGGTTACGGTAAAAGCATGAAACTTTATGGCAACTTTAATTCATTGAAAAACCCCACAAAGGTTTCAAATTTAAAAATTATGTGTACTTACATATTTACGCGTTAGAAGTTATACTTCTTTGGCGGAACAAGATACAAATCTTTTCAAAATTTTTATTCTACGTTTGTAGAGAAAACAACTTTTTATAATCTATCTAGTGAAATAAAATTTATTTAAATGTCACAAAAAAATCTATAATGTTGACTATAGCTAACTTCGTGGTGTCGGTTTTTCGTGACGGTGTGCGCGGGAATCGTAAAAAAATATTTTCATAATTTTTTTTTCTCAACATTTTAAAGAATAGAGGATTTTACTTTTACTCTATATTAACCACTCGCATACAACAATAGAATATTGCAAAATAATAAAATTTTAAATAATATGTAACTAATGAATGCAATGTAACAGTTATAGAGAGTGTCTACGTCTGGCTGTACTCTCGAGGCGTCCGACGATTTACTTAATCGCCAGGCTTATAATACTGAGAAAGCCTGAGTGAGAAAATGTACAGCCTTGACTCGTACAGCCATGTTTTTTTAAGGGTATAGGAAACTGGATGCCCAAAAAAGGTCACCCATTTTAATGGTGCTTTATCCTGTTCTATTTTCTCTTTTGCTGATTTTACATTTTGTAATTCAATACTATTTCCGCCATATCAAGTTTGAAAAATAAACCAAAAACCGCGTTTAATTTCAATCCGTAAAATTGCGAAACCGAATGAATGCCACTAATGAGCCCAAGTATGAATTCGCGTATAATTAATAGCTACGCTGAAACAATGAATTCCAAGTTCAGCGCCCACAGCATTGCGGGCTTCGTGAAAAAATTACATCCTATATATCCTTCATTTTACGCAAACGTTTATGACACCAAATGTGCCTAACTTCCACATATATTTGTAATGATTTAAATAAGTGTTCGCTTTTAGAAATGGGTAAAATTAAACTAGTTCTATCGTCATCACAAAGTTGATGTATGCGGTGATGTTAGTTGTTTCGACTATGTATTTTATGAAGCAATATTAATGAGCCACCGCGTATTGCATTTCCTCTGCAGAACGAACTACCGATCTGATGAATACAAAAATTGAACATAGGTTCACATGTCTTTAACCAGTGTTCTGTAATACACAATATGTCAATATTTTCACTGCTATTGCGTTTTGTTCCCACAAGAACGTAAGTGCGTGCTCCTATTTCACCATGCCTCCTGCTGAGAGAGAACAAATCTTTGTTTTTAATTTATTTTATTATTATTTATTAGTTAAGATGTCTCAGCTCTTCTCTTGTCTTGTCTTTGAGAGCTATAACTTTTTTGTCAGAACAACGGGTATTCTCTTGCCTTTACTCATAATGGTAGGGCCATTACCAACTTGTATCTATTTGGTTCTCTCCTGGGAATATTGCTGGCTAACCACCCGTTTGTGATTTATAGTTGCTTGTGAACGAAGAATATAGAATTAAGTTTATAACTTCATTTAAAAATAACATATGTCTATAGACAGTCTTACTAAAATGTATATAATACTCGCATGAACAGGCCACTGAATTCCAAATTATGTTTTACACTCCAGAAACTTCCCTTGTACCTAATATTTGAGGGACCATTTAATGAAACCTTGTCAGCATCACAAAGGATTTCTGATGTATTAAAATATAGATTTATATTTCAAGAATGGAATTATATATTAATGCATATATTAACTATCACTACAATTTTATATATCTTAATAAAAAGTAATGGCAAAATATGTTGCTAAGCGAAAATCTAAAACTCGAAGTCATGTTGGACCAGAGTATTTTTTTTTATTTATTACTTTTATTTTGGTTTTTAAATTGTGTGTTTCAGGGTTTTAGGAAAAAAAATAATAATTTGGTTTTTCTTGTGGAAAAGCGAAAAGTGTCTATGTGTCTACTAAAAAGGTATGCTAATAGAAAATCAACCAACTAATTAAGGCGCAATAAAATTAGCGTGAAATAGAATTTTATAAAGATAAATCAACGTAACCTTATCTTTTCCTGGGAGGCCTTTATTCGCACGAAATGAACATCATTACAGGAAAATTTCATAAGAACAAAAAAAAAAGAAACATCAAATGTTTTCTTTTGTTTCTGTAACAAAACGTTTCGTCTCGATGTTTTCGTTGATTTGTTTCATACGAAAATCCGCAAAATTAATCAGTACCGAGTTTCGAATACATTATTTAAGAAAAATTGTTTTTCACGCTGCTTCATTAGTTTTTCGTCGCATTACGTGAAAAAGCATTTGTTGATGTTCACTTCAAATGTATAATACAATTTATTGAATTAACGTATTTACAATTTTCTTAACCTACAAAGTAATAAAAAACATAATTAGAAATAATGAATATAATTACATTATATATGATGTTGTGAGCTTTAAAAAATTAAATACTTTACATGTAATATTATAATTTTAAATGTGCGTTTAAGTGATTTTTATACAAGCACCAGGTAGTTTAAGTAATTTATCAGTGGAGCTTGAACCTTTTTATGTCTAGGCATCAGGTTTCTGTTCTGTTTTGTATCTGTTTCATAATCATTTGTCAATCTAATAAGCTGTGATCAGCCTCTTGTGCTTGGCACAAGCCGTGGACTTTTTGGGTCTAAGGCAAACCGGTTTCTTCACGATACCTTCGATAGAAAGAAAGATACGCCTACTGTGTATTTATTATGAGCAACTACGACCATTGCGGCAAAGATCATTAAAGGGAGAAAATGTTTGTATATACTTATCCTAATTATACTTTGGTAGTGGTAGTGCATCAAAAGATTTCTCTTGCTACGTTCAAATTAAAGCTCGATGCTACGGTAAAGGCAAACACCGTGAGAAAATCCGGTATGCCTTCGTCCCAAAAATGTGTTAGGAAAACGTGATTTCTTCATAAAAATAAAAGAAATCATCAACGAAGTACTTCTTCAATTAAGTGAAGACATATGTATAAAATAGACATAATATATACCTCCCTCCGTTTCAGTAATTATGATAGTATTATATTTTTGCGTAAAAATCCAAGGTTTGGACTAAACTTGTGCTTGGTTCAATGAGCTACAAGCTACCATTCTCTATACTAAAAAGACCCAAGCTACGGAGTATTTCCGCAGCGGAAGAAGTAAGAGAACTGATAGAACAAAACACAGCGGGTAGCAGAACCGTGGCATTTACCATTCCTTTGGCTTGACGGTGTCAACTAGAACTAAGCTGTGACAACAAAAAATAGGACCAACTTCAATGGACTTAGCTATCAACAAATTCATTAACTTATCTGTTAAGTTACTGCAATCGGATTTTTGTACGTATTGCTTACGTACGTACGTATACATACGAATTGTATACGTCTTAAACAAACAAACAAAAATATATTTATTCATATAGGTAAACAAGTATAGTTATGAACGTTAAAAAAATTAAATTAATTGTGAATTTACATTTACTACCAGTTCTTAAATCAAGGGCGTACAACGGAAGAGAAGAACTGGCAATAAACTCTCCGCCACTCTTTTTAAACGCCAAGTTTGTTTACACAACGTTTGTAAGGAGCTGCAGCCATTACAACATGTTCCATATGACATCTTGAGTAATCAAGAATAATAAAATAAATTAAAAACAAAGATTTGTCCTCTATCAGCAGGAGGTATGGTGAAAGAGGAGCACGCACTTACATACTCGTGGGAACAACACGCAAATAAGTAACAAACAACAACTAATATCACCGCATACACGAATAATTCAAGTACGACCAGTCACCACAAGTAACATGGCCATTATATATATATTATATATAATAATAATATATCCTATATATATATGTATATGTGTGTTCTGAAGGCAATTTTACCATACCATTAGCATAGATTACCATAGCTAGATTTCAATCGAACAGTTAGCTGTTATATCCGATATTAATTCCCCACACCATTGATCGATTTCCGTATTCCTCAATATACGCATGCAATTCGGATTGCCTAATATAACATAACATTAACATCAGGTGAGCCTCCTGCCCGGTTGCACCCTGTTCTATAAAAAACCTACGTACCGTCGATCGGAACCCCTTCACTTACTCCAGCTTTTTCCACATACTCTCATTAATATCGTCAGTCAACCCTAAAATTATAACCTTCTTCAGTCTCCCGACTTCAAAAAAAAACCCAACATTTATTTATTTTACAAACAGAACCCAGAACCTCAGTACTTTCATTAGCTCAAAATTAAAAAAAAAATCTAAACTTCTGAAATTCCAGTTTCGCAACATATAAAGTCTATATGATTTCTCGATAAATACTCTGTATCAATAATGTACTATCCAACACAAAATACCGGTGCAATCAGTTCAATCGAACAAACTCTTCACTTTTAATAATCTTTACATATTAATGTACTTGATCAAATAATAATAATGTATTGACGGGAATTTAATAATTCAACGAATATTGAATTTACGGTACGTATTAGAGCTAACTTCTGAATAGTAAATCTGTTAAATTCGTAACACAGTAATTATTCGAAGGCTTTGATTAATTTTGAAACAGAATGTTGCTTTGTTTGTATCAAAGCATCATTATAAAGTTACGCTTTCTTAATTAGAAAAGGCTCCGTACATTTTAGCGTACGCGTGTAGCATTTATATATTTAAAAAATATAATATTAAACTGTCTAAAAGCTTCACTTGTTCTTAAAACTTACGGTAACAGTTATTATACATATGATAGCTGCGTAAATAAAAATAACATGTCAAAGTCAAAGTCAAAAATAATTTATTCATATAGGTAACATAATGTACACTTATTAACGTCGATTCAGATACTATGATTCAGAATGATGATTCATAACGATGATTCAGATATAGTGTAGATTTTACACTATTCACCTAATTCTTTATTTAGCTATGGCTTCCTGAAAATCCCGCGCTCCCTGTCTGCACTAAGCCACTCTCTGCTCTACCACCTGCTGTTACCTAAATTTTGTCTACCCGCAACATTCATAAAGTTAAATTGCTTTCATCATACTCAACGCTTAATTTTCCCGAAGGTTAAAATGCGTGTTTATTTGGCAACATCTCATGGGACATTTGAAAACTTTGAGTCTTTCCGAGTTTATTTAATTTCGCGATTTGAGTTGCTTCTTTGAGCAATCTACTTCGACCCTAATTTCCTTTAACTCCCCTCAGGGATATTTGTTATAGAAAAGGATATACATCACTGAGGACTTATCTGAGAAATCGCTTTAGAAACCTTGCTGTAATGTTATTTTGTTTTAGTATATAATAAAACAAAATAACATTACAGCAAGGTTTCTAAAGCTATATATATATAGATTAAAAAAAAATAGGAATAAAACAAAATAACATTACAATATAATATTACTTTATTTCAAGTACCAAACTTAATTATATATCAAATATACAGTATTTACAATTTTCATAACCTACAAATTAGTCATAGAAATAATTAAAATCAAAATCAAAAAATAATTCCGTATTAACTGTATATATTCGCGGATGTTGATAGACCCATGCCACTTCTTCAATACAAAGAGTCTCCATGTATTTTATTTTCTGCGACATTGCGTTCTACTTGATTGTGAGAAAATTGTATAGATCTTGGACTGGATAGGTCAGCGCTACGCCTTTTAAGTTCTCATGTCAATTTTATACCCTTTCTATAATATATGTCTATTTAATATATTAACAATTGAGCTTTGCAATGAAGTGACAAAAATATATAAAATATGATGTAAAGCACAGGCCAGTTCTTGTGTTATAGGAAAAGCTGGTCAACCTAACCTATGCTTTATTATTCATCTGGGGTAAGTTGACCTATGAAGTTGTAAGGCCAATATCTACGAAGAAATAGGATAAAATACAAGAATGTATTTTGGTAAAAAATAATTATATCTATTTATAATAATTATTTTTAAAGTCTAGACATAAGTTAGTATATATATATTATTTGTATCAATTATTAAATAAATATTTTCAGATCATAGTATCCAATAAGTCTTCCATTCATAGATTAATATGCTCCCATTTGTAATAATAATAGAAATAATAGATAGATAGATATACAATTTCAAATGAACGATACCGTTTCTATAAGTAACTTGCGCCTAAACCCAATAACCTATCTTAATCCATTGATCATCTGAGACAGACATCTTAAACCAAATATTGATAAAAGTGTGTCAATAACCAATCGACGGATTTTAATGTTTAAATTTTTTTCACATGGACTTGAAACAATAACTTTTATGTATAATTTCAAAAGTACCAGGTGGCCCCATTATTCATTAGTCTACTAGGCCCGAACCACATTTTAATTTTTGACTTCGTTACATTACCCCAAAACTGACACGAATATAGAATAATACATAACTGAAAGAACTGGCACCAAACATTGATTATAAATGTCAATCAATAGCCAATATTAGAAATACCATTACGATGAAAATAATAACTTACGTGCGTTGTTTTTCAACATGACATGCGTGTGCGACGCGATGATTGAACGGGGAAATTGACGAATTTTCGGGCCTCACTGGTTACCTTTAGGCTACCCCGGTCTCCCCTATCTGATTGTCCTAATTTTAACATCTGTGATTTTTTACAGCAAAAACACAAATATATATTTTTTTAATGTATATATATGATAAATATATATGTTCGCCTAGTAGCATCAGCGAGTGAATTTCATGCCTGAGGTCGTAGGTTCGATCCCCGGCTAAGCACCAATGGACTTTTTTTCTATGTGCGCATTTAACAGTCGCTCAAACGGTGAAGGAAGTGAGAACCAGCTTACCTAAACCCTACCTAGACCCTTTTGTGTCTAAACCCAAAACGTCGACAGCGTGCGTCAGGCACAGGACAGCCTCCTGCCGATATTAGATTGAATTGATCAAATGATCATCAAAGTTAAAATAGAAGACGTTAGACGTCTCAAAATTTGTTTTCTTTTGTCTGTTTTATCATTAACCACTAAAAAACATTAACCGCTTTTAATTCATCCGTTCCAAATGGCCAAAATACCTAAGCATTCCCCTTGGTAACCTTTGCTTTTCGTCCTCTTTAAATCTTATAATCAATTAAGATATAAAAGTGAATCTGTGCCTCCTAAATTTTAAATAATTAATTTAGATTTTTAATTGCAGCACTGTCAGGTAGAAATTAAGTCAAAATTAAACGAGTTAAAACTTTTTTTTTTACACCTACCTGTCATTACTATATTTCATATTAATCATTAGTCTATAACTAAAAGCGCAGACAATATTTTAATAAAGTCGAACTCGTTCGGCTGATACAGACACTTATTGAGTGCTATTGAAATTACTTCAAGCGAAAATTGGAACCGAATCTTATTCAATAGACGTCTAATATTTCAATCCATTTACTTTCCTTAATATAGGAGATAGGAAAAATGAATCAGTGAACCAGTTCCTTTCTTTATTTGACTTATCTTTCGCCCTATAAACACTAGTATATAAACTACTGTTTATAAGGTGAAAGAAAGGAACTAGTAGTCTTTTCGCCCGTTTTAACTAAATGGCTCATTTGGTAGTAAAAAATACAAATTGCATTGTTTTTTTTGTAGGAATTATTTATTTTACAGAAAAACATACATTTGCTTAAGGATAAGCGAGGAATTAAAAAATGAGACTAAACATAGGCATTTCTTATGACCGTACGTGCAAATAATATATTAGATTTTGATCTATAGGCGCCAAAAGCTAATTAAATAATTTATTCGGCTTTAATGAGCGTACCGCATGTTGTGGTCGATAGAGATTGGAGTCTTGACAAATTTTTCACACGTTAATATTTTTTATAGTGCTCCCAAACGGGGACGATGTTAAGTGGTACCACTGCCATAAATACATTGCCAGCCTGTTAAGTATTGGTACCTGTTTCCTTAAAAACACTAGTCTAGTCACAAGTCTAAGTCGTATTATACAAATACACCAATAGGCAGCTGGTTGCATATAGTGGTGGTGCGAGGCAAAAATTACCTTAAACACTTCTCACTTGTGGATTGACAAGAGATTTTCGTATTCTGCCTTGACGTCAGACCGTGAAACTTAGCAGCAATTCACGAAAACACTATCGCCTCTAATATATATTTTACTCCTATCGCTTTTCAGTCAATTAAATAAATGTGACAGAATATTGCTTCACTAATATTCCTACGTTTAAACAAAACCGTAAATCCACATATCAGAAACGAAACAACGTACAAATATACTTTTTACAATATTCATTTATGATAATAATAATAAAAAAAGTAAAAATTAAAAAAAATCGCCGCAATTTTTTCCCTACTAATTTTTAAAATTACAATTAAAAATACAAACAGCACACACGCACACGCAAACGAAAAATTTTGTTTTTTTTTTATAAATAAATCATCAAATCACAATCGTTCTACGTACACTTGTATAACTTTTTTTAGGACAGGGGGGGCACTTGATGATAAGTAATCCCGCCGCCCATGGTCACTACATAACTACTTAAATAATGTAAAGATGGTTATATATACCCACTGTAGATGGAAGCTGTAAAGTTGTAGTTACACCATTGTTATCTCCAACCGTTAACTTTGCATACTTTGAGCAATCTCCGCTTAAACAGCTGACTCGGCCAAACTCATAAACGAGGATTTTGCTGACTTGCACAAAATCACGTCCATTGTCAAGTGCCTTTTGCTGTTATGAATTTTGCGCTGAATTTTGCTTTTCAAGCGCTGTAATTGTTATAAATTGTTTTAATTCCACAAAACAGTAGACATTGAAATGACTCATTTATTTCTATTATCTGTATGAACGGAGGAATAAAATTAAATAAAAACTTATTAGAAATTAATTGGAAAAACGTTTTTTACCAAATGTCTTCAAAGAGCCGGTCGCGGTATAGTTGATTTCGCCCCTAAGACTCCATGAAAAGCCTTGGTTGTCTTTAGGATTAAACGAATGAACGAACTGCAAAATGACAATAAAATAAAAATAAAAAAAAATACCATACTCTTCTCTCAAAAGCCTAAAATGTGAGTTCATATAATTCTTTTGGGATTTTTGCCCTCTCCCCCTATCCTATAAAAAAGGATTAAGAATATAATTATTTCAATTATTTTCAACAAACGTGAGTTAATACTACTTCAGTTTAAGTAATCCGGTTCGGTCCTCTCAAATCGTTCACGGTAAATTAACGCTCCGTAAAGGATTTGTACTCATCTATTGTAAGGATGTTGACAAAGGACAATTTCATTGTGTGAAGCTAGCTTGGCCCTTAGTTTGGTCTCTTTCAATAAATGGTCGAATGTCGTAAATAAGTAGTATAAAAATCCTAAGAGTTATATACTTAATACTTATTTGTTTTTTTTTAACGCAAGATGGTGAAGGCACCGAAAATCGTTTTCAGGTTTTAGGATCACTGTTTCATAATTGTTCATTCTAAATCTAATACTGGAAAAAGAAATTATAGATTTAGGCTTTCCGACGAAAAAAAGATGTTACTCCGGAATCGAATCCAACGCCTTTTACGCATAAAAGGAGGCTTGCCTGATGTTAAGTGATACCGCCGCCCATGAACACCCTCAATGCCAGAAGGCTCGCGAGTGCGTTGCCGGCCTTTTAAGAATTGGTACGCTCTTTTCTTGAAGGACCCTAACTTGAATCGGTTCCGAAATACTTCAGTGGGCAGATGGTTCCACAAAGTGGTACGCGCATAAACTGCCTCAAGAAACGCTCAGTTGTGGATCGACGGAGGTGGTGATACGAATATTATTTTGTAGTCTGCCTTGATGTCCGATGATGAAACTCAGCTGTCATTTGTTTCTTTCTGTGAAGCGATGTATCAGCATAGATATATCTTTAAAACAATGTCATATTGATCTAGTGAGTTCGAGTAATAGACTATCAGGCACAATTCGTCAACAAAGCGAGGAAAATGAAACAATAAAAAAATTTAGGGACAAAGTTTGTAGTTGTTGCGAAGCCCAGAACTTTTCGGATGTTTACTTAAAAAGGGTTTCCAATTCAATAAAGATTGGCGAAGTCCAGTAATGTAATTCAGGCCACTTTATGCCTCAAACGGGATGAAAGCTTTTTAATAATAGATGTGCGTTTCAATTTACACTTTTTTGGCATTTGAAACATATATGTTGCCAGCTTTAGTACTGTTTCCGCTTGTTTTATAATCACGTCTTCATGATGCAATATTTTTTAATGAATCATAAACAGCTTTATTAATCCTGGTTATGAGTATTTTCTCTTAAATAGACTGCAAGTACTGTTTTAAGGAAATAAGTTAAATTAAATGACTTATTAGTCTTAAGTTAGAATTGATCGTACGTAATCTTAAATGGTATCTTTAAGCAGAGACAATATTTATTAAAACGTGGTCCTAATGTGTTTATGATTAACCACTTTTTAATATTTAATTAGAAGAAAAAACATGGTTGCTTGGAAGAGATCGCTTATTAGAGATTGAGATCGCGTTAAGGACACCCGTTATAACACCGTATAATTTATGTTATGTTATTCTTTGAATGTAAGTTCAAATAAATAGAATTAATTAAGCAATACTGTTCAGATGTGAAAAGGAAGAGACTGGCTGCCCACAACACAGGGAATCCTAGTGTGGGGGCCAGTGCACTCTACTTTATCGAAATATTCCTGTATATTGTGTCTAATAAAGTTCTTTCTTTCTTTCTTTCCCTCTTTCTATAAATAAATAGTTAACATAACCAAACACTGTTTACATGATTCAATCTAAGATAGATTATTTTTACTCTTTACACAGAATGCCACGTAGTAGTCTTATGTATAGTATTATATCTATGTCAAATAAATAGCCAGTTGGTCAACTGTCATATTTAACTCATATTAAGGATCAAGTATGTCACTACTGAATAACAGTACTTACTGGCTGAACTGGCCACTAACGTCCAAGTTCTATCTCCAAATTACTAGTCGTAACTTCTACGATTTGTCTGTAGAAGATATCGCTTGTTAAATAAAATTCATTGGAAAGATATATTGTATATGAGACGGACGCATTCTGTTAATTCTACCCCATTTACCACCAAGTGTTTAGAGAAGTTCGGATCTGAGTTAAATCATCGAACATCAAGGCGGTATTAAAAAAAATGCCCACACAACTCCGTTTCTATAAAGAATCAGTCCCACTGAAGTATATCCAAACCAATTCGACTTAGAGCTCTTCATGAAAAGAGCGTATTATTTAATAAGAGGCCGGCAACGCACTTCAAGAAACACACACTAGCACACGCTTAACATCAAGTGAGCCTTATGCCCGTATGTCTCCTGTTATTTAAAAAGAAAAGAAGAAAAAGATTAAATACCGATGCCTTTTAACAACGAGAATTCATGTCTCTCTCTCTAAGTATCATCTTTTAAATATTACCAGATAAATTTAATTACCGTAATTCAGGGAAACACAGAACAGTTCTCGTTTATCACAACAAGGGTTAATTTAGATTTAACAATAAATTCACCCGATACAAAGTGAAAATTAATACAGGAGCAAGGGAAATGAAAATGATATTGGTTTGTAACAGTATTTCACTGTTTTAAATATTAAATTTTCCTCGAACATTACTTGATTTGTACGTAGATATCTTACATTCAGAGCTATCCTATTTCTAGTGAAAACTTCTATAACATCGTTGTCGATGAAACGAAAAATTGATAATAAAACGAGACATACGCATTCAAATTCGTAATATTTTAGAAAAGTGTGTATTTCATAATTTTCTGAATTTAAAAAAAAAACATTAAATAAGAGATTGATTTAACTCACTTATAAAATTAATGAGATTTATCAATTTTATTTACACATCATTATTTATAAAATATTTTTGAAGTGAAAACTTCTCGCTACACTTATTTAAAGTTCACTGTACAATGCTTACTTCTTTTTACAGTCGCTTTTTTCGTTTCATCGTCTTTCAAATATTAATTATTTTAGTTTTTATCAAAATTAAGATAGATATTAAACTTAAAATCACATTCGTCTTTTTATCATGAAACCACAAATTTAAGAAGGTTTCACTTTTACCACGTGTCACGTATGAATTGCGCAGATGTTTTATAATGTTAACTTTAAAAAAAAAACTTAAATAATATAAATTTGTAACTATAATAACTAATGTACAAATAATGCAACTTAGATATGATAACCACACAGTTCGCTAGTTCGTCGAATCAATATTAATTATCGTTACAGTTTTTACTTTTTATACGAGGTGGAATGTGGTTATCACTACTTATATCTAACTACTTCACTGCGACAGAGTTATCACGAATAGGACGGACGTTTTGAAGAAGCGTCAGAACATTTTATAAATGAAAAAGAAATCGAATAATTTCCAATTTATTCCTTAAAATACTAATTCACATTTTTGTAAGTGACTGATAAGAGTGAGGGCGTGTCGGAACAAATTATCCCCTGAATTATTTTTCCTTGATATTTAAAGCAGGCAATTTGTCAAAAGTCAAGATGAAGAACGCTGAAAATATGTTATTTTTATATTAATGTCTCTATTTAATATTCGAGAAAGGAAATTTGTTTCTGCACAAGTGAAATTTTATTTTAATCGCATTTTTATAAATAGAATAATAAATTATCTTGAAAACGATACATATTACGATGGATGAATTTAAAAACATCATGAAAATTATAATTTAAAGCGATTAAATTACGTCAATAAAATCTCAAATCTAAGAGTTATTACATACATATTAAATAATAACATAAAACGTTATTTGCAATTACAACTATTAAAGCCACTGAACTAATATGATACCGAGTGCAATTGTGAATGGAATTTCATAAAAAATATTGTCTTATAAAATTGCATACAAACCTTTTTGAAAAAACTTAAGCCAGACCTGAGAAAAGAATTGAGATCCGACAAGTAACCTTTGTACTTTATGGCAACAATTGATTGACCCAAATCGACGGAGTCTGTCGCGTAGATTGATCACCTACTTGTCTAAAAAAAATATTCGAATTTTCTCCAGATACCAAAAATGTGCAACTCACTTCACTCAACGTGTTTTATCTGTAAGTGTTGTCTTTTTTTTATGTTACAGGAGGCAAAGGGGCAAACGTAAAAAATAATTCATATTGCATCGTTGGCGCTAAAACCTTAAATATTTTAAGGTTTTAGCGCCAACTAGCGGTTTTATTTAATAAATCAGTGGCGCTTCTTAAAATGTTACTTTTCCTGTTTTTTTTGTTAGTTTTTTTTATCATTTATATTATTATTTTGTGTGTTTCTTTCACTGTTTGTTTCGTTAGTAATGAATGTTATTTTTATATAATTTGTCTATTAGGCAAGTAGGTGATCAGTCTTCTGTGCCTGACACAAGCCTTCGACTTTTTAGATCTAAGGTTTCATCGCGAAGTTTTTCTTCACCGTTCGAGGAAATATTAAAAGCGCACATAGAAAGAAAGTTGGTGCACAGCCGGGGAAAAAACCAATTTCATCATGGATGAGATCGCACGCTGGAACCTCTAGACCACACTAGAAGACCCCATACTCTTGTTATTTAATGCTCTTAGCAATAATAAATTCACTAAAATTCGATTTTTTTGAAGTAAACCTTACTTAGGTTAGTTACGTATCCATTAAAGGTCCGCATATCGTAATATGATTTCGGGATCTATTTCCTGAGTGCAAAAATTTCAGATCAGTCATCCCTATCACATTTACTCAGTAACAGGAAGATACAGGAGAAAAGAGGGTTTTGAAATTAATGAAAAATAAAACATCTAATATTTGAATTATTAATATTCAAATCTTTCTATGATGACTATTTTTAAACATTGTTCAGTAATAAAGAAAATTAATAACATTACTTTAAGAAAAAGATTTTATAAGGACAAAAGCTAAAATAGTTCATAACTATAAATGTCAAAGATTTAATCCTAGAATTTATACTTATACTGTTTATTCATACTGTTTGACCAAGAACTTTATATTATTATTTTGTGCTAAGAGGTGAGTAACGTCTATAATCTATGCTTACTCTGTGGCATATCCCAACTTATAGTAGTCTGTGACGCTTGTGCTTCGCGCTATTTATTGGTTTTGTGAAATTATTACTAGTTTCCTTTACTAAACCAATTGGGTCAACATTTACTTCGCCTCAACCTTTCGCCATGTCGTTTTAACAACCTTGCAATGTTTATTATTTAATATTATTTTTGTTTACTTTTGCTTTTTTACCTATTTAATACCTAAATATGTATTTACATTGTATATTCGCCGATGCTTGACAAACGTTGTGACTTCCTTGATAGAAAAACTCCCCTCGGGAGTTATGATCTGCGATATTGCGGGCGACCTATTGTAAGGAAGTTGCATGGAACTTATCCTCCTTAAGTTATATTCGCTAAAATAATAACAACTGCATGTGTGTGTGCAGGCAAAGATAACAATTCTATAACATTGTATCAACCATTCCTGCAGTTGCTATAGGAAACCCATTTTACTTCAAACTGGCATAAACAATATTCACAAAATAATTTTTTTTAAACCCCTGATAAAAAGGGTCCTATTATAAATTAAAAGTAACATGAATATCAAAATGTAATAAAACCGTTATTCAAATATAATTTCTCTATGGAAATATTGATGCAATCATTACGATGACAGGCCGATTAGGCGAAGCTTAAATTAATAACACCAAGGAGTGTTTGGCTACTTTTTGCTATGAGCCGCGCCATTGCATTGTCTATGACCAATAACAATTTCACTTATCTGCGGCCGCGCACACGTTTGACGTATGCTTTGCGAGTGATGATACAAATATGATAATTTATACCATCCATTTTGCAAACGAGATTTTTACATATTCTAAAAACACGGCGTAATGTAAAACTACGTTGTATATTTTAATCCCGCACTTTAAAACATTGGTATGCAACAGCTGGGCGTACATGAAAATCGTTTTAAAAGCTAAAGCTTTTCATGTGATGAAATCGCATCCGGGTTAACCTTTTCACTTTTATTGCACCAGCATTACGAATCCTGGATCTAATCAATGTTCAGGCTTTTTTCTGTAAGTTTTTTTGTTGAAATCTCCGAGCATTTAGTGGCAACATTTTAAGTTCCATTTTCTACTTCGAACAAGGCGCTGTAGCGTCTATACGTATAGATACATTTTCAAAGTATTCAGTTTAAACTGAACATTTGGCTGTATGGACTAAAGTCCTTTGCCTTTCCCATTAGGCATAAATTGAAGAAAAAAAAAATTAAACTGAACAATAATTGCTTTTGTTATAGTAACTATGAGCAACAGCCAGGAATATTTTATTCAAAGTTGGTTAACAATTCCAAACAATACATTGGAACTGTATTTTAAAGTCGTTAATTAATCGGACATTAAATTTGCTGAATTGCACCGGTCTTTGTAATATAGTTTATATTTTGTAGATAATATAATATTCAAGTATTCTAATTAAAAAAAGGAACCCTAGTTTGTAATAATAATATAGGAGCAGAATGGCCTAGTGACTTCTGCGTGCGACTCTAATCCCCGAGTTGCACCAATGGACTTTTTATGTAGGCATTTCCCTAATACTCGTTTCTACAGTGCAGAAAACATCGTGAGGAAACCGGCATGCCTTACACACAAATTGTTAATGGTGTGTGTATCAGACATAAAAAAATGTTAAAGGTCAGATTGGAGCCAGTGTTTTTTAGATATCAATCTAGCATAAGATCTTTACTACTGCTTCATATTAGTCCGAGTCTTGATTTCCAATAAAATTTTCATTTCAAATTCGATGAATTGCCCTTTTTTATTACATTAAAGGCTGTTCTTTGATCTTATTAAACGCCAAAGATATTTTGATGTTAAATCTGTTTCAGGGCTAATATAGCATTCGTACGGATATTTTCGAACCTGGACCAGTAGTAATATACTTAAATTTAAATTTATTTTACTGTGACGAAATTAAATTAATGAATTAAAATGAAATCTTTTTATCGAATCTTTCCGATACGGAGTGAATCTTTAGTTCAATTATCATTTAACTAATTGTTGATTGTTGTAAAAATAAACTTGGAAAAAAATTGGTTGCCTGTAAAGTCGGTATACGGGCGAAAGTTTTACGTGACAACGACTTTGAGTGCTAAAATAATTTTAATGTGAATATTCATTCGTTTAGTAGGAAGAAGGATGAAATAATAGTAACAATTTAAAACATTTATTTATACAAAGAATTATATTTAAAACATTAATTTATACAAACAACTTTTTATGTCTGTCTCTCTCGCTCTTAGGCGGGCTCACCATGCCCGAGTGGAAGGGACGCGTGCCTCTCACTCGCTCTCATTGTGAGCGCATAACGTTTCTTGAAGTGTCACCCGGCAAACCAATTTATTTGGATGGGAAACCAAAAATTATGGATAGACAAAGGTTTTATAAATTTTAGTATTTTTAGTAAAAATATTGGCATGTAAATAAATCAATCAATTGTAGTCCGATCCGAAATAATAACGGATTCGCTAAAAATTATTTAAAATAAATGTAAACTTACTCAGCTTGATTTGAAGTCAATCAAAGATCTCAGCGTAAAAGCCATCAAACGCCGTCACCAACAGATACCAAAATTAACGAAACTCATTTCATAACTCCAAAACGCGTTTAATAAGTTTCCTTTATAAACGAATTAAACTTCCCAAACTTAACTGACATATTGACTATTCAAGAAAGTGAAGGTAACGCTTATCTTTGGGTTATCATAACAATGTAATTTATCGCTTTTAACTTTGAAAACGATCCCGAATTCAGTTTAGATAACATTTGCATGACGAAGATAAACGACTTTCGAAGAATTCAAAGAATGTAACAAGTCAATATTATTATTCTCTGTTCTTTTTTGTCTTGAGCAGTGATGGCCTTGGCAATGGCTTCAGCATACGACTCGCTTTACACGAATAGACTTTATTTCTATTTGCACATTTAACATTGGCTCGAACGGTGAAAGAAAACATCGTAACAAAATCGGATTGAATTAGACACAAAAAGTCAACGGCGTGTGTCAGGAAGCTAATCACCTTCTTCCATATTAGATTTATAAAAGTTTTTATAATATATAACATATAGTATGTACGTAAAAAAATATTGTCCATAATTTTCAAATGGATTTCTGGTAAGATAGAGTATAATAATAATAGGAGCTGGGCCATGACTGACATATTTGCGTGTACATCCAAGCCTAATATATAAATGGAATATCTTAATAGAGTAAGCTAGTGATAAAAGTACAACGTGACCAAGTCCTCCAAGAGAATATTATTATTTTTCCGAACTCATGACCGCTACGCAGCGTAGAGCAGGCTACGATATTGTAGCAGTTTTAGCTTTTGGTAAAAAAGTATTTTAATACAAAATACTGTGTATGTTCCAGAGGTTGGGAGTACAAATTAACCACAATAGAATGGCGGCTGGGCCTCGGGCACGCACATGCCCAAAGAAACACTACCGCGTGCATCGGGCACAGTTGCACACATGATGCGGCTAAAAATAGTCTTAAAAATATAGCTATATACAGTTTAACACTGACAGTATTTACTAGAGTTGCATTTTCCATTATTTAATATCATAAAGTTATTTTTATTTTGTACTGAATAAGTGTTCATTGACTATAATGGTAGAAAACAGAGTTCAAATATTTTTTTTTGTATGTGGACTCGACTACAATATAATATTATGTATAACAAATCACAAGAAGCACGAGCTATAAGAATAAAAAAAGCGTGTGTGTACTAATGGACACGTGTTAGAAGTTATCCTTCTTTGTCGTAACAAAATAAAAATCTTTTCAAAAAATTTATTTTACGTAGAAAAAATCGACACTAACAATAAAAAATGTATTTAATACATTGAAAGTTTTATTATCAAGCATTATCTAGTGAATAAAGTTTATTTAAATATCACAAATAACTAAAATGTTGACTATCGTACACATCGTAAATAGTTACTCTCATCATTTTTCCCTAACCAGAAGAAGTATAACTTAATATACAAAACATGTTTAGTTAGTTGGTTTCAGTTAAACACATTACCTATAAAACTTGTAATATTTAATATTTAAAATCCTCTCATTTCTACTATGTACTTATTTTGATTCAATAATCGAAGAACTTAATAATAAAATTATATGTTAAATGTTGTCTTTAGAAATGTTCCGTAATCCACGCCTCTCCGTAGAATAATAATCAGGGCTTTGCTAAGTTACATCCTACTTTAAATTCTAAAGTTTGAGACTTAGTTTATGGCTCCGACTAATTCATGTCAAGTGTTCATAACTCGCCATTTGAATAAATGATCATAGTATTAAAAAGTAACACATAAACGTTTACTTTTAGTTTTAAGCACAATAACAAATAAAACGTAAACTGCGTTTATGTGTTTAATTTCAACACACACAGTATTTACAATATTCTTAATCTACATAGTAATAATCAACACACACTGCCACAGAGTCTAAACTTTTAAAATTAGAACAAATTTAAAAAGTTTAGACTCTGTGGCAGTGTGTTTTTAATGCTGGCACGATTCCACGTATGCCACCTCTTATACTACATATTCTTTGAGCAAGGAAAGCATCAGCTCTGGGATCACTGAATTGTCGTTGGACGCCGGTGAGTTCGAATTAACGAGTCGTTTTGTCATAAAGCAATGACTTTTTGGTTTAATAACCAAATGCATAAAAATGTATTTAGTTCGAAAGATTTTGTAGGGAAGTCGACTTTGAATTATAGAGAGGTTCGAATTAACGACAGTCGTCTGTACTACCCAGGCGTAAATCTTTAGTTGCCGCCTACACGGCCCAAGATTCTCAACTAGTATTGTGTTTGATTGTTTATAGTCTCGTCTTCAGTCTTACAATCAGTCACCAGTTTTAAGCATCTAATGAAACCAAGGCGCTAAAAGACGCAACGCAAGCGCCAAAGAATCGCTTCACTTATAATATGCGATTTAAAAATAACCAAGTAACCTTTGTGTGTGTTTTGTTAGCAGCTAAGCGTCTTACTAAGTACTTGCGTTTGTACTCCAGCTTTGATTGTTCTATTTTCATTTATATTTTCTTTCAACAACACATTTCTTATATTATTTTAATAATGAACAAAATATGGAAAATTGTCTGTATGACAAACGAACAAGACAAATTGTACGGAATTCCCTTTAAAAAGTTTTGAATTGTACTCGTGAACAATTGTTCAACTCACGAATTTCCCTGCACTCGTCCGGTAAATAATGGAAATGGATCGTAACATTTTTTGGACGAAAATTTATTGAAGATACTTCAGCTGATAAATCTTTCAAGTGCATGTATGCATGAATGAAGCGAGTAATTTAATTTGCCTGGATGCAATTCAACTACATATTTGAATTTCGAAGCTGGAGGATACAATAATCAAATATTCCATTGGTATATAAATGACAAAGAAAATAACAAACAAAGTTTTTCCATTACTATGTTTTGTATGGAAATTATTTAATATTTTTCTCTTGTTTACAGATAATCGTAACGGGAAGAACAACAACTCTATTGTAAGTAGTTAAAAACGATTACGACATTTTCAATAAAATAACTATCGTATTTAAATATTGTAAGATTCGGTATAGCGGTCTAATATGTCAACGTTTGTGTGACTCAGTTGATCACATATTTAATACAATAAAATATAATCATTTTGGTTTGAATCTCTGAACCTTTTTATTTTTAGAGCACCCGAAGACCAAAGTCTTCTACCAAAATTATTGCCGCCATTACTCTGAACGTTCGTTCTTGTGCGTATGCAGAATTACATCTATACTTTCTTCAGACCATTTAAACTAAACGCATTAGTTCTATCGCAAATTAGGTGCATTGGGTGCTTAAATATTTTTTATTTAAAATTTACATTATTAGATCTTAGATAAAGCACCACTTTTACGAATAATAAAAGAAAAGTAGTAGAATATTATATTTGGTATATAAAAAGACTAATTTTGTAGCGTATACGCACTATTTAAATGGGGTGAAAGTTTAAGAACGTAAAAAAAGCCAACACGGACCTATTTTACATCAAAGCCTGACCTCACTTATTTTGTGCAATCGCCCCAAGCACCAACAGTTACCTAGAAACACCTGAAAAGAACTTTATTAGAAAACTTTGAAACACTCCTACATCTCGACGAGTAGTTACAATATTCATGAACTCAAGGATTATTGCATGAAACTTGCACCGCGTACGTTTCATTCATTACATTCCATTCTTCCAGTATCCAGCTATTAAAAATTCAAGTAAAATACATTTTAAAACGTATTTTGTTCTTATATGAGAACATACAGGAATAATAATATTTGCAGAGTTTTAATATTGCGAAATCTTATTTATAATATAACATTCATTAGTACTTATAACAATCAAATATACACATACAGTATAAAATTGTTTTATATTTAAATATAGCATAAAACGAACAATCGCATCGCATAGGGATGATAAATATTAGTATGGTAATTATGAAATGGTTGTTAATAGCACCATTAGGAGAACATCCGAATCCAGATATTTATGTATTATTGCTTTATTATTAATCGCTTTTTGAGATACTGTTTAATTGTGAACGAATTTATGTCGTACATCATTATCATCTTAAACTAGTGCGATATCTCTGTAAATAGCAAACTTTCATGGCAGACTCATGTCGGCCAGAGGAGAGTTTAGTTTCTCTGCATACCGCATTTACCACTAAGAGTTTTCATAGAAGTTGTTCGGATTAATACCTGCAGCTTAGTTACATCATGAAACGTCAAGCGGAATACGAAATTCCACCTGTATTACGACGTCCGTCGTTTCACAACTGTGCATTTTTGTGACAGTTTTTGCCGGGGCACCAGTATGTGGAAGCAGCTGCCTATTAAGTATTACCTATCCGACTTAAAATCCTTTAAGAAAAGAATGTACCAATTCTTAAAGTGCCGGAAACGCACTCGCGAGCCCTCAGGCATGGAGGCTTAGTCCATCGGCAGGCGGTTTCACTGATTAGCTGAGGCTCCTGCTCGTTTGCTCCTTATTCTATAAAAATGGCATTTACGCAACGGTTATCACCAGGAAAACTATAATAAAAAGAAAAGCAGTTTTTCCAAATTGCGTAATCTTCAATTTGTTTTTGTTTTCTTGATAATTTCCCGACTATATAGTAGTTGGAGATATTAAATGACTTACGTTAATGGTATTGGTAACCCAGATGATGCAACACTGCTACGTATTTCTATTACCTGCTGATAGAGGACAAATCTTTGTTTTTAATTTATTTTATTATTCTTTATTACTCAATATAAATTATGGAACATGGTGTAATGGTTGCAGCTCTTTACAAACATTGTGTAAAAAAAACTTGGCGATTAAAAAGAATGGCGGAGAGTTTATTGCCAGTTCTTCTCTTCCGTTCTACGCCCTTGATTTGAGAACTGGCAGTAAATGTAAAATTAGAATCGTTTTAAGTATATTTTGACGTTCATAAGTGTACATTATGTTACCTATATGAATAAATGATTTTTTGATTAATTAACATTTTTTTGTATGACCTTTACAGAAAATTCCTAAAAGAAGCCTCTTGACCTAATTTTAAACATTATTTCCTTTAAATTCGTCTCCGTCACGTTTTAAGCTCATAGCTTGTTGTGTTATACCTATCATATCCATACATTGGACAGTCAGAACATGTAATTCTCTCTCTTTATCTGTGTTGCTACAAGGACTGGCAGTACTTTGCAATCTTCAATTGCAAACCGTAAATTCTCGGGTTCAAATCGTGGGTAAAAGGAAAGCCTTCGTTTTCGATGATGAAACTTAGCCGTAGGTATAAATCCGAACCACTCTGAACACTCAATGGTAAACGCGGTAGAAGATGCACGGCCATTACTCTTATAAAAATAATACAGCGGACGCAAAAATAAAAGCGAGAAAGTAGGCTAAGATCTAGCTCATGCCGAAGTTTTCAATGTCACGGCTTTGTGTTCTATAGCCAAACACAAAGACATACGGGTCAGTTAAAAGCCAACATCGACCTTTTGTTGGGCATTAGTATCTTTGTATGACAATAGTTTCACTTGAAGTATATACAGTATTTACAGTGGCATTTCTTTATGAATACAACTTACTATTTTTATTTCGAGAAAAAATGAATAAATCAGTGGCGCTACAACCTTTTTAGATCAAGGCCTCAGATTTGTTTTATCTTTTAACAATGTAATAGGCAACTGATTTTTCAGTTTCCTCACAATGTTTTCCTTCACCTTTTCAGCAAGTTGTTAAATGCGTACATAGAAAGGGAATCCATCGTTTCACAGCCAGGGCTCGAACCTACGACCTGTCATGAGAGGCTACGCTTATAGACCATTAATACATTTATGGATAGAAATTAATGTATACACCTAATTTGACCTTTTTCATTTCTTTCATGTCGTATTTGTTTGTGGTTTATTATTCTTGCGATACAGTATATGCTACTTTTGGAAAAATATTATTCTTTTAATGGTTATTTGAGTGAAACAATAATATAAATTTGATATCTTAATATATTTTAACAAAGTGGTGATGAATAAAATAATATAAAAAATCATAATTTTATGTGTGGAATATGCGAAGTTTCCAACCACAATAACCAATCTATATTCTCAGAAATAAACAAATTATTATTAAATTTACCAAGCTAAGGAGCGAAACGCTTTATAGTTTTTGTATTTGTGTGCGCGTAGTACAAATTATATTGGCTGCTAAGCTACTCAATATTGCAAAACAAATTTTATGTATTACTTTTCCCTGAATGGCCGGCAACGTACACGGTAAAAATAGGTATTCAAGAATGTGACGACTGTCCTTTTTGTGCGTCTTAGGATCATTTGCATTTTGTTAATCTATAAACAATAAAAGGGTTTGAACTTAAAATTATCAAAAATTAAATTTAAAAATTAAAAATAACTCACAATTATTCCCGTACAAAACCCTTGCAAGTATTTCGCTGATGTCAGTTGAAATAGCAAGGGTTCTAAATCAAATGTGCTTTTGTTCTCGCTTGATCTGAATCGCTCCGGACAGAATGTGGGAGGAACGTTGCATTGCAAATAGGAGATTATTTAAATTACGATTCTAGTCGGCACTTACTGGCTTAGTTTGGCCACTAAAGGAAAAAAGCAGAGGCGGTTTATTTCACTTTTTAATCGATACCATTTTGAGTAGTTTATAAACCGTAGAAAGATTAAGGGGGTCTACCTTATTATTGAATACACTCTTTAGGTTGCTTGTAGAATTACCGAAGTTCTGCCAGTGCGTCATGTTTGTTTATCGAGACGAGACGGTTTCAATGCCGTCATTCAAAAGAGGGTAGTGTGTTAGGCATATCACCAATTGTATCCTGAATGTGATGATCATAAAAACACTTAACTAAAACTTTAAACATATTTTAAACTTCTTTAAGTTTATTTTAAAACGTTGGTATGTTATCCATGCCCCTTTTATAGGAGTATTTTTGTTTTGTTAACAAACTAATAAAACCAATATTTACATAACAACTAAAATGAACTGTAACAAAAAATTATGTGAAATAAAAAAATGATGGGCAATCTAAAAATCCCATTACTTTGTATTATTATTACTTTATATAATTCACGATAAGATATTAAACAAACAATCTTGATTATCATATAGTTTATAATTCAAACATCTTAGATTTTCTAGATATGTATTAAAGTTTGAGCACAAAGTACCGTTATACGATACCGTTATTTCAAGTACGTCTGACGAAGAGCTTCTATCCCAATCCATTGGGAATTTATTTTAATTGAAAAGTTATTAACAGACGCATTACGAGTCGTTCAATTATATTAGCTACTTAAGTCATAAAATACCATATAACCGGAAGCTAACTATTATTCCGTAAGTAATCAAATATTAAATTTCGTAATTAAATCAATTAATTTCTTTAAATATATAATAAAAGAAATTTCTGACAAAAAGTCAAATGTCCTATTATTTAATAGGAAAACATATTTCTAAGTTAGAAATCAAACACTTCAGTACATATTTGTTCGTTCCAGCCTGTTAACGTTCACTGCTAGACATACGCCGCTTCCCTAAGGTCGAAAGAACGAAAAGTGCATAATGACGACTAGAACACGCGATGATATCAACTAAACTCGCTTAGTATATAATTATAGAACTTTTAGAGAATTAGTTTAGTCAAAATAATGTAAACAAATTGTACTTATAATAATTCTAATATACCTAATAACTAACCTTAAAATTTAATAACTAAAATATATTATTAAAAGGAGTCCCTTTAGGCAAGGTTCCGAAGATACTGGCAGCGTTCCCCCTTTGAATAGCTAGACTAATTCTTTGTGCGAGGTAGCTGCTGTTCGTTCTCCTGTGATGTCGACTAACCTTAGTTACCGAAGTTGGTTGTCGCTATACTTTTTACAGAATATTTGTTGAACGAATCTTTGTACCGTTAGTAGGTGTTCAGCTGTAAAGCATTTATCTGAAATTAAACTTGGAAGTTGTGACTACATGCCAAACGTGTCACCCATATTAGCTAATGTAGGTGCATCCGTTTGAACCCGGTTTCAACCGCATTTTACAAAGGTTTAATAAGAGACGAGCAAAGGCGCCTCAAAGCACAAAGAAAGACGGCTTACGTCGGTACGGTAAACCTCGTTACTCGCAAAATATCATTGAAAATTTAAATATAGGACTGGAAAGTTTGCTTTGGAAATTTTTCCTTGAAAACTTCAAACTTTAGGCCTTTCTGGTTTTAAAACCTAAAACGAAATCAAAAGCAACGGCTTTTGTTAAAATAGAATAGGTTCTGAATTTGCGTAATTAATTTTCTGAAAAAATCGTTCAAGTTCCTATATTAAAACAGAACGCTTCGTTGTCCTTGTAGGTGGCAAAATTTTCTTACTAAGTTCTAGTTTAAGGCTTTAAAAAGGATTTCTATATATTTCTATGGCTAATATTGCACTAACTAGGTATTAAAACACCGACCTAAACAAGACGTGGATACAAGTATTATCCCGTCAAATATTACTTAATACTAATAAATTATGTAAGCCCGGACAATGACCAATAATGAAGCCTTGACTTGTTTGAGCTTTCGCGGAATATATTTAAAAGATTTAATAAGAACATCCATAGCATTAAATCATCATCATACTGAAATGTATTGAACACTTTTTACAGATTTTATATTTTTATAGAGATGTATTTCATATTTATCTATATCTTTAGTATAATTGTTTTTGTAAATCAATATATCAGCTATTGAAATAAGAAATAAATATATTTATCTTTCAAAACCGATACGTACAATATCTCAATATTGATTGGGCTAATGAGTCGCCAACCAAATTCTTATTAAAATAATGCCAATTAAAATCTACAGAAATAATTCGAATTCAGAATTATATAAACCTAAAAAGAATGCAGATATAAACTCTCCGCAAAATAGAGTGTCTTTTGTTATTTTTACAGAGCAACAACTCTTATAACGTAGAAGCTTACGTGAAACCAATTGGAACAATATGTTATATTGTATGCGGTTTCAATTGCATTCTCAATAAATATTGATGCTACGTGGCTTTGTACTAGCTTTCTAGTGCCCCCTGGTCAGTGATTTAGTAGAAAATGTACTGTATTTGTTACCAGTTTAGACGAATTACACTAGAATTCAGTGGCGTAGCTATCATAGGGCCAGGTGGTGCAGTGCACCAGGGCCCCGGAGCTCAGGGGGCCCTCAAACCTCAGCTTTGAAAACAATGAGCTACTACACTGAAAAAAAGAAACAGTAAATATCGCAGTGTAAACTGCTTAAACAACGGGGTACCCACTTCATTTTACAGTGGAATTAAGCGCTGGGACCTTTTATCGAAATTCACCGGTGAATCAGAAATTACTTTGAAAAAATTGAATCCGACAAGATGGTCCAGCAGGGTTAACTCAATAACTGCAGTCAAACTTCGTTTTTTCGATATCATTAAAGCATTGTCCGAAATAACGCTGAAGAGTTCCAGTAAAGACGAACGTAGTGAAGCAGAGATTATAAAATCAAAAATGCTGAATTTTGAGTTTGTATTTCTTTGTGAATTCATGCACAGCGTATTGAACAACATCAATTATGTTTCCAAAGTTTTGCAAAAACGTGATATCGTGTTGGATGAAGCGAGTAAGGCTTTGGACGAAACAACGGATAAATTGAAAAAATTTTGAAATGACTTCGAGTCCTTCAAATCCAAGGCCACCAAAACCGCGAGAAAATACGATATTGATCCTACCTTTCCAGAAAAGCGACGAAGAAAAACTAAAAAGCATTTCGATGAATTGGCTTCTGATCACCGATTCGAAAACCAGGAAGAAGTCTTTAGAGTAACTACTTTCAACAATGTACTCGACATAATAATCAATCAGTTAGATGCGCGTTTTATTGGTATGAGTGCAGTTTGTAAATCGTTCGACTTCCTGATGCCAAAAAACTTGCTTAGCTGGAATGAAACGATTTTACTCGAGAAATGTGATCAGTTTCAGAAGAAATATTGCGATATAATTGGACCCAATTGATGGAGACGTGGTCTATTCGCCAGCTTTGCAAAGAAATTATAAAAAAATTTGGCGTGCTCGAATGTGACCTTACGGAAGTGTATACAGCGATGCTACTGTTTCATACAATTCCTGTTACTTCCGCGGCAGCAGAAAGATCTTTCAGTAAACTGAAGATTATAAAAAATTATTTAAGAAACAGCATTCGACAAGATCGCCTCCGACATTTATCGTTAATTGCAATAGAAAATGAGGCGGCATCAAACTTGGATTTGAGTGAAATTATAGACGAATTCGCAAAAATAAAAGCGCGCAAGAGATTGTGAATTGGGCGGAGAATTCTGTTAAAAATCGTTTTTTCCATTAATTAATCTCAACTGTATAATAAATATTCTATATTGTCATGTTCGTCGTTGTTTATTTATTCCCTTTTTCTTCTATTAAACACATGGAGATTCTAATAGAGACGACGTATGGATTTAGCCTACTAGGGATAAGTTTACTTACTGTTTTCTATTCTTATTCTTATCAATAGTTTTGAAGGCCAATATTAGTTCAAACTGGGCGGAAAGAGGGGAGGAGGAGGGCCTGATTCTTTCCCTATGCACCAGGGCCCTTGTCCCCCTAGCTACGCCACTGCTAGAATTACCTCAATATAAAAAAGTTTTCATTATAACATGTTTTAAAGGGATAGAATCTTCCAGTCCATAAGGCGGACTGATCAAGCTAAGAAGTTAACGATTCTGAATTCTTTCCAGAACTGCACAATTTCTGTTGATTGGCTTAGTGTAACTCCAGTATGTCAAAACATCTTGGATTGACATCACGAATCTTAATTAACGCTAAGTCTCTCACTTCTGTCAACCACGACCGCTCCGTGAATATGAACTCGGAAATATCTATCTTCCATTATAAAGAACAGTAGAAGAAAGAAAGAAATCCGAGGCCAAGACCCTAGCCTGGAACTAGCGCTGTCTCTCTTAAAATTATTATTTTTCTCAAAGGCTCAAACTTTATATAGAGATACTAATGCTCTTGGTCAAATATTAAAATGCCCGAGATTTTCATTGATATTCATGAACGAACGAACCGTGAAAGTAATATCGAATTATGCCAAAAAATGACAATTCACATCTCGCTCGTACTTGAGAAGTATACTCATTTTTATGAATATCTATGGCTTACAATAATATTGATTTTATTGAATTATTCATAGAGTTTCTTGTGCGTATAAATAATATGAGTTTTCGTACTTTTTGAGGTTATTGACACAAAATGGAAATTCGTTTGAGCACTTTTTATGAGATAGGAGACAAACGAGCAACCAATTTCACATCTTCTACCGCGGAAAGTGTTTAAAGATGTTCGGACCTGTAGCTGAGTTTCATCATCGGACGCTGAGGCAGAATAGGAAAATAACCCGTATCACCTCGACGTCCGTCCCACTATTTAAACTAGCTTCCCACTGAAGTATTTCTCAATCAATTCGACTTAGGGTCCTTCAAGAGTGAACTAATTCTGGAAAGTCGCAAGCCCTTTGGCATTGAGAGTTTCATGCGGCTGCATCACTGAACACCGGATGAGCCTCCTGCCCGTTTGCCGCCGTTTTATAAAAATCCTCGGATATCTTAGAATTAAGTACTTACTGCCGCTCTTGACACTCGCAACACCAGTAGGCATGCCAGTGCGTTGCTGGCCGTTAAGGTACGTACGCTCGGAAAGCCACGGCCACACACGCGTTAAAAGTCAGTCACACTTGTGACAGCGCTGAAACAGCTTCTAGGAACAGCATTAAAAAGTCTGTCGCCAAAGTTAAAGAGATGTTTATTAAGAAGACTGTGGCCTGAAATTGTGCCTATGGTAATGCGATAGACAAGAGACCACCTAACCGTTTCATTCGAGTATGTATTTATTTCTTTCCTATCTGTTAGCGAACCCACTGTTAATATATATTTAATAAACAAGGATATTTTTATTCCAATTTTTATAAAAAAAATTTATTCCAATGTCAAATATCAAGTTTGATACATACATACGAAATATATTCAAAGGAACACTACAAATTTGGGAAATCGGTACATTTCAAACTCTCCCGTGTGAGCATGTTAAGTTGAATTCAATGTGGAATTAGGTCTATGCAAATCACATGCCACTGCTATATGTATACTTGTGAATTTCACTACAAATCGATTAGAGAATTGACTGAAAGGGGTAGATAGGTTTTGTAACGTTTCTAATTTGCTGTTCACAACCAACATATTTATTATTTTATCGTGAAACTGCTTTGGTAGTAACTAGGTATTATGTAATTGTTTTCTTAATAATTGCGTGAAATATCTTAGGTATAATTCGTTATTATTGTATCGGGCTGTGGCCTGTGTCTGTTTTAATTTTTGTGTAAGATACATAAATAACAATAAAGTACGGTAAACAATCAAAAAGAAAAAAATCTTAGCCATAAGAAGCGGATTCGATTCATTAGCAAAAATTGTTGACTAAAAATTTAAATTCACGTTCTGGTGTTTTGAAGAAATTCCACTAGTTGGGTTACAATGTCTGTATATATTATAAATAATAACGTGATTTTAAAATATAAATATCTTTTACCTTTTTAAACCGCTTCAGTCTTTTTGTTATTGTATAAAGTTCCAGAAGTTGAAATGAAATATAAATGTTGTTTCTAAAATTATATCAATAAAAAATAAAAATAAATCAGTGGCGATACAACCTCTTTAGGTCTTGGCCTCAGATTTCTGAATCTGTTTCATGATCATTTTTAAATCTAATAGGCAAGGTGATCAGCCGATCAGTCGTCGACTTTTTGGGTCTAAAACATGTCGGTTTCCTCACGATGTTTTCCTTCACCGTTCGAGCAAATGTATGCACATAGAAATAAACTCCATTGGTGCACAGCCGGGGATCGAACCTACGACCTCAGGTATGAGAGTCGCACGCTGACGTCACTAGGCCAACACTGCTCTAAAAATGAAATGAATTGAATTAATATTATTGTAACACGTCACGAATTTCTTTTAATATTAAATCTATTTTGTCTACAAATACGGAGCTAAATAATTAATTCAGGTCCATAAATTTATTAATTTATGCAAATTTTATATTGAAACCCGATTATACAAACAAAAATTAATTTGCCGGTTTTGAATTGGCTTTTGTGGAAAATATATTTTTCATATAACCTATAGGCTATTATGAGAGTCAAAATGTTTAATAAATGTTTTTAAGGTACAATCTAGTCTACACCAATGTTAAAAATTCGCCATATAAAAAACGGGTTTCACAGATCATCTCGTGCCTAGTCTATATTTCACCTCAAATACGTTGTTCATATAAATGTAGACGAAGGAAGGTACTAACCTGGAAGAAATCTATTTCCATCCTGCCTAAATTAAACCACGATACTTTTTTGTCACCTTTTAATGCAAGCTTAAAAAAGTAAGGACAAACATACTTACACAAACGCAAACATTATAGTACTGCATATTCTAACGTTAAAAGCTATATTTCTTTTTAAAGATTTCATGGCCTGGTTAAAAAACAAAAGCTTTTGAATATTTGAAGAAAAGTGAATGTCACGTTGACAGATGACACTTAACAACTTATACTCATACTAAAGATAATGGCGTTGTCGTTATATGATAAAATATAGACTATAGATTAAATAGAGTGTTTCATATTGATGAAGCATTGTAAGGCACTCGTGTTAAATGGAGCGTTCACACGACTCTAGGAGGCATCGACATGCATTACAATGTCCATGTGTCTGTCACAACGCTCGATAGCGCACTACAATACCATGTAGGCTTTGGTATAAATAATATATCGCCTATTTTGTACCGATATTTTACTTGCAATGTGAAATACTTTCCAAATAAAATTGTCTTCGTGTGCCTGAACATTGAGGAGTATCAGATTTCGTGCGCGTCTCATTGCTGATGTCATTAAATTCGGCCCCGGCTGTGCACCAATGGACTTTCTGTCTATGTGCGAATTTAACGCTCGTAAGGTGATCGTAAGAATAAGCATGCGATAAAAAATATAAGCATACACGAGCCTGATCATCTACATCAGGCAAAACAAACGATCACGAACAGAACACAAATTTTAGTCCCAAACGCGCAAACGAACACAGGTCACCGGTATTTTTTGTGTAGGTTTTGTACGCGATGATTACTTAACGATTTCATCAAATGTGTTTCTTTGCCGTACGTACGTCATACCCAAGTGTTTGAATATTTTACATCTTTTACTATCATAAGAACTCGATAAAGTATTTATGTAGATGTGGTATATTTAATTATCAATTAATGCATGATCATTAGAACTACTGAATGGGCAGTTCTGTTTCCTGTTTCTACGTAGTGTCTCTGGGGTAACAGCTAGAATGCAAGAGAGTAGAGAGTATTGTTTGTAACACTGTCTGTGACGCCTATCGACATCTATTTCCTATACCATCATTTGTAATAATAGAAAATTATACATTTTGTCTCAGCCTTGAGTTCGGAGATTACGAGGTTCTTAATTCAATTACCAGTTGTTTCAGCGTCAGCTAAGGGCATTTAAAAAGTCTAAAATCAGTTATTGGCGCCCGTTCCCTGCCCAACGGCAGAAAATATAATTTTATAACGATTAATTTTGGTAACATGAATAAATATTTTGTACTATTTAAATCAAACACATATTTTTGGGTAACTAGCAAATACAACAGGGACAGTGAATCTTACGTTAACTTAGAACGCGAATAAACATTTTAACCTTCAGAATCTACAAGTAATTTAAACTTTTCATTATTTCTTTTTCACTTTCTGCGTTAATATTTCACTACTGTAGCTTCCGTTCACACAATAGCTGGCATCGTTTATTATTCATCCACTAAATTTTCACCACGATTATACGTTTCAACAGTTTCATGCCTTTGCGAACTACATATTGCTTCTACGAAGATCGTTTAAATTCTCACCAGTAAATTTCACCAGCAAAAACTATTTAAGTCTATATTTGACTAAGTTGCTTATTTGCTACGGTATTTAGTCTTGGCATCTGTTGTCTACGGCTGTCTTGAACAACCAAGTAATAGGTGGGCTTAAAACTTCTTGGGTTAATGTAGAAAAAAATTGATTTTAATCGCTATGATTATGGTTTGTGGACTCAGTTTCCGCACAAAGACTCAATAGGTCCGTTGTGCGTAAAGTCCTAGCTAACTAAGCCAGCCTATCTCCTTCCAGGAGCACAGAAGTCTCCTTCGCAGGCTTCACGGCGACCTCACTGTTCCGAGGATTTCTGCACGTTGTTTAACCACAATGTTTCTTATATGAGCAGCACATAGAACAATCGCAGTGCATAGCGTCAATGTTGACCTCGATATTAAAGGTCCATTGGTAGGACACGCCTAACAATGAACTGACTGCTTGATGTATCTTACAGAACAATTCGAGATACTGCACTAAGCCTTAGATTTCACGAATTTTAAGCAAAGCTGTTCAAAGAATATTGACATGGTAAAATAATGTATCACACACTACCACAGAAGTTATTAAATAATTATTTAGTATATTACATTACAAGTTTGTTTAAATACATCGGTAAAATTGTCATACTGTTTAATTCGGCTATAAATAAATATTGTTAAGTACTTATGATAAACAATTATTAATAAGAATATAGACGACGCATATCACATATTATTTTATAAATATCGCCTAACAGTCATTTTAACCAAAACAGTTTTTGCGCCATGTACATTCGGTATGTAACACCTTTCACGTCCTTTACAATTTATATTATTCAAGACAAATGAACAATAAACCTATAAACAATTTAATGACGTGGAAAAAGTGATACCATTATGATCTTATGTTCCAAAATAAACGTATTTTATTATATTTTTTATTTTCAATCTTTGGACTACGAAGAATATTGAGCAGACGTATACTAAAGCGTTTTAAAAAATAATTTTCGTTTGTGTCTGGTACCGAAGACAATGAAATGCCTATGCTTACGCCATATAATTGGCGCCAGTAGCTAACAATGTCAAATATTTTTAACCGCAATCGTACACATAATATATTTCAATTACATTAAAGAATGGTTCATAAATGATTTTACGATATATTGTTCGGTTACTTGCCGCTTTATTTCTATAAACAATTTATCATTGTCACCAAACCTCGCTTCGCGCATAATGTTATATTAAACCACAGTTAATTTATCAAAGATTAAACCCTTGTACACAGTAATTCCCCAGCAATATTAATTATAAACAGTATATTAAATAAAATGGACAATAGAGTACAATTCTCATTCGTAGGTCGATTCGCGGTCATAGGTTCGATACCCGGCTTTGCACCGATAGACGATCTTTCTATGCCCGTATTTAACATTTGCTACAATGGTGAAGGAAAACATCCTGCGGAAACCGACATGTCTTAGACCCAAAAAGTCGACGACGTGTGTCAGGCATAGGATCACCTTCTTGCCTATTAGATTGAGAAATTAACATGAAACAGATACAGAAACCTGAGGCCCAGAATTAAAAAGCTGGTATCGCTACGTGTAGATGCTGTGACATCCTAGATCGTAAGTAGTCAATTCCTTATTATACTCCGTTATTAGTAAATAGAGATTCCATTCTCTATTCCATTACTCATGTAAACATCGACTAGAGAATGTTTGAACTACGTCAATCTGAAATTTCGTTCACAATCAACTTATTATATAGATACTAATAATATGAAGACATTTGCGAGTTCTTAAAATAAAAAGACTTAGTCGTGGTAAAAATGAACGAATGAAAACATTTCTTACGAACGCTGCTTTAACGATATGATTGAGTTCTAGAGAAAAGTTGTAGATCTTGATACAGCATATTTCGAACATATATATTATATAAAAATTCCTCGAATGCTCTCGATATGCTTGCGATAAACTCATAAGCTATTGCGGGTATTTCTACGTATACGGGTAAAGAATGCTACGTTTTAGATATCGAAAATATATAATACAAACGGATCCGACAGACGTGGACCTGTAGAACCTAGTAGACCTGTGGAAAAATATTTAATATTGTAAATTTGATTCCATTTTAACACAAAATTCATCAAAATCTGCCCAATCGTTTAGGAGTTTAATTACGAACACATGGAAATAAGTGTAATATACTGAGATAAATTATATATATATATTAGTTATATATATATATCAACTGTTTATTTGCTGTATAGATAAATTACATAGATACTGACTGCAGCGCCATGTGTCGGGCTGATTTCTGAATCGAAACCCAAGCGCTTACAAAAAAATAATCAAATCGGACTAGAACTATAACGGCGGAGATAGATAAGTATACCATATATATAAAAAAATAAAGTAATGTATAATAAATAAATATATAAATATTGTAAACATGGCGTTTGAAGCAGGTTGGATCTTATATTTCTTGATTACCAGATTTCTATCAAATGTTTTTCCTTCAGAATAACTTAATCCTGCAAGATATTTGAAACTGATTATGAGCTCGGAAAATCTTCAGGTATTCGGTTGTAAGATGTTATCTGAGCCCGCTTCTCCAACATAATCTTAGGTATAAAATTTAAGCACCTTGAAAAACAGGCGATACTTTGGGTTCACGGTTGAAATGTCTTACCTCACTATACTATGATATACATGCGCTCTTAATAAAAATAAACTTTTGTAAAAAATAATCTTATGAAGTTTACCGTAATCGTATTCAGTTATAATTATATTACTATTCTGATACGAAAATATTTCAAAGTCAAAGTCAAAATCGTTTGGTCATATAGGTAACAACATACACTTATGACATCAAAAAAATAAATACATATTTAATGCTTTTAATTTTACATTAACTGCCAGTTAACAATTCAAGGGTGTAGAACAGAAGAGGTGAACTGAAAATAAACTCAATAAAATAATTAAAAGATTTTTTGTTTTACACAATGTTTGTAAGGAGTTGCTACCATTACACCATGTTCCACATGACTTATTAAGTTATAGTTCATTAATAATAATAAAATAAATTAAAAACAAAGATTTGTCCTCTATCGGCCGGACGCATGGTGAAATAGGAGCACGCAGTTACAATCTCGTGGGAAGAACACGCAAAATCCCCGGATCAGCGTATATTATAACATGCAGAGTTGCTCCCTTGTGTTACAATTACGGTCTATTTCAAAGTGATTTTTAGAAATTACTAAAATCTGAGCGAAAACTCTCAGATACACAAAAAAACCACGATAAACGATAACGATCTAAACAACGATACTGCACAGAAGACTCATCACCTACTCACCTATTAAGAAAATAATATTACCAAGGCACTGAAATCTTAGGATAGTAAATAACAAAAGGCAGCTGGTTTGCTTTCCTACCTAGAAATTGTTTTAAGACTATTAAGATAGTAAAATAAAATAAAATACGTTTATTATGGAACATAACAGGTATATATGTCACGTCATTAAATTTGAACCTGTAGGCATCCCTACTCATCGGCAAAGAGTACTTATGCGACTTACATCAAACCATAAACGCGAAGAAAAACAAAAACATCGATTCAGAAATTATAAAAACTATAGGAAAACTGATTTCAAACTGAGGAGCAACTATGGATATTCAGACCTTTAAATAAGAATACTCAATCTAGATATCAGTGAGTTTTGGCAAAAACGCGTTCTTCTGAAACATCCTTCGCTTCGAAAGAAAATATTTACTATAGCTACAATGATAAATGTATAATATATTGTTTCTCCATTCCACAATTCGAACAAAGGAACCTGGTTAATGGATTTTTGGATGAATGGAATCTTCTCATGCTCGTCCCGAGAAAGAGCAAGGAAACCATAGTTTAAAAATGAAGACGTAAGTGCTTGATCACGTTGACACGCGGGCGCGGTGGCGGGCGCGATGACGAAATATCAAACATATTATGTAGTGATTCCAAGTGTTCACGTACGAAACGCACGTGCGGTTTAACTAGCGGGCGAGCTAGCGACTGGTGCGCGCGGAGCGCTCGCGGTAATTTCGACGCGTGAAGATGTTTGTGTATGTTCGTCACACTCGCGCGAACGCCTGGCGGTTAATGTGAATTGTGAACACGAGCTCGCAACGTTTCTCGCGCCCGCACCCGCCCCCGCGCCCGCGTGTACCTACGTGAACAAGCACTAACTCTCAATTTTAAAAATCAGTTTATTTGTTCGTTATAAGTATATGGTAACATTCGCTATCATCTCGGAATACCGTTTTTCTCGAGTCAATATCAATTTGTAAACATATTAAAGAAACCGGAGAATAAAAACCTGAATATTTCCGCGACAAAGTTGTTTGCTAAGACATAATAGTTTTCGCTGTTTACAGTAAATATCGGGAAAAATCGCTGGGAGAATAATATATGGCTGTTTTATAATGGCGTGTGCGAATATTCCTATATAAAAACTTCGTTTTTTAAAATATTATTTATATTACACTACTTTTAAATTCTTTTATAAAGTATGTAATACTTAAAACTTTATGATCAATAATTCTTTATCTATTTCAATACAAAGAGTATTCGTTAAACTTTCAATTCTCTCTTCTTCCAACATGAACCCGGAGATATTGTCATACAAAAGTATTTTTAAAGGATAACACACCAAACTCTATTTGCAATTCGGCTACCTTAACGTTTAATGGGGACCCGCAATTTAATTAGACTCCGCAAACATAAGCTACAGAGTAAAATACACAAGGGTTGAAAATTTTGTGAACATCTAAGCAAATAACTCATCTTGCCTCCGTTGATATTTTGATACTCCCACGGTAAGTTAATAAAGGACGATAAAAGCTTCATGTCATTATCAGATTCAAGCCTTGTTTTTCTGGTACAGGAGGCAAACGAGCAGGAAGCTCACCTGATGTTAAGTGACACCGCCGCCCATGGACACTCGCACTGCCAAAAGGCTCGCAAGCGCCCTGCCGGCCTTTTAAGAATCGGTACGCTCTTTTCTTAAAGTCGAATTTGTTCGGAAATACTTCAGTGGGCAGCTGGTTCCACATCGTGGTGGTACGTGGCAGAAATTGCCTTAAGAATCGCTTAGTTGTGGAACGTCAAGGTTATACGGTTGGTATTTTGTACAATAAAACCTTCAATGCAATATTTAAATAATTTTTTTATGTATTTATGACGTTTTAGAAATTGGGCTTTTGAAAAACGTATATAAACGTAAACGAATGAATTAAATGTACGATAAATATTAATAAGTTAGAATGATTTGTTTTGCTTTCTCTTTTGAATTATAATGATTTGTTTATAGTGGTCGGGATATGATCCTTCCTATTGTTGACATTTTAACCCCGGTTCTAGCTCACATTTTCAACACTTCCGTTTTCTCTGGTGTCTTTCCTAATATCTGGAAATTTGCCCATGTTATTCCTATTCCTAAAATCGCTAACCCAGTTACTTATTCTGATTTTCGACCTATTTCCATCCTTCCTTTCCTTTCTAAGGTTCTTGAACGTATTCTTCATCAGCAATTAGCAATCTTTCTCAACGAACACTCCCTTCTTAATTCAGTTCAATCCGGTTTTCGTCCTGGGAACAGTACAGCTACTGCTCTCACTAAGATTACAGATGACATAAGACGTGGCATGGATAATAAAAAACTCACAATACTTACCTTGCTTGACTTTAGTAATGCCTTTAATTCGGTAGACATTGATGTTCTTCTTGCTTTGCTCCGTTCTATTAATATGTCCCCTTCTGTGATTAATTGGTTTAAAAGCTATCTATCGGAACGTCAGCAACGAATTAAATTAACTGACAGCTTTTCCTCTTGGTCTCATGTTTCTGCTGGCGTACCACAGGGTGGTATCCTCTCTCCTCTTCTCTTTTCGCTCTTTATAAATTCTATTACTAATCAACTTTCTTCCAACTCTCATCTTTATGCTGATGATCTTCAAATTTACAACCAGTCTACTTTTAATGAATTGCCGGCTGCTATTCTGACGGCAAACTTTGATTTAGACAAAGTTGTGAAATGGAGTAAATCGTATGGTCTTCAGATAAACCCTTATAAGAGCCAGTCTATTATCATCGGAAGTGCATCGTATATAATGAGAATAAATTGGTCAACTTTACCCCAGATTACTATAGATAGTACGGCTGTTCCGTTTTGCTCCACTGTTAGGAATTTGGGCATTACTTTGGATAAAACCCTGTCTTGGCAGCCCCAAATAAATGAACTGAGCAGGAGGATTTTTTCTTCTTCTCACGCTCTTAATAGGTTACGCAATTTTTTGCCTATCTCAACTAAAATTTCTCTTGCTCACTCTCTTTTACTTTCTATTCTTGATTATGCTGATGTATGTTATCCTGATTTAACTGAGTTGCAGCTTGATAAGTTAGAGCGCTTACAAAATGTTTGCATCAGATTCATTTTTGGACTCCGTAAATTTGACCATATTTCGGAGTTCCGAAGAAAGCTCAATTGGCTGCCCATTCGATTGCGGCGTAAGATGCGCATTTTACAACTTCTCTTTAATATTATTTTTAATCCTAAAACCCCTAGTTACTTAAAGCAAAATTTTATGTTCCTCTCCGGCGGCAGTTTTGACTTACGTTCCTTAGACAACCTAATTCTTGAAACTCCTACGCATAAAACTGAATTCTATCACTCCTCCTTTACTGTGCAGAGTATCCTGCTATGGAATTCCCTACCAATCGATATTAGACGAGCGCAATCTTTAAATGTATTTAAAAAGCTTCTTTTTGATCATTTTCTTTCTCCCTCGTAATTAGTTCTGCTTATATATATTTATTTTTATAGGTTAACCTTTTTATTTGCTTTTAAATTTTTGTCTATAATTATTTTTATTTATTATTATTGCTATTTTTTCTTTGATTTTGTTTTATTATATTCAATTAGTTATAGTAACGCATGTTTTAAGTTTTTAGTTTTTTTGTTCTTTTTGTTGCTTTTGTTAATTGATTTTTTTTTTGTACTCTACCCTCTGATGGTGTTTCTTTAACGTTGTTTCTCATTAGGGTTGCCTGGAAGAAATCGCTTGTAAGCGATAAGGCCGCCATTTGCCTTATATCTTTTGTAACTGTTTTTTTTATTTTTTATTTTTTATTTTTTATTTTTGTTATGTGTGTTTTTGTATAAGGCAATAAAGGATAAATAAATAAATAAATAAATATATGTTTTTATTATTATCTACTGCAGTCAAATTTATTTAAGCTAATATACAGCTATAGATCATCAAAAATCTTTAAACAACTATGTTATAAACTAGAACTAATATTCACAGTATTCATTAGCACAATTATCAACATAATTATTGGGACAATTACGGTCTACCGTCTTTCTTTAGTTCCTAGTGCACCCACGTACTCCTGAAATGCGTGGCTTCCCAAGAAACAAAAAACCTCGGAGCTGTGGAAACTTCTAAGCTTCTAGAAGGAGTTAAGGTGGCTTAATTAGCCAGAATCTAACGCACAATGGACCAAATACGCATCTAAGTGCGAAAACTGAATCCACACTACACATAAGCTTTTCACTATAAATCGGACTACACTTATAATTGCTTAAACGACACAAGTTCAAACACCATGATCGTGTTGAGAGCGCTATAGTCCCGTGTTGTCGTAATCTGGGCCGCCTATAAAGGGCATATAAATGCACGTGGTGAAGGACTTTGTTAGCATTTGACATGTTTATTTAATTTCTTGGACGCTTTCTGTGTTTAAGATCAAATCCTTGCGTACTAAGGAGCATTTTGCTGTCTTGGAGCACCTTGTTTGGGGTTTTAATTAATGAAATGGAGTATGACGATACTAAACCCATCGTGATGGAGTGTTCTGGGGTATTGGACTGACATATTTATTTATTTACTTAACTAATAGAAACCAGGACATCCGAATTCAATTACTCGTCTTTCTACTTTTGGATCCCGATCGATTACACTATCTGTTTTTTTTATGAAATTAATTTTAAATAAACGTGGAGGGAGTATGTAATGGAATTTCAATTAGCTGTAATTAATTTTTGCATAATTTATTTGCTGATATAAATTACAAATATATGTTTTTAATAAATTCGACGTCATTTTAAAGGTAATTATTATTTTAATAAATTAAAAAAGCTTTGTATTTCCTGTTTACCTATTTATAATCCATGGTTGACAGTTATACAACGGCCGCAAGTAGAAATTGCCATGCTTTCAATGAACGATTTCCGCTCCAGTGATACATGAACGCTAGAGAAAAGATGCACAGATTATAACGTGCTGCTGTAAACAAGAGTATGACACAACTCACAGTAATTCTTTAATTTGTATTTATATCTTAAGTTTTATTTATGCTGCTTTGCCCATATTTATGATCCTTGGTTTGTAAAGGAAAACATCGAGGTAAAGGACATGGCTTAAACCCAAAATCGAGGCGTCAGCCACAGAGAAGTGCATCACGGAATAGATACAGAAATCTAAGCCCAAAACCTTTATCTATTAGGTTTGGGCTTAGATTTCTGCGCCACTGTTTTTTTAACAGCCTGTTAAATAAACCTCTTTTTCTTCGTCAAGTGCCACCTTATTACCTACTGAAGGTTGGGTGTTGCGCTAATTTAAACACCTACTAGGAGGATGTTATCATACAATCTCAAGGAAAGAAACTTATGAACGTCGAATGACAACATGTCAAATTGATTCTAAATTTACATTTGCTACCAAGTGAAAGGAGCGGGCAAGAAGAATTCTGCTGGTCCACATGACCTCTTCAGCCCGTCGCTTGTGTTGAATTTCGCCCACTACTATAAGCTGCAACAAGTATCGAGATTGACGCAAAACTTGGCTCAGATATGTGACTTTATATTTGAATGTCTACATTAACTTTCGTGTAGTTCCGATTCGTTAAAGGTCCCTTTGCATTTAGCTAATGCGAAGCATGCGACGGTAACATAAACATATATATACCCTAATGACACCATGTCAAACTCATGAAGCTAGCATGTGTTGCTTATGTAAGTATATTGTGGCAGGTTATGATTGATTCAATTTCCCATCCATTGTTTTATCACTAAACATGAGATGGAAACAATGGCGGTAATCGAGATCGTGACTCAGCATTTTTGCAGTATATATCATAGCTGACGGCGATTATTAAATATTAACCTTTTCATTCACAGATAAAGTATCTAGTATATGCATAACGTTTTTTCATTATAACTTTCCTTTGAAAAAATAGTGTAGATTATCTTAAGAAAAAAAAAATGTGAGCCGTCACGGGACGCCTGGCAGATGTGAAACATCGAAATTATTTTGTGAAGTAATATGCAGAAAAGAACAGATTGTGATAGGAACTAAATATGTCATAATGATAAAATAAAATTTTACGATTTTGTTTTCCAGATAACGATGACTATTTATTGAATAAACATTTATTTTCATTAAATACAAAAATTTACTACTGCATATAGATTGTATGTATACACCATCATATAGCGTGGCGATGCGTCGCCACGGCATGCGTCGCCACGCCAGAAATCGGTCTTACGTGCGGCTATAGATGTTTCACATCAAAAGTGTATGAAATGCGTTTAATTGTCAATATACGAGTATATACTTTATTTTACATGGGGCAAATGAGCAGGAGTCTCATATTAATTGATACCGCCGCTCATACAACGCACAAGAAACGCACGCTCGCGTGCGTTGCCGGCCCTTAATGAATTGGTACGCTCAAATTTTTTTTCTCTTCTTTTACCTCTGCTAATACTCATGAAACGCAACATTAAAAAAAATAGATTACCAAAATATAACTCGTTCTTTGTTCCCGTATTACTGTACGCTAAGCTGGCTTAGGGGTTAAGTAATTTGGCACAAAAACCTGACATTCTAAGTTCAATTATTAAGAAATCTAAAGAAAAATTGAACTCTCATTATGACAAATACAACCACTAATCCGCAATAAAGTTATTTATTTTAACAAAAATCGGAAAATATTTTCTAATATCTTAACACAGTCCGAACCTACTGTACTAGCCTGTCGAAAAAAAATCTGTTTATTACCCACAAACAATATTATTTACTAAATCGAATTCGCTCATAGAAGTAACTTTACAGTATCTTTAGGGTGGAAAGTCTGGCAATCTCACTGCTATAAAGGATCGGATGCTTGATAACATCAAAGGAAGACTTAACTAAGTCAAACTGCACTTAGTAAAGACTCCTGTAACTCGGAAATCATAAACTAATACACCATAATATATATTTGAAATGGCGATTGAAAGTTATATTGTAACCATAAACCATAAAAAATAACTGAATTATTATAAACACTTTTTAATTTGTATTTAAAATACCGGACAGTAGTGGGTATTTCCGTCCTCGTGTATCGCCGATAAAAAATGCCTTATTTGTATTTTTTTTATATAGAACAGGGGGCAAACGGGCAGGAGGCTCACCTGATGTTAAGTGATACCGCCGCCCATGGACACTCTCAATGCCAAAGGGCTCGCGAGTGCGTTGCCGGCTTTTAAGAATTGGTACGCTCTTTTCTTGAAGGACCCCAAGTCGAATTGGTTCGGAAATACTTCAGTGGGCAGTTGGTTCCACAAAGTGGTGGTGCGCGTAAGTAATTTAAACACTTCGCAAACTAAACAGCTCACAACTTCTAAACAATGTTTCAAATTCGGACCGATAAATCATTCACGACTACCGTAATAAAATTATTACATACTGGCGCCACATAAATCGATTTTTATTCTGAACAAATGTCACAGACTACATTTCTTCCATCCCTAGAGAAAGTATAATTGTTTAGGGGACTGTCATGACGTGATTGTTTAAAGAACATATTTTTCTATTTAAATATGTATTCGTTTTCTATTAATTTAAGTGACATCTAGCGGCTAATACCGGAAACACTTGAGGTACAAGAATAATAAGTCAACGCCTTAATTATTTTTCCTATTTTATGAAATCGATCATTACTAAAATTTTTATTTTTATTCACACAACTATGAAATAACTTGTACCATATACCATATACCGACGTAATTTGTTAATACATTGCATAACGAGTACATTAAAGGAGTTTTGTCGTCTGTAATTCAAATGTCAAATGTCAATATCGCATGAAAAACATCAACGCTGTACCATTCGCTCAATTACCATATCCTATGTTCCTATTGGTTATTTTTTACAATATTCTCCAATAAAAATACTCTATAATTTAGTGGTTGTTGCCACGTTCAACGCATTTCTATGAGAAAAGATAACAAATTCTTCAGGTGAGTCGAATTGTCAAATTGTCATCATATTATCACAAATGTCTGTGAGGAGTTATTCGACTTTTTGATTATTTTTTGTGAACAAAGTAAGTAAAAACGATTTTATTAAATTTTAATTTATAATAAACTCAGTGTTTTATGTGTAGTGATCAAGTAGAATATGATTTTCACTTTCATTTTCACTTACTTAATCTGACGTCATTGATTACCATCGCAAAACAAGACTAATATTCATTTATTACTGTTCTCTGATAACGCATAATTCAATTACTATCATATTTTTTTTATAAATTAAAGAATGTGTAATTTAATATTATCCATTTTTTATATAGTAACATACAAGTGTGTTTACATCTTTAAAATGTAATTGTTAATTATGATAGTAGGTAATACGGTTTATCAGTAATTAACTTCTCCTATAAAAATAAATAAAACTATTATTCGTCTGGCCGGCACCGTCTCGCCTATTCACCAATTACGACCAATTCTTAATTGGTTTGATTACTAAAATGTGTCACCTTCTTGCCGAGAATAACGCCCTATTTTATTCCTAACATTGGTAATGCTAGTATTCATGCAAAAAAGAAAAATTATCACTTTGTATGCACAGTCCTTACTTTTCCAGATAACACTTGATAAGATAGTGCTTGATGATATACTTATACTAGATATAAATTTACAATTAATAACATGTTTTGCTATTGTTGTAGGTAAAAGGGTCCATCATGGCGACCCAAGTACAAGCTTTATATGACTTCTCAGGTGAGCCAGGCACAACTGAAATGTCAATTACTAGTGGAGAAGTTTTGACCCTCATAAATACTGAGATTGGTGAAGGATGGTGGGAAGGTAGGAATTCTAAAGGAGAAACTGGACTATTTCCAGCTGCATATGTAAGAAAAATGACCCAGGATGAGTCTGCTCCTACTAAGATGGCACCTGCAGCACCTAGATATGACCAAGCAGCTGACGATTGGGGTGATCAACAGTATAGTGCAGGTGATAGTAACTACCAAAGAGGAGCATCACATGAAGATGGATGGGATGACGATTGGGATGATGATACTTACTCAGAAATAGGGCCTGGCCCACAACAGAATAAAGCACCATTAAATCCACAACCACTAGCACCATTGCCTGGTATGCCTATTAGTGATTATAATCAGCATATTGAAGATACTGCATCCACATTCTCATCCGTGGGGACAGTCAGAAAAAGTAAATTTGCTCCATCTTCAAAAGTAAGTGGTGAAAGTTACCTGCTGGGTACTTTAAATGTTGAAGTGTCAGATTCTGAAAAAGTGTATATTGTTCAAGATGAGGATGGTTACTCTTGGGCTCCAATTTCCCAACCTTATCATGTTACTGTAGCATCTCCTAAAAAAGAATCTAAGTTCAAAGGTATTAAAAGCTTTATTGCATATCAATTAACACCGTCTTTCAATAATATTCAAGTCTCTCGGAGATATAAACATTTTGATTGGCTCCATGAAAGGTTACAAGAAAAGTTCACATTGATACCAATACCACCACTACCAGATAAACAAATATCCGGGAGATATGATGAACAATTAATTGAACGCAGGAGAGTTCAGCTCCAGGAATTTGTTGATTGGATGTGTAAACACCCTGTTCTATCAAAATCTGAAGTATGGCAACATTTTCTCACATGCACTGATGAAAAACGCTGGAAAGCAGGAAAACGACAAGCTGAAAGGGATAACCTACTTGGATTAAACTATTGTGTTTCACTAGTTGTACCTGAAAAAGCTTTATTGCATTCACAAGTTGAGGTTGTAACTGAACAATGCTATACCTTTATAGGCAGTATGGATTCATCTGTCAAATTACTCACAAATATGTGTCTTGCACAAACAAAGAGATTCCAAGGACCATACAAAACTGATTGTCAAAAGACGGGAGAGGCATTTTATAATCTAGGAAATGCTTTGAGTTTAGACGAAGGAACCATAGTCTCTACATCAAAACTTACCTCTGCCATTAAAATGACTGGAGGTGCTTATATTGAAATAGGTAAAATGTATGAGGATCAACCTAAATATGATTTTGAACCTTTAGGCGATAAATTTCACTTATATAAAGGTATTGTGGGATCATTCCCTGATTGTCTAGGAAACCACAAAGCTGCAGTACAAAAGAAACGTGAATGTGAAAGGTTGACAAATGAACAGAAAATGGAAATAGCCCAATTAAACGAGATTAAGAGAAGAACTGATGTCATTTCATATGCCTTGCTTGCTGAAATTAATCATTTCAAAACTGAGAGAACAGTTGATATAAAGGCCACCATGCAGAAATTCTTAAAGCAGCAGATTACATTTTATAAAAAAATTGTAGATAAACTAGAAGGTGCGCTGCACCAATATGATGATTAACATGCTGTTAGGAAATGAATACACTGTGCTATATTGATTTTATGTATTGTGAGTACATTTACAAATAAGAATGGACACCTCTATATCTTTTTTATTAATTTTAAAACTGAAGGATTGGAAAGGATGTGATGAAAATGGACTGAATTTTCAATATTTTTTACATAAAAGATGTGTATATATGTAACTTTCTATCAAGTTTATTTTTTACTTCTTTTGTTACGTCTATTTGTAATACTTGTCAACTATTTTGAGAAATTTGTTTATAGCTTTATTGTATTCCATTATAATAAATTTAATAAATATTGTATGTTTAAGTGTGTTTTACATGTTCACAAACCTGTTCAAAGCTTTTAACTTAAATGTAAGTATCCACTTTACATTTACATTTTATCTTAACGGGTATGATTTTCACTCTTCTGTTATTTTATTTTTTACAGGTGTCTCAAAATATCTGGGAGATGAGATAGCCCTGGCCACAAAAGAATTTTCAGTAAAGTTTTGGCTATAATGGCAAGTGAAAAAAAAGATGCCAGTGCACTTATAGCAAAGAAAAAGAAAATTAAACCCAGAATATCTCGAGATGCAGACTGCTGCAGCGTCAACTTCCTAAAATGCGTTCTTCATATTTTTAATGTTATATTTCTGGTAAGTTTACATTCTTAAATTTTACTGTTTAAAGTATTTGTACAGTTCAGAGAGCACATATTATCCAAAAAGTGTATCAAAGTTACTTTCCTTACGAATCAAAAAAATCTGCAAAGCCTACTTAATTTTAAATGTTACTTATTCAATTATTATTCTTGCATTAAACGATTGGTTTGCATAACTATACATAGTATCAGTAAATTTCAAATCAATTTATTGTACATTGGTTAAAATATTAATATTTTTGTGTATATCAATAAGTACTTATGTGACAAAAATAAGGAAAAATTCAGAATCTCTATAAATATATATATATATTTCATACGGAAGGATAATTTACCAACTGAATTAATTATATGATAGTTATTGATTCTTGCAAAATGTAACAATTTTCTTAATTGATGAGGTATGTGAATTGGATAAATCATTGGTTTAATTTTTTTAACCTCTAAACTGAGACTGGAAAAATTGCAATGAATGGAAATTAAATTGATTGATTCCATGTTATTTTTATACAAGTAAAATAAAAATGTTTAAATTATCCATATTTCTTGCAATTTACCATTTAATTGAACCATATTCAACTAGTCTAATTATTTGATGCACCAAAATTTGATCTTAATCAATAAATATCTAAATATGACATTTCCATATAGTCATGCTTTTAATAAAATTAACTGTTAATTAAGAAAAGAAAATTGTTCCTTTAAAACAAGCATCCGTCCGTAATTTAGAGCTAGCATCAATTGCAGTCGGCTATTATAAAGTTTATAATAAGTTTTAATTAACTTCTATTAGGCTCTATATTTTTTAACTCCTTCAATTCAAATTCAATTCAATTCAAAAATCATTTATTCATAGAGGTAACATAACACAATATAGAGCAGTGTTGGCCTAGTGGCTCCATCGTGCGACTCTCATACCTGAGGTCGTAGGTTCGATGAAGGAAAACATCGTGAGGAAACCGACATGTCTTAGACCCAAAAAATTGACGATGTGTGTCAGGCACTGGAGGCGATCACCTACTTGCCTATTAGATTTAAAAATTGATCATGAAACAGATTCAGATTTCTGAGGCCAAGACCTAAAGAGGTTGTAGTGCACTGATTTATTTTATTTTAACATAATGTATACTTATGAACGTCAAAAAAAATGTTTTAACTTGTTGACATTGCCTTTTAAAGACTTATTTAAAACATTATATTTGTACCTACACAACAGCTTTACCACAAATACTGGTAACACTATGATTTATGATTCGAAAATTATTTTCCATTTTTTCTTATTTATTTGGAATTATTAATTTACAAAGAATATAAAACTTTGATAGATAATGAGTCATATTTTGTATAATCTGTAAAGATTAGATAGGGACACACCTTGATTTATGGTAATTATACATATGACATCATATTATACATACAATGTCATTATGTGTTGAAAGTTCCTTTATAACAGTCCAGTCTGTTTCATAGATAAATATCTTATTGTTGGTGGGTTTTATGTTGTTAATTTATTTATTAACTATATAAAATACATTTAGATAACGTAAATTAGGGATCGAACGCGTGGGCTTATCGCTAACAAACGATCTCTTCCAGGCAACCCTGGTAGCGAAATAAATACTAAGAGTATAGTCCATAGCTAAATTTATAAAATAGAATTACGGATTTAATTACATAATTTGCGCTAATAAGTGCGTGCTCCTATTTCACCATGCTTCCTGCTGATAGAGGACAAATCTATGTTTTTAATTTATTTTATTATTCTTTATTACTCAAGATGTCATATGGATCATGGTGTAATGGTTGCAGCTCCTTACAAACATTGTGTAAAAAAAATTTGGCGATTAAAAGAGTGGCGGAGACTTTATTGCCAGTTCTTCTCTTCCGTTCTACGCCCTTGATTTGAAAACTGGCAGTAAATATAAAATTAGAATGATTTAATGTATATATTTTTTTTACGTTCATAAGTGTACATTATGTTACCTATATGAATAAATTATTTTTGATTTGTTTTAATTTTAATCACAATGCTAGTGTCTGTCATGTGCCACAAATAGTATTAAATACTTAAAAGTTGAGGCTCTACAAAAAATAGCAATAGAGGTTTAATTATTTCTTGAAACGCTCTAAAAAACTGCACAAAGTAAATGTTTTTAGTGCGTATTGCATCACATTCCAAAAGTGTTAATTTCATAACTATAATTACCAACCCGTATAAGTATGCACCTCTCCGCTAATTGGCTCCCTCTAATGAATACCAATAAAATATTTTGACACATTAAGTCTTATAACTCTCTAATTATATTTTCATTTGTCTATGTTAGCCTATTTAATATATAAAGGATCTGTCTTAAGAGATCCAAATGAGCCAATAGCAAGACATTTAAAGTCGCCACGGTAAACCAAAATTAAAATCAGATTGAGGTAAACAATCCCTGTACTTCGTACTTTCCACACTCCATTGAATTGCTGTCCTGCCTTTTCATAGATCACTTCGAGGTCCGAGTCTCCCTGGAGACGCCCTTGGGCTATTTGCGAATTATTCCCATGACAAAATAGCCCAAAACCAACACCGAGTTTCTATCCAAAAAAATTAAAATGGTCTCTCTTCTGGTATCTGGCGAGATCAGTAATTCGTCTCATAAAGTTATCGAATAGAGACTGCACTTTCACGATAATATTCCCACGCATAGAATTTCTTATAGTTATTTTGATCACAGTTTGCAGGCGCAGGCGTGTTCCTAGTTGGTGCTTGGACGATCGCAACTAGACACCGCTTTGTGGCTCTTCTGCCTACTCCAACGTATCCCGCAATATCGTACTTGCTGTGCATCGCTGGTGCGTTGGGCGTGCCTCTCTGTGGACTTGGCTGTTGTGGCCTGAAGACTGAAAACAGAACTAGCTTGTTGTGTGTGAGTATCTTCACTGGAATTATTACGTTAATCTTATTTAGAAGTAATTTTTCTAGATTACTACTATGTGATAGGCGGGCGGGTCTGCAGGGTCATGAAGCGCGCCTCATAGGTCACCGGTGGACGAAATCAGTAACTACATGGAGAGGCCCACCAGGCAAACCATACAGAGACAGACCCTACGCGACAGACAGGGAGATGTCATGATAGCTAATAGAGAGAGATGGCAAGCCTTGGAAGGTCTTTACCGGAGAGGATTCCTGATACATACCAACTGTGAAAAATATTTACGAATACATAGGATAATTAAATATTTCTGTATTAGGAAATAATTGAAGGCTAAAAATAAAAAATAAACTACTACTTAATAAAATAATAAGCCGGACAATAAATTAATAATCGATTAAAATAAGTGGGCTTTACATTAAGAGCAAAAATATAGAGACAAAAAAATAGCCTGACGTCCCACTAAAGGAAAAAGGAATATCACTTCATAGTATAAAACAAAGTGGCTTTCTCTGTCCCTATGTCCCTTTGTATGCTTAAATCTTTGAAACTACGCAACGGATTTTGATGCGGTTTTTTTTAATAGATAGAGTGATTCAAGAGGAAGGTTTATAATTTATATGTATAATAACATCCATTAAATAGTGAAGAAGTACTGTTATTTTTGAGGTTTCTAATGTGATGTCGTAAATAATTACATTTATTCCGCTTACATTGCAAACGCAGGCTGAACCCTACGAGTTTTATCAAAATAATGTACTCAGTATTGTACACATTGAAAAGGTCTACAGAAAAGTCCGTGATGGTATATGTCTATATGGTATATGTCGCGTATATTATCGGAGCTTTCCAGCGACGGAAATAACAATACATAATAAAAACCTGCTTTTCATCAGCATTGCACCCATGCGAAGCTGGGGCGGGTCACTAGTATTTTAATATATAAGCGAATGATACGCTGGTTGTAAATGTTATTAGTTTAATTCCAGACTTTGGAAACTGCTTTACAAAAAACTATGTAATTTTGGCTTAGACAAGCCCATCAAAGTTCACATCGAAATGCTAACCTCTGTCCATGGACAAGTAATGTAAGAGGGTTGTCTAGGATGTGGTACAATCTTATGAAGGCCCTTTATTTTTGCTTTAAAGTGAAGTATGTAGTGCCAGCCTCTAAAAAAGTACTTACAGCGCGGCCACACGCGGTTTGTTGCGGTGCCGCAACGTCATCCTACATACAAATTACTATACCATGCCATACGACGCGTTGTGCCGCAAGCGCGCCGGACTTGTCACCTGCGAGATGAGGCGGGGAGGGGAAAAATATATTGCCACACCGCAAGGCCCGTGTTGCACCCTTTAGCTCGAAATATTAGTGGTGCGGCGCCGCACCGTTACCGCTTCGTGTGGACGTGCTCTTTCTACGTTGGATTTTTTTTAAATATTTGTTGAGAGTTTCTTTAGATCTTTTATTTGCGCCTGTTACCGTTTATGTACGAATACTCTATATATATTAATTTTAATTCCAGTACACATATTTCCTTCTCATCACATTCTTATTGGAAGTGGGTGCTGGTGGTCTTGCGTATTACTACGAAGTGGCTGTAGAGGACGAACTACGATTCGAACTCAACGCTACGTTCATAACAAATTACGCGCTTGATACTGTGGTTACAGACGCTGTGGATATTATGCAGACTGAGGTAATAGACATTAATTTTCTAGCAAACTTTATTTTTTTTTTTCTTTTTATTTTCGGCCATACAATGCGTAGAGGTGATGAGAACTTGGAGACAGAAGGCAAAGATCAGGTGGCCGTTCACCAACCAGATGGATTGTTCAAGTGAAAGACTCATCATCCTCAAAACTGTACACTGTTATATGAGAGGCGCTGGAACGAAACTGATAGTGCGTGCTTTCTTACTTACCACGGCGCTCAGACATGAGCTTGCCAACTAAAGAGAGATTTTATCACTAGATATGAAAGCTATTTTAAGAAATTACTATTGTTTGTACTTTGAATAGTTTCTATAGAGTTGGCTAGGTCGGTTTACTTAAGCCCTGGGGGCGGTGAGTCGCCACCGCATCGGTCTTGTAGCCAAGGTGTGTGGAACTAAATAAATACCGTGATAGTGATCGGGGGGGTTAGTTCATTGCTTTATAGCGCTGGTATCGTGTTATTGTAACGGCAGCGCCATCTCTTGACAAAATAAATAATAGACTAAATCAGTGTAATAAATGGTGCACCGTTTTAATTAAAGAACTCTCCATCACAGAACACAGTTATGCAGAAATTTAGTTTAATTTAATTTTTATGCAGTAGATAATTTTTATTCTCGTGGATTAGTTTTCTTCAAGAGTGCAGAATAAAACGAACCCACTGTCCATTACGGCCGCGTTGCGTTCCAAATTTAAAAAATATTTTTTGTCAAATGTAGGAAGGGTTAAAACATTCTATTTTTGAATTGTATAAAAGTCTATATAGTCTGTAATATACCATAGGTAATATAATCATAAGGTATAAAAACTTTTTTATTCAATAAATAATACAAACAAATTAACCAAAAGTCTGCTGAATTTTGGCTTGATATAGTTTGTTACTCCCTCACCCCATAGTTATTCCATTCCATAGGATTTTTCCATACAACAATTGTTAACAAATTCTACTACATAATAATTTCAGTTCAAATGCTGTGGGGCGAACCGATATACCGAGTGGCGTAAGAGTGCTTGGCACGAACATGATCCGAGATTGCTAGTTCCTGACTCCTGTTGTAAGACTGTCACCACTCGATGTGGTATGCGAGACCATCCCTCCAATATATATTACCATGTAAGTATACCTTCGTGGCATTATACTTTAATATCCTTTGAGAGTTTTGTTCTTGCATGTTTCTACAATGTTGTACTAATGTTGCCTTACAAAAAAATGGCTATTAAATAGAGTTGTGCAGAGTTTTCAGTTCTCATCTATTTTACTTAGGAAACAAATTTTGATTTAAAAAAATATGCGTAACTAATTCTTTTGACTGTTTTAGAATAAGTGTAATTTGTCAATAGTGTAAGTTATTTGGGTTCATTGTTTAACTTTGATTTCGGAAAGGCTAAAATTAATCGTTTTTTATTAGATATAAAAGACATTTAAAATATTAGATCTTTTCTATAGAAAATCAACATTCTTATAAGAAAAAATAATAAACACGATTAATATAATATGTTAAAACAATACCAGCACGACTGCAATGATTTTAATACATTAAAATTTTTGTATGAAAGGATGGATTTGTAAGCTAATGATATATTTTTTTATTAATGTTATCCCGAATGGATAGGCAGAACCCACTGATCTCCTCTTTGCTACGGTCATGACATACCTGTCTCTTCATCCGCTTTCATGACATTCTTCATACATTTTTTGTTTCAATAAAGCCTAAGATCATGTTATCTACAGGCATAAAAATGCCGTCAAAATTCCCGCGTTTCTTTGTCGATGTGAATGTATGACGATCGGATATTCTTTGTTCTGAATTCTTAACATGCGGTTCATAAGTGTAATTTACTTCCAGGGTTGCGTGCACGAGTTCACCAAGCACATTCGAGATCAGCTGGTCATCCTCGCAGCCGTAGGAGTCGGTATGTCCGTCATACCCATATTCGGATTCTTCTTCTCTTGCGTATTGTATGTCAAAATAAAACATGTCATTGACTGACCCCGGCCTAAGGCCCCAGCCGCCAATAGAAAAGTCTTCGACAAATCGGCCTCGGCGGGTGATCTGTCCAAACCGGTCAATAGAAGCTCGTACCGAGCGCCGAAGATGGCCGAAAATTCCCGAAGTAAACGAAATGTCAGACGAACGCCGTGCCCCTTACATTCGGAGAAAAATATTCCAATATCCACTATTAGCGATAATGTTAGTATTTAATTTCGCGAATCGTCGATTAAATATTCTTCTGAATAATAATAAAACGCGGGTTTTAGTCATTTTCAAGCCTCTCTAAATAACAAATATATAGAGGTCGTCCCAGAACAGTAGGACAAAAATGTTAAATATTGTTGAAAGAAGACTTTATTTAATTTTTAAAACTTTCTATTAATTCAATAAATCTCTCACATTTGAAGAGAAACACCCCTTTTCTTGCCAAAAAAGAGAATGGCCAAAAAGTAATAGTTATTCTTAAGTATCAAAGTATTTTTAAAGAAACAACATTAAATTAATCATTTTATTCAAATTAAAAACATTCATGAAACTGCCAATTAAGTTTGTTTTGGAAATTAAAAACATGGTCAAAATATTTTCCCTCATACGCCAATATTTTAACAATTCAAAGTATCACACTTTTCTAAATAAAATAAAGTCTTTCAGCAAAATATCCTATCTGCGATATTTACGGTATTTTTCTTTTCTGTACCATAGTTTTGGGACGCCCTGTATATATATTTTGTTGAATTCTGTTCAAAAATTCGCCAAAATGTTACTTACATTCTCAGGTCTATATAATATATACGTTAAAGCGCGGTCGAATACGTAGTCGACGATTTTAGCGCGTGCTAGGTTCTAAATTATGCTTGCATAAATTATTCGAAGTCAACAAATATCAACTTGTGTTCATTGTCATAGGCTAAATTGTAAACGAATTTATGTCATACGTCAACGTCAATGTCAGACCCGTTTAACAAAGAGGTCTACTATTTCTGTAAATAGCACACTGACCGTCAGTACCGGTTTAACTTCTCTGCATCTTCTACCGAATTTACCACAGAGAGTGTTCAGACTTGTTCGGTTTAATACTGGCAGCTGAAATTCATCGAATGTCGTTCCACGAGCGTTTTTTTGGCAGTTTCTGCAGCGCACCACCGCCTTGTGGAACCAGCTGCCCACTGAAGTATTTCCGAACCAATTCGACTTAGGGTCCTTTAAGAAAAAGCGTACCAATTTTTAAGAGGCCAGCAACGCCAATCTTTCTCAATATTTCTTTTTCAAAGTCTTTGCCAATGTGAGTCTATAGGCGGCGGTATCATTTAACATCAAGTTCTAAAACATTTTACTTGAATCTTACATTAGGTTTATGATATACTGTATAGAATTGTAAATAAAGTTTTGTTTCTACCCGCAAAAATAAAAATATATGAAATAGACATCACATTTGTATGATATAAGATTATGATGAAGAGGTGCTATATTGTTATCAATAGTACTTAATAGATCTAAAGGCTCTGGTGAATAATGTAGAAATTTTATATTAGTATTGTTCATACTAAATATTACTTAAAGTTCATATGGAGAAATCCATTTCAAATATGAATTCGCTGCAGAACAAGTATTTTCCATAAAAAAAATTATAATCACTTCATTCGACGTTGCCGTATTTACTAGACTGGTATTTTTCGTCTGTTATGTGACAGTCCGTCTTGCACTGTCATATGTCAAACTTCGTGCTGAAAAATTACTTGTCAGCTGTCAGCTTGACAACTCAGGCGCTAACTAAACCTGAATCTGAGGTTCAACTAAATATATCGTTATTTAAAAGAACTTTTATATTATTTTGGAAAAATATTCACATTCTGAGTTTATTATGACGATTATATAGTTTTCGATACGCCAGCAAAAACGTCATACATACGTTTTTAGAATATTTCAGTTAATGTAATAATAATGAAATATTCTCATTTATTTAAATGTTCATATTAACTTGAAGCTCTTTACTGATCTGTTGTTGTAAGAGAAGTGTGTGTATCAAAATATACTATAATACAAACCTATAAAGTCGCCATTACAATGTACATACGTAATTTAATTATGTGACAATCACACTACGGCAGTTCTGTTAAACAGTTGAATATCTAAACAAATGACGTTCGGTTTCTTTTGAGTTTCGAAAATATTTTAAGAAACTTATTGAACAAAACGCAGATATACCTTACATATGACGCAGCCAACTGGCTTAATCAGCCGTTCAATTAACAGCCTAGCCGTTTAACTAACGGCCTAAAAGATATTCAGCCGTAGCGTTTACAACATTTAATAAACTAGCTGGCTTAAAGCTTAGGCCATTCGTACGATAGAGCCATTTGGCAAAAATAAAAAAAAATGAAACATATGACATAAAAAATATTTCTTTGAAAATTAAATTTGCTTGAGCCAAACTCACATTATTATTGTCACTACACTGTTCCATTTTACTTGTTTTTCATGAAAGTTTGAAAAACACCAACAAAGTTGTGGATTGCCGATATATTGACCGTTTGAATAGTTTCTAATTATGTTTAAATTAACTGTTAACAGACTAGGCAAGTAATGAAATGTCATTGATCCAAGTCATTTGCCTAGCTCGATCAACTGGCTGTACATCATTCAGGCTGTTAATTAAATGGCTACGCTGTTAATTGACTGGCTAATTAAACTAGTTGGCTGCGACACATACATAAATGACCTTAGTAATGAGCGCTACTTTGAAATATGAATAAACAATATTTTGAATCTAGATTCACCATATCTTAATTCTAATACTTCAATTGGGCTATGTAAAAAGCCAGCATCTGTCGTCATAGATAAAACTTATTTGCTAGAGCTAGACATTTTGTAACCAAAGTTAACGTGCCTTATTAAATTAAGAATAAATTGTTTATTGATGTAAATAGATATATGTAATCTTAAAGAGATGTGTGTATTAAATTGTGTAACAATAAGATTATGTATGCGTATATATTCAGATGTTTTGCAATAAAAACCAAATGTTTTAGTTTTACGGGTAATGTACTTATTTAAAAAAAACTAATTTTTAATATATTGTAAAATTTATCTCAGTTATATGTTGTTTGTTGGTTAAAATAAAAATAATTTAATAAAAAAATTGTTTCAATCTTTTTACCTTTCCTTTGAACTTCGTATACTCTGTCAGTATATACAACACTTATATATACTTTATTTATATAAATCTACTGTATATTTATTACTGAACTCTTCTTAAATGGCTGGACCGATTTGAAAGAATTTTTTTGTATGGGTGGCGCCCTGATGGAGTCACAAATCAGCCCGGCAGATGGCGCTGTAGTTCGGTACTTTCATACTATGCTTAATATCCTAATCGCTTGAAAAATCATGCAGGGTTCACTAACGTACTAGGTATTTTAAACAGAAGATTATTTAAACTTTAAAACGTTATAATGTTAAAAAGGGATTGAGTTATAAAATTTGACTTATAAATAAATAAAAAACCTATTTCTTAACAACTATAAACAATACATATTAAAATATATTTAAATAGATATTCCTAAGCAATACTTATCCACCAGACCACTTACTTTTTATCCACTCCAATCCAAGTTTCTTCAAAAATTCATTTTAATATTTAGTACACCAAAATTTTAATTTTGGATGGAAATAATTTTAGATAGAAAATAATTTGCTACTGAATAATTTATATGTGACATATCGTATAAGCACTCTTACAGGTAATTTATGTGTTGTGAATAAAAATATTAGAATAAGTAACGTTTTTATATACAAATCTCTGCTGTGACCAGTGCTTATGATTCTGAAGGTGAAGCAAGCTGTACGAGCGTGCTCTATTAATCTCAGCGCGGAGCGGAAAATTCTTTGAAGATATTTTGCTCTGTTCATGACGACAGCGTTTAATAAAGAAGTCTATAACACCAATAAGTATCATCCAATTAATTAATGCAACAGGCTCAAGTCCTGGCTGAAAACTAGGCAAGAGAAAACCAGGTAGACCGTTGGCTGCGTTATTGTGAAGAACTTGTCAAGGACCGCGAGACACGTTAATATATTACCGTGGTCACGTATCGTGCGACTTTAGGAAAAACACGATTCACTTTTTTGCATTGTGGTCTGGCTTCCATGTTCGTATTATCCATGATTATACATGATTCATTAAGATCCGGGTAGCAAAGGTTTTACGAATTATAAACTTAAGTACTTAAGTATTATTTAAATTTCAAATTATTTATTCTTTTGGAGCATAGGCTATTTTTATTTTATTATTCTTACCTTAGCTTGAAATGTGTCATTCTTATCAGCCTGGTGTAATAAACTTACCAATTAACCTGCGATTTTGGAATAATAATGCAAGAATATAAAAATTTGGCTAATCTTTAGCGTATGCCATTTGCATTTGACAATTGTGAAAACTTGTAGGAGATACGTCACGTTTTTCTTACGGTACATAATTGTTTATATCCGTTGTCGTCCTCCAATTTCTGTGAAATTATGTTTTAAGAACAGGTTTAGTGGAATATGAATAGCAAACTGTGGTAGCGTCAATCGACCATTTGTGTTCCAACGCAATAGGCGGTCCTTTAAAATTATGATATTTACTGTGCTTGTGTTATTCTTAGTGTTCGAGTGCATTGCATATCCAAGTGTAACAACTCACGAAACAGACACAGAAAACCCGTACAAATATGACATAGTTAAAGTGAGTTTTATGGAACCTACTAAAACTGAAAATTTCAATCCGAAGAAAAATCATACATCAGACAGAAAAATCAATCATTTAAATAAAATTAATTCGATAAAAAAAGACAATCAACAGAGCGTGTCTCGTAATTTCACGCTCCTTCCTCGCATGGATAATGTGTCTTTTATTCAAGCAGCTGTGAACGATTCCAATGGAAGTCCTTATGATAGAAGTCAAGCTGAAGATTATAAAAGAACAAACGTGAAAAGTAACTCAGGAAACTCAAGTGATTCTTTTAATCAACCTAACATTGAAAATAATAATAACAGTGGAAAATATTTTTCCAAATTATGTGATAAGTCTGATGTAAACTATAAAAAAGACCCGATGCCACTAGAGTTAAATATTTTTAAAGGAGACGAATGCCCATCTGGATTTACCAAAATAAGTGATCGATGTGTAAAAGTAGATAGCAAAGATTAATCTGGAAAGTTCGTATGAAATGTCAAGGAATGATGATGAAGTTATGGAGAGAAGAAATTATAATTATTTAATTCACAATATTTGCTAATTGTTTTCGCCAAAGTTCTTATCCGAACATCTTTAATCCTGTGTTTCTTGCTTAATTTTTACAGGAAGTGACAAAAACTTTAAAAAATCTTATTTTGTAATAGCAGATTTGTAGTAACATGTGTGTAATTTATCAACTGTTTTTGCGATATTCTTTTGTTTCTCTGTTAGTTATGACGTATTTTACAAACGTCATTCAAATGAACATTTTAGAAATCCCCGCCAATTTTATTATAGAGGTCTGTGACTGACGTCAGTTAACTGATCGGAAATGGAAAAAGCCTGTGTTAAAACAAGTTTTGTATGATAATGCTGTATATTTATCGAAGTATGGCTGGAGCTGGATATCAAGATGCTTATTCATAAGTCTTCACTCTTCTTTTGCCAAAGGAGGCTTTTATTAAGATTCTAAATTAATATACCTCTGTACGTTCACTTAATTGATTAATCTAAGTAATTAAATAGTGATTTAATACGAAACACATGAATTTTGTTTACGTTCTATACAACCTACAATGTATAAAACTTAAATTTTTTGTGCCTAATTTTGTTGGTCACCCATATGGTGGTCTTGCCACGAAAACATACCTATTTAACGTTGGCAACGCAGCGTAAAACACCCAGAAGGTTCGAATACTTATTATTTCGTGAGTCATTGAGTTTATGTAAACTTAGAATTAATAACAACAACAACAAAGGTATAATTAAATTTGAGTTATGTGCATGTTGTGTTTCTAATAATATAAACAAATAATAATAAACGCCAGCCGTCATTATCTCTTTTTGTAATGAAAAAAATATATTTTGATAACCTTGTAAGCAGAGCGTAGTAGAAAGAACTTTCTACATTCTTGTATTTGTGGTCACTTAATAAACATAAAAATTTACTACAATTAATAATAATAATCATTTGTAAGGTTAGCTACCCAATAATAATAAAAAAAGTACTAAGATATAGTACTAATTATAATTGAGCCATGAGAAACAATGAATTACCTAATAATAATTTTGCATTAATTATTTCTTGCTGTAACAAGCCAACTTTAATAATAATACATGGGTTTTGATAATAAAATACCTATATTTTATTCTGATTTTCAACAAACTAGTTTAGAACAACCTTTTTAAAATTTCCCGTTGCACCTTGGATCGGCTTCAAGGTAGAGTTGGAATAAAAAAAAATTCTTAGATAAAATGGATCATAGTAATAATTATAATTGAGTCATAAGAAACAATGAATTACCTAATAATTAATTTTCATTAATTATTTCTCGCTATAACGAGCCAAATTTAATAATTATTAATGGGTTATATTCAACGATAAAATATATTTTATTCTGATTTCCGACAAACTAGTTTAGAACAACCTTTTTAAAACTTCCCGTTACACCTTGGATCGGCTTCAAGGTGGAGTTGGACGACCTTTGACCTTTGCAACCTATTCATATACGAACCTCAGGTCAATTTTTTTATTCGTTTGAAGCTAAATGACACTATTATCATTGACAATTAAGACGTGCCATCTTAAAAACCCGTTTCGCTGACCAATGATGTTTACAACTAGTGTTTAGCTTTTACATATCCTCTTCATATGTATTTCGTTGAATAAAGTTTCAAACAGGTTTATTTAAAGAGAATATAGCATGAAGCGAATAACACCAAGTCAGTCGTCCGGGTGATTTACAAAGGACGCGTCGCAGTTCTAGAATTTATAATGATTAAATTTAAAGTAATTATTTTTCTTACAATTGTGCTTTCGTGTAATGGACGCTTGCGACTTCTCGGTGATATTCTCTCGACCACTCATGAGAAAATACATTCGACAGTTCATGATCTAGCTGGTTCAGTACTGGGGGGACTGTCTCATGGTATTAATCTCAACATAGAAGGTCATGTTGGCGTTCATGAACAACGACGACCCGATCCAGGATTCCATCAGAACCCTCATCAAAATGGATACAATCAAGCTCCACCAGGTTCTCAGAACGTAGATAAAGTAATTGTTATTATTAAAGAAGAAGATAATTTTAATAGAAGACCTGATCAACCAAATAGGCCTCCTTTCAATGGAAACAGACCAAATAACCAGCGCCCAAATTATGATAATTCCTATGGACAGGGGAATTACAATAACGGACAATCAAATAATCATAACTCAAATGGACAGGGGAATTACAATAACGGACAATCAAATAATGATAATTCAAATGGACAGGGGGATTACAATAACGGACAATCAAATAATCATGATTCAAATGGACAGGGACATTACAATAACGGACAGTCAAATAATGATAATTCAAATGGACAGGGACATTACAATAACGGACAGTCAAATAATGATAATTCAAATGGACAGGGGCATTACAATAACGGACAATCAAATAATGATAATTCAAATGGACAGGGGCATTACAATAACGGACAATCAACTAATGATAATTCAGATGGGCAGGGGCATTACAATAACGGACAATCAAATAATGATAATTCAAATGGACAGGGGCATTACAATAACGGACAATCAAATTATGGAAAACCAAATAATAACTTCCAAGGAAATATCAACCAAGGTCACTATGGACGGCCAAACGGTAATAATTACAACCAAAATAATTACGAGCGACCCAATAATATCCCTAATAATAATTTTGACAATCAAAATCACTACGGATCTATTAATACACCAGAAGAGGTCACCACAAAACAACCATATCATCCACCGGTGGAAACTACAACGAAAAAGCTAGATAATGATGAACCATTCTTCGTCCCACTTAGTCCGGATGAATACAACTATGGCGGACAGAAAATTAACATCACAGAACCAAAGCGAGAAACCAATAAAGATATACAGAAACAAATTGAGGACGGTGTGGGGAACCTTGATATAAGATTTAGCGATGATTAGGCGTAAGTGCTTGTGTAAGATTTTGCTCTGTTAATATATTTATGATAATAAAAATATAATGTTTAATTTTATATTATTTATTGCCTATGTCGTCAGAATCTTTTTCCGCCAGTGCTCAACTGTAAGGTAAAAATATATATTTTTTTAGTAGTGATAGGTCCACTTTAATCTTTGAATATGTATTTGTGTGTTGTGTGAAGATAAGTTTTTCTGTTTTCGTACGAGATGCGAAATTCAGTTGTTTTTGTAAATACAAATGTTAGTTCTTATTAAACGCTTTCGTAGCTTAGTTCATTAAGCTATCTACTAATTATAAAACCAGAATAACAAAGATAAAAAAGCCTGACTGTAAAAGACTAATGAAGAAGCCACACACATGTTCACATGTTTTAAAGCCATAATTTCTGACCGCACGTTTAGGGCGTCCTAGGTTAGATTCCCCCCAAGCTGTTGATTCGATCTCAACATACGGCTAAGATAGCAGTTAGCTTTGTAGGTATATCTATTGTAAGAGATTTCAAGCAAATACAGGATTGTCTAAAGGTGATAACGAAGTCGGTAAGTGTATACATATTTAGAAGTTTAATCAACACTTAGAAAGTGGAACTGGCGTCCTCTAAACCTGTCACTCGAGTTAAACAAGAAATATTTTATTTCCAACTAAATCTTTTTAATTTAAATGAAAGCTTCTATTTAAGTGGCATTTTATAAAATCTAGAAAATCCCTGAGACCACAACCGAGCGGAAATGTTTAGTCTGTATAATTTTTGGCATTAATAGATTAGTTCACTGACCTCTGTCAACACAATTTAATAAAATAAAATATATTAAATAGACTTATTCGCTTACCAAATAATAACATAATTTTCCCTAAGCGATAACACACATATTAACTACATTTCAAACTATTTTAGCTATCAGTTGTCCACGCCTTGTTGTTTCCTTTCTTTCACGAGGTGGTCGCCTCCATCAAGTCGGTCATCATCCGGTCGTCGGTGTACAATCTCTTTATACGGCGGCCTCTTTTTTCTCTTTCTCATGACATGCATACATCGCATATTTGTGTCCTTTTCCTTATTTTTGTGGTCGTCTGTCTGTCACGCCTCTGTATGTTCCATTTCATGTTCTAGACAAACTTTCTTTTTGTTTTTTTATAGTGGTACGTCAGGTTTGCATCCATAAGTGAGACCCGGTATTATGCACGTGTAGAATTTTTTATTTGCTGACATTGGTATTCGTATAAAATATATAAAAGTTAAGATATTGTATGAAGGCTTGAAGGCCGATAAGACCGATAAAGAGTGTTTCATTTATAACATTCCTGTTAAAGTTTTAGTTGTTAGTATTTAACAAAGACCTAGTGCGACGTTCTTAATTTTGTCTGAAGTAATAGCCATAAAGTAAGAAAATTGGCGTCATTACATGACTTTGAATTTTAAACAGCAGCTGGGTGTTTTCTTGAGAATTTTTTATGATAAAAAATCGTGTTTGAAAGATAATTATATAATATCCAATCCACCTTGTATACATAAAATGAAAACTTATAATTAAACTGCTCTTTATATAATGGCAAATCATATTACAGGAACTTGAAAGAATGGAAATCTTTTTTTTTTGAAGAGGGGGCAAACGGGCACGAGGCTTACCTGATGTTAAGTGATACCGCCGCCCATGGACACTCTCAATGCCAGAGGGCTCGCTAGTGCGTATCTATCAAATATACGTTGTTACAATGTCATTATGAGTAATAGCAGTTCTTAGTATATGCCATATTATTATGTCCATACACAATCCTGTCATACCGAAGACAACCAATTACAATAAGGTGCTATAAGCCTTTATTTCCTTAGATTAAAAATAGGTTCAAGCAAAATTTGTCATTAAAATATTAAATTGTATAAAGATTTCTTTTTAATTTGTGTACATGAGATGTGAGAAAGATAAACTTTACAGCCGAAAGCAAAATCATGAAAATATAACAATATGAGTCGTAAAAATCGCCACGAATTTTAGAAATAGAACCAGCACCTCGATTACACATTACGCAGTCATTGATTTACTTGATCATGTAAAGGTATGTAGGTTGGTTAAATAGAATTCTTAATTTTTTTCATTTAGAAAACATGACGCTACTTTAGTAAGATATAGAAACATTAGTCAGTTATAACATTTCTGCATAGCCCGAGGATTTTGAATGCAGCTTAGTTATTCCAGATAAAATGGACATAATGGACTGTATGAAAGTGCTATACTATACATACGTATGAAGTATTCTCGAATATGGCTACTTGGTTTGGTCACCTAGTTACTCTGTACACATAATAATGACAAAATAGAAAAAATCCAAAAAAACTTTATTAAATTTATCTCCTATAAGACGTTTAATAAGTTTAATACCTATAAGGACGCGTGTGATTATTTTAATATTAATACGTTAGAATCTCGACGAAAACAATATGATTTATTATTATTACATGACATTCTATCAAATAAAATTAATTGCAGCTCCCTACTAGAAAAGTTGTCCTACCTACAAAACTCGCAGTCGTGCTTTGTTTCACGTTCCTCAAATCAATACTAATTATGCTAAAAACTCAGTTTTGTATCGCGCTGCCCGGACATACAATGACCACTATTTGGGCCTTGACTTGTTTAGGTTATCGCGGAATGTGGTTAAAAAATGTATTAAGAATATCCATAGCGCAAAATCACACACATCATGAGCACACACCACATACACACCATCACGTACATACCCACACTTTTACATCATCACACAACACAACTAATTTAAGCTTAGTTAAATAAATTAAATCACAATAAGTCAAATGTATTAAATAATTTTTGTTTGTTTGTTCCCTTTTATAAATCTTTTTATTGTTAAATGTATCATGTATTCCATCTTTGGGTATATTCTCAGTGTATTTGTATGTAATTATGTATAATTTATGTTAGCTGTAGGAGTACTAAATAAATAAATAAATAAATATTTAAGAATATTACAAAGAAAAATGAGTAAAGAATTATACCTACCTTGTCGAGAACAATGATACCTATAACTTTAAATGTTAGGAGTTAGGATGTACAAGGTCGATCTTATTGTTAAAATTCTTTCTTTTATTACCTCTAACTAATCGATTGCGCTCACTGCCTTATTATAAAAAGTGGAATTCAAGCTAACTACAATACATAATAAGATTATTACGTGATTGTGAGTGCAACTGAATGCACATACGCCGAAGGACTTGAAAATCTTGAATGCCCTGCGATTTCTGAAGAGGAAGGAAAATCGATCATGTTGCACTTTGTGGTTTTCCTGTGGCTGTCATCAGTGAACTATAGTAATCAGGAAGTCATATCGCAGCTTATAACATCTGCACCATTGCAACTATCATCAAGTAAATCACAAGTGATCGCAAATTGCAACGATATAAATATGTCAGCTTCGAAACAGCCCGCGAAAAATTTGACAAGCGGTAAAGATAATGTAATCGTGAAAAACGCAGACGATAGTAAATCGTCCAATAGCACTGGAGAGGACAATACGAAGAATATGGAAGATGATAAAAGTAACTCAATTCTACACAAGATAGCTGTTAACAATATATCTTTGGAAAATAGAGATGTGTTTGATGGTGATCAATGCCCCACTGGCTATGTTAAGATTAACAATAAGTGTGTGAAAAAACAATAATTGTTAAACTATGTTGTTTTATACTTATCAGTACACGCTATTTTCATTTAACATACTAAAAATCAGTATTAATAAACGTTTGTGACAAATAGAATGTCTAATTTCTATATTTTTTTAATATTTATATCATCTATAACATATTTTCTTCCAGTTAAAACTTGAAGAAAATAAGTTTTAAATACAGTTATTGAGTTTAGTTGATTAATTTTATGGTGATTTTAAGAGACTTGGCGCTATGACTTCAAATGACAAATCGTTATTAACATATTATCTAGTGCCAAGTCCAATTGTTACCCAGCTTTAAACAAACATATATATGAAAATATTTATACAATTGCGGTTGTTATCCGAACTTAACTTGTGACCAACTGAAATATCAAAAAAGCTATAATACTGTGCATACATTCCAAGATCTTAATAACAGCTATTTCATACTACTTATAGTCAATTTAGACATGCGAACTTACATAAAGTCCCAACAAGCTGAAAATCAGTGAAATTGTTCAAAAACATAATTATAAACATTGTTTAAAAGTCCCGTCATTCCCGTGTATGGATTTTTTTTATTGAAGGTCTAAGGTAAAAAAAATGAGTTTTTCGCGATTTTCAGCAAAACGGTAACTTTTATCTAAAAAGTACATGATACTAAAATCGTAGATCATAATATTATCTATAAAAAATGTATCAATACTTTTTCTTACGAGCTACCGTTTTGGAATATATCACGATTCAAAAAGTTATAAAAGTTGTTATCGTCATAATATGCATGAGTATATATTATATATTTATATTTTTCCTATAAAATAAAAATACATACGTATATACGCCTTTGGATTTATTCGTTTTTATAATCATAATATAATCATCTCCAAAAATGTAATTAATTTTTAACAGTGTTTTTGATTTTAGTTTAGAGCTTGATGTGAATACATTATAAGGGTGTTTTTCAGAGGTTTGGCCTTTGACGAATATGAAATCCAATACTTTTCTAGCGCTGAGTTTTAATTCTAAATCCAAAGGGTAATAGTTAACTAATTGGAGTTCCCAAATAAATGTGGGGCCATTCGGTAATAAAGTTCTAAATTATAAAGCTTATAAAAAAACGAACTGAAAACAAAATATATGTAGGTATAATTTTTAAAACGAGCCATTTTTGTCGAGTTTTTATCCAAAGACAATTGATTTCATACAACATCCAGAGACAAATTTTTAAATACTGATTAAGAATGAACGTATATAATAATAAAATTATGCGCCTCGTATTATTTATAAATTAAGGAATACATGCAGTTACATGGCAGTAGTTTAAGGAAAATGATGTAAGTTATAATTCTTAGAAAATGTCACGTTAGAAATATGCTTAAATATTTTTTGCGGTAAAACCGAATACCCATATGTTTTTTCCCAATGTCTGAAAGACATGGCCAACATTTTTATATATGTGAATTAGTTCCTAGATTGGACACAATAATGTTCTATGAGATTTTATGCGAAGTTATAACGCCTGTTAGCAAACAACATTTTTGCTTTGGTTGCTCTTTGTTTTTATAAGTAGATCAATAATGCCTACTTGGCGGTTTATGTACTTTATTCAAGATTTTTTTTCATGAGGTTAACTTAAATAACATTAGGGTTGCGATGCTCGATTAGCAAATAACTAACTTGACTTATTGAAGAGTACGTCAATTTAAGTGACTTTTATGTTATTGGATATTAACGGAAACAATAAAGTTTTTTTGTCAGTAATACTACTACTCAAAAATTAAATTTATGAGTGTGGGAAAACTAAAGGGGTTATATTGGCTTAAAGTGTTCTATGACAATTTACATTTTCTCAACGCTTCTTCTTATTAAGTAAAATATAATATGTAACTTAACTAATGTTACATAACTCGTCAATAAAATATCATAAAGCTACATATATTCACAAGTCGAAATAGTAATTATTTTATACTACTTGAATGTATTTTAAAATAATATTTATATATAATATTTGGTATTTAGGGATATTTCTATTATAAATTGTATTATAAATAGCCACAAGATATGACCTCAAAAAACTTTTTATTATGTAACAAAGATTAACGATAATAAGGGTTTTGGCGTAAATACTTTTTATTAATGGCTATCTGTTTTCCGCTGATTCGTCAACTTGAATTAACCCGTTCACGTCATAGAGGCGCTCGTAATTGCTATTTGAACATTACTATGTTGCGGAGGTATTTTAAGATGATAAAAAATAAAATATATTTATTTTGGGTCGTATGATCATCATGGTATCACTTATTCCACGTCATGATGTTCATTGAAGACAAAAGATATTCAAGTAGTTGTGATGAACATTTTTTCCTTTGTAAAATAAATTTAATAGCATTAAAAAAGGTTATAGTACCTAAGCCTTACCTTATACATAACCTTTATACCTTCATTAGGATTATCCAACACAAAAATAATTGCTTAATCAATCGAAGTAGCAGCTCTTGAGATTAGCGCATTCAATGAAACAAAAAAAACTGTTAAGTTTTAAACAACTTCATGAATATAAGCCTATCGGTCTATAGGTCTACCGGAATCTCATGGCATAAAACAATAAAAAAAAAATATTTTCATACGGCAATGTGTTACGTGTAACGTTGCTGTCAAATCAAAAGTAAGGAAATAAATTCCAATAATAATTTATATATGTATATATATTGTCATTGTAATGCAAGTATACGCATACTTAGTCTTTTTCGGTCTTACAATTTAATAAATCAATTTCATTCACCGACAAGAATTACAGCCAGCACTGCAACTTGCATAGATAATATATATAGTGACATAGCCCCTTTGAATGTTTGTATTTTCAATAGGTTTAAATCTGATCACACTGGTCAATGGTTTGAATTCCAATTAAGGCAACAAAAACCATGTAACAAGAAAATTTTGATAACTCCTATTACAAATGACCGTTTGGGCAGATTTAGGGAAGCATTGGTGTATAGAATGCCATTTCTGTGTGATAACTCATCCCATAATAATTTATACAGTACTTTTTTTGGATCATTTATTGATGAATTCAAGAAAGTATTCACTCAAAAGACTTTATTGGTCTCTGAGAAAACAAGATTTTGTGACTGGGCAAATGAGGAGTTACATAGAAAAAGGTTAAAATTATTTGAATTGTATGATGAAAAGAAATATAACACCAGTGAGGAATTTTGGGAATATGTTAGGTTGTTTTCTAATAATTTCAAAAAAGATTGCAAAATTGCAAAATCACAATATTTAAGTTCAAAAATAAAAAATAGCATGGATAAAGTAAAAGCTACCTGGAAAGTAATAAATGAGGAATCCGGTAAAGCGTCTGACAAACGAACCGAATATAAATTAAAAGTAAAAGGGAAATTAATAAAATCGGACTCAGAGGTGGCTTCTACTTTTGAAGAGTTTTTTACAAATGTACCACTCAGTACGACCAAGTCCCTGGATTCTTCACCTGCTGCTGCGATGTCATTACTAGAAAAGTGTGTACCTAAATGTAATATTAAATTTCATTTTAAACATATAACTTGTAATGATATCGTTAAAACCTTTAAGCTTATAAATTTAAAAAAAAGTAAAGATATATGGGGTATGTCAACAGTCATTTTAAATTCCGTTATTGATGTAATAAGCTCTGAATTGTCTATTATTTTTAACAGATGTATCGATTGTGGAGTCTTTCCGGACGAAATTAAATTAAGTAAGATTACTCCATTGTTCAAGGCAGGTAGTGAGTCTGATCCGTCAAACTTCAGACCTGTTTCAGTGCTCCCCGCGTTGAGCAAAGTTTTTGAAAAGATAATGCTAGACCAACTTTCTTTACATTTTAATAAAATTAAACTCCTACATAATAAACAGTATGGTTTTACTAAGGGTCGCTCCACAATCGATGCCGGTGTGAGGTTGATTTCGGACATATTTAACGCCTGGGAAGAATCATATGATGGAGTCGGCGTCTTTTGTGACCTGTCGAAGGCCTTTGACTGTGTTCATCCGGATATACTAGTTGGAAAGCTTCAACACTATGGCGTTGATGGGAAAGCTTCCAACCTGATGAATTCATATTTAAAGGGAAGGATCCAAAAAGTGCATGTCAATGGAGTCACCTCTCCGATTCGCAGGTGTCAATCGGCGTCCCCCAAGGCTCGATTCTCGGGCCTTTCTTATTTCTGATCTACATAAACGACCTCCCATTCTTTGTCAACGAAGTTCATGAGATGGTATTGTTTGCTGATGACACTTCACTTTTATTTAAAGTGAATAGGAAAAATATATTATTGAACGATGTAAACAATTCCATCTCTCGTATAGTTAACTGGTTTAATGTGAATAACTTACTGCTTAATGAGAATAAAACAAAATGTATTAGATTTACAACTAATAACGTAAAGCGAGAAATTGGTAACCTGAAAGTCAAGGACAGTGAACTAAACTTTGTTGACAAAACTGTTTTCCTAGGCATAACAATAGATAGTAAACTCCAGTGGGGCCCACACATAGAGACTCTTTCGAATAGGCTGAGCTCTGCAGCATATGCAGTAAAGAAAATCCGACAGCTTACTGATAAGGATACGGCTAAAATTGTGTACCATAGCTACTTTCACAGCGTTATGTCGTACGGTATTCTACTGTGGGGTGCTGCTGCAGAGGTTCAATCCATATTTGTGTTGCAGAAGCGGGCTGTTCGGGGTATTTGTTGTGTTTCCCCGAGGGAGTCGGTACGGAATAGATTTAAGGAACTAAATATTATGACATTATCCGGTCAATATATTCTTGAAGCCTTGTTGTATGTACAAAAAAACTTAAACGATTTCAAAACAAATGGTGACTTTCACCAGTATAATACGCGTAATAGAACTAATTTGAGTGTGCGACCAACCAGGCTCCAGAAGATAAACCACTCCTTATATGGAAATTGTATTCGTTTTTACAACAAACTCCCAAGCGAAATTAGAGAACTGTCACTAAATAAATTCAAAGCCCTTGTTAAAAGTAAATTAATTAATAAAGCCTTTTATAAATGTGACGAATACTTAAATGACCCTAATCCTTGGGATTGATTTGCTCCAGTTCAAACAATTTGTATTAAAAACTTGGCGATTGAAAAGAGTGGCGGAAAGTTTCTTGCCAGTTCTTCTTACCCGCTCTACGCCCTTGACTTGCGAACTGGTTGTAAATGTAAATTTACAGTTAATTTAATTTGTTTTTCTTGAGGTTCATAAGTGTACATGTTTACCTAAATGAATAAAGATATTTTGATTTGATTTGATTTGATATATATATATGTATGATTGAAACGATTACGATTCATTTATTTTACTTTATTACCTTCGTTGGTGCTGGCGCTAGCACACCCATTTTTTAAAGGAATCTCGCTGTTGGCCTTAAGGGCCTTTACAGCTCAGCACGGGCTGTTTTGACGAGCTTAGCTCGGCGTAAATGGGCGAGTTTTCCGCGACTTGCGCAAGGGCGTCTCCTGTGATACTCGAACCTCCGCTTGGGCTGTAGCGGGGTGGTCAATCGCCTGAAGGGCAGGACAGAAGCTCACTGGAGTGGGCGAAGTACGAAGTAAAGGTACTCACTCACCTTCCCCGGTGAAGGCAGTTTTTTGCCCTAATCTGTTGTTTATGGCTACTGTTATTAATTTTGGCGCGGGCGGCTTTAAATTTGTAATAGCCAACAAATTTAAAGCCGCCCGCGCCAAAATTAATAGTAATTGGATCATCCGAATCCGTTAGTATGTGTCGGGGCTTCCTACGAGCCTTATTACCACCAATGGATTGGGATGGTTTAGCCTTGTCGAAGTGGCGTATGGACGCCAACTTCATATTAGCACAACTGAACGACTGCCAAGACCCTTAAAGAAGCTCATTGCATTTACACAATGCTTTTCAATCGCCGGGGGTTCTATTCAATATACCAGTAATTAATAGTCCAATAAGTAATGGACATTTTAACGGGAAAAAGCTTCTCATGCTGCATATAACTGATAACTTAAATGTTATGATTAAGATATTGAATAGAAAATACCAATTTGTTTATGTGGTAAACATTACCACATACTAGGTTTGGTTGGAAAAACCAAAATGTTCCAATTATTTAAGTTAATTATAAGATTCCATTTAATATATTTTAATAATTGTATTGCTAGCTAACTTGTTTGCGTTTGAAGCAAGAACATGGAGATCTTTGACAGATTTATCTCCTATCTGTTTTATACCTGCTCGAGAACATAGTCCGTCTACGCTCCGCACCGTGCGCAACACAAGGACAACTGACTACCGTGACTAGGACTAAATACTTCCCGAAACTCATTAAAGGTGTTAAGAACCAAATGAATAACAGCATATGTATAAATGGCTAATATACTATATGTTCAGTAATACTAAAGACAAATAAAAATTAAACAGTGTCATGATCATTCAATCCAAATTCTCCAGTACGTAATACAACGAGCAACATTACGTCATTGCTTTTACATCAATAACAAAACGGTATTTTAAAATTATTGCACATTGTTTAGTAAAAAAAGAAGACTTACAGACAAATAAGGCGTATATAACAGAGCATCGTTCACCGTCTAAACTCTACAACAATGTGAATTTGTAAATTTTTCCTCTGTGAAATGTAGCTGTCAGTTGACAAATTTGACTCAAGTGATGCATGACAGTTGCTTTACCTGTTACATTTTTAAGTTTCACTTGCAGTTTCTCTGTCATACAGAGATGAGAGAAGCCGCAACACCGGGTTTCAACTTTTATGTTGAAAACGTGTTTTCGGAAGAAAATAATTTATAACCCTCGTAAAATAAAAGTTTGTTATAAATTTTACCCAACGTAATTCTAAAAGTTATCATACATTTCGCTTCGAATCTACAAAGTTACACATCCTGCCATTTTCAACACCACGTGTACCTGTTTTAGGTGACATCTATTAGAACTAGAATATTTGTATCGAAGTAATTCCCTGTAGTAAATCTTTGACTAAGTGCACAGTTGAGTTCACGTGGAAATGGCTCACGCTGAGGGGGACCTTCGAGATGGGTTATCTGCACGGGAAATCTTCGCGAATAGTGAAGGACTTACCTATAATGATTTCCTACTGCTTCCGGGATACATAGACTTTACTGCTGAAGAAGTGGACCTGACCTCACCGCTAACCAAGAAAATTAACCTGAAAGCGCCTTTAGTGTCTACTCCCATGGATACAGTCACTGAAGCAGACATGGCCATCGCTATGGCTCTCTGTGGAGGAATTGGTATTATTCATCACAACTGCACTGCTGATTATCAAGCTAATGAGGTTCACAAAGTTAAAAAATACAAACATGGCTTCATCAGAGATCCTGTCTGCATGGGCCCTGAAAATACTGTAGCAGATGTGATAGAAGCCAAGAAGAAAAATGGGTTTACTGGCTATCCAATCACAGAAAATGGAAAATTAGGCGGTAAATTGATTGGAATAGTAACGTCTCGTGATATTGATTTCAGGGAGGGTGATCCCCAACTAAGTTTAAAAGAAGTAATGACCCCTATTAGTGAAATGATCACTGCACAATCTGGTGTTACTCTCCAAGATGCCAATTATATTCTTGAAAAGAGTAAGAAGGGAAAACTGCCAATTATAAATGGTGCCGGAGAACTTGTGGCTTTGATTGCCCGCACTGATTTGAAAAAGGCTCGTAGTTATCCAAATGCATCTAAAGATTCCAACAAGCAATTGTTAGTTGGAGCTGCAATTGGTACTCGCGAGGCAGACAGAGAGCGCCTCAAACTTCTTGTCAACAACGGTGTAGATGTTATTGTACTAGACTCCTCTCAAGGCAACTCAATTTATCAGATTGATATGATCAAGTTTATTAAAACAACTTACCCTGATATCCAAGTCATTGGAGGCAATGTAGTAACTAGAATGCAGGCCAAGAATCTCATTGAGGCAGGTGCAGATGCTCTAAGGGTTGGTATGGGCAGTGGATCAATTTGTATCACCCAGGAGGTAATGGCATGTGGCTGCCCGCAAGCCACAGCTGTGTACCAAGTATCATCATATGCCCGGCAGTTTAATGTGCCAGTCATTGCTGATGGAGGCATTCAGTCTGTTGGCCACATTGTAAAATCACTGGCGTTGGGAGCTTCAACTGTGATGATGGGATCCCTTCTTGCAGGAACATCGGAAGCCCCAGGAGAATACTTTTTCTCTGATGGTGTAAGACTGAAGAAGTACAGAGGTATGGGAAGCCTGGAAGCTATGGAGAACAAAGATGGCAAGGGCTCTGCTATGAGTAGATACTTCCATAAAGAATCTGACAAGCACAGGGTTGCTCAAGGGGTTAGTGGAAGCATTGTAGATAAAGGATCAGTTCTGAGATTCCTGCCATACCTGCAAACTGGTATGCAGCATAGCTGCCAAGATCTAGGTGCCAAGTCAGTTAGTAAAATACGAGAAATGAGCTATTCTGGAGATTTGAGATTTATGAAAAGAACATATTCAGCACAATTAGAAGGAAATGTTCATGGTTTATTTTCCTATGAGAAAAGATTATTTTAAAGATCATTATTTTCTTAAGATTGTGATATCAACATATTATGTGTTTGAGAAGTATATTCTTTATGAAATAAGCAAAATATGAAGAGGATTATTGTTGTTTTCTAGTATTTGTATATTGAGAAGCTAATGAGTTAACATGTATATTTTTTGGTAAACAGATGTATTTCACTTTTATAATTATCACAATGTTATATGAATTGTAAAATTACTTTCATAAATAAAGAGTGAACTTTAATTTTGTTTTAATATCAACCCAAACAATATCTAAAGCAAACCATTGATTCATTAACTGCAGTTAAATGTTTATAAAAGTCAAATTTTTATCTTAGTCATTTATACTATAGCTAGTGTCAAATTTGCCACTTGTAGAATAATTGACCCCTAAATTAAAAATGAGGAAAAAAAAAATAATATGAGGAAACCTAAAAATAAAACAGTTATAAGGGAATCTGGAAGGTCATTGACCTACTTTCACAAGGTGGAATGTCCCCTAATTGGCTTCATTTAATGTGAGTATTGGCATTAGTTAGGTTTCAAGACATTGAGGTCGCTTCGATTATCTTTGTAAAACATGTAAATTTAATATCGATAACGCCCGCAAGTGCGACAGAAAACAACTGTGTTTGCTTAATAATTCTAATTATATCTGGACACCCAATACGTTTGAATATATTTCTATAAATCCTTTTTTTATTATTATTTTTCACATAAACATCGCGTCAAGGGGCCTAAAGTTCCTTGTTCTAAAGATCTCTACTATTCTGATGAAAACCATATATCACTTCATGTTCTTAACACAAGTGGTACAAGATTCATCCTTTTAAAAAGTAGTGGGAAGCAAACAAACATTTATCGTTTTCTGAATAAATTGTATCAAAGTTTGATACAATTTATTAATATGCAGGTTTGACTTGTGTTTAATAATCAAACACAAGTCAAACCTGCATATCGTCGGTCGGGATATCACCTACCTTTAAAAAGTATATTTACATTTATGGTTTCATTTGTATCAATATTTTTTATTTAATGGAATTGATACATTGCTTCCTTTATTAAAGCACAATACGATACAATATTCAAATTCAATATATTACACGCTTATATAGTAAATGTGTAAAACTCGTCACGTGGCCACAATTTCTAGGGTATAAGTTTGCGCTTTGGGTAGATTGGTACGCGCGAATTTGTTAGTCGAAGTAGGTAAAAATGAAACAAAATTGTATTCTAATATAATCACATTTTAATGGAATTATGCATAATTAAGCAGCAATCGCCCATGCATATGATATTACAATAAATATTGAGTGCTAAACTTAAAGAGTACAAAAATTATTAAATGTGCTACAAACTATGTTTTAAGACTGGTGCGTCCACTTTTCTTACATTCCTAATAATAATTGCACACATCGATCAGTCCTTTAAAATGGCCTCGAGTCTGCTATTTCAATCACTAACAATCTACCAATGAAACTGTCAATAATTCCGACCGGCCTTCGTCACTTAACAGTGGAACATGGTTCAGTCGATTGAAATTAGCAGGTTCGAAGCTTTAATACACATTTTTCACTGGTGCATTGAGAAATATAATCAGTCTGATCGAGCCTCATAGAGAGCATACTTAACTACTTATATAAAAAACAATATATAAAATAAATAAAACACAACGATCGTAAAATAGCTAATAGTATATCTTGCGATTATCAAGACAACCTAGCAATAATTTAAAAATTTCAAAACAAAATTTCGAATACACAACCAAATCTAGAGTTTTGCCTCTGTTAATAGAAATGAGAATTTAGGCAGTATTCGACATTACTATAAAACTTTAAACACATTTCTGAAATACATACAAAATATATATGAAATCGATATTTTTGCAAAACATGTCAAAGTATTATCGCAACAAACAATTCGAGCGTAAAACTGTAGAAAAACTGTTCCTTGCTTCACTTCCACACGCACCAGTCGGAATGCACAAGTCAAGCGACCAAAGCGTATTAAAATGTTGCTAGAGATTATCCTAGGTATAAAAGTTGCACTTTCCCGCGTGTTTTGCCAAACTCAACGCTAACGAGCTACAGATTATATCAAAACTACAATCTAACGATAAAATTGGCTGATTATTCTAAATTTAAAATGCTGAACTACTGTAACCGGTCTAAGTATTCGATTATTGAAAATTGTTGTACGATTCTCAACGACCTTAACGAAAGTAATGCTACGTCATAATTAGAATTCCTTTAATCTATGAAATAACTAGAAGGGCGAAAAGAGACTTGATACGAGATAGTTTGGTGCCAATGCTTCCAGAGTGCGGTAGTTACAGTAGATGTACTATAAATTTAAGCCCTAAAACACGTTTATTGTATGTAGACGTGTAGAGGTTGTCCTCTAAATATTAGCGAAAACATTCTAGAACCAAAGCAAGAAAATTATGACAAATCTACTGTATATACTACAGCAGATATTATGTGATCTGGAAGCACTGGTAAACACGCGAAAATGTGCGAAATGCGTAAGATGTTACTCCTCTGGCTTCTGCTCCTCTTCATCATCCAGGGTCCTTTCGAAGTCAGGTCCAGGTGCCGAATCGTCTTCAAACACAATTTCTTCGGGATCGGGGGCACGTGGCAAGAACTCTTCGCCAGGGCAGATCTTTTTGAAGATTTGTTCAGCCTAAACAGAAAAGCGTTGAGTATATAACCTGGGTTAAATATAAACTATATAAAAATCGTATGATAATCATGAATGTTTCCTTAGAATAATTTTCTATACAGGCTCTTATATACGTAGTGTAAATAGCAAATAGCTCTTTACTTAAACAACATTTTTTTTTTTAATTTAATGAAATATAATGGTTTAAAAACATACACTTCAAAAAACAAGCAATAAAAAAACCTATATGTTATCAACATCAAGAGCATTTAATGAAGCAAAGTTACTAAACTTGTTTAAACAATCTTAAAGTTTTTAATTATTAATGTTTTTAACAAGCCCTCTTACTTAATCGACAAGATATTCACGATTCTTCCATGTATCGTACGAATACAAATTATCGGCGTAATTCGCAAATATTTCCGGTTTTAGCTAACTACGATACAATTTATGAAGATGTAGACATTTTTCATCTAAGCAATGCGGGTGCAGAGGTTTACAATTTATTGTTTCTTTAAATATAAAGTTGTAGTTCGTTTAATGTTTAATTCCATTTTTCTTTTTATCTATTAATTAATGTACCTACTGTTTCGTATATTTTGTTTAACAATGTAATCTGTTGTGGCTTTAAATACTAAGTCTTTTATGAGATTACAAATAATTAATATATAATTAGATTAAAAATAATATTTAGAATGGTGACCATCTTGATTTACTTTTCGAATGGATAGAAAATGCAGCAAATAGGTTGCCCACAGTGCAATAGACAAAAACGCGTCCTGAAATCGATACAACTTTCATATTAAGTAAGACAACCACGCGTGACCGATGCTCTAGATTCCAGAAAAAAACTGTTAATCTGTGTCGTAATATCCAAGTACGCATAAATATATGTCTTAACATATAAGAAATTAAGCAAGTCGCAAGGAATTAAGATTCCTTAATATACAAATGAAATTTGAATTTATACCTCTACTGTGCAAGCGTTACCTGTTCACATCGTATTCCTTACTTTTTTACGAACAGATCTGGCCTTTTATTACTGTACTTTTCGTCGTCTATATGTTTTAATAACTTTGTTATGTTCCATTCTTTATATTTTTTTCTTAATAATAATAATTTTTCGTCATACAGTTCCTTTTTATTTAATTCTAATAACTCAAACTCAATATTACCTATACGAATAAATTAAAATTTGTTTTAATTTTAATAAATGGTAATGGTGGTCTAATAATATTCAAGAAATTTTTAATTTATAAATATTTATTTAATTTGAGTTATAAACATTAATTTAAATAAAGGTATTTATGATGTTATGTTTCCATTAAAAAAGGTACAATTTGTTGAATTTATGTAATATTTTTAGTTTTAGCAAACATTAAATCAACAGAGGATTTTGCTACAAAAGATTATACAAGAATAAGTTACATTGCAACGGCTATAGACTCCGACGAAGTTACCTTTTTTTCTTATGTTTTATTAAAATAAAGTCATTTGCGTAAAATTTGTTAATTATTTTAATTGTGTACTCTACAAAACTCATATTATTTTGTTCTCATATTATTTTTTTAGGTAACATGTTTGTCACAGAATAGACAGGTTTTAGAAAAATAACTCATTTCAAATTCTAAATTTTATTTTTAACCTTGAAATTATCTCCTCATACGATTTTACCTCGGACACTACTTTTAAAATATTGTATCTATAATTTCCTACGAGAAACTATTTTACTATTATTATTCTCATAGTGCACATAATATTTAATGTTGCTTAGAAATTATAGCGTAGTATTAAGAACGATGCAATTTATAACAATCAAAGACTTATTTTATTTACTATTATTGAACTATAAATTTGACACAAAATACGAACGACTGTATTTAAACCAACTAAAGATCGTATTATTACGAAAGGGTTAACAATAGTAAAATTAGGCGCTCAGAATAAATTCCTGAACCCCACATTACAATTACCAACGACTACTTCCTATATAACAATTATACAGAAATAGGCCTTCCGATCGCATCCATTTTTTTGATATTTTTTATGACATAAACAAGTATGGCAGCCTTCTGTCTGATGCATGTCGTCGATTTTTTTAACGACGTTTTTTGTATTAAAACATAACCTATTGGTGCACAGCCGGGCATCGAATCTACCTCAGGGATGAAATAAACTGGCATAAAGCCACTAGTCTAATACTTCTCTTTTCTATATAAAGCAAGAATCAATCGTGCTTATTTAATATCTGTGAATACAACATATCATACAGGCCTAACTATAGTTTCATATTATTATGCAATAAAGCTAAATAAATAAATCGTATTTTAAATATTATCTAATACAACTTATATCGTTTTTCTATTCAATATCAATGTTAAAGGTTAATAGGTAACCAATGTTTTGAGTTCTGTTCCCTTTTAATGATTAAAATACGTGATATAATTTATACAATTATTATGAAATATTAGGTAATATTTTTATGGATAATTTTTCATTTTAAAAATTCAACGTCTTGATTAATAGAAGTGCTGTTTTATAGGAAGTGCAAAATGAGCGTAGACAAACTAGTCATAGCTGTCCCGCTGATATAGTATCGGGTTCAAATACCAGATGAGGCCAAATATAATCACGCGCGTATTTAAAATTCAAAGACTTGGTGAGGCAAGACCGCCTCGGATGAACACATACAGGCTGTCGGATATCGTGTAGGATTTCGATAGATATGAATATAATATTAGAACAATGGAAATATACAGTGGACGTGAGCCCTTATAGAGATTATAAGGGCTTATAACCCACGTGACATTTTTCGCTGGTCGTATTAGCTCCGTAACTAGAAATCCTCAGTAACTTGAAAAAACATTTTCCCTTTCGTCGAACCCTTAAATAGGAGGTATCTCGAATTATTTAGACTTTGTAACTCGAACAAAATGTAAACTGTATAACTCGAATAAAACGGAGTCGTAGTTAGTTAAATATAATGGCGTCTTACTTGCAATTAATATACAGATAAATCAAATCAAATCTATTGGTAATATGTTAAAAATATATACTACAAAACTTGTAGTATTGTTATTCAAATTCTACGTACAAACTAAAAATATACTTACAAATCGCACCTCTATAAGTCTAAATTTCAGCAATTAAATCATATTATCTCGAAGTTCTTGTAACTCGAAAATCGTCAACTCGCATTTTCCTTGACAGTCGAGTTATAGAAATCCCACTATATTAAACGCTTTTTATTTTTAATTCTTTTATTGATTAATTCTTTTTTACGCAATTAAACAATGTTTTTAAATAAACAATAATATACAACGCATATAATATTTCGCATCACTCCTGCAATTCTGGCTTAACACTCAATATTATTGAGTTAACCGCAAAAGGATTAGATTTCTTATGACACCTATCCACCACAAAGCCTCAACCCGTCACATATTCAAGTTTTTACGTTTTCTAGATACTAGTTCCAATCCTATCTAAACCATTCACGGGACGCTGTAAGCTTTCTACCCAAAAATCTTAACTAATTTGTATTTATACTACCATTAATACTATTATTATAAATAGCGACTCTACATGCGTGTTGTAAACAATTAAATGGAATCAAATCTTTAGTTTGTTATGGAAGAGCTGGGTCCTACTAGGAACTCCGACTCTGGTAATTTTTACCAAAAAGGGTTCCCAAATCTTTGAGATCACGCATTGTTTATAATAAATTAACACATTTTATTTAATTGTTTGTCTAATTAATAAATTATATTGATGTCTAATTTAATTTATTTATAAAAATCCACTTTTAATTTTATTCATAATAACTATAAGATATAATGCCGACACACAGGTATAACACAAAACCAAATACATGACTGTCGCGATCTCAAATTGCACAACGCTTTTCTTTCTGCACAGTTTCTATCCTCATCCGATTTATATATTTTTTTTTATTTCTAGCAATACAGAACCGTTAATGGAGTCAGAAATAACTCTAATATTTTGTAAATATACATCAGCGCCATATTTATTGATAAATTGTTATTAATGTTAAAAAAGTATTCCGTTTAAATTCAGATATAATGAAAGTAAACATTATTATTAAAAATAGTAAATCATTTATAAAAATGTATTTCTGTAAAGTCGGTTTACGGACGATAGTTTAACGTGTTAACGTCATAAGAAAACATTTATGAAATGATTACATAGTTTAGTCTTCGAGTGGAAGAGAGATAGATACAATATACGATAGGTACACGCATGCAATGAGCGTAAAATGACAATGGGCGTAACATGAGAATGTGCTTAACGGTACATTGCGCGTAACGGGACAACGAGTCAGGCTTTTTCGTGCCTGCAGCCGGCGTTTATCGATTTATTAGTTGTCACGTTATAAAACCTTATTTTACTTATCGTACTGTTCATTACTCAATATACGACTACTGACAGCTGATCTACTTCAAATGGTTCTAAACAAAATGAATCCTTACCTGTTCAACAGCTCTATCAAAGTCGAGTCCGGAGTCAGGTCCGGAGCACACGTGTACGTTGTCAACTAGACTTGCGACGGGCGCGCTCGTGTCTCGCACGTTGTAGAATACCGACCACAGACACTAAAACAAAGTATTTAATTATTTTTTCTCAATGTCTTAAAGTTTTGATAGAAAAAGAAATTTAGGGGGAATTAAGAAGTCCAGGGGTTTTAGGGGTTATAAAGTAATCACCCATCAAGAAGTGTATTTATTTTTTCTTAAGAAAACGCACGATTATATACAACTTTATATCACGTGAATGCCGATTCAACCCCTTCACACCACGGGCCTAGTGAGAATACAAAGGAAATTGCTTTAGTGTACGTTAGTATTAAGTGCAAAACAGAGACTTTGAGTAGTTTTATTGGACACTTTTTTATGATGAATTTACTTATTAGTCTCGAGTTAGTCCGGATCATAATGATCCATGATGTCTTAGTGAAGACACATGTATAAAAAAATTGAAAAAAAATTTTAGACCTCGAATCCGACCAAATCCAATCGTGGCTAAAACTGATACATGAATAAGCGACACTCATGTCAAATTCGACAAATGTGTCAAAATCGTAATAACAGCAATTTTATACTACTTAGATGTATTTTAATGCATATTTTCCTTTCAAACTCAGTGTAACAAAAACTTTCGAAGATTTTACTCGATTGGTATTTGAAGTTGGTCTAATGTGGAACATTCAATAGGAGTTAGCATCCCTGCCAACTAGTACATTACAGCAAGTAATATTTTTTTATACATATATCTTCACTGAGACATCATGCAACATTATGAACTTAAGATTAATTTAAGTCTAATTTACTAAGTATTGTTAGCATATAAGGTTTAAGAACAAGAACCAAGTTTACCTTAGGTTTCTCAGTGGTTTGGCTCTGGTCAGCATTCATATCGAAAATCCTTTGCGCGTAAGGCATCAGGTCATTCTCCGCGTCCGTCACCTTGCTGGTGATCAGGTATACCACGACTGCAAATATACATTTATATGAATATATAAAAATTTGCCATCAGGAAAGTTCTCTTAGATAGATGTCCGAATTTAAAAACTGTTGAAATAGTCTCCTCTATGTAAGGGGACATATTAAGAATTTTCTAGAATTTGAAAGTCATTTAAATTCAAATTAATTAATATTCATAACGGTTTACACGCTTATAAACGTCAAAAACAGAAATGTATATGAAACGGTTCTAATTTTACACATTTACATACATATACATTGACATATACATTGACGATGACAGGCAAATTTTTACTGCCACTTCTCAAATCAAGGGCGTAGAACGGAAAAGAAGAACTGGCAATAAAGTCCCCGCCACTCTTTTCAATAGCCAAGTTTTTGTTTTACACAACGTTTATAAGTAGCTGCAACCATAACACCATGACAAGACATCTTAAGTAATTAATAATAATAAAATAAATTAAAAACAAAGATATGTCCTCTATCAGCAAGAGGTAATTGGTGAAATAGGAGCACACACATACATTCTCGTGGGGACAACAAGCAAATATGTATGTATTGACTAAGAAATTGTTGGATACATTTTTAACCTAAATTACTATTAAGAAATTGCCTCTATTGAGGGAAAGTTTTTTGTCCCACTGTATTCAGAAGGGTTTTTTTTTTTTCAATCTTCTTACCACAAATTCTAGTGAAAGCATATGTTTTAAATAAAAAAAATTGAAAAAAAAAAACGCATAATACTTACACAATCCCTTAGGACAAGATCCGGTAGTAGGTCCGACTTCTAACACCGTAACAGCGTGATCACCGCCATCTAGCGACGGGAATCGTAACAAAGTCAGGGGCTCTTTCTCACTGGGCATAATCGAAGCATTCGTGATGAACACGGCTTTAGATATGTCAGTACTTTCTGTCGGTTCCGGGGAGATCAGGTCTTTTGGACATTCGTTAATCCCTATGACGAGATGGTCGCAATTCAATGTCTTAGATTTACTTTCAATGACCACTATAGATTTGCCTTCGTCGACCACTTTGTGTTCGACTTTGTCTATTGGGCGGTTTAGGCAGTATACGCCTCCGAATACTGCGCATAGTCTGTAAATAAAACCAATTATCTATATATATATAAAATTCTCGTGTCACAATGTTATGTAGTTCCCATACTCCTCCGAAACGGCTCGACCGATTCTTATGAAAATTAATATGCATAATCAGTAGGTCTGAGAATCGGCTACTAATTGGCGCTTAGAAGATATAGGATAAGCGGAATCACGGCATGCCAAGGAATTTTACATTTTACATAGTCAGTCCTGGATGCCCGAGCCTTGCTCGGTATTTATTTATTTTTATAAACTGTGTTTTTTTTAAATTATATTTCAGTACAAATTACATAGTAATAAAATGGTGAAATATGAATATAATTATCGAATAAAGATAATAATATTCATATTTAAGGTTTTATTTGACTGAAATCTTAAAACAAGAAATTCTATGTCTAAGTTAATAAAACACGAATAAAATTACATTTTCTAGAAATGATTCCTAGCTAGATCGATTTATCGCCCCCGAAACCCCCCGTATACTAAATTTCATGAAAATCGTTGCAGCCGATTCCGAGATTCCAATTATATATATATACAGGAATTGCTCGTATAAAGATATAAGATATGAAGTGGTCAAGTCTTATATTTTTTTATCGTACATATCATAAATTATTAAATATATATCAACTACAGTGTCTCACGCAAATAATAATTTATTGAATAATATATTTTTTCTGAAAGTAATACACCAAGTAAAATTTTAAAGGCTCTAGTCGGAAGACCTTTTAATTCTTTTGGTAAATTATTGTAAATCCTTCTTGCCATACAAAAGATGTTTTTCATAACAGGTCCAGATAGATTTTTGGCACAACCAATTTCTCTCTATGACTACTTCTTACTTCGACTTAAAAATATGTATAAAATAAAAATAAATGTAACGATACACTTTTGTTTAGCATGTTGCTGTACGTAAACTGTAACATCCATCGTTTCTGTATTGTGTTTATGGTGCATAAAATACCGATATTATGAAGCTGTCAAACCAAATTAACGTAATTTTATCTTGGGGGTATGCAAGTACATTTAAATAAACTCCTTTAACATAAAACGTTACAAATATTGTAACAATTGTTGTCCTCAAAAAAGTTCGGTCAAAGATATTCGTTTCAAATATCCTATTGGTTTAAACGCAATGCAAATCGCAAATATTTTATGCAGTTTAAATATGAAAATACCGTAACTGGCGTAGAATGATTTACCATGATAGTATAAAATATAGGAAAGTATACGACGACCCAGATGTGCACCGAGTGAACACAAAAATATTTATCACTTTCTATCATTGCACGGAATAAAATAGGTATATATATATTATTTAAATGTTTCTTAAACAATTCTAACTTTCTAATTTTTGTAACGTCTTTATTTATTTAGACTTGTATATAGAAGAGACCTATTTAATAACGTTCAGAAAGGTACGAACTCATATGTAAACGATACAAAAATATTGTTGACTTTAATATAGAAAATATATAAATAAAGAATAATAATAATAAAGCCTTTATTGTTGTAACAAGTTCTACACAGAGTAGTTTCGTGTGCCTAAAATTAATTTACTTACGACTACTATCTAAAAAACACATTTTGACTATTAACTTGAGCTTAACTAATATATAGATTTAATATCTATTGATTATCGGCAAACTGTAGTTCGGTTACAACTTGTCTTCCGACAAAGGCCTCCTCTAAGGTCTTTGTAAAATTTCTCGATTGTTGTTATGTCTTCTTTTTTGCTAGATTCCGATGGTAATACGCCTGGATTATGAACCAATCATCTTCTTTTTCTATATTAAGTTTTTATATTTTGTTTATAAGATGTCTTTTTGTTTATATGATGAAATAAAGAATAATATTTGATACTATACATTTTTTTTTTATTAACGAACCCACAGTACGACCCATAAAACGCAGTCATACCAGATAGACACTCATTTCATCCGGCGCGTTGGGCCTTTCAAAGACAAGGTGTCTTTTTAAATAACTGGAGGTCGTATCTTCTAGGCCTCCACCGAGAGAGATTATATAATGATACGAGTATTTTTTTTAATGTTAGGGTTTGCCAGCATCAAATTAAAAATCAACCAATTCAATAATCAAATACCTATCATGGGAGGATATTGTTTTTATTTATGTTAACCATGGTCATACAATACCAAACTTTTACGGATTATCCACTTCGTGTTCGAAAAGTTCGAAATAAGCTTTCATTATATTGCAATAAGCTTTTATGTTAATCATATAAGAATAAATAATTTTTCTGTTATTTTTGGCAAATAACAAAATAAGTTTCTCTAAATATTATTGCATGTGAGATGGATATATTTACTTGCACACTGTCTGAATTTACAAAAGTTGCATTATTTATAAGTTTTAGGTTTATGTTTTCCTGTTTTATTTTATTTATTTTATTTACACTTCGTTACCATAACATACAAAATCATACACATATAAAAAAAAAAAGTTTTTCATAAGTTATTAGGCGACGGACCGCCTTATCAAGCGATTTCTTCCAGGCAACCCTAATATGGAACAATAAAAAATTAACACATGTTTACTTGTTTGATTTAAGTTTTATATTAATAAGTTGTTTTTGTACTGTTACTGTAATAAGGAAATACATTAAAAAATATGTAAATAATGTGTGTGTCAAGTCTTATTAAAGATTATTATGTAGAAATTACCTGCAGAAGCACTGAGGGAGTTCCCCGCTTCCATACATAGGCCAGAGGAAAGGTGTGTTGCCATAGCGACCGAGACTCATTAAAAACTTCTTGGATTCCTTGACTCCGTCACGGCAATTCATCTTATCAGTGCCACCAGCGATCGCGAACAGCACATAATGGATCAGGTTAGGTGTTAGTCCTTTGTGAGTGAGGTAATCTTTGAATGGTTTATCATTCCAATCTGTAAATTTAAATTAAATTCACTTAATAGGTCAAGTTTAGCCCCTAAGATTTGAGATCCTTTTAACAGTTCAAAGATCGATTATTAAAATAAATAACTCAGAATTGTGTCCACTGAATAACACTGTACTTTAGAACTTAAAGACAAGTAAAAATATAATAAAAAAAAACGAGACGACACGAAAGTTTGTGCATACTGTTAAAATACGGCATACCCTGGCCACGTTTTGCGCGATCATCGAAACGACTTGTTGCAGCTTATTATGATGGGCAAAATTTAAGGCTAAAGACTGAATTTGTAAAGACTGCGTGTTTGTTTGAATGTGTGTGATTGCCGAACGTACGGGAGTGGACCAGCATGACATTCGCCGAAGAGCTTTTTGACTAACACAAGATGTGGGTATCTTGTGTTCATTTCAAGTTGTTGTTAACAGTCAGACTTTAGCAATAAAGTGACACGAGAAGAAGATACGAAAAAAGTCCATGCGTACAAAGTAACCATATCAGAAGTAAACCTTCTTTGTAAATTAATTATTACTAAGGTAAAAGCCCCAATAATATTCGATGTATTTATATATCTATTTTCACACAGTATACGTGATGATAATATAAATAAATAAAAAAGCTATGTTTTCTGTAACTACTAAAGGAATACATCAACCAATAGCGTGTATTTTTCTCGATCTCCCTTTCTCACTCGCTCTCAATCAGTCTCCATCGCTCTGTCCCTTTTCTTCGAAAAAACGGTACACATGTTCGTGACGTTTCATCCATAAAAAAATTATCCTCATGCGCCTAAACTTTTTTAGGCGCATGAGGATAATTTTTTTTAACATTTTTTTTTTTTTAATTTAATTTACAATTTTAAGTACCTTTAAACTCTTGTTCCATCTCCTCCTCAGTGTTACCAACGATGGCAGTCAGCATTTTCATGAGCTGCCGCTTCTCAAGGATGCTGACAGAGTCAGTGGCGAAGACATCAGCTCGAGAGCAAGGCACCGGCATCAGGCGATCGTCCAACCACGTAAGAACGCGTGTAACACATCGAAATTCAGCATAGCGGGCGATGTTTGATGATATCAATAGTTCTACGAGAGGCCCACGGGAAAACAACAGCTGGAAATTTCATTCAAATTTATTTATACAGATCGTGATCGCTCAGTACGTTACATCAAGATTACGCTGTGGACATAGAGAAACTTTTTCATTCTGTTAGCATCAGCATCCAATAACATTAAAGTACAACAAATCTAATGTTCTAAGATAATAAAATAAGTCAAAGTCAAATTATACATATAATTATTTAACTAATGTTAAATAATTATATGTGAAGACATTGTACTCTTAGAAATAAAACTACTATACAGGTCTATTGTATTGTTAGTTTACACGTTCATAACATTTTTACAAAAATCGAAACCGTAGAATATCATACATTAAAGAGTAATCAAAAAAATTACTAAACTTGTCATTCTGACCAAAATGTGCTGTATTTCTCTTACAAATATATAACAATTGTTACCGAGTTCGATACATCCAATGAAATATTAGACACAAACGGCAGGCGATACTTAATATTTTGCTGAAGATTATTAATATTTTAAAAATAAATATTTCAAATTTGGAATCCTACTGATGAAATATTTTTTATAATCATTCCTGTAGTTTATAATAGAAATACCGCATTTACATTCAGCCGTGCAGCATGGCAGGTCGTATTAATTGACGTCTTGGGTTATAAATTGTTTGTTGTAAAAAATATTTTTTTGTTAGTAAGAGGATTTTTGTTTATTTACGGTATTTGGGAATTAATTAATGTTTAACATTTGAAATGTTCTATTAGCTTTAGGAAACGCCCTAAAATAAGGTGTAATATGACATATGGTAACAAGAGAAGAATTTATCCATGTGATGAAAATTTATATTTATTTAAGTTAATGTTACGATTCAGATTTGTTTCAGTTATGTTATTTTTACACTTAATAAGATTTTAAGTTCATTCGTAATATTGCAACTACATTATAAGTACGTTAAAAACGCTTTATAGAGGTCGTAAACTAATTATAATTTTCATATAATTAATCCTTTCTTTTATTTTGATTGATCGTTAAAAATATCGTTAACATTGTTATAAAATTTATCAAAGTAATCAGTAAATATTTATAAATTTAATAGAGCTTTTTGTAGACGGTCTCTCAGGCGCCTAATTCAATTGTAACGGAGGCGTGAACATACGAAAATATCACGCATATTTCTCTAGCGAGACTTGTGATCCGCCCGAGTTCACATTTAAGACGCACTCGTAAATATTCTTGTATGCTAAATAACTAGAAGATTGGTTTAGGCGCGAGCTTTACACGAACTTTGACTCCCGTATGTAAAAAACATATTGATTTTTGACATACGGGAATACGATACGATATAGACATACGAGAGTCACACTTAACGCCGTCTCGTTCCCCTTTGGGAGCGTTCAAGTATTATGTAACGAATTTGGAGGGGGAGGTTTGGGGTAAAACGTTACGATGCGCGGTGGGGACTGAATAGTTCAGTTCGAATTTCAGATACTTTATACCACATAAATGGCAAGTTTTAGGTTTAATGAGTCACTGAGTGGTAACTTTTAACTATTGGGTACAGAAAAAACGTTACGGCGCGTTACATGGGGGGGGGGGGGTCAAGATTCTCCAAAAATTGCGTGACGCCCTTTATCATTTTTTATAGAACAGGGCGTAGGAGTTTCTGCATATAGCCGTCGTCTTACTTTTAAAATTCAATGGATATTTAATCCATTCCATTATTATAACATATATAATATAATATAAGAGTAGGAAATGTTCTAGAGTCAATTTTCTATATTAAACTAACCCTCTTGTAAATTATGTTTGGACAAAATCTTATCTTTGATTATTTTATGTCAAAGCCTGAGGCTCTGTTAAGTAAGACTGAAATTAAGTAAGTGTGACCTGTATGTAAAAATCGAATACATTAATGTCACACGGCATTAACATTTAGTGATACATCACACAATCTTTGACATTTATGACAAAACTTCCAGCCATTGCGTCTGAAATATTCACCATATTTCTATTTAATACATACCTGAAAATCGATGTATATCTAATTTCATGAAACAATGTTAGATACGCTAATTATCACAGAGTATAACGTTTTTATCGTTTTAAGATTGTTGTACGAAAAATAACTATTATATTGCTTAATAGCGAAAATACAAAAGAATGAATTTTTGGATATATTGTGTTAAAGAACAAATGTCATACAACATCTCAGCCATCAAAATCGTATAATATGAAAAACATCTAATACTTTAATATTTAGCCATAATAAATAAATCAGTAGCGCTACAACATTTTAGTTCTGGGCCTCAGATTTATGTATCTGTTTCATAATCATTTGTCAATCTAATAGGCAAGTAGGTGATCAGCCTCTCGTCCCTGACGCACTTCGACGACTTTTTGGTCGGTTTCCTAACGATGTTTCCTTCAGAGTTAGAGCGAATTAAATGTGCATAAAGAAAGTCCAACGGTGCACAGCCGGGGTTCGAACCTACGCCTTCCTTCTAAAACTGAAGTGTCTAGGCCACTACTCTTGCCATAATAAATAAACTTATTTATTTATTTTTTTAACTTTAATTACGCATTGTATTACAATGGTTCTTTTAAGTGTTTTCCGTTGAATAAGATACGACTTACGAGAAAACTATGACTCAAAACCTAAACTATTTATCCAAATACAAAGTAATGGACACAGATTAATTATTGTTATACTAACCTACCACGTTGACTAAAGGTCAATGACCTTTCGCACTCAGCAATTTCAGTAAAAAACATCGTTGAAGATTTTTTACTTTTTCGCGTAAAATAAAAGCTACACGTTTTGTTATATCAGTATTGGTATAAAGTTACTTTAATCAAAATATAATTTCTCCTAATGAAGCAGCTGTTGTAAACCGTTTTATTTGGCATCAGTTGTGGAAGTCATTAAAATATCTGGAGCGGTGGAGAGACCGTTATGTTTAATGGAAGTGGAAACTTTTTGCTTTTTATCTATGCTCTACGCCAAAACCCGAGTCTCAAGGTTAATGCAAAAATTCCAGAGTAACTTTTCTAACGCATCTTCGAACCAAGTATTTCCTAAATAGTGCGAAAAGTTTCTAAATAGAAAAACTGTGGCTATTGTTAACATAATATTTCAACAGGTATTTGATACTGTCTTGACTGACATATATATTTCATAAATAACAATTTATACGCGTCGACAAAGAACATAATTTTGCAAACACGAAACTGAAAATGTATCTTAGGTACAGAAATTGATATTCGATCTATGTTTCACTAATATTATCGCCGGAAAATAAATTGGGCAGATACCGCTAGTATTACTTTTTAAGATAAGAATTTCATCGCAAAATCTGGCATCACGTACCGACTGCCAGGGCTTACATTTTTTGTTAAGAAGTAATCTACTTTACAAAAAATGTATCACAGATAGGATATCTCCTATCTCTCAGATAGGATATTATAATTAATTTTAACCCAATTTTAATTAAAATTGGGCAAATCAACATTAACGCCAGCAGCCAGCCAAGTGTATTCGTGCGACGTGTACATAAAATTTTTACTGTAATCTTAAGCACACAAAAAGCGTGACCGACGTGATTGAATAATGCCGGAGTGAATCATCTATTCATCTTAGCTAAAGTAGCTTGGTTAAAATTTACAACAACATTTTAGGATTTTAGCCCTATCATCACACAGTAATATCACAGTAATAAAGAAAAATAATTTTAGGTATATAGGAAAAGAAAGCATTAAACATGAATATTAAATAGAAACTAAAATCACAGAATATTCTCTTACCAAAGCCACTTTGACAATGACTTCAAATTTTATGTAATCTATTTACAGGATTAAAATATATGACACTGAAACCATTTAATACTTCACTACTTAAATAATTAAAAAGTTTCACTCATACATAATGAGTAAATTAAAGTTAATTAACCAAATTTGCTCTTGCTGCATTTCACTTTAGTGCTTGGTTAAACAAATAAAACTTTAAGAAAATAATTTAAGTTTAGCAAAAACTGAAAAAAAACTTACTATACATGCTGTACACAGATATGAAACGTCATAACTATACAAGAGCTAAGGAATTAATTTATGAAATCCTATTTTGACATAGCCTACCCTAATTCTAGATGATGATTGAAATTACATTCTATATATTTAATGTAATTCACTTTAAATTAAGTTATAAGATTAATATGTTCAAAAAGGGTACCTTTGGTGTCATATCAATATTAAATTTCCTATATTCAGCAGCAAATTTTGTTTGACTCCAAATTTTCTTTGCAGGGTCTGCATCAGTCTTGTTCTCTTCTGCTTCCTCTGACACATCTCTAATGCACAAAAACATACTGTGTTAGACTGCTCTTAAACCTATATTCATAGAAATATAAATTTGGACATGCCTAATTAACTACTCTAAGTACTACTCTTAAACCTATATAAACTAAAAAAAGCAAAGATTTTGATGCTTCAGGTTTAATCGAGATGTTACATGGAGATTATTACACTGTATATTGTATTTTCTAAATTTTGTTAATCTAGTTTGTGATTTAGCAGGAAATAATGATATCTTATTTGAATATGTAAATACTTACTTTTCTATGTACCATTTCTCACTGAGATTATAAACTTGCTCTTGCCTCTTCGGATCCTCAGACACTTCTTTAATAAATTTTTGTAGACCATCAAAATTGTAAGAAGCCCAGAGACCTCCATAATGATCACTTGAGTCTAAATGAAGGACATTTTTACCAATCCTACTGCATGCTGCTGCTACAATTGACTCCACCATACCTTTAGAAAAGTAATCATATATTTTTTTATGAAACAGATGATGTAGTTGTAATAGGCAACATAACTTACATTTACTAATATTTCATACTATATTAAAACTATAATGAATATCATAATCTATTTTCTTGCTACAAGGGGTCAACGACTGTAACTGAAAAAAATTACGGAATGAGTAATCTCTGATAACTAGGGCGTTTTTTGCATATGTTCTAAGCCTTTATTCGAATACGTTTTTTATATTAAGCTAAGCCGTAAATCCCCTGGATATAATGATGTTAAAATTGGTAAATTACAATTATGGTAAACTGTAAGTACAATAATAGTAAGATCAAAAAAAAATAGGATCGATACATAAGTAGGCTAGCTTTCGCCATTACAGCCGGCATGGTTTATTTCATGAAAAAAGGCATACCTGTCCCAACGACGATGACTTGGAAATCGGTCGGTAAATCGTCGTCCATTTTAATTCCTTGTATAGCTCACAGTTGTAATAAAAAAACAATATTTTATAAAATTCTAAAAATGTACGTCCTTTGCTTTACAAAGGCTTAGTTTTCTTACACTGACATATGACAATTGATTGTGCTGTGCTGTCATAAGAAAGAAGAAGAAAATCTACAGGTTATAAATAATAGATATAATTATTTCGTTATATTATTTCTTATAGACAATATATTAAATGTGTCTTTTTATTTTGTAGATCTGCTGTCATCCGGTCTCATAAATCAAAAAATGCAACGAAAAAAATATAGTACCGAATTGGTATGGGCGCCCCATGACCATGATTTAAAAAATTAAGATTTCTTACTCCGCCACGCAAACATCTTATCTTATCCCTTAAAATTTGAATAAGATTTTCTAAATACTTTTCTATGTTCCAGGTTCCTCGGAAAAAATGCATTAAAGTACTCTTTTTTCAATTTCCTTAATTCCGCACCAACAGTTCCTTTAAACCAAACACAATAAGTGAAATTTGACTCAAACATTTTACGTTATAAATACTACTTAAGAAGAACTACTTATTACTCTTTGTCAATTTTCTACATTGTTTGTGGTGGTTTTTTCATATTTGAGTAGGTTCGATTATCAGACAAGACAAGTAAAATTTATAAAATCATTGAATACTTACTTTTCTGCAAGTTTTTAAGTCATCTTTCAGTAAAATATCCTATCTAGACTTGCAACGTCCTATATGTATATAAATGTGTTTACATGTAAATAAATAGTTACGTGTAGAAATATTCTGGCTAAAGATACAAAAATATTTTTTCCCTATTAAACGGTAAATCCGACATTAGGCCAATATTTTAATAATCGTTTGATGTTGGTTTTCTATGACTGTGTTCACGTCTGTTTTATTTTTTTATAAATACAGGGTCTCTTGCACCTTTTGGCTAAAAAAGGAGTCCTTTTATATTTAAAATGTCTTTGACATGTTGGACTCGTTAAAAGTCTCTTTTAAATTAGTACTTAGTCATCTCGATCGTTTTATGTTGTTAATAATATTATTAGGTAGTAAGAACAAAAATAGTAATTTATAAAGCTGATAAAGATACATAAAATTCTTTCACGCTCATAAAAGAACCACAAGCCACAAAACAGCGGACGTGATCCGCGTCATTCCCTATTTGCTCTCGATGAAGAAAATTTATAGAGTCATATTTATCTTTATTATAGTTTAATGCTTTCGATTTGTTTACAGATGAAACCGAAAATGCGACCATAAAAATAAAACACCAAATGACTCATGTTATATATTTACAATATTTTTACATACATTTCAACATTTTACAGACTACAGGGAGCTCTTTTTTATTCGAGCAACGAACAGTTACATAAACTAACACGTAAATCTAAATCGTAATAACGATTTGTGTTAGTTAATCTACTGAACCCGCTCTATACGGGATGGTACACTGGAATCAATAAAATTCTCGTGTCCACAAGATCATCTACGAAGAAAAATGGTGGCAGTATTTTTGAAACGATAATATTCGCAAATAGGTGAAAACAACATTTTAGGCCGCTTCTTTTTTCTTTTTGGTCAAAGGCCGCATCGATTATATCTGCCCTTTGCACCTGATAAAAATAAAAAGGTGTTCAACGTTTTAACTATATAAATAAACTTCGTAACAACATAGAAATGATACGTCATGTTTACCCTTTATGGAAATTTATCTATTATTTATATTCTATGTCAAGCTCAAACAGTATTATAAGCCAGTCAGAAATATATATTTTAGGAGAGATCTGCTTTTAATACAACATATTAATTACAGGTACGTAAACGATTTTCCTAAAAATGTACGCTAAACGCAGTAAATGGATTCTGTTAACAGAAGGCCATAATGAACTTGGCGAAATTAAATACTGTATCCATTTAACATTTCTATTAGCTATGGATTAACTATCATTTGTAATAAGAATTTATAAGCGATTGGAAGGTACTAAGTTTACGAGGCCATTGTGCGTGTAACTTCATATAAAATAATAAAAGTACAAATGTAGGGAAATCTTAACTATTTACATTATGTAAATAATATATAACTACAAAAGATTAATTCGGTAAATTCTTCATTTTCAACTTACATAGAACACTACGCGATGTAACCAGCAACACCAAATAACTAAGCAATATAATTTTTCCATAATTAATGGCACAACATTAATTCAATACCACATTTAAGAATTTGCAGAAAACCCATACTAATGTTATTAAGATTACTTTCAGTCTAGTCTGAATTTTGTTTCAACATGTATAACTTATGTGCTTCAAGAAATAAGTCCATTTGATGGTGCTGTATTTTTAAAATTATTTTAAATTCTTCAAATTTGACTACGGTGTAATAAGATAATAAAAAATATTATATTACGATAATTTGATATTTTAAATTGAACTGAAACGGCCTATACAAAGATTCCACACATTTTTCATCGCCTATAAGAACATCAACATCGCAATACATCAATTCAATAACAAAAACAAATTATGTACAATCTAAAATAATTTTTGTTTAAAATATCAACATATCAGGTTCTTAAGATTTTGAACTCACTTCACATTATTAAAATTACAGGTCTTACTTCAATATCCTAAGTAATTATAGGAAAATACAAATTATAATTTTTGTTAATAAATCTCAAATGATATGTTAGAGTACGTAAATTGATGAAATAAAAAATTATAATAAACAATTAATTCTGATATGTAGATATTTTAATTATTAATGCTAAATAACATTTAGGTAACATTCAACAGAAGGATCTTGGGGATTAGAACAACGTTTCACGCGAATGTGAGGCGCGGTTGAAACTGGTGGAACATACTGGTCTACTTGTAAGTTCTGTGCAATCCAGTACACCCACCTCTGTTCCACCTCCACTGTCCGTCGAGAATTGCTCAACTTCACCATCAGTGGAATCCGCATCATCTTCCGCAAACACCGAGTCTGCACCTACTGATACAAGATCACTTTCTACAGCAAATGATGCACCTACACTACCAACTGAAGCTAGTGGAGCTAGTCTTTCGCTTGGACAGGGCGAGAGACGTCGCTCCGGAAGGGCACACACTACTGAAGAGCCGCGCCTTTCTAAATAGGAACTCCCGGAACTAGAACAAGTTGCCGAACTCAATCGGCGATCACGTGGACCACCCGAAAATCGTCTTTCATTAAACTTTAAAGCCGATCCGGGTAAAGAGTCTCCACGATGCCCGGAAAGCCGTCTAGGAGGAGCCAGTAAGCTACCATAACCACCATACGATGAAAATCGTGAGTTACGCAGCCATGGGGGCTCCTCACTTAATGAGGGTCGGGATCGTGCACGTTCTGATAGAGCCTCTTCTATGGCCAAATTTAATTGCCTTTCTTCTTCCACCGCTTCTTCCTCGGCCACAACAGCCTCAGCCAATTCAACCAGCTTTGGATCGTTCAATGCCTTGACTGATTTACTACGGCTTTTATAAACAATTAAAAAAACCATAAGTGCGAAGAAACCGCCCAAAGTGGCGGCTATTCGGACACCTGTCATGACGTCGTATGTGGCATAAAACTCAATCCGGACTCGATCTCGCTCAGCTTGTGAACGATCTGTGGAATTTTCCGTTGTGCTCGATTCTGCATCAGCCCATCCATCTCGATTCTCCATCGCGTGGTCAAATGTTCATTTCCTGCAAAATAAACAGTAATTGATAATAGTAATATCACCTAACCACTCCACCCAATTAGATATGACAGATAGTGCTTTTTCGATAACAAAATTTAAGCTCTCAACTAAAAAAGCTACACAATACATAGCAGATAATTCGACATACGTACGTGTCAAAAAGCTTTACTGTACATATTTTTGAAAATAGCTCTTATATTTAATGTAGTCAAGTCTGAAGACTGTAATACAATGTCGTCTCTAGACGATATCCGTTTACTAGTTACCGCAGCTCCGACTAACCGCCCTACGACGTAACTAGGACGCGGAATATCACCTTAATACGTTTATCTTTGTGTTATTGATACTTAGTAAGTAAAAAAATGTTCAAAGAAAAACACTTTTTTACGGATTATAGTTATGTATTATTGTATTTAAACTTATAATTATTTAGACATAATTTTAAATTTAAACCGACGTTTCGCGTGCTTTACAGCGTGCGTGGTCACGGTGACTGAAGACAAAGGTGTTAAATGTCAAAAAGTATTACAGCTGTAGAAAATGTTGTGTTATCTGTATTTATTTCCCCGGAGTTGGTATCGACTAAAAGATGTAATAAAAGACAATACTATGTGCAAAAAAATGTTCAATGAAATATCGTATAAATATAAAAAAGTGCGTGCGTACAAAGTACACATGTCAGAAGTGAATCTTCTTTGTAAATTAATTATTACTAGCCCCAATAGATGTCCGTGTAACATATGATCACTCCATATATTTGTATATCTACATTCACACTGTTTATACACTATATATGTGCTAATGATAATATAGACATAAAATTGCGTTTCCTGCACAAGACGTAATGCGACAGAATTTCCATCTAAAGTTCTAATACATATCTACTACACGAATCAACCAATAGCGTATATTTTTTCTCAATCACCCTTTCTCACTCTCTCTTAATCGGTCTCAAACGCTCTCTCCATTTTCTTCGACAAAAACGCTGCACATCTTCGTTACGTTCCGTAAAAATTTTACCCTCATGCGCCTAAAGAAGTTTCACTTCAAAAACAACCGAGTAAGAAATTAATGTTTAAAATAAAACGAATACAATAATAATAGTTAGTACGTAACATTTTTAAGAATTTACGTTGATACCAACTTATTATGCACTCAATTATACTGAAGGAAAATTTCTACGTTTATATTCTTAATGCAAAGTTTTTTTTGGTTTAGTCAGTTAACGACATGAAAAAATTGTAAATTAAAGTAGATATTATTCAAATTACATCGCAGTTGACATTAACATTCATCTTTCGTGGAAACTTATAAATAACTAAAGAGACAGAGTCATTTACACTTCAGAGAATTCCGTGAAAATGGTTAGAAATTTTACAAATACATTACAAGGACAAATCCCAGTTTTATAGTGCACAGAGAATGGAAACGTTTTGGCTCAGTTCATCAGATTATCATTTTATTGGTACAATCATAATAATCGAACATTAATGCGCTTGTGCTATTTTTGATTTCCTAAATGTCTTCGATTTAATATTATTTGTATAATTCAAAATATCGAATCGTGAGTTAGGCGATTATATTTTATAAACTAATACATAATATGGATGATTAGCTATATGTAAAAATAATATACATATTTTCAACTTCTGAACGTTAAAGACATTTAAACGACCCTTGCTCACCGTAAATAGATTGATAGAGCGTCTGCAAAATTTCTTATTCGTCATCACGTCGTCGTTAGTGACATGAAGTATTATAACAGAAACGGTATCGTGATATATTTTAGAGTCATTAATTTTATTAAGCGATATACTACATTTTGTTGTATTAAAGGGTATGTACAAATCTAAGATATAATCGTCACTAAAGCAGTGCATGATTATTGACATAGTTTGGTTTGTAAAGGTAACGGATGTCTCTAACGACTTTGACGCTTAGATCTTAGAATAATCTGCAAAACCTTGAGTTTATTGCATACACAATACGTATATTGTTTCAATTTGTTCAAAAATATATTTTAAACGATCTTTTCTACCGACTTTGAAGCAGTGTTCTTTAAAAGCAAAACTTCAATTAGCTTAAAACGTCCTATTGTAAAACACAAGAATTTTGGCATTGTTACTCGTGCTTTAAAAAGGCATTGGTTATTATTTGCATGTTGCTTTTTATCCTATGTTACTTAATTTTTATTTATGTAATAGGAGGCAACCGAGTAGGAGGCTCACCTGATGTAAAGTATTTACCGCTGCCCATGGAAACTCACATTGCCAGAAGGTTCGCAAATGCGTTGTCGGAATGATTTAATATATATTATCAAATATAATAATATAGAATATGATCAAATATTCAAATATGACTTAGGCAATAAATCATTGACATTCTACTTAAATTGCCTCTAAGCGGAGACTCAAGAAACATAATAAGCATGCTTATGTTATCCTCATGCATAGACTGCAATGGAGTGATTTTCGAAAATATAAGACTCCTAGCAATGTCGACAATTTTAAGTCATATGAAAAAATTACTATCGGTAATTGACCGAAAATTTTGGGTAACTATTCTTTTTTTTTTTGTTATGTTGAAAACACTTTCACGTCATTATAGTTCGACATTAATTATCGACACACAATATGACACAAAAGAATGTAGCTTTAATAGTACTGTCCAGTTAAGTAACTGCGGTTCTCTTTCCAGACATACAGAGTAAAAGAACAAGTTGTAATGTTTTTACAATACTACACCAAGTATAACACATGCTCATCATGTCATATGTACATAATATTAAGTACGGGGTAATATTCAGATTCGAGACTTGGCGCTAAGTATGACTCCTATATGTCCAATCCAATACGTTTCAGATATACCAGTCTCTTTCTCAGCCCTAAGTGTCGACTCGATTTTAATTTTTGACAACAAATAAAAATATTCGCAAAAAGGATAATAATTATTAATGAGCCTCTCACATTCTTCAATAATTATCCCCTTTGCTAATTTTCGGCTTATCGTGTTGCGTAAAATGTTGCCTTGTGTATAATAGATGTAGCTATAAACAACATGCAATGGGCACAAACAGTATGAACTCAACACAATGCAACTAAATATAGATTAGAGATTAAAAACACAGGACATTAAATGTATTATAGTAAAGTTAGTAATAAATATTATTGAAACTCAAACGATTTAGCTTCATTTTTATTTTTTTTCTTCTTCTGGCTTATATAAAAAATATGTTTTAGCTCGGTTTCCGAGAAGGTATATCGGTTTCACTACAGTAACAGCAGCAGCCGTGAAAATAGCTAGCTATTAGAAGCGAAGATAAGCAGAGCAGTACAACTGATTGAAAGCAAGGCATACAGGTAGATTTCAAGGGGCGAAAACTATATAGCTACAATAAGCAGACTTATCACATTTCTAAAATATATTTACCACTTGAAAAACGTAATCCGAACACCGCAACAATTGACAAATACTTTGAGTGACGACGACTTATTAATATTGTGTTCATGTCCTTGATATTTTAAATTTTATTTTGAACGATTTTGAAAGAAACCGTACTTGACATACCATGAATTTTTTTATTAGGTATACCCACAATAAAATAGATAACTTTTTTATTTTTTCGTTGCATTTAAATTCTTAATATGGTATCATAATTTAGATTGCCACTGCACTGTACTTTCAATTAGTAATGAACGAAAATCATATTGTCAGGATATTAAAAAATATATCACTAATATTATCATTTTCGCGTCACGATGATCCACTAGCACGGACTACCTCGCCTCCATTGACAAATTGATTATTTGACACTACACTGACATTATCGGTTGGTCAGTGTCAATTGCCTAGATTTACCTTGCTGACTACAGATATTATTTCAATAATAAAAGTCTTAACAATGATAAATATTAATAAAAATTAGCAATTTCTAAACAAATTGTTACTAACAGTTTGCTACTTATTAATTTTAGTAAGTAGACTAGCAAGTAGTATAATAGATACAGCATTAGATATCTGTGGTGCAGAATAATGTCGTGGAATTTTTATCCATTACCCATTTGACATTTCTAAAGTGCTGATCTATGACTTTCCTGAAATATTTACTATTCGTTATTGCGTTTTTAATTATGATTTAATGCTTATTTAGTTAACTTAATGCTATGATATATTCATTAAAAAAATCGTTAAGATTTTACTATCACAAATTTTTATGAAGTCGTGCGGGATTCTCACCAAATTACAGTTTTGACAGGATTTGTTAAGTATTTTGTTATAATAAGTACCTACTAGCTGTGATTAATTCTATACATAAATCTACCTCAACCATACATACAATGTCAGCCGAATGGAAGGAGTATAAACAAGATCCTAGAATTATTTGCAAATATGGTGCAAAATGTTATCAGAAAAATACAGATCATCACCAAACATACAAGCACCCACCACAACTAAAAGCTAAGAATAAAGACGATAAAACAAACAAGCGTTTCAAACCATATCATAAGAAAAATACTGACGTCAAGGTTATTGCTAATTGCAGTAATCTTCAAGAAGACAAATCAGATGAAATAGTTCTTGATACCATAACAGTAAATAATGGAACTCCAATTGACATTATGAGTATAATAAAATTAGACAATCTAACTTTCTACAGTAAAGAATTTGATAATAATATATACAAAGAATGTTTTCAGGTTGAAATGCCTGATGATTTCTTCAAATTTTTTGAGTGTTTGAATGAAGAATCATCATCAGTTGAACATTTAATGGCCAGTGTAAATTTGGAAATGATTGGGCCCTTTGATTTATTATTAGGTAAATTACCCAAACTAGAAGATAAAGATTTGTACTTAGTTCATTGGAGGTTTTTTTATGATGTACCAGAATATCAGGTAAACCTATATTTTTTCAGTTAACCTTGCACAATAACGTTTCATTTACAAGAAAGTATTAATGTATGGTAGATTTCTCTATTATTATCTCTTGTTTATTGTTGTTATACCCAGAAATTGTTACAGGCAATGGTTGAGATAAGGACATGTGTATAGTTTATATTATTGATAACATTTGCAGAAATAAGTTTTTCACGGGTATATAAATTAAATAACTTGGAATATCCCTTCGAAATTCAACAATTAATATAACTCCAAAAACTAAATACTAAGCTGATATCTATAAACATAAGTTAAATATCCAGAGTTGCTGACCAGCTGTGTGAATATAAATATATATGATAGATAAAATATGTTTCCGAAAGAAATTATCCTTTGTGTCTCTGGCAGCAGAATCCGGTTGCGATACCTGCATGGGATTTCTAGGAATTGATTACAAATTATTGCTACATTAAACTCAATGTTACATCTAAAGTTGCTATAACCACATGAATAATGTATTAAAGTATGCTTTCAATTGAAGGGACTTAGATTTAACATTGTTATAGCTAAATTTTGGTACAACGCAGGTAGTAATAAATGAAATCCACTGTAATTAAGAAACTCTCCTCTCTTAAAATAGAAATCCCACACATGAAGGGTCTAATGCACAAGGCTACTTGCCTTAAAAAAATAATATTCCATTAAGGTTTGGTGTTTCCATAGTCCCAGACATGTTGAGACTTAACATACTGCCTATTAGCAAAGCAAGTATATTTGAATATTTTGTTTCCAGGCTATTTTTAAGAAAAAAGGGAAGAGTGAATTACATATAGGATACTATAGAGATAATCCGAAGGAAAAGCCCACTTTCTTGGCTAAAAATGACAGTGCTAAAGATTACATAATAACTCCTGTTTCAGATAATATTTTTGGTGCAGTTTAGTAAGTAAAAAAACATATACATATATTGATATTATTTGGTCTCACATAACATGTCATCACTTGCTTAAATGAGAATCACACTTAATTTGATAGCTACAGACTTGATTATATTATGATGATGATACTTTACACTTAAGAACAATAAAAGATTTATTTTAATTCCAGTTGGTTTTTGCAAAATGAGAAATCATCATCACCCTTTATGTCTATTGCTTGCCAGAAATTATCAGAGAAAGTTAAAAAATGGGCTGAAAGCAATGGCTACTCAATAGAAGAATATGATAAAAAAGCTAGAATCAAGAATATGACTTGCAAAACTTTTCATGGAGCTGGCATTGTTGTGCCTTATAATAAGAAGACTCAGCTTGGTTACAGAAAGTTAGTGGAAACAGATGGTATGTTTTGTTTTTATTTTATACATAATACTTTTTATCAGTTCTTACAAACTTAAAAAAGGGGTAATATCAGTTGGACCTGTTTAATATAAATATTTAGTGTATATATATATATATATGTGTGTCCACAAATTTCTTAGAATGTTAGAGGAAGTCAAATATTTATCATATTGGTTCAGTAGTTTTTGAGATATGTTAATCTCTACCATTACCTTGCGTTTGGACCCCTCTTGTACATCAGAACATTCTTCTATATATTATATAAAAATAACATTTCTCCTTCAGTTCTATAAAGTGTCTAACAATAGTTCATTACAAGATCAATATTTAAAAAATTATCATAAATACTACAATTTCAGCAAATATTAAGAAATTGTTTAAAAAATTAGAAGAGGCAACTGAAGATAAGGAGAAAAATAAAATTTTATCTGATATACAACCACTAATAACATATTCAAGCATAGCAATAGATGAATGTGATTTTGGAACGGGCTTAGAGGCTGGTGTAGCATTGTTTTGTTCAGGCCTAAAGGAACTGCAGAGCAGTGCATTGAGCCTAATAACATCATCATATTCATTGTTAAAGCGTGAGGAGTTTGCTAAAATTATTCAGGTAATTTCTGGTTAACATGTTAATATAAAATAATTTTGTAGATACACATGATCAATTTATTTCGAAAACCCTGTGAAATACTTTGTCAAAGCTTAATCTCTTCGTGAGAATAACACACAGGTAATCTTATTAAGACAGTTCCTAATTTCATTAAGTGTTGCATTATGTAATATTGAATGTTAAGTCTTTGCATTTCATTTTCAGGTTCACATGAAATACCGTCGCAAAGGGCCATATATGGCACTATGGGGAGACAAAATGTGATATATTATTACTTTGTTGTTTTAAAGTACAAGAATTTAATTCTCAAATACTTTTTTAAAAATATGTGTGTATAATAAAATTATAAGCTAAAAAAAATAAATTATAAAGAGCAATGCCAATTTTATTAGACCTTTTACACATAACAAATACAATTGTGTTTGAATTAAGTCAAGTATATTGTTTAAACAATGCTTATTGCCTAAAGGAAACCTTATCAAGGGCAATATCATTTTTATTATCACGTTTTTTCACTCACACTAAATTTTCTTACAAAATATATGAAAAGATTACAAAGAAAAACGAATATAAAAACAAGACCTTTAAAGGGTTAGTTTGAAAGAATTATCAACAACAATTATTGAAAGATTTTAATTATATACAGTTGTGAAACAAATCTTTAAAGGGCTATACTAAACGGAAAATAAGAAACCAGTCTTACAATCTAAATATAATCAGTCATAGAAAAATAGTTCTTGATTTAGAAGAGTAAAAAGTTATTCCTTAGGTTTGTCAGCACTGCTGAGGTGAAGAAACAGTGTTATTGGACAATGATCACTTCCATATACTTTGTCTCTGATCACGCTGTCGCAAAGGGCTGAGGCTAGCCTTTCTGACATTATGAAATAGTCCAAACGCCTGAAAAAAGAACTGTAATCAAAGGCTTGTAAAAAAATTATCAATGAAAACCAATGTTGACAGGTCAAATGAGATTTAAAAGAAGGTAATGTAAACAAGGTTATAAGATAATTTCTTAATTGTTTTGTTGTTTTTTTTATCTTTGAAAGGTCAATAACCTTCCAGTAGAGCATGTAGGCGGAAATATGTCTGAATCTGTTTTATAGAAATTTTAACACTACCAAATATAAAAACCAGAACCTCCAGGTAATGGAAGTTATATAATGATTTCGTAAATTGCAAAAAATTCTCTTTGATGACGTTATATTTAGAAAGTTCTGACTCACAACACGTGTGTTAATTTAGGAAAACTTTCAAGCGGCTCGTTGGTCTAGGGGTATGATTTTCGCTTAGGGTGCGAGAGGTCCCGGGTTCAAATCCCGGACGAGCCCGCAAATATTTTTTTTAACATACTTAACCATAATTGTGATACTATATATATACCTACTACATGAAATATATTTGCTCAATGTAAACTTGTAAGTTTTGATCTATTTTTTTAGTAAATAGGATATTACATGAGAGTGAGTGAGATTTGAATGGACATTACTTACTGTTACATTTTTAAAACGTATGACGCGACAGATACATTTTAGGTTATTAAGGATATCCTCAATATATAATCTATAAATAATATCAGACTTAGGCAAATGTAAGTTTATCAATATATAAAAAATAGGTATCGATTAATGCTTACCATCCTACATTCTTGGCCCGACTATTAAACATGTAACTCCAGAAAGTGTATGAACTCGCTTTATCCGGGTATAGATGGCGGTAGGTGTCAACAAAACCATCCGACAGAAGCTCAGTCATACCCGCGCGTTCTTCGTCCGTGAAACCCGCGTTTCTTTTGTTATTCTTAGGGTTCGTCAGATCTGTGATTTTAACATATTATTCGTAAAATTCTCTTTTGTACAATGTGGTAAAGATGTCTAATGCTCCTTTTTATGAGACAGACAATTTCAAATTATAGGAATTATTACGATTAAATAAAGTTCTTGAAGAAATTTATCATCAACTTAATGAATAAAAGAAAACTTAATATGTATCTAAACTGTGCATTAAAATCAATCCAGCGTAATTAAAAAAAAAATGTAATACAAGATTACAAAAATAATTACTGACAGGCTATCAAGCATCAGCCAAAAAATATACATAGATAGCAAATACACATGTAGTTGGAAATCATATGAATAGCTCAGACTTATCCAAGGTCGTCAAAGTAGAATTAATTTCAGCACTATTTAAAATTTATACCTATTTGGAAACTTACGTTCACATGAGCCATATTTAAAGATAAGCTTGAAAGAATTTAAGTATGTTTAGTTAAAGGAAACTATATAAAAACTAAATTAAATGTTTTTTTAGAGTAATTATTATTTGTGTTAACCGACCTAAGACTTGTTAAATATAAGTTTAAAAAAAATTACCTATTTCCTTGTGTGATACATTCATATCCCCGCATATAATAACTGGTTTCTTTTCATCTAATGATTTTACATGTTTTCTAAACGCTTCATTCCACTTTAGTCTTTTATCTAATGTTACGAGTTTTCGTCCGGCGTTCGGTACATACGTGCAAATTAGATAGAATTGTTCGTATTCAGCCGTTATTATTCGGCCTTCGTCATCGAATTCCTCATTTTCAAGGCCATATTGTACGTTCATCGCTAACTTTGCTGTGTAAATACCTACGCCAGCGTAGCCCTCTTTATCACTGCATAACCAATAGGCGTGATAGCCCGGAACATTTGCCACTTCTTCTGGAAGCTTGTCACGAGAACATTTAATTTCTTGCAGACAAAAAATATCTGGCTTTTCGTAGTTAATATATTCAAGGCCGCCCTTGCCTAGCCAAGCCCGGATTCCGTCCACATTCCAACAGGATATTTTAAAATTCCATTCTTTACCCAGACTATTTTTGGATGAGCTAGAAAAATCTATATCCTCATACTGTGTTGACGATTTGTTAACTTTCTTTTTAGTGTCTCCGCCTGGAAAAGAAATCTTTCTTTATTTTTAGAGTGAATTATTTACATGCATCAGTTGTTAGTTCCACATGACTCTTAAAATACTTGTCGGTTCTTTTTCTTGTTAAAATTGGTTACAATTAAACAAACATATTTGCAAGTAAACACTTTTATAAATACTAGTAGATAAGAGCAGATAATTTGTATAAAATTTTATGACCACTTAAAAGTATGATAAATCTGTAAAGTAGTAACTTTTTTATGAATGTCCTTACCTGTAACTTCTTTCTTTCATCCACAAATTAAATTGTAATTAGAAGCTATACAAATTTACTGCCGTTTTAATAGACACTATATTATTTGAATAGCCTTGTCTAATAGGAACCTACCCCAAAAATAAATAATTTAAGAAAAATTAAACAATATAATCAGATACTAGAAATGTACATAAAATATGATACTTCATAAGAATGGTAAGGTAAGACATTTTCAAGTCTTACTTATTATCTCAAAAACAGAGTTTAATTAATCAAGGTTATGTTTCAGGAATAACATATTAAAAACATGCAACTTAATAATTACCCAACCCTATAATCAGCCAATTATACCCATAAACCCAACAATGAAGCAAAGGTATTAAAATAAATAAAATAATAATTTTGGAAAAATGTTTATTTAAAAATAAATGAATCCACTTAATCATCATAATACAAAATAAAATTAATGTCAGTTATATGATACAACAGTGTAAGTCTACAATCCTTTGCCGATGGAAAGTCTATGACATCCCTCACATAACTGAATCAAAAATTAACAGCTTAGTAATAATCCTACTTAGTTTAAAAACATTGTGCAAGTCAGCAATTACTAAATTATAAAGAAAGGAGAATCCTAAATGATAACGTATTTAAATAAAGCTAATTACCCTTGTCTTCAGGAGTCTTGCGTCGGCGTTTAGTATTGGGTTCTCCTGTGTCAGGAGATTCTTCCTCTACTTCGGTCTTTTCTACAACTTTCTTTTGTCCACGTTTGGATTTTGCTGGCTTTGTATCATCTACTTCCATTTCCTGATCTTCTTTCGAGTCTCCTAAAAGAGGAATAAATGTAGATATTTTTTTGTTGAAATTATTAAAAAAAAAAAGAAATTAATGAAAAGTATTTTTATCACATATTTTTTTGAAATATCTTTGACAAAAATATTTTTTTTTTATTCCAGCAACAATGCATTCATTCACTAGTTTTTACTAAAAAACTTTAGATCTTTACTCCACAACTTTTGAAAATGCAATTTGAAAAAATATGTTCCTAAAATAGGAAAATATCATAAGAAATTTTGTAATGTATATAATATGTATCGCTAATGCATACCAACCTTTTTCACTTTCTGACTCTTTTTCTTCTTTTAAATCATTGTTTTCTTCTTTGGGTTTACCTTTTCCTTTTTTGCCTTTTTTTGGCTCAGCATTGGCTTTAGCTTCACTGTCTTTGTCATTACTGTTGTCTGCATCAGGTTCAGCAGCCTCTTCACTGCTTTCAGTGTCTTTAGTCTCTTTGTCTGCAGCTTTTTCTGTCTCTTTAGCCACAAGAAGTTTGGCAGCCTTTTCAGCTTCCTTTGCTGCCATCTTTGCAGCCTTTTCAGCTTCTTTTGCAGCTAATTTTGTTGCCTTTTCGGCTTCCTTTGCAGCAGCTTTAGCAGCTTTTTCTGCATCTTTGGCAGCCTTTTCTGCATCTTTCGCTGCAGCTTTTGCAGCCTTTTCTTCATCCTTTGCTGCTTTAGCTGCATCTTTTTCATTCTTTGATGGTACTTTTTTACGACCTTTTGCTGGCTGTTCTACTGATTCAGATTCAACTTCATCAGATTCTGCTTTAGGGTCAGCTCTTCGCCCCCTACCCCTTCCTCTTGGTTTTTCCTCCTCATCTTTTTCTTCTGGTTCAACACTTCCTTGTTTTGCTTTTGGCTTGGAAGTTTCAATGGGTTTGATGACAGTTTCTTTCTTAGTTGCCTTTTTTCTACCCTTGGCAGGAGCAGTTATTTCATCTTCAGAATGACCATTAGCATCTCCATTACCATCATTTTCTTCACCTGGAGTTCCAGACTCTTTTGCTGATTTATCATCAATTTTATCAGGTTTGTCTTCTATACTTGCTGCATTTTTTTTACCCCTACCTTTCTTAGTTGGTGGTTCAGATATCTCATCAGCTCCATTCAATTCTTCATCATAGTTTTCAATTTTTTTTCCACGTCTATTAGTTTTTTTTTCTATTACTTCAGTTTTTTCATCTTCTTGAGGTTCATTTTTAGCTTTTCCTCTCCTGTTTTTTGGTGCTTCACTTACAGAAGCTTTGATCTCTGCTACTTTCTGTAATATGCCAAAAAATTGTATTAGCGACATCTTATGTTTTGTACAACCTATATGATTTTAAAAAGATAACAATTTTACATTTTAAACAACTACGCAAATGGTTACATACACGTAAACATGTATGCTATATTTGAAATTACTCTGATATCACTTTTACCTAGTAAGGAAAAACGTATTAGAGAAGTAGTAGTAGCTGTGTATAAACGAGAAGAATTTAAGCGCCAAACACATATTTAACGAACCGTTGTGACCTAGCACGCGGGCTTTTAGCAGAGGGGCTTATATGCTCAATACGTTATTTTAAACATTTGTGTTGAAACGTAAAAGCAACTAGTTTGCCTACTAAAATAGGTTTTCACCAAATTCGGCCACATTTTGTAAGCATTTGAATAGATACTTGTCGTTAACAAAGCAAAACCAGTTCATGGCAGCAAACAAACAACGTGCTATACTATAAATTTAAAACTTAGAATACTCATTCTATACTTGAACTTACCTTTGCTTTTGCTGTTCGTGGAGCCATAGTAGGGAAATATAATGAAAATAATCCCTAATCACACGAATTTTAATAAATATAGCACCCGGCGATCCCGGCTTATGCGTCGAACAAGGCGGAAACGAGCTAAGTTTTAGATAATATTCAAATTGACGTTGACAACAACCACGGTTGCTGGCGCCAATTTTATAATATAAATGATTACAGATAACGAAAACTTCACCTGCACAACGTCCATGACGTTTGAGATAGGACATAACGTTACTTCATACTAAGCAACTCAAGTTCTACAACCAAAAGTCAATTAAGCTATCGATGAATAAAGGATAATTCATGGATTTGATAATGTTATATTCCACCACTTTAATATTTTTCTTTAGCAAGGCTTATCGAATTATTATTGTCTGTGGTAACAGTGATGACTGCAACAGATGAGAGATGACACGACACTCGACAGTCATTAAATTAAAAATTCTATCATCTATATGTTGATTCTTGTCCTCCACTTAAAATTAAAATTTTACTTAAATTTTGAATAAGACTTATCACTACTTTCGAAGTATTTTTTTAATCGAAAATGGTAAGAAATTTTATAGCTATTGGTTCCGTATACTTCGAGAGTTTATTACATAAAGAAAGTTATTTTTAGGAGGTTAAGCGGTTTTTTTGAGTACATATGTGACTAATACTTAAAAGTCCTTTTAATTAATTAAAAAGCTGGCGTCAAAATTGTACCATTTATAAATTTTTCTTAAGATATATATGTGATTATAAAATCTCTAAAGCAATGAGTTTGAATGACTATAAGGTCTCACCAGCCATATGGATCACATTAATATAACTTTTTATGATAATTTTTTCAGACGACCCTCGATAGGAAGGGTACTTTCAAGGTCGAATATTTACAAGAAATAGAAAAGAAAATTCAAAAGCGTTGGGAGGATGAGAAAATTTTTGATACCGAGGTTCCTCAAGATGAAAAACAAGAAAAATTTCTCTGTACATTTCCTTATCCTTATATGAATGGGCGTTTACATCTTGGTCACACGTTTTCACTTTCAAAGTGTGAGGTATGATAAGTTTTTAGAAATACTGAGTTATTTATAAAAATTTTATTTTACTCTGTCTATTATTGAGGATTGTTTGTAATATTTTCTCCCATTTGTATTAGTTTGCAGCAAGATATTATCGTCTTAAAGGCAAAGCAGTATTATTTCCATTTGGCTTTCATTGCACTGGTATGCCAATAAAAGCTTGTGCAGATAAACTAAAAAGAGAAATGAGTGTCTATGGTTGTCCCCCACAATTTCCTGATGATGAAGATGATGCTCCTGTAGTTGAAGAGGATGCAGTGCCTAAAGACAAAAGCAAAGGAAAGAAAAGTAAAGCAGTGGCAAAGACAGGGTCAGCTAAATATCAATGGCAGATCATGCAAAGCCTTGGCATTCCTGAAGAAGAGATCAAGCAGTTTGCCAATGAACAATACTGGCTGGAATATTTTCCACCAAGGGCAGTTGCCGACTTGAAAAGAATGGGTCTTCATGTAAGATATCTTAGAATGTTGTATGATCTTAATAAATGTGGGATTCATTGGAGAGGTCTTTATCTATTATAGGCTAATTAATATCCCTTTTGTTATCAGTAAATTGGTGAAACAAATTATTCATTATGGTTTTCTGTGAAGGATGTAAATCATATATTAGAATTTGCTTGTGTTTTTTGAATCTGCATGACTGCTTGAAAAGCAAGTACTTAAATCCTATAAGCCTATTTAAAGTGAATGTTAAACATTTTTTGTTAATAGGTTGACTGGAGGAGAAAGTTTATTACAACTGATGTAAATCCATTCTATGATTCATTTGTTAGATGGCAGTTCTATCACCTTAAAAATAGAAACAAAATCATGTTTGGTAAACGGTATACAATTTACTCACCACTGGACAAACAACCCTGTATGGACCATGACAGAAGCTCAGGAGAAGGTGCAGGGCCTCAAGAGTATACTCTTATAATGATGGAAGTCTTAGAACCATTACCAGAGGTTTTAAAGTAAGTTGCCTTATCTTGATACATATGCTATGGTTTATTATTTTATAATTCAGATTTTTGTTACTAGCTGCTGCTTGCAACTTTGTCATTATGAAATTACTATATGACTTTTCCCCTTGAAAATATCTTGTCAATTTGTATACAAACATAAACGTCTAGATGATCTAGTAACAGATTATTGCACTATTACTTTTTATTTATAATTGAATGATTTTAGCAAAATGATAAATACTTGTCAATGTAGCAAGTTTACGAGCACACCAGTAGTAACTTTGTTTAAAAAATCAGTGTCCCCACAATACTTGGATTATGCTTGAACTATAAACTACATTTTTAAGAATTTAATTTTAATTTAGCTGCTACAGTCAAAAACTGTTATAACATCAAATGGACTACTCATATTTGGTGGTAAAAACCAATAGCCCTAACAGCTGATAATATTGTTATTAAGAGGCTAATACAATAGAATTCATCTTGGACCTTTGTTTTTGATCAATATAAATAATGTCACGATGGTTGACTGTATTATTATTTTAAAAAATCGAATATTTTGAACACAAGTTAATATTATTATCTTTATTTTATAGGGGTTTTAAGGGGAAGAAAACTAAATTTGTTACTGCCACCTTACGGCCTGAAACAATGTATGGTCAAACTAACTGTTGGATCCATCCAGATCACAAGTACATTGCTTTTGAGACTGTCAAGAATGGTATTTTTATTTGCACACAAAGGGCTGCAAGAAATATGTCATACCAAGGTTTTACAAAAGATGATGGTGTTGTTAATGTTCTTAAAGAAATAGCAGGAAAGGATCTCTTAGGTGTGGCCCTAAAAGCACCCTTTACAAGCTATTCAAAAATCTATTCGCTACCAATGTTAACCATAAAAGCTGATAAGGGAACTGGAATTGTATCAAGTGTACCATCTGACTCCCCAGATGACTATGCCGCCCTTGTTGACTTACAGAAAAAAGCAGCATTCCGCGAAAAATACAATATACAAGATAATATGGTTCTCCCATTCAAACCTGTACCAGTTTTAGAAATTCCTGAATATGGCAACATGTCGGCTGTTTATGTTTATGATCAGCTCAAGATTCAAAGTCAAAATGATAGAGAAAAGCTGAATCAGGCAAAGGACATGGTTTACTTAAAAGGATTTTACGATGGTGTACTACTTGTTGGTGAATTTAAGGGAAAAAAGATACAGGATGTTAAGAAGAATATTCAGAATCAGCTGGTGAAAGAAGATGGTGCTGTGATCTATTATGAGCCGGAAAAGACAATTATTTCAAGGTCAGGTGATGAATGTGTGGTCGCTTTATGTGATCAATGGTATCTTGATTATGGTGATAAAGAGTGGAAGGCTCAGGCCGAGAAAGCATTAGCCGCTATGAATACATTCCATGATGAAGTTCGAAAGAACTTATCTGGGACTATTAAGTGGCTTCATGAATATGCATGCTCTAGAACTTACGGACTTGGTGAGTACCTTAAATTTATTTCATAGTTTCTTGAGCCTATGTCATCAATTCTTAGAATATTCGTATTAAGTATTGGACTGTGGTAGTAATATTTTTTTGAATATTCAAATTTTATATTTAGCTTAGCTGCCTCCGCGAACTTAGTATCTCCTAAATGCCTAGCCCAGGGGTTCCCTAACTGTAACGCCCAAGGGCGTCGCGACAGTATCCCAGGGGCGTCGCGACAGTATCCCAGGGGCGTCGTGACAGTTCCTCCAAAAGCATTGCTCGCCTCCTACATGGTAGCTCACCGTCTTGCCAAATGTAAGAAACCACACACGATTGCTGAGGAACTGATTTTACCTGCAGCGGTTGATATGGTATTAGTGATGCTTGGAGAATCAGCTGCTAAAGAACTAAAAATTATTCCTCTGTCAAACAATACGATTAGTCGAAACTTTCAGGTTTATTCACCGTATATAATATATAGTATCATAGTAATATATAGTATCGCCATTCAACTAGATGAGGCGACAGATAGTAATGACGATGCTCAATTGATATGTTACGTACGGTACATACAAGAAAATAATCTGTGTGAGGATTTGTTGTTTATTTGATTATATGATTTATTTCACATTTTGGACTCATATATGACCGAAAATAATATAAGCTGGGAAAACTGTGTGGGTGTGTGTACCGATGGTGCCCGAGCGATGTCTGGAAAGTATGGAGGATTACAAGCTCTAATCAAAACCAAGGCTAAAAATGTAAAATAGACACATTATATCATACATAGGGAGGGCTTAGCGGCAAAGAACATTACCCCTGAATTAAGTAATGTGTTGGATTGCATTATTAAAGTGGTGAACTACATTAAAACTCGACCGGTGAAAGCAAGACTTTTCCATAAACTTTGTGAAGAACTGGTTGCCGAGCATACTACTTTAATTTATTATTGCAAATCTCGATGGTTGTCCAGAGGTAACGTTCTCGCACGTGTGTATGAATTAAGAAATGAGGTTTACACGTATTTACAGAGAGAATCATATGAAAATGCGCAAAATTTTAATAATACAGATTTTATTATAAAATTGGCATATCTCTGTGATATATTTAACAAATTAAATGATCTTAATAAGTCTTTGCAGGGAAGCAATACCCATATCTTGCAATTGGCAGATAAAATTACGAAAATAAGAAGATCTAGTAATAGACTGTTTCCCTGCTTTAGAAAGTATTCTACAGGAATAATCGATAAAAATCATTGACCCTACTTTAAAATCAATCTTTACACAGCACTTGCTTTCAGTAAACGAACACTTTCAAAAATATTTTCCCGATAATCTGCAAAACGACTGGGTCAGAAACCCTTTCCAGTCACCCACACCATCGACACTTTCATCAGAGGAAGAAGAACAATTGATAGATTTGTCCTGTGATTCCAAACTAAAGCTTGCATACGCCAAAGATAAACTGTTTGAATTCTGGAGCTCAGTATCTCAAGAATATCATGCCATCAGAACTGCAGCTTTAAAGGTTTTATTACCATTTGCGACTTCATACATGTGTGAAACAGGTTTTTCTGCTGTTGGAGTAATAAAGAACAAGAACAGATCAAAAATAGACGTAGAGAAAGAAATGAGACTGGCCATTTCCAAACTGGAGCCCCGTTTTCAAAAACTATGCTCAGAAAAACAAGCACATCCATCTCATTAGGAGCCAGCCAGTTTATAAATATCTCTTTTTATTATTATTAAGGTTTTTTCTATGTTCCCATTAAATAAAAAAATAATTTGCAAATTCGTGTTTTCCTGAATGCCTGTTACTAGAGTAGTAGTAGTAGTATAGTAGTAATTTTTTGTCGACTTAGTCGTTAGTATTTTTGTCGACTACGTTGAGGGGCGTCGTAAAACAATAGCCAAGACCCAAGGGAGTCACAGCATTAATAAGTTTGGGAACCCCTGGCCTAGCCTACCTTTTTAGGACATACCAACATAGAACTTTATTATGCTACCCCAGAGACTGTTCGGTTTTCCGGAATGAAAACTTTAGGTTGGTCTGTGAATTTTTGCTATATGATCCTCGAGTTCATGTTATAAGTTATTAATTAACAAATAAAAAAATTGGGATTAACTGTATGCAAGTGAAAATTGGTTATATGTATTTTTGTATGTTGTAATAATCATCTCAATCATAAAAAAAAAACTATTTTTGGGCTGGACAACCCTGATCGCTTAGGGGCATGAAAGATAGATAGTAGCCGATTCTTAGACCTAATGAATATATAATAAGAATCGGTCGAGCCGTTTCGGAGGAGTATGGGAACTAACACTGTGACACGTGAATTTTATACATAGATATATCATATTTTTTGACAGGTACCAAGCTCCCGTGGGATACGCAATGGGTCATAGAGTCGCTATCTGACTCCACTATATACAATGCATACTACACAATTGCACACTTCCTACAAGGAAACACATTTAAAGGGAACGTCGAGAACTCACTAAAAATCACACCGGATCAGATGACCATGGAAGTATGGGATTATGTTTTCTTCAAAGATGCACCTACTCCCAAAGAAACAAAGATTCCAAAGAGCTCTCTGGATCTTATGAAGAAGTCTTTTAATTACTGGTAATATTTTTATAATTATTGCAATTCTGGCTTTCATAAAATTAAATTTTTATAGTTTCTATCACTGAATAAATTAAAAATTCGTTAAACGAATACTAAGCAATAAAGCATTTCATAAATTTGACGAATATCTAAATGATGAATACTTGGGATTGATTTGCTTCAGTTTAAACAATTTGTATGATTAAAAAGAGTGACGGAGAGTTTCTTTCCGGTTCTTCTTGCCCGCTTTACGCCCTTGAACTGGTAGTAAATGTAAATTTAGTTTCAATTTAACATCTTATCTGTTATCGTTCATATGTGTACTTTGTTACCTATATTTTGAGTTTGAGTTTATTCTTTTCCGACTGATTTCTCATGAATAGTTAATAACAGTTTTAGTAATTAATAGTTTTTTTATTTATGTAATCACAAGAGCAGTGTTGGTCTAGTGGCTTCAGCGTGCGACTCCCATACCTGTGGTCGTAGGTTCGATCCCCGGCTGTGAACCAATGGACTTTCTTTCTATGTGCGCATTTAACATTTGCTCGAACGGTGAAGGAAACCGACATGTCTTAGACCCAAAAAGTCGACGACGTGTGTCGGGCACTTGAGGTGGATCACCCACTTTATGTAATCACCAAGTTTCGTTTATATTTAATTTCTACCTTCAGACTTGATGGTACAATGGTTGAAAGGTTCTAGAAATGTTTGAATCTAACTTACAGGTACCCGGTCGATATGCGAACATCCGGTAAAGATCTAATACAGAACCATTTATCATATTTTATATTCGTACATTGTGCGATCTGGGACAAAGAAGAGGATAAATGGCCTAAGGGAATAAGAGCCAACGGCCACCTCTTACTCAACTCAGCCAAAATGTCAAAATCAGACGGAAATTTCCTGACATTATCTGAATCTCTTGACAAGTTCAGTGCTGATGGTATGAGGCTAACGTTAGCCGATGCTGGAGATTCGATAGAAGACGCCAATTTTGTTGAAAGTACTGCTGATGCGGCCATCTTGAGGCTGTACACTTTCATTGAATGGGTGAAGGAGATGGTCGTTATTAAATCTAGTTTGAGAACTGGTAAGTTAAATACGCCCTTAAGTTTAAAGTTTGTTCAAACATTGTTTAAATGGTATTAGCTTATTTTAAATCAAATCGATTGTTCCACCTAAGATCGATTTCAAATAGCATCAAAAATACAAACAAAAGTATAAAATGTAAATGCATCTTAAGTTATATAGATTTTTAATAATTAATATTTCAGTTATGGAGTTTAAATTACATGTATTCTAGGCTTTATATAAATTATGTAGAATCTTGCGTTTTTGAGGAAATATTTTTTTGATAAAGTACTCCCTAGACAACTTGATTCCGACTTAATTTGTGAGGTTAACATCAATTTGTCATCACTGACTTAGTGTGTGTTAAACTCTAACGTGGATTAGCTCAGACTACTATAAACGTTAACGACACAAACTCCTACCATAGAGCTAACCAATTAACATAGACAATTAACTTTTATATTTTATGGTTACGTTAACTCATTTTTAATAAATTTAATGTTTCTTGTTTTTTTAACATTTAAATTATGCAGCTACTTTGTACTTTTTTTTCAATTTTTGTTAAGACGTTTCTGAAAACTTAAATCAAAATAAAGTAAATAAAAAATATCTTATATAAATAGAAATTTTCTAGGTGACTACAACTTCCACGACAAGGTGTTCACAAGTGAAATGAACACTCTGATACAACAGACTGACGAGAATTATAGCAAAGTCCTCTTCAAGGAAGCTCTGAAGACGGGATTCTTTGAGCTACAGGCTGCTAGAGATAAATACAGGTGAGTTTATAATGACATTACGCCAAGGTTTTATTGTTATGTTTTTAATACGTGTTACGACTATATTTTTGTTGTTTGTTGGTTTGATATCGAAAATTATATTAACAATAACGCGTAATTTAATGCAGGGAAACCCCCCAATATATTTATATTTTTTATTAAGATACTTAGTTTTTGTATGGTACTAGGGAGTTATGTTCTGAAGGCGGTATGCACTCGGAGTTAGTGACCCGTTATATAGAGACCCAAGCACTTTTGATGTCTCCCGTATGTCCTCATGTCGCTGAACACGTCTGGGAGTTGCTTGAACATGTAAGTGCAATAATCTTGTACCATTTATTATATTTGCCTCATATACCTTGAAAAAACACTATTTACAACAAAAAAACACATTTATACACTTGATATTATAAGCCAGATGAATTATATCTTAAACTTTTCTTCGTAAACTTTAGGTGATATTTTCAAATAATAAAAATAATCTTGATGAATATTTTTAGCCTTTTAAGAATTGGTTCGGAAATATTTTAATAATTATCTTTTGAATTTGAAATGTAAATAAAGTACATGTATATAACACAATCAAAAAAACTGTCATATCATACGACAATAGGTTTGTGTTATAATGTTATTTATGTTATAATCTTGAGTATAGGATTTATTTTCAGTTATCTAAATGCCAGCAAAGGCCTTATAATAGAATCAACATGCATGCTTTACTGTTTGAGAGTTGTTATTATTAATGTCGAATAATAACAGTAATGTGTGTATATAATAATAATAATGTCCGCTTTGTGAAACCAACTGCCAACAGAAGTATTTCCGAACCGATTCGACTAAGGGTCCGACAAGAAAAGAGCGTACCAATTCTTAAAAGACCGGCAACGCACTCGCGAACCCCTCTGGTATTTAGAGTGTCAATGGGCGGCGATATCACTTACCGTCAGGTGAGCCTCCTGATCGTTTGCCTCCTTTCTATAAAAAAAATATATTATATTATTTTGTAATATAATGCCTATTACTTCCTATACGGACTTCAAGTTAATACCAGTTAATTATATGACCATATCTATATATATATAATGAAAATGGTCTTCGTTTGAGGCTCAATCACGCCTAAACCACTGATCGTATCGACATGAAACTACCACCATTCGATGCGAAATTTTTCCTAGATGGTTTATGGCTATTTATTTCTAACGTTCCTTCATTTTTTTATTGCTGTTTTACTTTTATGAACATTTATCCCGCTAATTGCAAGCGTTTTCTCTTGATTCTTTTGTTTCCATGGCAACGGAGTTATTTTTTATTGTCTTCAGAATTGTCAGGAGAATGTTTATATGTAAGAAAATTTTAAAAAAGTCTGCTAAAACGTTAAAAATTTCGATGATAATCGAAGTATTCCAATTTCTAAAGTTACTCATCACGAAATCTCGGGAACTATAGGACTTAGAAATGTGAAACTTGGTAGGAATATTACTTTCGTTATGTAGAGGTCAACTAAAAACGGATTTTAAGAAATTCATCCCCCAAAGGGGATTGCGGGGGCGTTAATAATGAACAATTCCCGTTTTTAAACTATAGCTCCTATAAATTCCAAATTTGGTAGGAATCTTCTGTAAGAGATGTAGAAATAGTCTAGGAACGAATTTTACGGTAGCTCACCCCACAGGGGGTTGCGGGGGTGGTTTAACAATGAAAATTTTTATTTTTTAAGCCGTAGCTCCCACAGACTCCAAATTTAGCTAGAGTCGTCTATATGTGATGCAGAAATGATTTAAGAGCGGATTTTACAACAACCCACCGCCGAAAAAGATTGCGGTAGTGGGTGTTAAAATGTGAAATTTCTATTTCTTAAACTGTAACCTCTATAGACTTTAAATTTGGTAGTAATCTTTTATTTGTCATGCAGAAATCATCTCAAATAGGATTTTACGAAATTCTATTTCCAATAGGGATTGCGGGGGTGGGTGTGAGAATGTTAAATTTATGTTTCCAAACTGTAACTTCTACAGACTCCAAATGATTATTTTTTTACTGTTTAAATAGAAAAGGTTAAAGTCAATTGTTTTTTTTTTATTTAATTAATTTCATTTGTTTTTATATAACCTAATTAATTTTATGATAAAACGTCAGTTCATAAGCGATTGAGAAGTGAAATAAAATTGTCAGACAGAGAAAGTACTGAAAGTTTATGTTTGTGTGCTGACTATGTGTTTGGTTCTAAAAATTGGTCTCATGAGATAACAGCTCAAACTTTAGGTAAGTAATGATTTGTAAAATATATTGATATATAATTAAATTATAAATTACAAATTTTTATTAATAATTCGACATTAACTATCAAAAGAATCAAGTCTTATATTGGATGTTTCACAACAGTCCGAACCGCTTTAAGTGACAGAAGATTCCATGAAGGGATTGGTTGCTTTGAAGAATACGATAATATAAGTGAATTTTCCTTACCAGAGATTAGAGAGGGGAATGTGCATAAAAAATAAAATAAAGTGATGATAAAGTTTAAGAGTTAATTATGAATGTAATAAAAATTATTTAAATTCATCTAGAAATCGTTAATTGACGGAATTTACAACGCTTTATTATACTTTCAAGAAATATGAACTTACTTTGAGAGAAAAGAACAAGAACGAATGATGCGTTTGGTTAAACAGGCTAAACAACAGCAGGAGTGGAAATTAAAAAGTAATTTTCTATTTGTTCATTGAGATACTTATATAAAACATAACAAATAAATTTAATTTTAATACAACCCCATCAGATGAAAAAAACATAGCGACGGAATCAACTGAGATAGAAGACGAAGAAGTCATAGAAGGAAGAGTAGGTGAAAAAGTGGATAAGGAGAAGAACGAAGGAACAAGGGAAAAAAGGACAGATTGAAAAAATAAAGGAATAAAAAAGATTAAAAAATAAAGAAGAAAGTTAGAAAATGTCCAGAAAATAATATTATTGATCTACATTGACGTACATTTAGCTCTAAATTTCGGTTCATTTTCAAGCTACCTTCTCTATTTAAAAAAAAATATTAATGTTTATTATTGTAATTGTAATAAGATTATTTAATATAAGTGCGGCAGTGATAGCTATGCAGCTGGCGTATGATTCGGTTGATCACCCAATCTATGCAGCTTTTAGAGTGGTTAGTACTTTGATGGGTGATCTTCTTAAGAATACGATTGGCCTGCATGAACATCATTGTTGTTAAGTATAAGTTAAAGGCTCATTGATCACTACAATGCAGAATTTTAGTGATTAATGAAAATTTGCCTATCACCGATTGAACTGGCGTGAGTTTTCTCTGTGGTTTCCTCATGTCACTGTGTTCCGCCGAATAATGAGACACAGGGTAGATACGGTACAATAAAGCACATGTCGGTCCACAGCCGCAAAATATATATACATACAAATGATTAAATAAATTTTGTTTGTCATTGATAAATAATTAATACCGTAATTAATTTATAAAAAAAAAAGTTTATTAATATATTAACACATAATATTTAATCTTCATCTTCATCTTCAATAATCATCTTATGGATTGCAAGAATTGGTAACTCTTCAACTATGAATTCAATTATATGCAAGTACATGAATAAAGGAACTGACCAAGCAACTTATTCAGTTAGTAATGAAAATAATGAAATCCAAATTTTTCAATCGGGTCGATATATAAGTTCTTCAGAAGCTACTTGGAGAATACTAGGTTACCCAATACATGAAATAAATCCAACAGTGTTTCATTTAGCAGTTCATTTGGACAATGGTCAAAGAGTTTATTTCAATCCGACAAACATACAAAATTTGGCAATACCTCCTCCGAAAACTACATTGACTGAATTTTTTAATCTATGTTCTAGAGATGATTTTGCTAGAACTTTATTATACTGTGAAGTACCTTCTTATTATACTTAAACTCCGTTAAAACTCCGTTATGTTAACGAGTATGTTTTACATCCCGGCAAACTCAACTTACGAGCGACGAATCGTCGAATGTGAGATGGAGGAAGATTAATACTCATTTCTCCATGAATCGGACAATTTCTATTGGACAATTTTTCCATTTATTCTTTGTTTTGTTGTTCATCAACATTTATTATAATAATAATAATTTATTATGTCAATAAATTTTATTTTAAGTAAATTTGACTCTTCTTTGAAAAATATTGTAAATTTCAGAAAAAAAATAAAAATTAACAAAAAAAGCAAAAAAAAAATAAAAATGATGAATAAAATTTAATTTATTTCCTTTGAAAATTCGCCCAGCAAAGCGGGCGGGGTCGGCTAGTATAAATATATATATATTAAAAAATCCTTACAGAAAACAAGTATTCTCCACGCTCGCTGGCCCGTAGCGGGTGAAATTGATATAGTGGCAATGAAAGCCAGTAACTATTTAATGGAGGCTGCCCATTCTTTCCGTATCTACCTCAAGAATCACTGCGCAGTCCGGAAGCCTAAAAAGGGCGAAGCGCCCAAACCGGAGCGGAAGCCGAATAAGGCGGTGATTTGGGTCGCTAAGGAGTACCCGAAGTGGCAACATATCATTTTGAGTACGCTCAAGGAGTTGAATGGGGTAATTATTTATATTGCTACAGGCGGATCCGATACGTACTCACGTCTTACATAAATAAAAGTATTGATATCGGCAAACATCTTGAAAAATAGTGATGCGCGATGTCGGGAGAGTGACGTGTCGATCGCGTGTTGACGTTTGTGTCCGATGCGCAAACTTTCCCCCACTCCCTTGTGCTTTTTGGTTGTTTAATGCATGAGAAGTTTGCCGGTATCTGTATAAAAGGTCCGTTTAAGTATTTCTTAAGCAGATTTACTGCAATTTATCTCCCCCCCCCTTCCTCTTGTTATAAAAATTAATCAAATCGATCCAGCCGTTTAAGAGGTGTTCAGAGTTACACACGTACAATAAAATTGCATATATTTATATATATATATATAACGTCTTTAATTTTGCTTGATATACTGTCCTCAAACATTGTGCAAAGCAATTTAAGACTTCAGTGTGCTTTTTATGTTTTCGTCGAGTTGACGAAAGTTTGATGGAAAGTTAGAAAACATTCAATAATATGAATATAAAAATTATTCAAATACCTCATTAGTTCTAATCTCTTAATGCTTATTAATATAAGAAATTAAAAAAAAACTGTTTATTTTATACCACAGTTACATATACATATAATATTTAAATACCATCACGGACTTGGAGAATACTAAAAATGAAATCATTATCATTGCAGCCTTCAGGTCTCCCAGATAACAAAGTATTGTCAACAAAACTTTCTGCTATAAACGATCTAAAAAAATATATGAAACGAGTAATGCCATTCGTTCAAGCCACAAGAGATAATCTACAAAAGATTGGCCCCGAAGCACTCTCTGTTGCCTTGCCCTTTGATGAGGCCCAACTGCTTGAAGATAACAAACAATATCTGCTAAATACTTTGGATGTAAGTATTTGTATGCTAAATATTTAGTGATTTATATAAATTATTTATAGTATCAGAATGAAAAAAATAGTGTCGGCGTTAAAATGTTAAATATCAAAAGGTGTCAAGCGGGTAGCTCAAAATAATCTACATTTAAATTATATTCAAATGATGACAATGCGATTTCCTTATTATTCAACTTACTTCGAATATTTATTATAAAGTTGATGTTTCATAGGTTACTCTGTTTCGAAGGACCAAAATTATTCTTTGAAAATTTTGAAAGTGCTCAGATTCGCATTAGTAACATTTTGAATATGTTAAATATTTCCTAGGCCTTAAAAAATACTACACGGATATAAACGAAAATGTTTTTTTTTAAATAATTGGATTATGTATAATTTTCTGAATTACAGCTTGACGCAATCGAGGTCAAGCATACAGACAGTCCTGATACTCCAGAAAAAACGATAGAAGACTGTGCGCCTGGTAGTCCACATGTGAACTTTATTGCGGAACCTGGACTTACAGTGAACTTCACCAACCCCACACCACTGAGTGGACTGTTTACCATTTCTGTCACCCTCGTGGACGGAGACACGGTTGAGAAGATTAAAGCCAAGATCGCTAAAGACATCAAGGCTATTAAAGGTTAGTTAAAGGTTAAAATTAAGCCAAAGATCATTTGTCACTAGAAACACTGATTTTCAGTGGATCCAGTATTCACGATATTTTTACAAAATGGTATTTTAATATAAAATTTCTAGGAAATATTCCTTAAGGATTCACTCGTATTGATAGTGTGTGTTAGGAGCAAAAGCGATTATAGGTCATTTTCTGTGTTTTGTTTGTATTTAAATAATAATTTTGTGTAAAGAATTAATACAAGTAAAATAGCATTATTAACTTACTTCAATTGAAACTAACTTTGTTTCTCGTATTTTTAAAATAAATCCTATTTTATGATAACGATACTAAACGAAAAAATATATTTATTCTTAACAATAGTCGTATTCAGCGACCTACATGAAGTTGACAATTAAATAATTTGATAAAAATATTAAATACCATCTATTATCACCGTTAAAAATAGCCTGCTGTATTTTTTACAGTCTTATATGTAATTTATGTAAATTATAATGTATAGTTTTTCAAATTACTAGATTCGGATGATACGAAATAAATATTTAATTGTTTAAATTAAAAATACAATTTATTTTCAACACACCATATTCTAAACCTGCATTTTATTAATAATAATAATAATTGATTAATTCACTAATTGGGCAGTATTAAGAGGTATTCATTGAACGAGAAGAGCACTTGGTCATTTAAATATTTAATTAAGTTGAAAACTTAGTAACTAACTGCAATTTCTGCAGAAACCCTACCTACATCTTTTAGTCGATACCAACTCCGGGAAATAAATACAGATAATACAACATTTTCTACAGCTGTGATACTTTTTAACATTTAACACCTTTGTCTTCAGTCACCGTGACCACGCACGCTGTAAAGAACGCGAAACGTCGGTTTAAATTTAAAATTATGTCTAAATAATTTTAAGTTTAAATACAATAAAACATAACTATAATCCGTAAAAAAGTGTTTTCTTTAAAAGTTGAAAACTATTTTATTTATTATAGTTTAGGTTAAATTAAAAATCCTAAAAAATAAAAGTATATTTACTTTCAGATATCAATTCTCTAAAGCTTTGGCGTTATCTTGACCCAGCGTTAGGTCCTCGCAAGATTCCAGTAGTCGGTGATCACGTGACTAAATGCGCGGAACTCGTCAATAGCGATGTATTACGCGTACGCGTGGACGCATCGCGTATTGAACTCGTTCAGAACGGAAAGAATATTGATGTCGGCTTACAGTTTGTGTATACTTATGATAAGTGATTGTTTTCAATAAATATATTTATTTATTTTTATAATATGTGTTTTATTTAGTGGGTCTTTTTAAAGTAGCATTTAATTGATTTCTATGCAGAAAGTGGTAAGAAATGGTAAAATTTAACTAGTACAACTACATTTAGTACAATGTTTTATTTTACAGTATTTTAATTTGTTCTTTTTTCGCTAAGAGAATGACCGAGTGGCTTAACCGTACGATTCTTATCCTTGAGATCATAGGTCTTAGCTGTGCACCTATGGATATTTCTGGCTACGTGCGAATTAAACATTTGCTAGTTGGTCGTAAAGGCTGCATAAATAAATTCGTGAGAAAAAAAATATGTTTCATAATTCATATCCCCTTTAGAAAATGCCATTCTAGGGACCTCCCTAATAAATTAATTTTTATATAAATTTAATATTAGTCTTATGTTATTGATAGTAACTGTTTTGCAATTTAAACCCTCTGTGTTGCCATGATTTTCTCTGCGTTAATATCTTAAGAAAAAAATGTTTAATGATTGTCGAAACATTATTTCATATTGAAGTTCTTACAATTTTTTTTCACGAAAATGTATACCTGCAAGGGTGTGGCTTGTAGCATCATAGCATTTACAGCTACACTGCGTTATACTCGGCAATATTTTCAGTATGGCCGGGATTTTTTGCCAAATATTTCTTCTATGTCTGATGAATCTCGAGTGTCCCAGCCGTATGGCCGGAACCGATCGCATTGCAATCGAAAATACTGCAATATTTCTAAGCTATCAAATCTTGTGAATGATGTGATCAAACTCAAACATTCATGTAAAGTTTTTAAATGTTCGAGTCTTAATTTCAGACTATAAATATCCAATGGTTTTTTGGCTTTGCTTTTAAAATAACACAAGCTGCTGCAACGCATATGAGTTCGTCCGCCATTGCATTGTACGTAGATCGTGTAAAGACAAATAAGCCATATACTGTTGCAAAAATATGGCTAAGATACATTTTTCAGCTACTTGCTGCAATAAAATATTTTTTGACGTAGCAAAATATTTCATTATAAGTGTAGCCCGTGTAGAGGCCCGTTTAGTGTTGTAAGCACTTGGCGATTGCGATATGAATCTGCAGGATGTATTTTATGACAAATTATAGTATTGCCATCAGAAGACCTATGTGTTTTCGTTTTGTTTAATACAGAAGATAGTAATCAAGTATTTAAAATAAACTAAAAAACTTGTTTTGAATAATTTATAATAACATTCTTGTACGAGCCAAGGCTGTACATTTTGCTCACTTAGGTTTTCTTAGTTTTATAAGCGTGATGTTTCGCTATGTACGTGCCAAGGCTCATACATCATGATTACTTACAAACGTGAAGAATTCCAATGTATGTACGTGCCATGGTTGTGCATTTGGATCAAGTTATAAGCAGGACGATTTCCTAAATCGTCGGAGTCACGCCCCGAGAGGATAGCCGACCGCAGGCACTCTCTACATCTGCATTTACTTAGTCATGGGAGTTACACCCCGAGAGCATAGCCAGACGTCGGCACTCTCTTCGATTGTTTAATTATAATTTTATTATATCCCTCATAATCTATTGTTATACGGAAGTGGTGAATATAAGGTAATCTACAAATCCTCTATTATTTCTACCACCTGATGACCCAGGAACCGTACATTTTGGTCCTTCGATATAATTAATATATATATAATATAATTTGATATACAATTGCGAACACTTAAAAAATGTTGCGGTAAAAACCTACATATTTTATATGTCACATTGCATTTTTTGTGATGATTTGGTTATTTTTTCTTTTATATCGAATTAGGGTTAGTTTCTGTAATGGTAGAAAAAAAGGTTAAAATACATTACTAGTGCTTCACTGCAGTCAGTCAGAGAGACTTGTTCGCGTATCTCGTGTTAAATGTTTCATTAAAATGTTTAGTCGCAAGGAGTTAATGGAGAAATAAAAGAGTCGCAATTTTATATTATATTTAAATAACATATAAACGTTTATTCACATAAAAATGTTTAACATCGCGAATACGATATGGCGGCGATCCCCGGCGGTCGCAGGCTATGCGAACGCGAAATACCTAAATAATCCAATATATACACACTTATATAATACAAACACAATTAAAAAAACAATTTCCATAGCTGTGATTTAGGACCGATCCTTGATTTACCACAAACAGTTTGAATAAACAAAATATTAAACTATTTAATTTCTTAAAAATGTAAATTAATCTTCTACTTCGAATTGGTTTGAGTGAAAATTTTTGCTAATTAGTAAGAAAATATATTTTGGAATGTCGTAAATCAAAGGATCATATAATAGCATTTAGGTCGTGACTCAGTCTTTGTGTTTCTCACGATACCATTAATTTGTCTATTGTGAAAAAGGCACTTAAATAACACACACAACCTAAATGAAATGGCCACGAAAATTTTACACCAATATTGACATATTTACTAGAAAAAAACTACAAACAAATTCATCCATCCACGTAGTTTTGAGTACATACTATGAAGACTGCTATAAAACACTTCTAATAAACGAAATGCATTTGAATGCTGTGAAAGGCTCGCTACTTCGCTCCCGGCATTCAAGGTGATGCAACATTTATTAAGCAATAAAGTACCAAATTACTTTATTTAGAAAAGTGCTACCAAAGTTACCAGAAACAGTCCACTTTACCGACGTAACCATATCTTATTAGAATTAACCAATAACTTGTATATGCCTGTGTTTTAGTAAATAATTATAATGATAAAAAAATATTTTTGCGTTAAAATATGTATAGCGGTTTTAGATTAGCTATTTCTATTGAATTTTATTTATCCCCGGATAATTTGTTATATATAAACTTCTGCCACCCAATCAAAGCGTAAAGACACGCCCACACATTTGACATAGAAATCTCATCATGTGTTCAATAATATAATCAACAGTATTATTATATAGGAACGTTCGTGTGGTATATAAAACTACATACATTCTGTATTAGAAATTATTTTTCAATCAAATCACACTTATATACAAAAATTAATAAAATCCCAAGAGGACATAATCGCCTTCATTAATTAAAAAATATTAATTTTGCAAAAATACAAATTTATCGTTTAAATGGAAGATAGAGTAATAAATGCTAATCGGACGTAAAATCTATCTTCTAGGTAAAGAAACATTTATATATTTTATTTTAATGCGCTCTGCCGCTGCATAGTTCCTAATACTTTTCCATATTCGCGTTCGCATTTACCTCTATAACTAAATCTTCGAATACTCATATTCTTAATTGGTTAGCTTTTTCAACACCTGAATCTACCAATGTATTGTTAAGACTGCTGGCACTAGGCCGTGGGTTCATCTACTTCTAAATATATCTTGCTACTATGTACTAGGAAGGCAAATGTGTGTCAGGCACAAAAAATATTTGAAAAAATCGTATTTTACGTCGTGGTATAATGTTTTTTATTTTTATTTGAATTAAGCATTGGCTTTTAAAAAGAGCAGTGTTGGCCTAGTGGCATCAGCGAGCGACTTTCATACGTGAGGTCGTAGGTTCGATCCCCGGCTGTGAACCAATGGACTTTCTTTCTATGTGCGCATTTAACGTTTACTCGAACGGTGAAGGAAAACATCTTGAGGAAACCGACATGTCTTAGACCCAAAAAGTCAACGACGTGTGTCAGGCACTGGAGGCTGCTCACTTTCCTATTGGATTTAAAAATGATCATGAAACAGATTCAGAAATCTGAGGCCAAGACCTAAAGAGGCTGTAGCGCCACTGATTTATTTACTTTTAATTGGCTTTAAAATACAATCTTTATTTTACCAAGATCAGAAAGCAGGTGTTAAAAATTCCATACAATTAGAATATTTAAGAATATTCCGCAAAAAAAAACCAAATTTAACTAGACACCATTGTTGCCATAATTGCGGCAATAGTTGTCTATGGTCGATGGACCTTATCCATAAACCCACGTCATTATATAAAATATGTGACAAAAATCCTTTACCAAAGGTTTACGAATAAGATGAGATTTTGACATAGATTACAGAATGTATTGAGATTTTAGAAATATTAGAATACACACCACAAACAGCGTGACTAAGCCACTGCAAACTTTTTGAAAACATTCTGTAAAAATTAGATTAAAATAAATCAATTAATTTAAAATCAGTCTCGGAACTCATTGCCAATAAAATACGATTTAATGTTGCCATTTTCCTATCATTTCATAAGTAGTCAAATATATGTAAAAGCTCAATTCATTCTGTAACAGCCGCACCACGACCTTTTCTGCAATATTATTATATACTAATTTCAATATAAGTATTACTTTAAATCGCGGAAAAAACGAGTGCGGCGTTAACTTAAATCACAACGCGGTTAATAACCGCAAATTATCGTCGTACGCGTACGTTATGTGGGCCCGTTAGCGAATAGCTTGTCAAGCCCCGCCCCTTCGGCTGATTCGACGGCGCTACGCGGTTTCTCTTTAGGTACATTCATCGCTGGTAGGTTTAGTATGAACACTTCTTTCTTGAATAATTGGCCTACGTTTCGGCCGATCAGCTAGAAAAAAAAATATTCACAAAACTTCGTCTTTGGTGTATATATACCCCGCACATATGACTATAATGCGTTATGTACAAGTAATCAATTTAAATTTTCTCGTTAAAGGTTTAAATATAATAGTAAGGGAAGACTATATAACGAACGAAATATGTGGGTACAAATCTTTAAATGTCACAGTACAAAATATACCGTGAAATTAAAATATAATATAATAATATATTTACTAAATATATTAATATAATATATACGTTACAAAAGGGATCACTGAATAAATATGTAAATTATTAATACTTTTTGCTGTTTGTTAATGTTGAAAAATATTTGTAAAAACTAAATATTTGTTCTAAATATGAATTAAATAGAAATTTTCATTTTGAAAGAAAAAAGAAAGAATATTACAAAAAAAACTAAAAGCTAAGCTAACATACCCTCGAAGTGATTTTCTTAAACAAATCCTTTTTGCTCTTGTCGATTTTAGCTGGTCGCGCGTTGTTGGCCGCGAGCTTTTCGTCCAACCTTCGCAAATCGTGCGCATCTACGTCCGGTATAGCGCCTAACACGTTCGCTACTTCCGGGAAACGTGGTCGGAGAGCTTCATAGGCCTGTATCAATCCATATTATATATATATATATATATAGACGAGAAGCGTACTATAAATATGAATACAAAAGTTATATTCGAAAAAATAAGACGAAAAGAAAATTATAGACAATTATACACTAAGTAGCAAGGGACAGGGTATATAGCAAGATGCACAGATAAAAAATGGACTTTAAAGATAACTATATGGACCTTTCCAAGGGGAAGAAGACCAGGGCGCCCTAGAAAAAGATAAATAGAATATATCGTTTTGGAAAACGCGGCATCTTAAAGGAAGGAAGGAAATTAGGTTAACAAACAAATAACAACAAATAAATTTGAAATGTACATACGTATTATTTGGATATATTGGAAATAAACAGAAATAAATTATTACTATACTATGGTTTTTCATTCCGTAGAATTCTGACATTTCATAAGGGTTGCCACAAAAAAAGTATTCCACCGAAAAAGGGTCAAATTTGACTCATTTGAGGGCAATAAAAAATAACATGCTTTATTTTATTCTTTAGCTGGCATCTATGCCTACTAACGTTTTAAATAAAATAAAAAGTTATCTTTGTACTTGTGCGTTTTTTACTTTTTATGATGAAAAGGGAAGTAATTATCACTCGCCGTAAAACCAATTTTAATATGTAGCATCGCACTTAACAAAATGGATACATTAACTGACAAAATGATTATATAGACTTTGTTCAGACTCGTATTGAAATTTAATAATCATACCGAGCAAAAAGGTTTGTCATCTCTGACATATCAAAAAATATGTACAGAATTAAAAATCAGAGTTATGTGTAATAATAATTACCTGTACAGCAAGCGACAGCAAGGCCGCCTGGTTAGCCTCATGCTGTCCATGCAGCCTCAAAGCGTGCAGAACAGCCGCCAACGCCCCGTTAGCCTCCCCAGCGCTAACGGCGCCGTTACTTAACGCCGCTCGTAACGCTGGAAGTGCCAACGCACACGCCCGTAACGAGGACGTCGAGTCGTTCCATGTTAAAGCTCGAAGTATCTGAAAAACGATTTATTATGCTTTAGACATACAGTGAACTCGGTAATTCAATAAAATAAAAAGTATATTCGAAATATGTATATATGGATTAAATTTGACCCTTTTTCAGTGGAGTACTTTTTTAGAAGCATCTGTGCATCTTCCTTTACACCCCGTCTTTTGCCACTTCTTAGTTTTAGATGTTTATAATTTGTTTCTCGTCTTATTTTTTCAAATATAATTTTTATTTTATTAACTTTTTTTTCCGGTCCATAGAAAAATACTCAATAAATTGAATAAAATCAATGCTAATTGGTCCCAAAGGTAAGTTGGAGTTAAAGGAAAAGTATCCTGTTCGCCAACATGCGAATAATCTGAAGTTTTATGATACAGATCTATCAATTGTATTTAAAAATTGTTTCGACAATGATAGCCTGAAGTCGTTCACTCAAAACAAAATAACGGGCTTGTTTGCCAAATCAAAACTTGTGAGTAACTTTATAAATGGTTATACATAATAATAATATAGAAAATAAATCATACATTTTGATAGAATTCTTATTTAATTGAGCCCCCCTCGTGGTTTTTTAAACGTTCGTGATTTAAAACTCTTGGTAATTTGAGAGTTACGTTAGATTCGGCGAACGGAAGGAACCCGTTAACCGTAGGCATTATTTTTTTTAGAATCAAATCGTACATAAAAACAAGTTTCGAGTTATATGAAATATTAAATAGCGTTAGAATATGATTTTTTGATAAATTTGTGGACATACATAGGGACTTGGAAGCCTAATAATTTAAGCCTAGTTTAATTAATAACTTATCCAATTCGGTTAAAATGTGCATACGTATGAAAATATCTCACAGTATGCAATAGAGCAGGCCCAGCAATAGGATCAGCCAGTAAAACGGCTCCTAATTCTGACACGTGCTCCGGCGTACGCGCAGGACTAGCGGTGGGCATTTCTTCTTCCATACCATCGATACTTGCTTCTGTTGGGGCTGCTTCTACTAGAGATACCTGTAGAAAAAGTAATACATATTTTGTAACCTGATGTTAAGCCTAAAGCCTATAGTCGAAAAAAAACTATTTGGGGACAACGCACATTGAAATCGTATAATATATTAAATGCTATATTAGAAACCGATATTTTAACCAAAAATAATTGCCCTTTTTGAAGATATACTTATTTTGGCGCGTTGAGGAATAATTATCAGAATAAATTTTTACGATGCGCGTGCCCAACGTCACAAAAAACCGGCACCCTGAAGTTAGCTATAGTCAACATTGAAGTTTTTCTATTGTTAGTGTCGGTTTTTTACAAACGCAGAGTAAGGCAAAAGATAAAATTTTTGAAAATATTGTTACGCCATAGAAGTATAACTTCTAACGCGTGTACATAAGTGCACACAAGTTTTTTATTATTAAAAAATATAACAGAAATTTACGTGACGGTAGAAAAATATGCGAATGTAGCAATTTGTATAGCGTAAACTTTTTTTTGCACAAATTGAACCCCATACGAACACCCTGCATTTCTCAAAAAATTATAAAAATTAGCTTTCACGAACTTGTACTTTAAGAAAGAACTTAAAACATGGACTAATATATGAAAAAATCATAAATTAAAATATATTAAGGAAAGAAATACTCCGAACTATTTTTGCTCTCAATAAACTAAGAATCAGTATCTACCTTCAAAACTTCCAAGTACTCCCTAGTGAGATGTCGTACTAGCATATCCTCTAAAACTTCCTGCGACTCACTTCCACTCTCTTCCTCCAGCTTTCCCGACTCGTACAGTGACGTCACGTAGTCCCATCTTTGGGACAGATGTACCACCACTATAATGATAATTGCAATAAGAATTGATGTTCGTTAATGTTAGAGAAGAATTCATGAACTGCTTAATGCTTTTGATATGTATGTTAAAAAATCTCTCGACGTTAGGTAAATCGCAACTTTATAGAAAACTAAATTACCCTTTCAAACATTCAAATATAAGACTAAAAAAATGTGAAGGACTCCTTAGCCTTTTTTGAGTTGCATTACAAATAAAAAATAAGTAACTTAAATTGTTAAGGAAGCAACGGGCGGCCTTATCGATAGCAAACAATCTCTTCCAGGCAACCCTTGTAAGCAAAATAACTAAAAAAAGAAATACCAAGGGTAATAATCTTCTTGGCATAACAAAATTCACAGAAATAAAAAATCTGATATGAATTACAATGAAATAACAAAGGTCACGTTAGACCAGGATAGGATATGGTTAAGAAGTATTTATCTAGAAGACTTATAAGTACAACATGTAGGTACTATCTAGGCCATACAATAAGCGACGCAATTTTCATCTACCCGCATCGCTTTAATATAGGAAGTATATAGAACGTACGTGGTAGGCTGGAGGGACGTATTTTAACGTTCAATCGAGTGATATCACACTAAGATTTATTCATAAATTATTTGATTTATGTAAAATATTCAGGTATTACTTAGTTAAATCTTTTTAGTACTTTTTATTGATTTTCCCCTTATATAAATATTTGAAGCTTTTAGTACATATTGTTTATTTCATCTTTGGCTTTTTCTTTAGTAAAATTGTTTTTAGTTACATAAAAAACATTTACATAAAAACAACGTTCATCTTATTGTACCCTGGAAAAGGCCTCTTTTGTCTCTTTCTTACAAATTGTATTTACCCTGTGATGAAAAGATATAACTTAAAACGATGCAATTTTAGACTTACTAAGCGGTGCCGTATGCTGCAATAGGGGTAAGGCAACGTCCCTATAATGAGCTGGGGGGCAATGCAATAGCAAAGGTCGTAACGCCGCTCGTAGTACTCTCCGGAGCCAGTGGTCTGGAAGTCGCGAAGGGGCTGATATGAGCGATCCACATATAGCTCGTGCTAGACCTGCCGCGCCGTATAACTCTCGGCCCAGGGACGCGGCTGCTGCGCCTACTAGTTGACACACCTGTAATTTTTTTAAATCTTATCGATTGTAAACCTGCTGCATTCCTGTAATAGCCAAGTTATACACACAGAAACTCTATTTCCGTAAAGACTTTTTGAGATCTTTTAAAATTATTATGAATGTTGGAGCAATGGTTTTAATGTCAGGTGTCATTATGATTATAATTTAATAATATCAAAGTCAAATTATTGAAAACCACTAAACGGTTTATTTAATTTGTCAATGTTGCTAGATCTACAAATTAACGACAATTTAATATTATTATTATGACATTTTGTTAATGTTTCATTATATTTATGACATTGTAAAAATTAATATGACATTTGCATGCCTATTTTTATATAGCTGATTGAGCGGATTTTATATTTAATCTATCTAACTCTGCCACTATCTTAGCAAATGAACGTTTCATTTCATTTCAACAGAAGTAATACTTACATTATCATGCAAGGTGTGCAAGAAGTTCTGCATTCTGTCTTGCGGGGTACTAGGCTGTGGAGAAAGGGGCGCGAGCGGCGTGTCATCCCGGAGCCCTAGCAAATTGCGGCGCTCTGCCGGTGGGGGCTGTAGGGCTCGGCTATGCGCAGGATCTCTTAGAGACTCCGCCCCCGGAGCGTGCAGTTCGTGAAGGGCGCGACCTGGAAAAAATGAAAAGTGTTTTTTATAGAACAGAGGGCTAACGGGTAGGAGTCTCATCTGATGTTAATAGACCACTGGACACTGTCAATGCCATTGGCTCGCGAGTGAGTTGCGGGACTTTAAAACTTGGTACGATTTTCTCAAGGATCCCAAGTAGATTCGTTCGTAATTACTTCAGTGAGCTGCTGGTTCCACACACTAGTGGTGCGCGGCAGAAACTGACTTGATCAAATAATGTTATTTATATAGGTTATGAAAAACTAAAATTTCTTACCCAAAGCCAAAGCATGAGGAAACAGCGGCAGTACGTGTTCCGCCGCGGGATTCCGCCACACCGGATTTCCGGATGGAGTCAACCCCGCGCCAAAGCCGCCCCTTGCCGCCTTATCCGGGTCAGCTGGCACACAAGTCCGCTTAACCACGCCCAATGCGAGCGTTAAAGCGTGTAACAGTGTTCGACGAGCGGTTCCACGCTCTTCGTCTGTGTCTGTCGGGGGCGCATCCAGTCCAATTAGATGGGCCAAAGACTGTGCGCTTGTTAAGTGCTCAGATAGAGCTGCCCATCGGACGCTACAGTCTCCTAACACCTGGTAAATAATGTACCGACTTCATATATAGTACGTCACACCTAAGATTCCACTGTAAATCTTTCACCTGGAAGTCCTCTCCCAGACTTATATTACACGCACAAATCAATTTGGCACCTTAAATTCTGCGTATAATACTAATTTAGTTAACAGTAAAATACACTTTAACTTCTGTTGATAAAGATTATTATTGTTCGCTGGAATTTCTACGGTAGTCTGACGGGTCAAATGCTCCTTTTGTAGTGGAGACTCTTGGGTCGTATAGTTCAAGTACAGAGGCGCTAATTAAAGATTTAAGTTGCCGCCTAGTAAAAAGAATCAAAATAATTTCTTCATTGAGGTAACAATGTACACTCATGAACATCAAATAGAAGGACATATTAAATGCTTTTAATTTTACATAAACTGCCAGTTCTCAAATCAAGGCTGTTGAACAGACGAGACGAACTGGCAATAAACTCTCCGCCACTGTATTTAATCGCGAACTTTTTTTTATTTAAAGTTTTTGTAGGTAATACCGGTAGCGAGGAAATTCTGACAGTTTGTTTCACAGGAAAAACTTACTCTAAATTACAAAAACTGTATATTTCTACGTCGGATACAAATAAAAATACAGTTGTAACATATATATATATATATATATATCAAAGCAAGTAAACGATGTTTACAATTATCTCTGCTTATTTTTGATTAGTAATAAACAGTTTTGCCATTAAAAGTTACAAAATTCGACTAAATTGACTCGGGTTTATGAATACATACCTGAGCAACCAACGCGCTTTGACGCTCATAACAGCACAGGTGATTGGAGACCAGCAGCAGGGCTTCTTGCAATGTGACGCTCTCCACTGCGCTTAGATCAGGCCGAGCCAGTGCAGCGCGACACATCTCATGAAGACGCGGGAACACGGGTAGAAGGAGTAATGGGTACTATAGAAAGAAATAATAAGAGTCAAATTTAATTTATTTATGTAGATAATTGTATTTTAAATCGAACGAACGAGAAGAGCTACCGAGAAATCACTCTTTTTGATCGTCAATTATTTTGTTCAATTTTGGTTAACATATGTATGTTTTGTTACGTAACGAAGTGTGAATAAATATTTGTTTCACACGATGTTGTTCAAAACATGGGATTTAATTATAATTGAATTAATGAAAAACCTAAATAATATATAGCGAAAAGAATAATATTTTTGAAAATATTCAGCTATTTATAGTCTTTAGAATTTTAATTGTTTTAGTTAATCACAAAACACTTAGTTTTTTCTCACCTTTGATCCAAGTTTAACCAGCAATCCAGCTGCGTGTCTGCGAACATTTTTAACACTACGCGAGCTTCGATCTTCTGGGGGCGATCCCTCATATACGAGTACATGAAATATTTTATCCAGCACTCGTGGGAGTAATTCAGCGCCTGCGCAACCTACCGTTGGGCCTATGGGATCAAAAACAATTATTAAGGGGTTTAATACCAAAGAATTGGGTGTCTTTTATTTTATAGATCAGGTCAAAACCAGCCATGGACACTGTCAACGCCAGAAGGCTCGTGAGTGCGTTGTCGGCCTTTAAACGATTTTACACTCCACTCTATTTTATCTATATAGACTGCGAAATAAAAATTCAAAAAGTACGTATTTAACAAATACATATATATAAATACAGTTGTGACTAAGATGCGGCCACTGTCCGGGAGAAGGCCTCCTCAAACTTATCCCACCCTAATTTGGGCCATCGTCATCCAATTTCTTCCAGCTACCTTCTCGATCGCGTCGGCCCAAGTCCCAACGCTCTATTAGTCTTCCTTAATCGATGATATACTATATAATTTAGTTTATGGATAACTTTTTGCAAACTGTTAGTTAAAATCCAGTAGTTTCGTTTAAATACTTTGTTGTTGACGGCTGAATCAATAATTTCTTATCAGTTTGACAAACACTTTCCAAAGCGCGTTTTCGTCAAAGCTAACAGATGTCCAGATTGAGCATTCTGATAAACGAGATTCTGGATATCCATAGTTGCTCACTTTATAATCGATGTACGTTTAGAAATAATTGTTTTGTTTAATATTTGTATGATCTCTTCGTGTATGTCATATTTGCCCATACGTCACATTAAACATTCAAATCAAATCAAATCAAAATTTATTTATTCAGTTTAGATGCGACTTAACGCATGCTTATGAATGTCAAAAACGTTTACAAAATTCGCGAAAGAGCAAAACTACGCCATCCGTTCGCAAGACTACCAGGAGGTCTTGTTCTGAGAAGAACGGGCAAGAAACTCAGCAAGTTTTATCCTCCCTTTACATACAATAATTCAAAAGAAAATGTCATAAACCACAACGTCAAAATTTGGTTATTTTACTAATCAGTGTGCCCAGCATTGGCAAGCTTCTATTAATAAAAAAAAACACTTAACGCTCAATGTCGAGAGAATTTTTAACCAAAAACCGTAGACTACAGACTATTTAAAGATCCAATTCTCTAGATTTATAAAATATACTCTTTATTAAGTTCGTTCGCATCTTGGCTATACGGCCTCATTCACGGATCACATTCAGGCCCACATTCTAATTCATATCTCAAGTCACAATTTCGTTTTGACCGCCGTCAAAAATACAGAAAGATGTTTTGACGGCTCTTGAAACTGGTTTAGAATTTAAGTTTGATGACGTTCTAGAATACGGGCCTCAAATATTAAGAATCAATTATTAAATGTATTTTCAATTAAAAATATCAAAAATCTTGCAAAGATAAACCATACAATTTTACGGTAAAGCTATTATTAAAATTTCGTTTTTAATATAAACCATAGACAATGTCAATGTAAACTTACCCGCCAATTGACTGTAAGCACAGCTAAGAAACACGAACAATGCAGATATGAAAGACAAGAGCAGAGACAAGAGTAATGGCGCTCGTGGTTCGCAGGAGACGCATCGCTGAAGCAACCGCAAACCTTCCGCTACGTTGGGTCTGGGTTCCGCTTGCAAGAGACGAGATAGGACCACGTCTAGTACCTTAGAGGTGTTAAAAAATATATCAAATTAGTTAGTTTGAAAGCTGTCAAACTTTTTCGAACACATTTGACAAATGACAGAATACGTTTCATTTTGGATACATAGAAGATACTATTATTTATTATAGATGATTAAATATGGTATATTTTATGAATTATATATTTAAATTAAGAAAATTATAAATTTATACTTTTTTTGATGATATACTTTTTTAGAACGAATTAAATTACTTAAAAAAAAATTAAAAATTGTCTAACATTAATACATTTGTAAATTATAATTCTTGTCACGTATACCTGCGCAAGCGCTTCCCATTCGACGTGCAAATCATTCGCTACGGGTCCCTCCAATTTGTCCAGCGCCGTTTGCGTCCATTGCTCCACGTATGACCACGTCACTAGCGGAGCCGCTACCATGCAATATCTGTTGAGACAAACATTGTTTTACCGATATTTAAATATAAACTCTCAGAAGAGAGTATATTTATAAAGAACAACTACTTATATAGAAGATCCATATTTACATCTATGCCAAATCATTTTTATTAAAACAGTGCTTATTAAAACATGCTTCCTTCTAACTTAACGCGTATGGCTAGTGTAGTTTGTAATGTTTAGTGGCAAATAAATACTGTTTGATTATTATAACGGGTGTTTTTTAGAGGTATAGAACTTTAAGTTGGCGTTACTTTTCAAGATGGCGACCGATTTAACAGCCTGAAAAATAATAAATATAGGACAAACGGGCAGGAGGCTCACCTGATTTCTGCCAATTTTTACGAATAGAATAGATTGAGCAATCATTAATTAAATACATTCAGTATTGTATATTAATTATCACAAGCCGCGCCGCCACATTATTTTTCGACATTATCGTATTAGCTGTACGTAACGTGTATTTATGTGAATAAATAAATAAATAATTATTAATTATGAAAACTTACCGAAAACTTTCCAATACTTCTGTTCGGCACCGGCTGAAGAATATAATAAATTCTTGTTCACTATCGTAGTCGATACACGCGTATTGCACTGCGTCATTGGAGCCGCTAACTCGGGATGATGGGTATGTTACCTATTTAATTACTTAATTTATAAAAAAATCCATATTTCATTACGAGTTCGGAATGCCTGTCCGACAAATGTCTACAGTCGGAACAAGTTGCAATGACGGTTCCGCACGTGTACTGTACAACCATTTTTAGTACAGTTTCGATATATTAAGCAATTTAATAAAATACTAAAAACACAATAAACTCAAATGACTAATCATTTATTTCTTATAAAGATTATAAGCAGAGATTTTTTTTTCGTTTTTTCACCCATTCTGGGTAGGCAAAGGGAACTATGCCCATACAGGCAAGTCTTGATTAGATTAAATCTGATATTGAAATAAATTAGTAGCTTCTTTTTAGAAATATTTGCATGAATTATAAAAACTTCTATAATTTTTTTAGTAAAAACTTCGTGGTTTGTTTTTTATTTTTAATCCACATTATTTTGTCAGTTGGGAAAGGGAACGCACGAATAGCCCACATTTCGAACGCTATATGTTTTGAACGTCATTAAAAAATGTAAAAAAACTATTAATTTAAACTTTGCTACATTAAAATATAAACAAGTAATATAGATTTCTGGGAATGTAACAGGCTGTCTTGTCGCTAACAAAGTATCAAAACATTAAAGAAGAAAGATATTGCATAACAAAATCAACAAAAATAAAATGACAAATATAAAACAAAAACAAATAATATTTAAAAAATTAATAAAATAAAATGAAACTCCAATGAATTACAATAAAAAATATGGGCATTACACACAATTTTTTTTTAATCCTTGTACATTTATATATTAGGCTTTGTTAATTAAAGAAATAACTTTGTATGAGAAACAGGTAGCGAGCAAATCATGATAACTTAGGTAATTAATGAATTAATGAGTATTTTAAATCAATAAAGTACTTTAAAGAAATGTATAAAAAAGCAATCTGTTATAAATATTTTAAAATAGTATGTTAAAATACATTGTAAAAGTACCTACCTTCAAAACCTTAGGAGCGGCAGCCTGCAACCATCTTGGTACAACGGCCAACACATTTGGCAGCTTCGAAATCTGATCGTGCTTTAAAAACGCTAGCCACACTGAATTCGCTGTGTGGACGAGTGTAAGAGACGGATGTGATGTCAGGAGTAGTGTGGTCTCAAGTAAAAGCGGCATCCATGATTCCACATTAGTCGCAAAGTTCCATAGGGACGTCAATTGCTGGGCTAGACCGGCAAGTACCTGGGTAAATATTATTGGAGTATATCAATGAGTCAAGCAATATACAAGCATCAAATACATAAGTCCGTGAAACTTTTAATCGAATTTTATACTAGAGTTGTGTTTATTTGACCATAAAGTCATATCCATTCTTAGGCATTCTTAACAGCGTACGTGTACGTATACGTGTTTTATTTTTATCTATATCCCTAAACACATTAATTGTAACTCTAAGCTTTATAATGTAGGGTACATTATAGAGTTTTTGTTGCCAATATACCCCTTGAGACTGTTCGGTTTTCAAGATTAAAAACCGAATTCCTATTTTTTTAATTCGGCTTTAGCAACATATATTTATTTTTAAATTTCATTTAAATCATGTATAATTTAAAGAACAATCAAAATTTCATAAAAAAGGTTCAGTAGTTTTTGAGATAGACTCACAGTATGAGTAAAATCTTTGTAGTCAGCTTAATTTTTTTTTTTTTTTTTACTTTTAATTTTTTTTTATAATCATATAAAGTTCAAAAAATACACTCACCTGTGAGAGTTTCTTTAGGAATAAGTAATGATTTTCGTCCATCGCCGAAATGCTGGCCACAGCAGCACGATGTATGCATGAGATTGCGTCTTCACTCAATAATATCATTAGTGGCTTTCGCTCTTTTGCCTGAAATTTAAAATGATTTTATTACAGGACTTCATTTAATTGACACTTATCAACGTGATAGAATCTACTGTAATATACCATACCGTAAGCAAACAATGCAGGAGGGTATTCCTCACCAGAAAACATTTCATAAAGAAAATAATATTCCGATTAATCATGCATGCTTTTTTTCATGGGACTTGAACCTCTTTTTTCAATTATAAAAAAAAAATTAACTTGAGATACACAAAAAAAAAAACTTAAAATTGCGAATGACATGAGCATTTAGCCGTAACGTAACAAGGCGAGCGTGTTACGTTATAGTATTACCTGACTAACGAACACTATGCTAAAATTAAGGCGTAACGTAACACTCAAAGAGAGCGAAAATTCCAACAAACAAACCGATGGAACATGCGCCTCTCACGCCCAGTGGAACGGCTTGCTTTACTGACATGTAACATCTCGTCGTAACGTAACGTTACGTTACAATAAAATATAACAGGCCAGTCAGCGGGTTTTGTGTTTGACCTAAATGTTTGATAAAATTTAAATAAAGTTGGTATTTTAACAATTTACTTATTAATATAAGGAATCTTTACAATGGAAGAACAACTTACGGAGCCTTTTCTATTAACTATTTGCAATAAGCATTCAGCAGCGGGCAATTGAAATACGTCGTCTTGTAGCAAAATGCACAGTATTTGCAGCAAACGGCCATTGTTTGTTACTACATGATTTGTGGATACCCATTCTACGAATCCTGTAAGGGTCAGCAATACCACCTGAAAAAGTAACAATAATATTAACATAAATTAAACTAGATTATGTACCAGCATTAAGCTTTGCAAATATATGTAAATAAATTTTGATTGCTCGACAAATTCACATTTACAAAACGATCAAACTAATAATAAAAAAATAAAGCACTAATGAAATAACAAACCTGTACAACCCTGCCGCTACTTGCAGCCCCAACATAGTCACCGGCTGCAGTCTTTTCTCTAAATTCTTGAACATGGAGTTCAATAAGACGCATAAAGAATGCAAATATTTCAGCCATATTGCTTGTCAGAGCTTGGTAAATGTCTTTACGCCGCTGATGCTGTTCTAATGTCTGAAATAATTTACAACATACTTTATTTTCATTCTTTTAAAAGTTTCTGAAAATGTCTATCAATATGATAGACTAAGAAAGAATTCTTAATAAAAATTAAATTAATGCAACTACAATCTGTATATCCGTATATTAAATATAAAACTTAAACTACGTCTAAAAACTGTATCACCACATACTAAAATTCCTGTTTCTGCTGTACTCTTCTAATGAGAATCTTCTTCCCTTCATAGTAACTATTACCACAGAAAATATGTTTCCCATTTCATGCACTAAGAGTTTTAAAAATGTTAGTAAAATATGTGCTTACTTGTAAAGTTGCAACATCCTCTACAAGTCTCAAAAAGACATGCAGCACAATTTGAGTATGCAAATGTCCACGAGAACAAGCATCACTCAACTCAGCTAAAAGTGTTGGCCATTGTTGAGGCCACTCACGCTTTATCATCTCTACAATAACTCGAGCTAATGCGTCATTCAAATGACCTGTTTCCCATCCACCCATGTATAGAAGTTTCATTGCATTCTCCTAAAAATAATTATTGTTGTAAATTTGTAACAGGTTATTGAGAAAAGAAGAGTATTAGTTTCAGACATATATAACAAAGTAGTATTTTTTTCTTTTTATCAAACTAACAAATGTTTAAATAAGGAATATTAATTTACCTTTATGTACAACTTTTCACCTTGAGTTATTTGGGTCCATCTATATTTAACTGTATGCTCCATGAGCTGCAACCCAAAATGTTTAACAACTGGAGAGTACTGACCCCCACTTGCCAACAGCAAACCAGCCTGAGCACACCATGGTGAATTTTCTTTGAAACTATAAAATAAAACCTATTAGTAACTTCAATAAGTAACAAATATGCAAATACAAAGAGATTTTCAAATGTACCTTTCACAAGCATTGTAAGCTTGGCTTCTGGCTTCATGTGCAACACTAGGATTGAGAGTGAGCTCCACTGCTCTGCTCAGTTCATCAGCTATCAATACCACCTCTCCACACACCTCTGCTCCATTGGCCCCCATATTCATTGTAGCCAGTATTTGCTAAGAACATAACAAAGAATTGCGATTTAGGCGAACATTTATTCAGTCTGATGCAAGCAAAAATAAACAAATTGTGGTGTAATGTTTTGACATATTGCAAAAATCTATTGTATCGTTTTAATATCAAATAACAACTCACCTACTATTAAGTTTGACATGAAACCCATATAAATATTCCTCACTTCATGATTTTGATGTTTTGTTAAACTGCAATGAAGTGAAATAATATAGTAAAACAACACAAAGAATTTTTAAATAGGAATGGCATGCACCGGGAAGAATTGCATTCGTATGTAAGGCAATAAGTTTTTAGTGTATGTTATGTATTATTTATAATTGCTATATGAGTAATGTTTGATTAAATGTTCAGAAATTATTTATTAATTATAAATTTCGCATGCCAAATATATTTTATATTTGGAATTTAATCAAAACATTGAAAAAATACCTCGTGTTAGAAGAATCGAAAAATGTATGACCACAGATACCTAATATACCAGATGGCAGAAACTCTAAATGTTATTATCTATGCCACTTTAACTGGTAATAAAGTGGTTATAAATTATAAAGTATGGTAATTCAAATTTACACATAACAATATAAAACCAGCCAAAACGTGACGTTTTGTGATAGTCATAATTTAAATTTAGTGATACTAAAGTTTTTGGTAATTATATACGTAAGTAAAATAAAACCGCCTTGGTATATAATGTAATTTTTTATTTTTTATGACACTGACTATTCAATAACTGTCAGTACATACATACATGCCGGTAATGTGTATAATTTGATCTATGCTTTTTGCCCGGCAATCTCAATGTTTGTTGTTATTTGAGTTAACTGTGATTTTTAAATCTACTAAACTACTTCTATAGTTAAGTTGACTACTATACAGTTTTAATGGATTCTAGATTTACTTGTCCCGAACCAAGTTTAGAAAAACATTTGAAGGGTCACCGAAAGAGTATTACAGCTCTGTCCTTTAATCCCAATGAGCGACAGATAGCGAGCAGTTCTTTAGACAACACTATTTTAGTAAGTCATAAGCGCATGTATAAAACTCCTTATGGCTTTTTATGCGGTTAATAGATAGCAAATTACAAAATAACAAAAAAAATTTTTTGATGTAGCTATGGGATCTTCATGGAATGCGAAGTTACAGATTTCAAGGACATGATGAAGCTGTCATGGATATCACTTTTTCCCCATCTGGACAGTATATGGCTTCAGCATCTCGTGATAAAACAATTAGAGTATGGGTTCCTACAGTGACAGGTAGCACTGGGGTATTCAAAGCGCATTCCCAAACTGTGCGCTCTGTTCAGTATAGTTCTGATGGAAAAAAGGTAAAACCTATTACAACAACTGTATTATTGAAAATCTAATTTATTTTCATATTAATTACATAAAATTATTGGATTATTAATTAAATATATTTTGTTGCTTAATAGGACAACAAAATTGTGAACTTGTCTGGATTGTTTGTAGTAATTTCCAAAGATTTATATATATATATATATACAACCTTGGTTTTTTAGATTTTAACAGCCTCTGATGACAAAATAATAAAACTGTGGTCAAGTGATAAATACAAATTTATAATGTCATTTGTTGGTCATACCAATTGGGTGAGAAGAGCCATAATGTCTCAAGATTGCAGCTTAATAGCTTCTTGTTCAGATGATAAATCAATTAAACTATGGAATATTGAGACTGGAAGCTGTATACATACATACAAAGACCAAAAGACTCATGGTGTATATGTAGCATGGCACCCATCTAGTTGCTATATTGCTGTGGGCACCATTAATGGGAATGTTATGCTTTATGATGTACGAACACATAATTTGGTGCAGTATTATAGGTTGGTTGATAATATTGACTTATAGTAAATAGACTTTTGATTTATTTTATTATAATATTTTAATTAAAAAAATTTCAGCATACATAATGATTATGTCAATCAAGTAGCTTTTCACCCCAGTGGTAGTTTTATATTAACTGCAAGTAAAGATGGAACTATGAAGGTATTGGACACATCCTTTAATATATATTGGTATACAGAAAAATAATTAATATAGCTTATTTATAATTTAAGATTTTAGACTTATTAGAAGGACACCCATTATTTACATTAAGTGCACAATCAGGAGCTGTAAACACTGTAATATTTTCACCAACTGGGGATAGTTTTGCATCTGCTGGTGAAGATAAATTGGTAATTACTTCTAGTGTATCTAATAATTTTTCTTATCTATAAAATATAATATTTCTGATTTTATTTTGTGTTAGGTATACATTTGGAAGACAAATTTTACAGAATTGGGCAGTGAAACAAAGGAGAACATTAATAATGATATATCTACACCACAGTCTCAAAATTCAAAAGTTACTTCCAAAGGAAAAAGACAGGTTATCAAAAAGTGATTGTAATTTTAAGATAATGTTATGTAGTGTGTGATAAGAGGTATTTTTAGAGTTGAGGGTTTTGCTATCTTAGATTATATATTCTGATAATATTATTCCAAATCCAGGGTTATACTGAGACTATGTTAGAAAATGAATACAATATAGCATTCAAAAAGCTTACATTTCGAGAAAGTTGCCATTCTTTTAACAATTATTGAATGTCATTATCATCTTAATTTGTATTATACAAAGCAGGGATCAAAGATGTGGTTTCGATGCTATCACAGCAATATGTACCCTATTAAAACAATTCTGCATTTGGATAATGGTAATGAAGTGTTGGATACCATAGACAACATTCAAGAACCGAATGCTCATAGCACTCTATTGGAGTCTGCTCATCCTAGCTCAAATGTATCATTATCTGCATCTCATAAGACTTGCCCATCCGGTGAATGTTCTAATAATATTGGAGATATTAGTCATTTACCACGCACCCCTCCTGTACCAGGAACTTATACAATCCCATCTTTAATGAATAAGTCTGTTGGAACCTATGAAGAAACTGAAAATATATTTGGGATGATAAAACTTAGTGCCAGTGATGTTTGCTATACTAATGGAACTATAGAGTGGGTTGGAAGGAAGAGAAGTTTTCCAATTAATACTGGATTCAAAATTATTAAAGATAACAAAATTTTCCATGGTGAACCTGTTTTGAAAAAAGTACGAAAAATGAATAGAACCTTTACAGTTGCAAATGAAAAGTTTAAAGAATGTGACTGTGCTGATGTGTTACCAACTGTAAATGCTATTGTTGACCATCTCAATGCACTTCATGAAGCAGTTGATATAGTAGATCTGAGATTAGATACTCTTGAAGATGTTATTGGCAGGAATTAATAATCTTCTATCTAAATTAAAAAATCTAATTTAAAAAATTTTTTATTGATGTAAATATTTAAAAGACTTGTGTTTTTACTTAATATAAACTTGTCTAAAAGACAATATTTAATATAAAAAATTTCAATAGCAGCCTTATTACAGTTGCCTTTGATTAATATATTAATGATTATTGTTGCATTTGAAGAAACCGTGAGAAGAGTATTTCTTTCTAAACATTACATTTACACTTGAATATGTTCATAAATAAAAAGCAAAGTCAAATGATCTATTTTAACAAAAAACTTAACATTTAAATTAAATATTGACTGGTGAACCTGTTTTTTTTACATATTTAGTGGCTTTTTGTTATCTATTGCTTTCCAACATAAGTTGTTTTTTTCCCAGTTTTCTTTATTACTTCAAGTAACTGGTCAGAACTTAGACTAGAAGTAACAGAGACCTTTTGTTCTGGTAAACTTATAGACACATCTTCAACACCCTGGCCTTTCAGCCTGTTCAAAACCCTTTCCACAGCCCCTGAGCAACCTTCACAGGTCATTTCAACATTGAAAATGTGAATCTGAAAATAAATTTTGAATAATTATGGATATTAGAAATATTTACTCCTTGAAAAATTAGTATAAAGTCAATATAATTATGAAATATCAAAAATAGTAACATTTCTTTAAACTAGTACACACTTAGCATAAGTTGGGATATCAAGGTGGTAATATATTAATTATTTAAAAAAATATTAACGTGAAAGTGTACGAAAACCTTACCGAAGACATTGTTGATTTCTGCCACGAATGTTTCAAGACTTTCTATATTAAACTATCGCTTAACACAATGATGAGTACACTATCTGCTTATCAATTTATCACCTTCTCGGTCTGTTGACTCCGTATTAATATTAGATTATAGGTTAGTAATAATAACAGAATTAGTCTTATCCTTCATTTAAATAAGTTTCCTAAATGGTATTTGTATTATTTTATACTGTTTAGTGACGACACAATACATATAACTGCCTCGTTAGTCGTTTTAACGTCAAGTTCAAACATTAAAATTTGAATATCTCTATTCTGTGGTAAAACACTACGTAGTTGACAAATGTCAATTTTGAGTTTCAACCAAATAATTCACTTTAATGTGTATTCTGTGCAGATGATCTCGATCTCTTGACTTTAGATAAATTGAATTTGGAAAATTGCGATATCAGAATTCAGATATTTGTTAATGTTATCTATTTCATTAAATGATCATGGATGTTCTAATGTCTGTCAAATAAGGTCCGGTCACTGCTTTGGAGATAAAATAACTATAAATACTAAATGATACATTATAAATGCAAAACTCAAAATGTCGATCAAAGAAACTCTCAAAGAATTGGGCTGGTGAGTACTACTAGATGCAACTTGTGGGTTCTATATTGAGAAGCATTGAGTCAATATCTTAATTATTTTAGGCACTTGAGTGATGAAGGCGTTGAAGCTATTAACGATAATGGGCAAATTCAAGATACACATTTGCTTTCTAAACGTGCTTTAGATGTAAGTAAACGACTGGTTTTTTGTAATTATAAGTTAAATGATATTTCATATTTTTTTTTAATTTCAGTTTGATTTACGTGACATAGGTGAGGCAGCGTTTCCTGAAGATTTTTTAAAAGATCCTTGTAAGTTAGAAAATCCTGTTGTGCTTCAAATTCAAAAGATTAGAAATGTCTCAGCTCCAAAAGCTAATGAAGAGTCTACTTCAGCTCCGCGTATGTTAAAACTAATTTTACATGATGGAAAATCTACATATACAGCATTAGAAACAAATCCAATACCAAATTTTACAATCAATACTCCCCCCGGCACTAAAGTTCTACTTCAAAACGAAGGTTTAGAAATATGTCATAATGTGATCTGGTTAAATTCTAATGTAGTAAAAATTCTTGGAGGAAAAGTATCTCATATGATTGAAAAGTGGGAACTTAACAGGAGTTTGGCGAAACATACAAGAGGTAATATAATTATGAAAGTCTTGTTTTGGTACTTTTAAAGAAATATGATTATTATATTTTTCATTTTCCAGGTGCTGTTGATGGTGGTCCACCTCCATGGATTCCATTTGGTCAAAGGTTAGAAGCTAATCCACTTGAAAAACAATTTAAAAGTCTGCAAGAGGCTGCCAAGCAGGATAATCCTGAGTTTGAAGCGCAAAGAAAGGGAGCCATTGCCGAAGCCCAAAGATTATCTGGTGTTAAAAAGGTAAATTTATCTTTATAAATACCTGAATAAGTAAACAAATGAGAATAAAACCAATATTATTAGCGCTTTATTGTATTTGTAGGTATTTGGTGGAGGAACTAAGCCTCTATTAGACGCAAATGTTCAGAAAATCGTTGATGCTGGATTCACAGAAGAACAGGCTGAAAACGCACTTAAATACACAAAAAATAATGTTGAAAGGGCACTAAGAATTCTCCAAAAGAGAGATAACTCTGAGAACCGGAATAAAGAAAAGCAGAGGGAATCTGAACCAGCGCCAAAACGAAAAGGACGAAATAAAGATAAAGATGATGATGACGTTATTCCAGTAAAACCATCTGGTAAAGTGTCTTTATTTGACTTCTTAGAGGATAAATTACCCAATGTTCCTGACCGACAAAAAGAAAAGAATAATCGTCTTGAACTTAGTTCAGGAGTGGATGAAAAAAGTGATAGAAATTATGGCAGTAGAGAACGAAATAATTCTCGATATAATTCCCGTTCCCAGGGGCCTAGACATGAGAGACAGGATGGCGCACGGCACCGCAATGACAGAGGACATTTTAATGATCATCATCAGTCATCATCTCACAGAGAGGATCGAAAATACCAGACACAGGCTGAAACCCCACCTCGTTTCCAAAAGAAGTTTGAGGAAATGAATAAACATTCAAATAATCAATATCCCTACAAGAATAATCAATCTCAGAACCAATACAATAATAGAAGAAGTGAGAGGAATTATGAGAACAAAGTTCATCAGCAAGCCCAATATCCTAATAATTCACACTCAATGGAGAAATTAGTTGAAGCAACTGCTAACCTAAATCTAATGTCTAACCAACAGGGTTCAAATGAAGAGAAGCCATCTCCTCTATATCAACCTTCTGAGCAAACATATCCTAAGCATCAGAATTATCAGAATCAAAATGTACCAGAAATGCAGCCTTTTAGGCGAAATAACGATGTGCCAAAATACCAGGAGCCAAATTATCAGCGCCGACAACAACCCAATGGCTATGTTGAACAACCTCAAAATATGTATCCAAATGCTTATATGGCTAATATGCAAGGAGGTTACAATAATAGGCAGTATGGGTATGGAGGGAGACCCCATGAGTTTAATACTATGAGGACGGGAGGCCCGTTTCTGCCTGGATCATTACTGGGATTCCAAAATGCCGCTGTTAATGAACAAGCGCGTGCGATGCTGGGCGTCGCGGAGATTAACTGGAAAGTTGGTGACCGGTGTTTGGCTTTGTACTGGGAAGATAATAATGTAAGTTGAATTTTCTAGATGAATTTGTTGTAAAATGTTTTTATGGAATCATTTATTATATTTTTGCCCATACATAAACTTAAATAATAAAAAAAATAAATAAATACGAGTCTAAATAAATATTATAATTAAATATTATAATTACACACTATATTCATTCATTCACTGACTCACTCATAGCCTCACTCACACATTTACACCCACACACTTACATGAAAATCTACTTAAAATGAATAAACACTTATTATATTTGGGTGCAAACTTACAGTTCACAAGCCAACTGCAATTTATACAAATAAAATTCGTAAAAACTTACCATTAATTTTAACTCACTAAAACAGAGAACTTAATTAGACAAGAAAATACTAAATAATAGGTTTATTTAATTTTATATTTTTCAGTTCTACGAAGCGGAGATAACTGGTATATCAGCAAACACTGTAGTAGTTAAATTTTGTGCATATGGTAACCACGAAGAAGTTCTCAAGTCCAATTGCTTGCCATATCCAAACCAAGGTATGTAACTCACCAAGGTGAAGGAATGGTAACTTCAGTTTTGTATTTTTTTATAGAACGGGGCAAATGGGCAGGAGGCTCACCTGATGGTTAGTGATACCGCCGCCCATGATAATGGACACTCTAAATGCCAAAGGGCTCGCGAATGCGTTGCCGGCCTTTTAAGTATTGGTACGCTCTTTTTTTTAAAGGACCCAAAGTGAATTCGTTCGGAAATACTTCAGTGGGCAGCTGGTTTCACAACGTGGTGAGCGCGGCAAAAATTGTTTTATTTATACCTGCAAAAATGGATTTATTTATTATTGCAAAAATTGATTTATTTCATGTCCTCCAGCGACCTCTAGCGGAGGCTTTGCGTCGCGGGGCGTATTCCCCGCGCGCAGACCCTAGTGGCGCGGGGCGGCGCCGCGGGCCTCCGCCCCCGCCGCCCTCCACGCGCCGCGCGCCCTCCCGCTGCCCGCCAGCTGATACCACTCACACCCGACTCACACATACCACACGACTCGCACACACACTCGCCACACACACACCGCACACACATACACCTCACACACTGCCGCCCTGAATATTGACGGACATCAGTTACACTACTGGAACGACCCCGAGAGGATCACAATGTTCGTAGCCACGTGGAACTATGAACGTGATGTGTTATTAGGGTGCGACTCTTTGGATGTCACTCAGTACGAGAAATGATGTTTTTGGACAGGTCGAATAAGGACTATCACGAAGACGGACTTAATTATTGTTTTAACCACAACACTTGAGCTTAAAATCCTAAGTGTCTGTTTCACAATGTCCGGATAAGTTCCAAATAAGCTATTTATTACTTATTTGTAGGATAAACAGTATTTTTTGCGTTTCACGACTGTCAGATAGCGCTATTTGTCATAAAATGCCAAGTATCTTATTCAGAACTTTTATCTCTTGAATAATTTATGTGTTGTATAGCTATTTGGCACTTTATCCATACATTGTGAAACAGGCCCTTAGAATAATAAGAATTTATAAAAACTATTATAAAACGTGAAGTTTTTGCGATTTTAATTTAGTCTTAATACATATTATATTGTATTATCAAAATCCAAAACAATCGTAAAACAAAATGTTGTGGTTTAATAAATAATGCCGTGAATCTGAACCAGTACATACAATTTGTATAATATCAGCGTAACAGATAAAGAGAAGACAAATTTTCAAAGTGCTACAAACATCTGATCTGGTGGTAATTTTTAATCTATGATCGGATAAGTTAATGTTATAGTGAAATTATATGTCAAGTTTGCCCATTTTCAATAATTGTATTTGGTGTTCATAAATTTGTCTATTATGAATTTAATATCCAGGAGTGAAACATAACTAAAAATTAGTTTTCTGCAGACTTTGGCATGGAACTGGCATCTAAAATCCCACTGTGTAGCTTCCTACAAAGCTTTTTATACGTGTCGATGTCATATTAATAAGAATTAGATTTGGAAAAGTGGCAACATTTTTTGAACTGTTATCGATGTTTAGACTTAAGTCTTAACCAGTACTGTTGTTACCGATAATATTAAGGTCCCTAAAATCGATAAATCCCTAAATTGAAATTTCCGTAAATCGAAATATCTCAAAAATGAAATTTCCCTAAAGCGAAATTTCCTTTAATCGATATATACCCAAATCGAAATTTCCTTTTAACTAGTTATGTTTATCAATCATCACTACTCATGCCTGTAAATCTTTTTTCAAAGATTTTAAGGTCAAATGATACAAATATCTCGTCAAAACTGTGTTCCAATGAAATATCTGAGATTAATAAACAATTAAAAGGACAGGTTCCTTTTCACTAAAATCAGAGAAAGTCACTATATCCATGATTGATACCATAAATATAAATAATATTAGAAGTTAGTATTTTTAACGTACCAACACATTGTTTACAAACTGGAAGTTTAAGAACTTAGAAGAACTAGCAAATTAGAGAACTTATTATTAACGGTAACAGTTAGTATTTTATATTAATAAACATGTTAACGATGTTTGTGAGACCCTAGTGTATTAAATGTATTATATTAATTTGCATTAACGGAAGCTGCACAGGTAAACGTTTAAGTGACCGACATCACCGACTAACAATCCGTTAAACTCGGTGAATTCGGAACTCAATCGTATTCATACTCGCTCATTAATTTATTGTCATTCAGTAACCACACGTAGTGTTAGCTTGTATAAGTGTATTTTATTGTATTTCTAGCGCTAAGTGTATATTTTAATTTCAAGTAAGCAAATGTTGTATCGTTTTGTTAATTTGTAAATTATACGCGAAATCACATTAGATATACGTTTCATTTGTTTTAAATATATTTAAGTGAAACTTATTTATTGTTTCAGACGCAACAAGTACGAAAAAATGTGTTATAAACTTTTGTCATAAAACGATGATTTTTAACAGTATTTAGCATTCTCAGTACGCCATTGGGTATGGCAGAGCAGTTTTTCGTACCTTTCTTGTCTGGTAAAATATATAAGACATTGCCAGCGAGTGCAATTTGTGCAATTCGATGGGTCTACGTATGCGAGTACGCGTAAAATAGAAGTTTTTATTTGTAAAGTTTTTTAAAGTTTCTATTTCAAACCAAAGCTCAATAATTTCTTCATAAAGCAGAGCTCTCGTGTGTAGATGAATATGCTTTCTATACATTTGTACTAATTTTATGTTGAAACAGTTTATTAACAAAAGCTAATAAAATAATACAATTTATACGTTTTTTATTCGTTGCTTTTTAGTTTGGTTCTTGATCCGAGGAGAAACGATTGCGTTACGATTCCGATTAGTGTGCGTTGCAGTAGGCAGTCTGAATACAAACAATACTGAACGGCTCGAGGTAAAACAGTGACAATCCCTATCCGAGTTAATATGTGTGCTTTGACCTTAATAATATTATATATTTTCGTTAGCGTAAAAATACAGTTGATGGCGAAGTAGTAAAACTATTGAAATTACTATTGAATTTTGTTTTTATTTATTTATTATATACTGCTCAAAACAATTAGCGGAACAAGATTTTTCTCCTTTCTATTGCTTAAACTAAAATTAGATTTAAATTAACTTGTACGCTATTTTTTACCATGTTAATTTGTTAATTACTACAATTAATAAAAAAAATCAATTTGTATTTTTTTATTTAAAACAAATTAAAATGTGCATTGTAGACGAAAAACTAATTGGTGATAAAAAAGGTCCATCAAAGAAATATTGTTATATCGTTAGAATATTCGTCTTTAGTGACTTTCAAGTAACGTGTGTGGCCTCCATGAGCCCTAATCACGGCTTGACAACGACGCGGCATGCTTCGTATGATCCTCCGAATATCTTCTTGTGGAATTCGCTCCCATTCTTCAATCAACGCTTCAGTGAGCTGCTGCAGTGTTTGAGGTGCAATCGGACGCTTCCGGATGCGCCTGTCAAGCAAGTCCCAAATGTGTTCAATTGGATTTAGGTCAGGGCTCATGGAAGGCCACTCCAGCATGTAGCGATCTTGCAAACGTGTAGTTTTTCTCTTTCGACCTTGACCACGCCTTCGTGAGTATTCTCCCGTCTCACGGTATCGCTTCCAAAGTCTGTAGATAACAGAAGGGGCTACTCCTAGATCATTTCCTACATAACGCATAGTTCGACCCTCTTCAAGCAAAGCGATCGCTCGGGAGACATGCAATTCAGTCAGATCTGGCATTGACCTAAACTCACTCGCTTCAATGAATAACAATACTCAAAAGGCTCACTTCAATTTCTATTAATACTCAAAAGATTGAAAAAAACTACTTAAAATGTGTTTTCTGTGATTAGAAAATAATGAAAATTCAAAGACGTCACTTTGTTTTTAGGTGTTTCTAGACACACTGCCACTTTATTATAGGACTAATAACCAAAACGCCGATGCTCTTTTGTTTTTTATTTTCTTCGACAATGCCTTAACATTATCTAGTGGCCTGTAATAATTAAAACCTTAAGTAAAAAGTTTAGTTCTACTTTAAAGTTTTGTTCCCGTAATTGTTTTGAGCAGTATATTATTTATGTACAGGTATAATATATAAATTTTTGAGTAATAAACTATTTAACATACTCTCCCACACACACACACACACTCTCACCTTACTCACAGGGAGAACATTTGAACACTTCACTCCATAATAGAATCACTCCATAATAGAATCACTCCATAATAGAATTAAATTTATTGTAAATGACAACATATGTGTTTTAGTTTTTTTTTTAGATATAAGTTTCGCCAATGAGTCATGTACTTGATGCTAGTTTTTGTCTATTATATTTAAGGGGTTAGGCGCTGTATGCTGAAATACAGGTTCACACCTAGTTCAGCGTCAGATAAACCTGACTAATTTTGTAAATATAACAAGCGCAATTAGATGTAAGTTTTTTCTGTGAAACAAATATTAAATAAATTATTATTATTATTATTATCTTAGCTGTTACAGAAATGCCTATTGGCTTCAGGATACGTCTCTCATCCTTGAGGTCGTAGGTGTTCGATCGTACAGCAATGGACTTTCTATGTGCGCATTTATCATTCTCTCGGTGGAGGAAAACATTGAGAGGGAAACCGGCGTTAATTACCCAAAAATTAGATGGCGTGTTTGGCACAGGAGGCTGATAACTTACTTGCCTATTAGTTTGTCAGATATTCCTGATACCTGCTACTATGAAATTTACCGCTTAAAGCATTTGTAAACAATAAGGCTACGGCCATTTTCGTTTTTCAATCTGTTTTCAATTGTTACAACGGTTATTGACTAAAAGAAAGCTTTCTAATTTCACACATAATAGTAAAATTTCCTAAATGTTCTTTAAATATGATAGGTGCCACATAAAATATTTACCACGAAGCGTGCGTAAGGTCCATTTCCAGTTCGGCCTACTACGTGTATAGTATTGTATATATGTTTAAAATGCCTGTTTGAGGCTGGTGGGGCGTTGCGTGCCGAACGTAAAACAAACCAGTTGAATTGTTATCACCGACCGCGTTTGACCTTTTTACCACGCTTCAACGTGAATGAAACCTCGTTTTGTGTTTACGATGCGATAGTATCGACAAAAAGTGATGACTAAGTGATTTATTTTACTTTTACTTGTGTAGTGCACATTCTTTAACACTCGGTAAATACTTATTTATAAATAATATGTTTTCGAGATAGTCCTAGATTTGCAACGAAACTAGTACTCTAATGAATAAAAATATATGTAAGACTGTATATACATTTTAACTTTCTCACAAGAGAAGGGATTAGATGGACCTTGGGTTATCCCCTCACCTTGAGTGCGTCTGCGCAACTTAGTTGCAATAGTACTTATACGTGATGGTATGCTGCTTGTTCTACATATGATGACACAAAATGAAATACAGCCTATTATTATGAGGCTTTATGTGTACATGTATAAAAATTATAAATACATAATCATGACAATATAGACAATTTGCATAGAGATTATGGAATTCTATTTAAAAAAATGGCGGGAAATGTATTTGCTTGGTGTGTACATATGAATCTTGTAATACGTACTTAGACAATTTACAATTATATAGCTAATTTTAAGTCTGTCTATGGTAAAAATTATAAACGCAAAAAACGAAGGTAGCCGTAAATAACTAATCTGCACAACGAGAATTATTTCTCAGATCTAGATTTAACAACGGCAATGTTATTCAAATATTAAATAGAATTTATAATATATTTGGGCGCGATGAAAGAAGTGCTTCATATTCAACCTAAAAATAACACAAGAAGTGTATCAAATGAGAGGTATGCATGACCTACTAGATATGAAATAGTATCCCAAATCATTTTTTCTTTATGTGAGTTTTTAAGAATGGAGGATCCAGAACCCGCAAATGATGGGTAATTAATATAACATTATTCTTGTACCTCTAAATGAATGTTTACATATTTCCAGGTCCATATTTATAAGACGTATAAATATGGACGTATAAGATATTTGTTTACTTAGTTTGTACCGGTAAAAAAATATAATAGAATATGTCTAAAAACTTACATTTGTATCATATAAAATATACATATAATATACGAATGTATCATTATACAAAAATAGCGGCCTAGTAGCTTCAAAGTGCGTCTCTCATCCCTAATATAAGGTTTTCCAGTTGCGCATTTAACACTTGCTCGTACAGTGAAGAAAAACATCCAGAAGAAATGAGCATCCCGTAGACACAAAAAGAAGACGGTGTATATCAGGCACAGAAGGCTGCCTATTAAAAAAAACCAAATGATCATGGAACAGATTCAGCAATCTGTGTCCCAGACCTATATAGTTATTTATGATTTTTTTTGACTGTATGAACCATTATCTTTCTTAATATATTTAAAACTAACTCTAGTTGTTGGTATGCGGTCATTATTGTGGGGACGAATCGTGACCTATTTTAATATTAAAGCTACTATAATATTGTGTTGACATTATGAATAAAATATTTTCAGGCGGGAATCACCAACCAGGGACGCGATGGACAGTTGCGGTAGATGTATGAAAGTGTCGCTGGTTGCGATCAATGTTGTTACATTCGTAAGTGTCTTAGTTATAATATCGTGTCCGAACCGGAGTTTTATGTTTGACGCGGGAGAATAGTTTATTTAAAATAATATTGATTATTTCGACTGAGAATGACTATAGTAGTAGAAGACTCACCTGTATTTATAAAGTGATAATTTTTTAACCAAATTTCTTAATTAATTTGTTACATGATTATGTCATTTGTTAAAACATATACATGTATTATGTTCTATAAAGAGGTTTGAAATATAATTTAATATAAAAGGACCGAAGGGGTCCACTGGCTCTTTTAAATTAGAATGCACAAAAATATTCTAAAATCAGTCCAGTCAACGTCAAATTATTGGAATAATATACGGACGCAAAAATAAATTATTAATTATGTTACTTGGATTGTTTTACTACTGCTACTTCGTCACTATATTTTCACTTAACATTGGATATCTCACACAGTCCTTGCTTTACGCGTGGTACTACATATTGTAAGCATCAAAAGGTTCTACTTATATGGAAGTGAATTCCCTACGTAATTAGCGAGAGATTTGTTCGTCGAGTTATGTAAATAATATAATATACTTAAAAGTTTTATTTAAATATTAGTTTTTTTTATAAGAACAAACAGGCAGGCGGCTCACATGATGTTCAGTGATACCGCCGTCAGTTGCTCGCGAGTGTGTTGAATATCATAAGAATTGTAGTTGAAACTATAATAATAACTTCCTGTTTTAACAAATATACTAAGAAATAACGTAACACAAAAATAAACGCAATTAACATTTTATATACTATAGTTGACTTATGGTCACAAACTTTCTTTGTAAGATCTGGATTGTAAAAATGTGGACGGACTTTTAGATTTCTTTTCCATACACGGAAACCGGTCTTGATGCTATTCTTGTAGCTTTATAAACTTGTTGTATGATATAGTATACCGTTAATGTGAGATTAGTGTTGTAATTTAAAACATGGTTGTCTGTAAAGTCGGTTAGGGTTCAATCAATTCATCAATGTAATGACGTCATAACATAACATTGATGAAAAGATTGCAAACTTTTATGATTAAAATCGAATTATTTTTATTGTATTATCGCTATTTCGCTATTCTGTCTGGATATAAGTGGAGTGAATCCTCGGACGCATAGACTAATCGAGAGATAGATGCGGGGCGAGTGTATACATTACTTAACAGTAGTGTATGTAGAAAGTTGAAAATTTGTTCAAACGAACTGTCATTTTCATACAAGTTTAAATCAAATCAAATCAAAATTTATTTCTTCAATTTAGATGCGAATTAAGGCATGCTTATGAATGTCAAAAACGTTTACAAAATTCGCGTAAGAGCAAAACTACGCCAAAACTACGTCATTTAGTTTTCGTCTTTCTACATACGCTACTGTTAAGGCATCTTGACTAAGCCATCAGGCGCGTTTTCTTAATACATACATATATCTATAAACCGAATACGTTGTAATAGACGAATCTCAACAAAGGTTTTTTTTAAATCAATTGTCTCTGTACAAAGAATTACATTACGTTCTAGCCGTACTTAAGAGTAATAATTAATTTAAGTTCAACCGAATTTACTTAAATGGATATTTGACGTAATCTATTGTCCAATAACGCTACTTACAGTCTCTGTTTAGAGGAAGACACTCTATTCTTGTTCTATTCTTGTGCTTATCTCAACTAAGTTTCAAATATTAGAGATAGTTTATAAAGTCAAAAGTCAAAGATAAAAATCAGTTATTAATATAGGCAAGACAATGCACCTACACTTATAAATGTCAAAAAATAAATATACAATAAATGCTTCTAATTTTAATTTACTGCCAGTTCTAATGGGCGTAGTAAGGAAAAGAAGAACTGGCAATAAACCCTTTGCCACTCTGTTACTCTTTTTTTTAAGATAATACAATATCATTTTACAAGTAATGGTTTGTGTAGAGGAAAATATTAAAAATGGGTTAGACACGTTTCTGACTTCAGCACTATCGGAGTTTTTCAGAATAATTTAAGCAAATGATTTTTATTTTTTTGATTAGAACTGATAAAAAGCTATAGTTTTAACGAGTTTTTACTCATTTCCAGTTAAGTGGTTTAGTAGCGGTGGCAATAGGACTATGGATTTGGACGTCGCGCTCCTTTTCGAGCACGCTCATGAGCAACAATATGTACATTGCCTCTGTGGTGGTTGTCGTTGCAATGGGAGCGGCGATCATGTTGCTTTCCTTCCTTGGATGCTGCGGCGCAGCGAAGGAAGTGAAATGCATGCTGCTCACGGTAAATTATCTTCATTAATCAACGTTATCTACGTTAAAAAATAAGTTAATTATTAAAGATTATTATTTATTAATGAAGATTATTATTAGATTTAGATTACTTATTTCATTAATTCAGTGAGATTTTATAGAAATTAATTGTAATAAAAAAGAAGAAAAAAAATGTGCTTAAAACAGCGAAATTGGCTACTAAATACGTAATACTCGTTATTCAGACGTATACGATAACAAACATTAGAAATACTTAAATAAAATTAAAACTTAATAATTGGTACTAAATTCATGAATGTAAATAGATTATTCATAATTTCTATAAATTAAGTCCACAAATTAATTTCAATGGCCTTAATTCAATGAGCCTAGAGTTAATTGACATTGAATTCGGGGTTAACTATACGTAATTTCTCAAGACGCAATTTTCAAAAGCAGGATTTTGTGTTATGCTTTTGTTTTTCTTATTTCAGTAGCATTTATTGTTATGAACAATATTATAAGAAACTACTTCATAACACTTAGAAATGCGTACTTCGTATAAAACGCGTTACAATACATTGATTTATCATGATCCACAATTAAATATTTTGATAACAAATCCAGATTTTTGACGATAAAATAATAATATATATATAAATTAATCATTGAATAAATTCTATAACTTTATTTTTTTTTAGCAAAGAGACTTATTGAATAGTTTAAAGTAAACATAACGCATATTTTCCCTACATATACGGTTTTGTTTCCAGTATTACATCCTTGTATTCATTATATTCGTGGCGATGCTGGTAGGAGGTATTTTACTTTTCGTCTTCCGTGAGAAGGTTATATCGACTCTCGACCGGGAAATGCATGCCTCCATGCCAAATTATGGCGTCAAGCATGAGTACACGCGCGCCTGGGATGATACGCAATCCCATCTACAATGCTGCGGTGTGAAGAGCCATAACGATTGGAATGGGAATGTCCCAGAGAGCTGCTGTAAGGAAGTCTACCCGGGAAAGGTATGTTAGCTAACTAGCTAGAAATCGGCTGTAATAAAGTTCCTTAGACGTTTATAGTAAATCATAGCAAGTGGGCTTATAAGTTCGTAGCGTGGCACATAGATGGCGCTACTAGTATTTAATTATACTTCATAAACATTGTACGGACTCTTAACCAGGAAAATCAACCACTGAGAAGTTGTTTGCTAAGTTTATACGAGATGAAATAAGCATCGGGGAAGATAAAAGCAGTGGAGGCCCCAAAGAGGCTGTTATGTAGATACTTAGGCCGGATTACTAAACATAGAATAAAAAAATAAATATGATGTTATATTTTGTTAATCATTTATGTTCTTGTACTTTACACTCATTAGGTCAGGCCTGGTCCGCCTGTTGCCTAATAACTTGTGTAATTTGTTTTTTTATATCTATGTTAACCGTATCGAAGTTTAAATAAATACATAGTTTAATTCACAATTAGATTTTCAGAAAAATTTAATACCATTTTGATTTTGTTACCAAATAATATTATTAAAAAACTGACTTGATTTTTGATAAAAATCTTGTAAAACAACTGAACTAAGGAGGGTTTAACACAAATACATTATATGTAGATAACCTTACTTTGGTGATTAAATAAACTTAACTGATTTTTTTCTTTCTTAATATACAAAACGTATTTAGATCTCGCCGTCTTTTTATTTCGTTGTCAGGACCTCCAGGTAATTCTAATGGTATTATCTATTTTAAAAAATTATTTAGATCGAGTAAATTGGACAGTATTAAGGAATGCTTTGCACATATTTAATAATGATTACAAAATTAGCATAAACACATGTTATGAAAGACAAATATATAATGGTGCTGTCGCTATAATTTGTGGAGATGACCAGCGAAATTAAGTTATATTACAAATTTACAATGATAACAAAAAAAAAAAACAAAAAATTGTCTAAAAAAATGCAAAATTTTCATACTTTAATAACTCTAGCTAATAATACGTCACTTTTGTCATTTCCAGCGCTTGGACTGTAGGTATTCTCCTAACCCGACCACGATGTACATGGACGGATGCCTCAACAAAACCATAGACTTACTCCGAGAAGACGCGGCGTATGTTGGTGCTGTGGCTATCATAGTAGCTTTGGTTATGGTAAGAATTATTTTCATAATTAAAATAACGTACTACAAACAGCTAAACAATTAACAGCAGGGTTTATCTTATAAAATGACTGTAGATGGCTTTTATATAGAATCTTTAATCTTATGTATTTTGTTAATTATTTATTTCGTACAGAAAACATAAATAATAAACATAACTATACTAAAGATTTACCCAAAGATGAAATATATAATACAAGGTTCAAATACAGTGTACACTCTATATAACGACACTGAAGCGACTGTGCATTTTATGGCGTTATAGAGAGGTGTCGTCAGGAGAGGTTACAAAGAGGTGTAAGGTCGCATTGACTTTTCGGTTGAGGTTTGAGATTGCTCTCATGATGACCGAGATATCGGGCCAAATAATTGCTAAATGTAGTCTTAAATGTCCTTAATGTAAATATGATGATTGGCATAGGAGGGTCTTTCTCAACTGCTGAGGGCATCCTAGGGGATTTCTGGGGGAAAATTAAATTAGTCTAGGGGTACGTCGCCAAGACCATCTGGCCACACCGCCTTGACCTACCTCAATGCCCTCATTTCACCACCCTCGATCCGGCCATTAGTCCTTTTTCAATACCCTTATGTTCTACCGTGACTAATTAATTTATATTGTTTCAGATACTTGCATTAATATTTTCTTGCGGACTTTTTGTGAAAATAGAGTGACGGTTCATCCATTCGCAATAAGCACTGACGATAAATTATTTATAAGGTTTTTTGAATTGTATAAATTCTATGCATTTCATAATTATTTATATACCAAATGTAAATTGACAATAAAATTTACATTGATTGAAAACGAATTTATTTTACCAAAAAACTCATAGAAAAATTATGTTTTTCGTCTTGGTGGGAATTTTATAGTATTTGTGTTGCCTTCTCTATATTGACCAGTTCGTGTAAACCAACCACAATATCTGATGATGCAGTCGGATGTAGTGGATCCCAATGGAAGACCAAGTGCACTGATCCTTTCTAAAGCTTGCGCTGGGCCTCCGATAATCTAAATAATTGGATCAATAAATTTATTTTAGTGAACAAATTGTGCACCCTATTTAGGAACGGTGGCATAGGGAAGCGATTTTAGAAACATATTCAAGAATTACGTCGAAATTACTTTACTTACCCTTCCAAACACGACATGTTTGCCATCAAATTGAGGCAGCGGCTTAAAAATTATATTAAACTGGCCGCACACTTCATTATCTGATGATACCACCATTGATAAAACACCTGTAATAGAAATAAATATTGGTTCTCTTCATTTTTATTATCAGCGCCACAACCTTTTTATGTCTGACCCTCGGATTTTTTATCTGTTTCATGATCATTTGTCAATCTTAAAGGCAAGTAAGTGATCAGCCTCCTGTGCCTTTTACCTTTGGTCTCTAAGGCAAACTGGTTTCTTAAATATGTTTCACCGTTCGAGCAAATAGTTAAATGCGCACATATAAAGTCCATTGGTGTACAGCCAGGGTTCAAACCTAGGACCTCAGACATTAAAATCTTACACGGCGCATCCAAGAATCGCCCGCATCCAGCCACGCGTTCAGCCGTTAAAATTCACGGTCCCCTGCGGCCACGAAAGATATCGAATAGACCTTGGCTTAGCAAGGTCCAATCACATCGGCCATTTCACCCTATTTTATAAAGCTGGGGGAGGCCGGGTACAATGTTTGCAGGGGTGTATCAGCATCCCTTCTTTTAGACGCATGAACCCCTGTTCCCCTGCTAAAGCAACTGCGTGCCCAGGATTACACACGGGGTTGCATGTTTCACCGGCGAAGCTGTGTTCTCCTACGGCGACGCGCATGGGCTGCGGGTTCGACACTGACGCCACTAGATGAACAGTGCTCAGCTTATAATGTATAGACCTTAAAAGATTTATATAACATCTGTTATTTAGTGGTGGCCGTGGAAGTGGTCCCAGAAAACAATATTACGGCTTTGGCTTCCTTAATAGAGGACCCCCTTATTTATCATCTTCGTTGACCTGGTGAAAGCACACAGCTCAGGTTATGAAACTTAAAAAAATAATAATACCAGGAACAGAATGCTTCAATCGAAAGCCTTCAGGTGTTGGTGGCTCTGTCTGTCCTTCAGCTAAGTAACAGCCAAACCCATTGTCCTTGGTAACGTCACCGGCTCGGCAATATAGATCTGGTACAACTCTATAAACAGAAAATTCATTGCCTTAAAGACGAAATAATATCGCCAAGTTTTTTTCTTTTACAAAGATCAGCAGGAGGCATGGCGAAATAGCAGCACGTACTTACATTCTCCTGGGAAAAACACGCAAAGACATAGTTGAAATGACTAAAATATAATATAGTATAATCTTTACCTAAAAATTCTTGTGCCCATATATGCGTGACCTCGACTGTCCCCTTTTACAAGACTCATGAACAGCTGGCATGTCTTCGGCACTAAGTCCGTGAACAGTTCCATTGTTACTCTACCAATCTTGGACCCACCAATAACCCATATCTCCATAGATACTCTGAAACATGAATCTTACAAACAGATGTTTTGATTTACGCTTCAATATCTCAACCTTATGTTTGACTGAATATTAAGTGTAAACTTCTTGTGAATGACAATTCTTTGTTTTGCTTAAACTACAAATACTGGGGACCTATATAAGATTGTAGTGCCTGTACGAGCCACTTTGCCTCAGATTGTATCCGTTTCTTTGATAATTTTTATTTCTATGTCTCTGTATATAGTTTATTCGTTACAAAATTAAAAAATCTGTCTTTTTTATTATATTATATTGTGTAGGTTTAATTCAGAGTTTTAAGTACTACTTAGCCAAACTCACGGCGGAGCTACAGGATGTCCGTTTTCTTCTAATTTAATATATTACTTTAGTCAATAATTATTGTAATCTATTACTACTTGCTTAATCATTATCCTTATAACCCTTAGAACGTATCAACTCGATATAAACGTGAAACAGTTAGAAGAGAATTTAGTTCCCTTATACTCTATTAGATACAGGAGATCTAATATAAAGAATTTACTGTAATAAATAATGCTTACTTGGGCCTATTAATGTTCGGTGGCTTATCAAAAGCAGGATCCTTTATATCACGATCGATTTTTTCGGTTTTAAATAAAATAAATGGCAATCTGAAAGCATAAAAAATTGTTAAACTTTAGTAATTTAATTTAAAGCTAAAAAGTTTAACATACTTACGAAGCACCTAAAATTAATTTATGCTTCGTGTCCTTCCACAGAACTTCAAGCTCCTTCGTCAGAGGTTGTTCTGATCGCTGTGAACATCGCAAAATTAAACAAGACAGAACTGGTATTAAATGTTACGCGTTATACAACAGTATAATTCATACAATTAAAAAAAATGGCGTTTAATTCAATCATTCGATTTTAATTTAACAAATGGGTTGTTTTGATGCCGGAATAGAGTTGCTCAAAGCATTTCAAATCGATGAGTATATAATTAACTAGCCTATATATTTAAATGAAACAGCAGGCAAACGGGCACAAAGTTTACCAAGTGTTACCGCCCCCAATGGACACTCTCAATGCCACCATAAGTCGAATTGGTTCGGAAATACTTCAGTGGGCAGCTGGTTCCACATAGTTTCATATGTTAGTGCAGAAAAACTGCCTTAAGAACGATTAGATAGTCGAGGTCATATGGAATGAAATCGGGTAAAATTTCGTAGATCAATGATAGAAGTATTTTATAAATGTACTACTAATGTAAAAGGTTGTATTGGTTAACACAAATCAACATCAGAACGTTCTATGTTTAATTAATTGAATTTTTACAATATTAGTAAACAGTTTGTGGCATAATCCCAACGTCACACACACAGATAGTGTTCGATCAGGATATTAAAACGCACTGAGACGGTGCATCTCTAACCGACAATTTTTATTGCAATATTATATTATCTATTAACACTCGGTGTTTTAATAAGGGTAAACTTATAGTATCGCACAAAGCGTAGAAATCTTTTTAAGATTCTTAATATGAAGATCAATACTTACGAAATGGTTAAGCCAAAATATACTTACTGCGATTAAAAGACGTGAGTAGAAATATATGTTCTGTCTTCGTATTTCATCTAACACCCTTTGGCGTTGTTTACACAGCAATTTGTTATATGTATCTGTGAGCTCGGGGTACATCCAGCAATCTACAAAACCCTACAAAAAATATTTTATAATATCACGTTCGTTTTTCAATTGTTGTTCAATTTCTTGTTTAGAATGTTTTTGTTTTTTTTTTGATTGAATACTTTTATTAGAGGCTCAACTATCTTTTCAAGTGTTTTTTATTTACCAAAACACAAATCCAGTATGAACCCCTTTATTTATTTGATTTTATTCATTTAAAGACACAGCAAGCTTCACTATATCCGTCTTGCTCTAGTATATATATAAATTGTATTAGCTTACTCCAGTCCGTTGAATAAGATTGATCCTCTTCAAGAGTTCCTTATTAACGTTCATATTTTCTTCAAGCTGGCGTGCATAGTAGTTCAAACGCCGTGGTTTTAGATATAACTCTGGGAACAGTCCAGGAGGATGGTCGTCCACTTTGTGTTTCGCTAGTTGCAGCTGCAAAAATAATACTACAATAGTGTTACGCTTGGAAACGCATTACATCAGGTCTTTAAGTTAAAATTATTAGAGGCAGTAGGGTAAAAAATTACCACGTCTTACAGGTAATAATAAAAATCCAGTGGCGCTTAACCCTTGGCTTCACATTGCAACTATTTCTTTAATATTTTTTAAGTCATAGACGAGTCGGTTATCACCCTAATTTGCCTTCCACACGGTATCGACTTTACCGATCTAAGGCAAGCCGGTTTCCGGACGCTGTCTTTCTTCACCGTTCAAGCGGTGTTAAATGCGCATATAGACAGAAAGTCTATTAGTGCACAGCCAGCTATGGAGCCTACGAACCTCGGGGTTAAGAATCACTGGGCAACAACGAGTATAAGCCAGAATTTGACATGTTAGGCCGCCATGTTTATTTATGTTAAAGAAACAGAAAAATAACATACCTCTTTTTGATGATTACACCATGATGCATAAAAGTCTTTTGATAAAAGCGGGAATCTCGGGGGCTAAAATTCAAACAATACAACCGAATTAGATTTTTTTAAATTTGATTATAAAATAAATATTAATCGAATAAATATTATTTAGTTGTATGGCACGGTACATATTTTGCTATTAAATAAAAAAAAATACCAGTTTCAGTTCCCAGAAACTTACCGTTATTAAAATGATTTTCGTAAATTTACAAAAGTTTTATTAAAATCGAATGCTTTAGAAAAACGAACCATTCGCCTATTGAAGGTTTGCATTTATTGACTGTGACTTTGAAAATAAATAAAAGTAATGAAACATTATTATAGGCCTTATAAAATATTTCTTTTTTAAATGATTAAATTTTATAGAATACGTTAAATAGTGGGTACTTACGAGCTTAAATTCTCTAGGCTTCCTTATCCTTGGTGGTCTAGGTCTTTCTGGTTCAGGAGGTGGGGTTCGAAGGAGTGGATTCTGCAAAAGCTCATCACAGGCGCGCTCACGTTGAGGAATCATAATAACGGCCTAATCTAAAACTAGATCAATATAATAATCAGATTGTATAACATTAAATACCTTTAGTAAATTTGAAAGACTTTTATATTTTTTTTAATAATTTTTACAGTATAGTTAAAAGGTAAAGCTTTACAAAGAAGAAAGAAGAAGATGAAGAAGCAATGGTTTATTCTCTAATATTGTTTTGGTCGATTATTTTTAGTACAGTTTGAGTAACTTAATGGCTGCATAAAAAAAGGCCTTTGAAACAACGAATTGGACGTGGTTTCCTTGCTTATGAGACTTAACATACTTTTCAAAATGTAAAACACCTTCCAACTATTACAAAAGTGTTATCAGTTAATCGTTACCTCGTAAGTAACATAGACAATTACTTCTAGACAAAATTTAAAACTGAAAATTTAGTTTTGTATAAAATATTAATGTTTATTCTGAATCTGACAACGAGCGGTTTCTTGCACAAATAGTAAATAGTAAATTGTCATAAGGCGACAGTAAATCTTCTTAATTTTCAAATATGATAAAAAAGTTTTTCTTCTTTAAAAAATCCTTCTTCAAAAATCTCAGACCACAGACCTGTAAATACAGCTACAGTCTCTGGTAACAATCACTGCGATGACGCCTGCAACGCCCGCAAAATTGTGCCGGCCGCTTCCAATACAACTTGCTACCCTAGGTTCTAAGTTCTTAGTAAGTTTGCTTCTGCTTCTTCTTGCTTATTCAGGATAAAAAACGAACGTTGCTTCGGTGGCATCATCTTGAATATAAATGAAACACGAACGTAAATATTATCTTGGGAGACGTGTACAATAAGCGAAAAATATTTTTCATTATTTAAATATTAGCGCCTAGCGTACTACGAGTACCTACTTACTTATCGGTACTCCACTGCAAGGAATATGTTGATGTTTAAATAAAACAAAAATTATATCGGTGGCGCCCTTATCATCCTCATCTTAAGGGCTCACTATGGAAAATGGTAAAACAACAGCTTATCAAAAATCGTTTTTACTAATTGTAATAGTCATAAACGCACTTTTAAAAGTTTGTGGAATAGTATAAGAGTGGAACGTTAATATAATGTAGTAAAAGAGCATGATGAAATTCATTGGAATTGGAATTTGGAATACGTTTTAATTTAATTCCGCAAAGTAAGTCAGATATATTTCAGATCTGTTTGCTTTAATCTCTTAAAATTATTTTCTTTCAAAATTTGTAGGAATACTTGTAGTGTAGCCCATAGAATGCAGATTTGAACGCAAATAAAAAATAGTAGGTTTATATTTATATTAAAAAAAAGTAAGTGAGGGGACTTTTGACAGTTGCCAAAATCTCCCGGTCATTTAAAATTGATTTTGTTTTGTAGCTTAGATATTCATAATATTTATTAAAATCAGCATGGAGACGCGCGGTTTAGGCAGTTATCGCGAAAAGTATGGTACAAAACAGGAAATAGAAAACCTATATTTATAGTGGTTTCAAATGTTGAACTATTTAATTAATCAGTAGTCGATTATTTTTTGATAATAGTGTTTTATTTTGATTTTGCATTCATTTTGCGGTATAATTTATATATAGATTCATATACATATTTTTAAAGTACTTTAAACATAAATTTTAAAAATTTATATTTTTTTACTTTATGTATTAGTAATCATACATTTTAATTACTATTTATTCACTATAGCATCGAAGAGAAGTAAAAGGTAATTTCTTTAATATGTTGTTTTTATTATGTATTAAAATGCATGTGCAATTCAATCGTCTTTCTTGACAAATAAAAAGGTATCGATACGTAACACACCTCGATTATCCATAGTGGTTCGGCGCGGCCCTGCTCGACGACCCTTACTTTATACGGAAGGAACTACACCCAATCCTTCCTCCACATAACTCCTTCCAAGGACAAGAAGGAGACTTCTTAACATATGCAACATATAAATTATTTGGAAGATAAAATTCTCGAATAAGAAACTTCGCGTTTCATGAGGAATTGCGCTGACAGTCGTGAAACTTAACAAACACCAGTTTATCCTACCAATAAGTAATAAATAGCTTATTTGGAACTTATCCTGACATTGTGAAACATGCCCTTCGTATAAAACTTAAAGCTTTGCCAAACTACAATTTTCAATAATATACAGAATATTCGAAGGGCATAATAATTTTTACGATTACTTAATTGTTTTTGACTAAGTTACTCTATTTTACGCTAATATTATTGCGAAGGCTATAGTTAGTAACTATGTTTGTAATAACAACAAATAATTTTCGTGCCATCCTTGCGAAGGTTGGTGACTATCGTGGTTAGTTTAATTTTGGCTGCCGCGCTTCTAAACAATCACTTGGTGCTTTGACCAACTGCGCGTGCGTCTTCCAAGCGTCGTCCAAGTCTCCTTCTACCTGCCACTTTGCCTTGTACATTTTGTGGTACTACGTAAAACGTGCCCGAAACCCTCAAGATTTCTTTTCTTAACAATTAGAGTATATAAATTATAGGGTTAATTTTTTAAAGGCCGAAAAATGATACTTACCCGATTCCTGCGTCATTGGGGGATTAAACAATAGAGGATTTTAATTTTACTATAAACGTATACAACAATAAAATATATGCGAAATAAATGCTAAATAAATGTAATGTTGAAGAGAGTGCCTGTGTCTGGCGGTACTTTTGGGACGTAAATCCGACGATTAGTTAATCGCCACGCTTTAAAACTAAGAAAGCCTGAGTGAACAAAATGTACAGCCGTTTTAAGAGTTTAGGCTCGTTCAACTCGTATCATAAATTTGCAAACAAAGGCAAATTACAATTTTATATCTAATTTTAGGACATAAATTTTCTTTAACAATAAGTCATCAGACAGTGACATTCTAAGACGTACTGTATCTTAAAGTAAAGATGTTTTTTTTAACTTCCATTTATTCAATTCAATTGATTATTTATTTACATTTTTCATCATAAATACTTTTAGCTACAACTGTATAACTGGACCTGCTGTATTGAAGTTTACGGTATTTAATGATAACAGTGTTTACTTCTGAGTCGAAATCCACTTTAGGAGGTCCGCGTCTGTTGTCTACGCTTACGCGGACGTAACTTAATACCGTACATTTTGGTAACTGTAAAAAGGGCACATATTAGCTGGCATATAGGAAATTGGTAAGTATAGAATATTTAAGTGATTAACTTCAAAAAATTATGTCATGGCTTTTGTAATGGAGATTATTAACCGTTGCAAAAGTGTGGATTTTAAGACTGTAAGGTATATATAATATTTATATGCTCCTTAATATGGGCTGTCCGCAAAGCGTGTATAATAATAATAATTGGCTCAAATTTAAGACTGTTTCCTTATCCCAAACTTAGATTTTATTCCTTTCGGAATAGAGACCCTTGGGCCGTGGGGTGCATGTGCATGTGCTCATTAAAGATTTAAGTTGGCGCCTAATAGATAGTATTGGTGACCCCAGACCTGGCACTTTCCTGTCTCAACCAATAAGTATCGCAATACAGCGAGCTGCTGCTGAGCTGCTGACAGAGTTAAAGGGTGCACTGCCACAGGATTTGTTGTAGGTAATTTCCTTTTTATATCGTATAATTATTATGTAGTATGTAGGATAAGAAAATTGTAATTGAAAACTTTAAGTTAGTAATTTTATTTAAAAATATAAGTAAATTTACTTACAATTATTGGTATTTTAACATTTTTTTCAAGTAAGCCAATGTTTCCAGATTTTGAGAACGTAGCTGAACCAACATTGTTTCCTTAAATTAAATATAATAGTAATTTAATTATACAAAACCCTGTTAAAAAATTGTATTTCAATAGCAATATATGATTATTCGCTTGATTGCAGGCGATAAAACTTTAAATGTTAAAAACAATAGGCGACATAACGATACATGTCCTCCTGTTTTCTCTAACAATCATGCTGGCGTTTTCTAGTTTCACTATACGAGTATAGTTATTGCCGATCTAGTATAAGTAAACTCACATCGGATGCCTCAGAGGTTCCTACAACTAAGACACGGCGCACGCTTATAACTTGCAGTCATACTCTTAAATACACTCTGGATTATCCACACACATATCCATTCATATACTCTTACATTAACCTATACTTAAGGTATTATACAAATTTTGTTTTCTAGTTTTTTTTTTAAAATATTTTCTAGATAATTCCCCGACTATGTAGTCGTCGGAGTTTTAATCTAGTTACAATTACAATATAGTGGCTCGCTTGTGTGGAGACTAGACGTGAAATCTTTTTTGTACACCGTAATTCTCTTATGAATAAAGCTTTATTATAATTTTACATACCAAATTCAAAGACATCAACAGTCTCAGCCGTACACTCAATTAAATGCATCAACATGCATGCATAGACAAATATAAACCACTTCATCGTTACTATGCGGCAGTCCGTTAGAAGTTCTAAATTCAAAATGTATTCTAAAATATTCCAGACACACTTTTTGATTAAAACTTATGAAGTAAAAATGTTCTCATTAGTTCCACATTATCGTAATCTTATATTTGAGAATGTATACATAATTGCAATAGAGTCTTTCTAGTTGGTTAGTTTTTAAACCAGCAGCGTTTTAAATCAAACTAATTACCAATTAATTACCATTGGAGATCAGTCGTAGCATTTTTTATAACAATTTAAAATCTAAGCGTTACTATGAAACCCAAGTTTCGGAATGTAAGAAACTTGCTACTAAAAAAAGGTGGAACATCAAAATATTGCGTCTTATTTGTCAGATGCCAGTATATAGTTTCTAAAAACTGGGCTCTTAGGAAGTTTATTTAGAGAAATTGCAAACAGAGACCGTTTAAACCAAGAACGAAACATTTCTATTTATTTATTTTATTAAAGTATTTCTACGCCTACAATATTCAAACAATTACATTATACATAAAAGCCTAAAAACGGAATACACAATCAAACATAAACCGCAGTTTTACCTATTTATATAAAAATATAACAAAGTGTGAATTCATACTAAATTCTAAATTATAAGTTCGAAGTTCTAAGATTAATTGATCATTATAATAAATATTTAATATAAAGGAAGAATAACAAAGCCATTATTAATGAAAGATACTAGAGTTATTTAATATTTTTAGTCACATTAAATATATCTATTTGCTGGTAATTTGAGTTGTAATATGGTACATACTGACAACGATACATGACTGAGTTACGTAAATAACAATTGCTGTCTTTGCGATATACACTGTACTCACCTAACTGGCTTAAATATTGGTTTTAGATATTAGTATAATATAGTATTTTGAGATTATTATTAGTGACTGATGTGACTGGTGTTGAAGATTTAACATAACCAAAAGTTGTTTAAGAGTTCCACTGAGATGATGTTTGGGTGGTTCGTATTTACCCTTATGAATTTTGATGTTTGCGTTTCTAACCCCTGTAAATTTGAAGCCTAATTCTCTGAACGTTATTCTGTAAGCATCTTGATGACTTCATTTCTGTACTTAACTATTCGGAGACATATACAGATGCAACAGTCCCTTCAATCCCCATCAGACTGATATTTAATTTCCCATAAGGATTATATTTGTGGGCACTACAGTTCACACAGATAGCTGCTAATAGTGTCAAGGTAACGACTAGGTACTACGCAGTTTAACCACTACTTAACCGCCGTCCTTGTGGATTATTGGGGTTTATTTTTTGCCACTAAAGCATGACAGTATATTACTGTCTAGAATGTTACTGGAGACTCTTTCCCTACTTCTTTTGACTGAGTGATATTCATTTTCTGGTAGGCCATGAAAGGCCATGGGAGTCAAATGTTAAGAACATGGCTTTGAGTGTTCATTAAAAATAGACAACCACTAGCAAGTCACTCAATTTTTCCTGGAGAATAGAATTCGACACTAATATTTTTACCTGAGTCTCGCTTTCCTTTGATTTTTAATTCCTCATTTCTCATTGCGAATTACGCAGCTGACAGAAACGCAAAGCGCAGACGAAATTTCCTCATTTAGCGGCGATGTATCAAACTACAAAATATCGTACAAAATTGTATCAGGATATAGTAAATATAATAAAGGAATAGATATAGAGAAAGATTATCGAAAATATTATAAACGTAACTATCATCCGCAAGTTAAATAACGATTTCTTTTGCTTTTTCAGTGCATAGCGCGCACCGCTTATCAGAATAGCCGTGACGGAGCAATGGCGCTCGTATCAGCTGCAATTGTCATAATCTTCTATATTATTTTTTTATTATTATTTATTATATATATATTTAATGAAAATGGTCTTCGTTTGAGGCTCAATCACGCCTAAACCACTGATCGTATCGACATGAAACTACCACCATTCGATGCAAATTTTTTCCTAGATGGTTTATGGCTATTTATTTTTAATTCAATTCTATTCATTCTTCTTTTCATTCAATTCAAAAATTTTAAAATTGAATTCTAACGTTCCTTCATTTTTTTATTGCTGTTTTACTTTTATGAACATTTATTTATCCCTCTAATTGCAAGCGTTTTCTCTTGATTCTTTTGTTTTCATGGATTTCAACGGAGTTTACTAAACGGATAATGTTCTTTTACATTCAGCTAAGAATCTACTTACAAACTTCCACGCATCCACCCACCAACTCCCACGCACCCCTGCACACCCATTCTCATTTTTTGATAAAAATAAAATGCCGTATCTATGATCGAGTATCACTTGAGAACGGCTGGACCGATTGGGTTAATTTTTTATTGTCTTCAGAATTGTCCGGAGAATGTTTATATGTAAGAAAATTTTAAAAAAGTCTGCTAAAACGTTAAAAATTTCGATGATAATCGAAGTATTCCAATTTCTATAGTTACTCATCACGAAATCTCGGGAACTATAGGACTTAGAAATGTGAAACTTGGTAGGAATATTACTTTCGTTATGTAGAGGTCAACTAAAAACGGATTTTAAGAAATTCATCCCCCAAAGGGGATTGCGGGGGCGTTAACAATGAACAATTCCCATTTTTAAACTATAGCTCCTATAAATTCCAAATTTGGTAGGAATCTTCTGTAAGAGATGTAGAAATAGTCTATGAACGAATTTTACGGTAGCTCACCCCACAGGGGGTTGCGGGGGTGGTTTAACAATGAAAATTTTTATTTTTTAAGCCGTAGCTCCTACAGACTCCAAATTTAGCTAGAGTCGTCTATATGTGATGCAGAAATGATTTAAGAGCGGATTTTACAACAACCCACCGCCGAAAAAGATTGCGGTAGTGGGTGTTAAAATGTGAAATTTCTATTTCCAAACTGTAACCTCTATAGACTTTAAATTTGGTAGTAATCTTTTATTTGTCATGCAGAAATCATCTCAAATAGGATTTTACGAAATTCTATTTCCAATAGGGATTGCGGGGGTGGGTGTGAGAATGTTAAATTTATGTTTCCAAACTGTAACTTCTACAGACTCCAAATGATTATTTTTTTACTGTTTAAATAGAAAAGGTTAAAGTCAATTGTTTTTTTTTTATTTAATTAATTTCATTTGTTTTTATATAACCTAATTAATTTTATGATAAAATGTCAGTTCATAAGCGGTTGAGAAGTGAAATAAAAATGGCAGACAGAGAAAGTATTGAAAGTTTATGTTTGTGTGCTGACTATGTGTTTGGTTCTAAAAACTGGTCTCATGAGATAAATCTTATATATAAAATTCTCGTGTCGCGGTGTTTGTGGTTAAACTCCTCCGAAACGGCTTTCCCGATTCTCATGAAATTTTGTGTGCATATTGGGTAGGTCTGAAAATCGGACATCTATTTTTCATCCCCCTAAATGTTAAGGGTAATCCACCCCGAAATTATTTTTTTCAATTTTAGATATTTTTTTTTATTTTTTTATGAAACAGCATTAGTAAATACATATAACCCTGAATTTTCAACCCTTTACAATCAACCCCCTATTTTAATTTGATTTCTTTGATTCTTTATTTTTGATATTTAGATAAAGAGCAAGAATTGTAATTAAAAATATATTCTCTACATTAATAAATATTAATTTATTACCCTACATAAATCATTCTTTTGAACACTAATAGTAGATAATTATTTTTATTGACCTTAAAAAAATGTTTCTTACAAATAATATACATGGCAAAACAACGTTTGCCGGGTCAGCTAGTAATTTAATAAAATCAAAGTATTATAATAACAATGGCGGTTGATACCAGTGCCATTGCTCCGATACGGCCATTCTGATCGGCATATATTATAAGAAGGATTATTGTAATAGAGAAACAAAACACTTAATTATTTATATGTATTGCCATATTCAATATTACATTGAACAAAATGGTGTAGGGACTGCCTTCGCCAAAACTGTGTACGAGGACTTGCTGAACTGCAACGGACGGTATTGTATAATGACAATTTTTCCATTTGAGCTTAAATCAACCTTTGGCGGGCCTAACAGGTTATCGACTTCCACACGCACGTAGGTCAGTCTCATACATCTTGGTAACTGAAACAAATGGATCGACATAAGTCTCACATAATAGCTAAGAGATATATTGATATAGATTTTCCAAAAGTATTTGTCTCTAAGCTGTAAAAAGTCTTTAAATTCTTGAACTACCGTAACATATTGTAATTCTGCGCAGATTCTGGGGTCCATAGATATAAATGCTTTCATCTCTTTTTACTCGGCAGCTCATGTCTGAGCATCGGGGGAAGAATCTGGAGCAGAGTATCTGTTTTTTCCGGTTTCGTTCCAGCACGTCTCTTATGACAGTGTACAGTTTTGAGGACGATAAATGCATCAAGCTCACCAGCATTCCGCCGGCAGAGCTACAGCAGTATTCTGCCAAGTTGCAACGATATCTTTATTTTGTAAATAGAAAATACATACGGATATAGGTATCTCCACATGTTTCTCCAGTAAGCCAATTTGTCCAGCTTTTGAAAACGAAACAATGCCAGTATTCACTCCTGAAAAATGTTAACTACTTTCAAGACAGAAATTTAGGCAACATTAAATACACTTTAAAAACATTAAATTATATTTTCAGTTCTAAAAATCTAAAAAACCTAATATAGTATTTGGTCTTGTGCCTACGGGAAAGCATTATAATTATCAAATATAACAAAATTTTGCTTGAGTTTATACAAAAATACCTATCTTATATTTAAGATACACTGGTATTATTTTTTAGTACACCCATTTGTCTCTTTACATAGTAATACACACCATTTGATAGAGACGAAAGATTACTTTACTAACAAGAGTACTTTTACTAACTTTTGTGAGTGGGTTCGCACTTAATAACCAGTGATTATCGTTTTAAAAAAGTCACTTTTAAAAATAATTTGACAGAAGGAAAATTGAGGATAGTAGTTAAAGACACGCCAAGTCAAGACATACTTATTTTTTATGAATAGTTGTTACGTAAAACATTTCAAAAAAATAAGTATGAAATAAGTATTACTTATATAAACTTTAAGAAACATACCAAACTCAAATGTATCCACAGAGTTCCTCAAACAATTTACAACTAGGCCCTGAAGGATGAAGACAAACGCGAAAGCTATGTACTTCATGCTAATGCTTGTCGAAACACAAAATAATCTTGAAACTACCAACATTTATATATAAAAAAATACACAATGTTCTGCAACGGATTTTAAGCCATATAACATACACTTAAAACAAATTTTCAAAAAAACCCAGCAATAATTCGTTTTAATTAGTGTAAAAAGTAAGACAAATTACGATTTGTCAAATTAAGGTGTTAAATCGGAAAGATTTGGTCTGGTGGTAATACTTGTATGTGGATAATGATAATTATTAGATAATGAACTGGAACTTTAAAAAAATACTTTGCAAGATATCATTCACTAACGGAATGTGACACTTTAGGGGAACGATAACTGTGAAGCAAACGAAATATAATAAAATATATTGTTAGATGGAAGTCAAAAAGACATTTAAAAAACTAAAGGGAGTATTACTTATATCGACCGCATATATGAATTATTTTTTAAAATGCAATAAATATTCAGTAAGATTTATCCTTAAAAAAGATGTTACAGCGTGAAGAGTGGCTACACTTACTAATAACCACCGGCTGAACGAATTTATCTTCCCTTTTCGTTAGTGCTGTGGTAAATTTGCCTTCTTGAAACCTTGAAAGGTTTTGGGTAAAATATAAATAACAATAATAATTTTATTTTCTCCCATATAACTAAATTAATAAGTGGCTATAACAAAACTATTATTGCTACGAATTAATTTTAGATATTCAGATATATTGGTATGATAGTCATTTTTCATCTTTTTATTAATCGGTGTATCTTTAAATAAGTAGTTTTCTGTGGCCGTAAGCTGAAGTGTATTTCTATTTATTATAACTTTAGATTTAATATTTTCTGCCCTGAAAAACGTGCCTGAATTTCCTTACACACACATAAGTGGAAATGTTATTGTTTAATGAAAGAAGACGAGGATCTAAGCGTTTTACCGTCTTGAGCGTTTTTAAGAGCGTTTTAGTGGCGAACGCATCTTTGCAAGTCTGTGTTATTTTTTTTAATTGAGCTTTTTATACATAATGTATATTCGGGCCTTGTTGTATGTACAAAAAATATAAACGATTTTAAAACGAATGGTGACTTTCACCGCCTCGAAACAGAACTAATCTAAGCGTTCGACCAACCAGGCTCCAGAAGCTAAACCACTTCTTATATGGAAATTGTATTCGTTTTAACAAAAAAACTCCCAATCGAAATTAAAATTATCGATAATATAATAAGAAATGAACAAATTCAAAAGTCTCGTTAAACGAAAATTTATCAATAAAGCTTTTTTATAAATTTGACGAATTTTAATATTAAAATCATGAATCCTTGGGATTGAGCTTCAAATAATTTGGATGACTCGAACTTCGGCGATTAAAAAGAGTGGTTGAGAAATTCTTGGCAGTTTTTTTGCCCGGTCTACCCTTGACATGCGAACTAAATTTAGAATCAATTTAACACAATTTCTATGAACATTCATAAGTGTACCTACATGTACCTATATGAAAAAGTTATTTTGAATTTTATAAAATATTATATGATTATATCCACAACTATGTATGATATATTTTACTACAGATACATGTCTATTCATTCAGTTCTGTGTTTTACTTTAATTTTCTAAATACTTCCGTTTCCATAATTGTAATACTTTTGGTACGATATTTAAATCGCTTTCAAATGTGACACAATAACTTAATCAAAATTTCATTATAAAAAATTTAAAGGAAAAGATTCGTAATGAAAAACACAGGTCTCATTTTATTTGTATGTGCTGGTTTACTACTTGTAAGTTTGAATGCAATATTGTTTATTCTATGAGCATTTATTTCGATGATTTTGCGACGAATACTTTTCACTAATTTCCTTGAACGTCCTTAGCCCTATCACTCTAATGCAAATGTATTTTTTTGATCAAAAGCCTCAGTCATTTGACTGGATGTAATCAAATATCGCGTGTTACCAATCTTTAAAACCTAATAGAATACATCTTAAAGAGTTGAGGTATAGATATTCTAGCTAGTGTATTGTTAAGGATATGTTTTCAAAATTTCTTACCGGGTAGGTAAGAAATTTTTAAAATAACATTTTGTGTCAGAGCTAAAACAAAACATCACGCTTCACATGGTTAGCATGTGTTTTTAAATCAGATGTTTTTATCACGATTGGTGTAATAAACAAGTCTCTTTTAGAGTGGCGGTGCTATTCTCGGTGGATCGACAGCATGGAACCTATTTCGTATGTCGTATTACTTCTGGACCACAGACTTGGGAGTTGAACTGGGGGCGAGTGTTCTCTTTCTATCAGGAGCGCTACTCTGCTTGCCTGCGTGTTGGCTGTCAACTTTAGTGCCCTATTATCATAAGTCCATGAGACTTTTGGCTACGGTATGTGATAATGGCAATAGATAATACAAATTACCGCCACCTTCATTTAGGTTTGGATTCCAGGAAAAACATTGTTTATGGGTACCAGGTAGATGTCTCTTATTGTTGAAGGCTTCATGCTAACGGGGGAAAATAAAAATTGTCCTTTTTATATGATTTTTTTTGCACTAAATATAATAAAGTGAAATTGATTACTATAAAATATGTTATATATGATAGTTTATGACAAGCAAGACATAGTCTTTTGATAAAATTTGAATACTGTTCAAAGTGCGAGCCAGTTCTATCATGTTTTTCTGTAGATATTCATTTTAAAAAATCCACGCTAGAGTCTCATAACCTATAATACTGTAATTTTTTTAGCTTATGGTGTTAGTAACCGCAGCGCTAGTACTGTTATGTACTGGGATGTCTTCAATCATGGCATTGTCGAAGGCTACACGGGATCCGGCAGCGCTTAATGAAACTATGTATAGATCTCTGTCAGAAGAGGGTGTAGATCCCGCTGTGAAAAGCGCTTTCACAGCCATGCAAATTGAAGTTAGTTCTATGCATACATATAGACATTTGCTCACTTAGATTTTCTTAGTCTTATAAGCGTGGCGATTACTATAATCGTAGGAGTTACGCCCTGTGAGTGTATGAATGCACTCTTTTCATAAAATTGGGCATATATATATGTTAAAATATAAGTTGTCTATAATTTATCCTGTATATTCTATGCTAAATTTCGCGCCTTTCTATGACTGTTGTAACATCTCTCTCTGCTCTGTAATCAAATAATAAAGACAGTTTGTTGTACTAGATAACTTTTATTACCCAAAGGAAAATCCACTATTGTAACAATATATTTTTAAGCAAGCATCATTAATAGCATTTAACGTGTGATAATAATTATACATAATTTAAAACACAAAGAAATCATGCACCAGCACAAGAATTTTCACGTTTTTTCCTATAACAAATTACCAAATCCATCGTATGATTACGAATAGAAGAAATTATTCATTTATTTGGTAAGGCGAACATCTTTTTTTAATAATATATCTATTATATATTTCTTTATTGGCTGACACTTGTATTAAATAAATGTTCTGAAAGTTCATGAAGAACTTAATAGAAATAATGTTCACATTCTTAACACTTCATCATTTTTCAGTTTCAAATGTTGACCTCGAACCATCTGTTTAATTAATAATAATTAATGAATTTTTTTCAGCTAAAGTGCTGTGGCGTTCAGTATCATACAGACTGGCTTCTACATCGCCGTAATATACCACCTGCGTGTTGCGGTCGTTTGAGTTTAGGGAAGGTAAATTAAATTATATAGTTATAGATTACTGATTGTATGGAGTGATGAATACAGATTAAAGACTATGATTAGCTTGTCAAGTGACAAATAGCGGCATTTAGGGGTAAAGGCCTCTTGGCAAGTTATTTTTTTTTTAAATTCGGGTTTAAAAATATAATACCCATAGCTATGTATGAAATATGTCACTACAGATACTTTTCTATTTAATTAGTTTTGTGTTTTGTTTTTATTTTCTGAATACTGTCAAAATATGTTCTACTGTTATAACGACATCGAAGGAAATTCTCATATTTAATCGTAGCAGCCGATGGCGTTGTTATTAAGAACCTAATACAATAGAATTTAGCCCGGTCCTTTGATTTTCGTCAATATAACTATGAATGTCGTCGTAAACAGTTTTGACAGTACTTCCGTATCCACAATTAATCTCACGATTTTATTGAATACAGATTAAGGCGCAGGCCCAAGCCTGCCGCTAATAGAACCGAGCTATCTGATTTTGTGACTTCTCAAATATTTGCAGGAGAAATGTATTTTTGCCGATTACCCAAGAGCCACAGTTAATTTTAATAAAAGTATTTTACATATTCTTAATATTATTAATGGAAATATCTGATTCATCTACTGAAGGATATGTTTTAATTTATTTATTTAACAGAATAATAAATTCATAATATTTTACAATAGAAAACTGCTGTTGTTTGTATAAATTTAGCCATAGCAGAGATGTTGAAGAACACGTCAATTGTATATAAAACTAGTTTTAAACTTACTTTCTAAGTTGGTTAAATTGTACATAATATAATTTCATGAATTACTGTGCCCTGACAATACCAACATTTCTTCAGCCGTATAGTTGTATAACCTTCTTCGATAGCTTTATATATTAATTCAAACCACAGTTTCCTACATATATTTCTTATTCTGAACTGAGACTCCAGGTTATACTGGACAAAAATTTCTTAAATTCATGTCATCACGTCCTCTGTATAATTTATAACAATTAAAAAACTTGTATTGTAACATTTTAAAATTAAGAACTATCGTCCATGTAACAAGTTGCAAAGAACGAAGATGGTGTCAAAAGGTACCTATCCTTCGTCTTTAATTCGATCTTGGATTGCATTAAAACCATGAAAAACAACAAAAATAAAACAATGTTTCTTGAAAACGTGAACGCGAACGAGCGTTTAACCAAAAAAACCTCTCTATCTCCTCTAAGTAGGTATAGATTTGTCTAATAGAAAATTGAAGATAAAATATTGTAACTTATTTAATGTACTTTATTAAAAAATCGCCTCAGTTATAAAGATTGCGCTCACATCTTAGTAAAATTATTTCTGATATATTTCCAGGAAATTGATCAGTGTGTGTATCCGATTTACACCAAGGGTTGCCTTCGACCAGCCATCAGAGAACTACGTCAATATGTCAATTCGCTTACTGTCGTTGCGTGTGGAATAATCGTTGTTATGGTACATACATTTATAGTAAAACATTGGTAACAACCATTAAGCGATAATAAAATAAGTAGTCCGTAGATAATAGGCTTTTTCACGAAAGCTAGGTAATTTATAGAGGCCACTGATGCTTTTAAAAGTATGTGTAAAGTGGCAAAGTGATTTGTATTTTGTGAAATTGCAAATGCTGCAACCTACAACAATAACACCAGCAACCAAACAACAACAAAACCAACAAACAACAACAACAACTATACAACAACCTTTGTACTGTGTATTGGTGAAACTTACTAAAACTTCCTTTCAGGCTATAACCCTATTTGCAACATCTTACACACTGGTCTCGGGAGTAGTGGAGAACGCCAACAAAACCCTTCATCCGATGCGCGTTGCCTACCTTACAAACCCTCCTGCGTTCCTCAACAATGCCAACGCCAGGAATCTCATTCCAGCTATTTCCCCTCCCGCCCAAAATCTGAATCAGAACATGTACCCATCTCTTGTGCCCCCTATCAATCCAGCCTTTTGTCCTAGTTAAATTTTAGTTTTAATATTTATTCTTTTGTTTATAATTTAGCTATTTATATACAAAATTATACGCATGGTCTAAACTATATTTCAAAACAGTCTTGATCTAATTGAACTAAGTTGATAATAAAAATGCATCATATGTGGATATCTTTTAATTGTAATTTTTTGAACACAATACAACATGCAAGCATCAGAATGCCTTATGAAATTAAGAAACAATCATATCTTTTCTATATTTGGTACCTATTTTTGGTTTATTTAAAATTATTCATGAAAACGACCATCTTTATACAAAGACAAACATAAACTATAATAATATATTACGAAATATTTCTTACAACTTGGGCAACGGTTAGCACGAGCGACGGCGGGATCTGTGCGATATCTTATTTACAAACTTTATACACATCGAGATACGTTAGGCCTCGCGCCCGCCGCCCCGCGCCCCCGCGCGTTCCGTGTCAACAGCTAAACAGTACCGGTACAAGTCTAATTAATAATAGTAGAATATAAGCGATCGCACTCGATAATTTAGAATTCAAAGATTATAGACGCGGGAAGGAACGCGCGGAGGCGAACGCGGTCTGCGGCGTCGGGCCGTCGCGACGTTCGTCCCTCTCGGCCGTCACGCATATGCGCGCGCGACGGGCCGAGGCGCCGGCCGCCCCTTCGCAACGAAAGGCGGGAGCTTCTAATGTCGGACCTAGGATAACTACAATATTGCTACGAGGATGAAACGTTCGATGCGAGCGGACGGCGCGGCGGGCGCGCGGTCGCCGAGTCGAGGCCGAGAGCGCGGCAATTGGTTAACATTAGATCTATCTAGAATAAATAAGGTGTGCGTGGTGGTCAGGGCGGCTCTAGCGCCGCGCGCCGCGATGCTTGCGGTGCGGCCGAGGCGCGCGGCCCAGCCACAGCGCCGCGAGGGCCAGTGCCGCCGTCAGCGAGCGACGCGCTCTGCACACGGACACCCTCATGCGACATCTGTGCCGACGCCACGCGAAGGCGCACCACAGACATGCTTTTTTCTACGGGCTATGTCTGCGGTAGGCCTGTTTGCGTTCGTGTCGGTACAGAGATCGCTAATAATTAAGTCTACCCAACAAAAAGTATCAGTAAACTATTCACATTTATATTTCAACATATAATAATTTACCTAATAATAAATAGAAAATTTGGGTTATGATGGTGAAAAATTTTTATATTTTTTTTATTGCCCATAATAAAGAACGATGAAAATAAGTAGTATTGGTCCACAACTATGTGGAAAAATAAAAATTTAATTTACGGAGAAATAAAATTTTCGTTCCAATTAAAATTATATTATTGCACTTGCTTCATTGATGCATCAAAATAGTACAGTAAAATAAATTATGAAAATGAATTAAAATGAAATGATTAATGCTCTCATGCTTATGATAAACTTTGGAAAATACAATGGCAAATGCAACAAATGCATGCATTATAAAAGATTAAACATGCAACACAATTCTTTAAAATGTCTTCAACGATCCTCACTAAAACGCATAGGATATATTAAATTAAGCACTAATATCAAAAATATTCCAAATTTAATAAGTAAAAAGTAAAAACATTAAAACTACTTTGAAATTACTTTTCTTTATAAAAGCACTATTACTGCTAAACGATAAAAAAACTCCAATACTAAAAAGGTGGTTAATAATCTATTTAAGTATAAATATATCAACAATTTTATTCTAAAAATATTTCTAAGGAAAAATATTTCTAAGGAAATATTTATAATAAAAGTTTACGAAATATCGTGATAGAAATTGAAGACACCAAAAAGAGAACTCAAAAGAGCAATGAATGAATGAGTAAGAAGAGTGGGGATGGTTACCGATGCACACAACACGCGAGATTGCTCACCAGAGTAGCGGCGCACTGCCCGCCCTGCAACAAGCACGAGCTCACTCACACACTTCTGACTTGAATACATTAAAATAGCGCGTGTGCGAACATTCGATCAATATAATTCGCCTATCAGTAAGATCCCTCGAGCTCGCTTGCAAAGGTAACTTAAAAACTCGATTGATGTATAGAAACTAAACGTATATTTTTATATGAAAACAATTATTTGCGTTGTAAAGGAAAAATAAATTTAGCTGTCACCTGTGAATCTACGGTTCATAAATGAACGTGTCGTTCAAATTTGTACTTTAAGTTTAAATCATAAGAGTTATGTTTCAACAAAATTGTTACTGACAACACAGTTACTGTTCTTGGTTTCGCGAGTTTTTTATAAATGTATTCAAGTCGGAATCTAGTATTAGGTAAATGAGGAACAAAATTCGTTGGTTAGTCACACAATGGAAGGATGATCAGCAGTTCACATGGTATTCAATATCGATTAGCTAGCATTGCACGATTTTCTTAAATGCTTCAGTAAACATTATATGAGCCTTTTACATAAAATTGAAAATTTTCATTTCCATAGTAGTGTAGTACACTATAAAAAGTATATTAAATCTAGTTCGAGAGAAATAAACTATTCGAATACATCTATTCAGCTGCGTACACTACATTTGGTAGACAATTTTTTTGGCTATACAACAAATGTATTATATTGATTGAAAGTTGTGGTGTGCTTAGTGACTCACCCCCTCATTACTAATAATTAATTCTAACTGCAGTCTCTTATGTCTGTTATGAAAAGAGATAAATGAGTTATTAGTTAATGTGCCGTGAGTGTATACGTACCGTGCACGCGCAGTGCGGTGCGCAGCCGGGCAGCTCGAGATGCGTCGAGGCCCGCCACTCGCCCCGCGCCCCGCAGCACCCGCCCCCCTCCGAGCACTGCGGCTCCCAGCAGTCCACCTCGCCCAGCTGGAATTGACACACGCACATATTACCTGTAGCTCTCTACGGTGGTATAGGCAGCTTATGTGAATCCGCTACCCTCTAAAAACAATGCGTCTGCAACAGTCGCATTTCTAGTCAAATAGAGTTCTTATTCTTTGGACTGCTACCGACCAAAATTCTTACCTATATGATATATAACAAGAGCTATCGGGCTCAGCTAACGTTAAGTCATACTGCCACGCATAGACACATTGTCAGAAGGCTCGCAACTGCTTTGCCGGCCTTTTAAGAATTGTTACGCTCACTTCTAGAAGGGCCTTAAGTCGAATTGGTTCTTGTTCCACATGGTGGTGCGCGGCAACTGCCTTAACTGCTCAGTTGCGGAACGACGGACGTCATCTTTCAATAATTAAAATGTACTAACGAGGCATTCGCAGATCTGGCACTGGTAGAGCCAGCGCTCGCCGCTTCGGAAAGTGACGTGATGCATCTCCTGATGGCGACAGTGGAACCGCGCCTCGCAGTGCGGGCAACACGATGGCGGAGCTAGGCTCTCGCTGTTCATCTGTAAATACCCAAGCGTTTTATCGCATCATATCATACTATAGTGCTCTATTTAGTGGACTATTTAGTATGGTATTTGTTACCATGGTTACCACGTTAGGCCAAAATGGTAACTTTACGTACTACCTCTCTCACGTAATAAAGCCGAATGAGATGTTCATAAATGTTTTTTTTTCGTTACCGGTAGTGAGGTATTGTCTGTATCACAGGCGCAGAGTGCGCGCGTGCACGAAGCGACTCCGCCCACACACGAGCACGTGCGGCATCCACCCGCTTCCGCCCACCGAGTCCCGTCCGGGATTATATTGCCTTGCCACGAACAACCTGCAATTTCCATTCGGACGATTCTTATGTGTGCAAAATAACAATATTAAAGGGGTAATCTCTTAGATTATAAGGCTCCAATTATACGTAAGCACTATATGCAATGTCAAAAACCAGTGGAGACAGTGAGTTCGCTTAAGATGCGCTCGTTGGAACTACCGAACTAGGACAGACATAATTATTTAAAGTGAATAAAGGTTTGTTCCTAGACTCTCACATAAACTTCAAGTTATAGAATTATGATGGTTCCCATTTTTGAGCACAAATGTACTTACTAAGTTCACAGGGTTGTTTATCACATTCACAACGGAAGCTACCCTCCACGTTGACACAACGCGCACTCGGGTGACAAGTGTGGAATCCTTCCGAACATTCATCTACATCTGAAACATTTTACAACATTATCAATTAGTAGAATTTATTCTGAAATGTCTTAGTTTGTTTGAATGTTTTTACTTGCACCAAGTGGAACAGTATTACAAAAGCTTAACAGATGAAATGGTATTTATATTTTAATTTTAAAAAGGCACACTAACGAAATACATACACACACAGAAAACACAAGACATGTCCATAACCCAACACAATACATTACGATTATAAAAGAGAAAAGAAACGATACAATAAAAGACAATCTACTAGATTAAGACTGGATATTAAATTAAATATGCAATTTAAAAATGCAATACATCTCGTTTTTGTTATTGGTGATAGAACAATGGCTGTAGCAGCTTACGCTTGAAGACAAGGAGAATGTCATTTAAGTGTTTTTACATGTCACTGAATATTTTCACGAAAAACCGTTCGTACAACTGCATTAGATAAAAGAAAGATTCTGACAGACGGAACAATATGGTAGCGAATTAGCAGTTACATTAGTTTACCTTCACAATGATCTCTATGTGGGTCGCGGCGATAGCCGTCCCGGCACACGCAGTAATAAGAACCCGGCGTGTTGACGCACACAGCGCGCGGTACACAGGGCGCGTGCGCTGCCGGGTGTGCGGGGAGAGCGCACTCGTCCACGTCGCGCTCACACCGGGACCCGCCAAAGCCACGCGCACACACGCATCGCTCCGGACCGGCGCAGACACCGCCATTCAGACATCCGCCCGTGCATATTGCTGGAATGGGTTAAGAGGTATCTTAGTAACAACTGCCGTTACGCAAGAGGCATATAAAAAGAAGTCTATTTAAGACTAGAAGGCTACTTGTAGTTAACTAATATTTCGGTTTTCACTTTTGCATTATTTACTTCAGTAAAAATAGCAATGAAAACTTTTGTCTTCACCTCAAATATCTGTTTCGTGATTTTTGTCAAATACTCAAAAAGGTGATCGTGCTTCTGTGCGTCACTGTTTTCCCCTCGGTGTTTCCCTTCACATAATTTAGGAATATTACATGTGAATAACAGCTATATAAAAGCGGTATTATATTTTAATATGTTAAAACTTACGAGTACAAATATATCCATCGCCACTATATCCCTCTCTGCATTGACAGGAATAGGAACCTGGCGTGTTCGCACACACTGCGTCTGTGTGGCAAGAGTGTGTCTCGCTCGCACACTCATCGACTTCTACGCAGTTAAATTTGTCGCGTCGCGTATACCCAGGCAGACATTGGCATACGTACCCCCCTACCACGTTAACGCACCGTGTGTTCGAGTGGCAGTGGTGACCGTACAAACCGCCCGCTTGCTGACATTCATCCACGTCTGGAATAAACATTAGAAACGTAACTCTTTTATTACTTTAGTAACAAACTTAAAAACAAAAGCATTTTTCTTTTCTATGTAGAATGCTGTAGATTTAGAATCCGATTATTATATGAGGTATATTATCGGTGATAAAGTAATTGCTTAAATAAAAGTCGTTGAAATTAGGGTATTATGTAACTAATAAAGAAACTTAAAGAAAGATATTAGTATGACTAATTTTAAATTACCTTCACAAGAAAGTCCGTCTCCTTGAAAGCCTTGATTACATTTGCAAGTATATTTAGTATTGAGATTCATACACGTCGCGTTCTCGTCACACGAGTGACCCATGCTGCAGTAGTCCACGCCTAAACATTGATATTATCAACAAAAAAAGAACTAATAAAAAACAAATGTTCAAAAAATAAATTTAAACTCGTCATTATTACGTCTAAGTCATGGCCATGTTGATTAGATTTTTTATATGTATTCTGGTACAAATAAAGTTATACTTTTAGATGGCAGAACTTGCATTTAGAAGAATTTTTTTTATGTAATAGGAGGCAAACGGGCAGGAGGCTCACCTGATGTTAAGTGATACCGCCACCTATGGACACTCACATTGCCAGAATTCTCGCAAGTGCGTTGCCGGCCTTTCGAGAATTTGAATGCTCTTTTCTTGAAAGACCCTAAGTCGAATTGGTTCCATATACTCATGGTATTTGTTAATTATTGCTCATGATAAATACATGATTCGATTAATCAACATAGTAATAATGATACTTAAATACAGGTTAATAAAAAAGTAAATTTAAATAGTTTAATTCCTGGGGCGGTACATCTTTAATGCTGGAAGCATTTCCTCGCTGTATTGCGATACTTAGTATTTGAGCGAGAAAATTATATAAAAATATACGATAATAAATAAAAACGAGGAACATTAAGTAGGGATTTCCTACGTAAGGCCAATGCGGTAACCGAGGCGAGAAGAAATAGTTCAACTGTGTGTTTTGTTAAACAACAAACCTTACAAAAAATATATTTACTTAAAATATTTTCCCAAATTTACCTTTGATTAAAATATATATATTATTTACGTGTTAGCTTGGCCACCATTGGTATATTGTATGAGTGTAACTCGCGAAAATACAATATAGATATTCTTTACCTGGACAAAACTTGCAGCATTCGCCAGGTACGGTGAACTGATCAGGTGGGTCGCACGGTAAGGTCGGACAGGCGGTGTCCGGATCCACCCTCGTACACTGCATGTTGCCATCGTGGCATACGCATTCCGCGCATTCCTTTGGCGCGAAACGTTCGCCGTGCTCATATAATGTGCCTTTTAGGAGGCATTGTCCTGTGTAACGTTTCAAATTAAATGATCGTTTTATAGTAGGTCAGATTGTAGAGAAAAGCTCTTGTACAAAGAAAGAATTCTGAGTATGATGCATGATTCACAATAGTAATCGCTTGTTTTTTTTTTATATAACAGGGGGCAAGCGGGCAAGAGGTTCAGCTGATGTTAAAAAACCAAAGGGCTTGCGAGTAAGTTGCCGGTTATTAAGAATTAGTAAGCTCTTTTCTTAGAGAACCTTAAGTAGTATTGGTTCGGAAATACTTCAGTGGACAGTTAGTTCCAAAAAGCGGTAGTGCGCGGCAAAAATTAGTTTTGTAAAGAAAAATATGAGTAAAAAAAATATCAGGCGTATATAAATAAAATAATAATATAAAACAATAATCATAATTAAATGAAAGAGCCGTTAAAGCTTTTTGTTCCTAAAATTTTTCATAAATATATTTTATACAAATTCCCCAATTCGTTTGACTAATGAGTGTATTTGTACCTTGTACCTTGTACCTTGTACCTTGTACCTTTGTATTTGTAGTGTTTGTATTTTAGTAAGACTTACTTAAGCAAGTAGGACAGCATTCGCCCGGGTGGAGTACCGGGTTCTTACATTCCGCCCTATCGCACTCCACCGGCCTACAGGTTATCTCCCCGTGCTGCAATTAAAATATAAAACATTTATTTATTTTGTAATCCTACAGTTAACATAAATTATATGTAATAACAAACAGATACACTGAAAATATGGGTGGGATACATTATACATTTAACTACAAAAAGGTCAAAGATGGTTTAAAAGTGAGGGTAAGTACGAGAAGGTGTGTTATTTATATTAATCATAATATTTAATACATATAACATTCAAAGAATATTCTCTATAATTTCAGTACGGTGATCTGCAATCATAAGACCTACAAAATCAGAACGTAGATCAAATTATAGCAAAAACACTGAACTATTTAGAGGAATATGATATCTCACCACGCATGAGCAGCGATTACAGTCCTTCTGCCAAGTGGCGCCATCTGCGTGTACTGTGCCGTTGGAGTAGCATGACTTCTGGCAGTCACACTGCTCCAACCGCGCCAGTCGGGCTTCTGTGCCCACCAACTGAAATATATACATACACAGACCCTATAAAATCGTCCTTTATTTACTGTGATCATTTTTACTGACCGGTCTTACCTTAGCATAACTGTAACGTGAACTATTTGAATTTATAAGTAACCTTCAAAAGTTAAATCATATATAAATATTTGTTTGATTTTTTTATTTCGTGATTAAAGTACCAAAAGGAACCCTTACCTTGAGTGAAAGATCATGAATATGTGAAGTTAACTCTTGAACCGTAGCCTGTAGCAAAGCGAACTGACCACAGGTAGGACATTCAGAATCTAAACCTGGACATTGAACTAGGTATCCATGAGGCCCAGATACCAACCTCACGTCTTGTAATGTTCCCTGAAAAAGAAAATCAAAATGTCACAAAAATTAAATTTTATTTATTTAGCACCAAAAAAGAGTTATGAACGTACCTTAAACAAGGAATGTTTGCTATTTCTTTGTCCGACCCAGAGAGCGAGTTGCGGCTGTGTGAAATTCCTATCGGGTGGCGGAATAAGGCGGCGGTAGAGCGGATGGCAGTCCACGAAGAGCGTTGCCTGCGCGCCGGACACCGCTAGCGCCAGCCGGTGCCAGGCGCCATCCGCCAACCGGAATGGGAAGGTCTCGATGCGCGGCGCGGTGCCTCCTGCCGCCACGTAGTGCAAGCGCACCTCGTCCCTTCGTCCGCTGGACTGCACCTCCAGATACCTGCACAGCCACAGCACTACTCAAGTGTCACGTTCTCGGAACCTCCCTCCGAGCGAACCGTTCCGAGGTACACGTAAAAGCAAACACAGTATACTCGGAAAGCGGACGGAAAGGCGACCGCGAGCGGACTTCGGCTCGATCTACATCTCAATATCGCTCGCTCGGGATAGGGGACCATGTACCTCGGAACGCGTTCGGTGTCTGAGCTACTCGGCGAGAAAAGAGACGCGCCTTCCGTTGTCCGAATGCGAATGCGTAAGAAATTGGGAGATTCATTACCGACCGGCGAGCGACATCTCGACCGGTCTCTCGTCTGCGGCTTCGATCGGTCGCGTCGAAAGCACGTAACCGATTCCCATGTCGCTTGGAATGCAAGTGCAAGCCCGGCGGGTCCCCTTCGATCGGGCGCGGGCCCGACGCGGTCGCGAGACGACGGGAAACATCAAAGTACACATAGAGGCGGAACGATGGGAACGGACAGACAGACACATAGCACAACACGTCAAGACACAGAACACAAACGGACGTCGGCGGAGGAGGCGCGGGGTCGCATGCAAGTTGGCTCACCCGTCCACGCGTACGGCCATGCAGAGACAGTGAGCGCAATGAGTCAACAGATGGATCGAGGAGGACATTCCGAGGCACAGGACATTCCAAGATACATGATACTCCCCTATGCGCGCGCACGCATCCAGCCTTAGCAAAATGCGTGCGCGCGCAGCGATGTTGAGATCTAGAACTCACCATTGTACGCCGCTGTACGTCGTCGATGGTTCGTTTGTCGTTCTTCGCACCTTGAGCCATCCTTTGAGACTTCAAGTCGTGTCTCTATTTAACATTACACATTTTGTTAGATGCCTTGTCTAAAAATATTTTAGATCACATTAAACCCAGACATCTTATCGAACTAAAAAGATCATGCAATATATATAAAACTGAATAACATCTAGTTTTGAAAAAAAATACATAAAGGTGTTTAAAAAGATTTTATTAAAAGCTATACCTGTTAAAGCCGTGAGAGAACGATAAAATAGTGCCAGAGTTGGCTGGGTCTTGTCGCAGAGCAGCAAGTAACGTGAACTCTGGCGAACGTCGCAGGAGTTCAGCTGCTCGCTCGAATGGTGCTCCTTCTACTTGTAACGACCGTGTATCTCCTGGAATTTAAAACAATATAATAACTAACTGGACATACGCATATAAATTGACAATCAGTGAAATTGAGACTGTATTAATAAACATATTTTATATGTTGCGAAAGAGTTTACTAAAGAACTTATTTGACTTCCCTTTATAATAATAATTTTAATAATTTTTAAAGGCAAGGTGCTTTTATAGCGTGGGTGAGTATCTAGATTATAAGTTTGACAATAATTCTTAATAACTTAACTTACCTATTATTATGACATTATGTCTACGTTTGTATTATATGACATCTTAAACTTATATGACATTTGCATACCTATTTATATATGGCGGATTGTGTTGTTTATAATTAATGTATCTAATAGTACAATTATCATAGCAAATAAACGATTTTAATTCATAAAAAAGTTTATTATATTTTACTGCAGTAGTAAATCAACACTTTTCGGCTCGGTTACAGTTAAACACACTAATAAATTAATAAAGTAAATTTGACCTCACTATAAACAGTATACTGTGCAATAAATTTCGATAAAAATCAGTAGATTTGGTTAAAACAACCGTAGCTGTATCGTAGCACGAGGCCGCTTAACGATCGTAGCTTCGTAGAGGTTGGCTCTACGCCAGCTAACATGATCCACTGGGATTTATTTCATTGCAATAATATTTGAGTTTAAAATAGCAGTTTGTATTAACTGCATCAAAAATAAAATTCATTAAAGAATAGAATTTTAATTGAATAGCTCACACAATATTAATTTTCTTTCAAAACTAAGGACTGGGTTACTTGTATAGCAATAAATTTTGAATCGAAATAAAGGGTGTTTGAATAATACAACACGTGACTTAAGAGTTAATTGTGCGGAAGAATTGTTTGGGGTTGAAGGAAAAAATCATATCATATCGCTTAAGAAATTTTATTTATTTTGTATTACTATATTTATTACACAGAACAATACATTTTCATAGTATCTCACTACTACTTTTGAACATTGTGAAGCCTGATAACTATACTTAAGCATTTATCTTGTTAGGTTTTCATTATTGCAGAGTGCGAAAGTACTGTTTTCATAACGTCTAAATCATTTGTGTATTTCAAATTTTCAATTTTATAGAAATTTTATCCTCAATATGTCACATAATCGAGATGAATTATGAAACGCATTCAATTGTGTGATTTTGTTATTTTATCTAAAGAAAAGGGGATATCGTTTTCCCCACACAAAGTTCGTTCACCCTTTTAATCTAAGCAAGTACTTTAAGTAATTTCAAGTATCGGAGTTTTGTATGAAATTGTTCTTACCTTAAAAATGGAAGAACATAAGTCCAGGCCATCTTAAATGTGTGTTCATAATATAGTTTAGTATTTTTATCGTTTGTATGTTTATAATAATAAATAAATATAGTTTAGTATGTTAAAATTATGATGTTGGTAAATTATCTCCATAAAATTTCAAAATTGAATATTTTAAAGGGTTTTGTGCAAAGACTATCTATTTCAAAAGAAATATCACAATGCCTACATAATGTATCTATTAAAACAAATATAATTAAAACAATTATAAACAGAGACAAATAATGATTTTACTTTAGGAGTTTATTAATATATTTTACAAAAGTTATTTGTTTTTTGAAACACAAATCACTAATCTATCCAGGTTACCAACCTTGAATATATGAATATCATAAAACTTACCCTGAATTTTAGTAAATGTATCCAAAGAAAGCCGAGTTAATACGTTAATCCGGTAGAAATACATCGTATGAGGTGTCAGCTAATTGGATATTTTCCACATTAAGCTAAATAAATTATGACATTTTCATACTTTTATCTCCCCTTAGGCTTGCAAATACTTTCATTTCAATTAATGGAAGAGGGTGCGCTATAAAGTTAAAAATGTCTACTGTAAGTTGATCTATGCTCTGTTAACTGAAAATTACTTATTCCGGTTCTTGCAGAGGTCTTGTTAAAATGGAAATTGTTAGGGCATTTCCCGGAAGCTTTTATTAATTTTTTTTATGAATGGAATCTTGTACGAGAATACTGTTTAGAATTTAAGTTGCCTGAGATTTTGTGGAATAAATTATTCGTATTGTTTAAAAAAACTTTTAATACTGTGCAGCGGTGACTCATTTAAATTCTGGTGTATATATATATAACCATACATTATTTATTATTTCCACCTCACCAAAGAGGATGTGGGAAAATATTTGAAGATGCGGGAGGATTTTGTCTTTGTTTAGAAGAAACAATTTAGTCTTTCTAAGAAGACTTTTCGTTTGTTTAATATTAAATGTCTGTTTTCTTTTGTTTTCAATTTTTATTTTTGACTATTAATGTTCTGTTTCATATATATTGTTTATCTATGTACTCTGTTTTGGCTTTGCATATTGTGTATCCGTTTTTTTTTTCTTTTTTTTAATTTAACTAACTAAAGAAACAAAATAAGCACAACTAGTTTAGCGTAAATCAGGTACGCCGGTGGTCGGCTGTAAATAACAATAAATTTAAAATAATTGTTTTTTGTGAAATTATATCTATTAGAAAATATAAAAAAAAATATAAGAATGGATAGTGATATGTTTATAAAAAATTTTGGAAACCATCAAAATTCAATTCTTATGTAGATAATGAAACGATATAAATATAAAACTGAATACATGCACCCCAATATTTTGGTTTCATTAAATCACCCCATACGTAAAATTTAGCGAGATACAAATAACGCAAGGCATTGTGTAAACATCATTGCATAGCACCCCGCGGCGAAAATATTTATTGGCTTTCGTTTATATTTGGGGATTATTAGCTTACGATAAACTATTCAAAACTTTTACACGCAGTAAAAGACGGTTACAATAAAAGAATGTCAAAAATATTTTCTGACATTTGATGTTAGGAATGATCTCCACATCGTTCGTTCTATTGTTCATTTAAATATAGACTAATTATGACAATAACATTCAGATTAAAGCATGTTTCATTAAAACATTAAAATTAATGTACAATAAACAAAAATTCGTTTTCGAAATTTTTATTTATTTATTTAATACATAATATTAATAGAAAAGAAGTTGGTGTGGAGGAAACACAAAATGGACACAGATTTTCTGTCCAGCAGGACGTCGAACATATTTAAATAATTAACTTACATATATAACTGCCATAATATACAATATGACATTTCCACCAGTAAACCATAAAAATTGCACGAAAAACGTAATAAACCAATGGAAACATTGAAGCTCCATGGATAGCCGATGTTCTTGACGAGAATTCTTATTCGAATACAGGATGTGTATTCGAATGAATTAAATTACGATGATGTCTGAATCGCATAATTTTTGCTAAGCATAATTTATAATTATTGTCTGATTTATGTATTTTTTTTAAATTTAAATGTTATATTGTTTCTTGTTATAGTAGTATTAATATAAACTTACTGTCTTAAAAGAATTTTAAAACTTTAATCTGATAACTACGCCAAAGGTAGGAGTTAATTATGAATAAAAAGCGTTAGAGAATTTTTTTTAGAAGGAAATATTACAAATTGCGATAAATTCGTGAAGCGGGGTGTCATTTTCACACTTCGGTCATTAAATAGCAGCTTTTGTGAGGCATTGAGCTGTCAAGTACAGCCACGAGTGGCGTCAAGTGTCGCTCACTGACAAAAGAAGCGCGAAACCAATTTTGTTTACGTTTTACTGGATGTGCTTTCTAAAATATTTCAGCTGACGTCATAGAAATGAATTATACTTATAATATACATATACTCATACCTGTACCAGGCAATAATATCAAAATATAAATTTATGTTATTGCATCGTTCCAACTAAAGTACCTACGCGTGTCTATTTTCTACACAGCGTGAACAGTGAATACAATTTGAAAGAATAAGACGAAAGGCGATAAAATCTTCAACGACTATTTACTATAAATATTTTATTAATTTTCTATTCCAATCTTCAATTATTAGATTTATCAGGTCTAATTTATCAGATATAAATTACTGATATTAATTTGAAATATACGATACTATTATATTTTGGTCAATTACAAATTTATTTTTATGTAATAGGAGGCAAACAGGCAGGCCCTAATGAACAGTCGCCAGGCTCGCAAGTGCGTTGCCTTTTAAGAATTGATACGCTCTTTTCTTGAAGGAAATCGGAATTGGTTCCGAAATACTTCAGTGGTGGTGTGCGGAAAAAACTGCCTTGAGAAACATTCAGTCGTAAAACGACGGATTCTTTTCATTATACATTATATATGTTCGTCTTTTATAAAAAAAACTATTTCAAAAGAAATTTATTTAAACAATATTATATCAAGACAGTTTCAAGGGCTACAGTAATACAATACGTTTAATTAAAAAGGTATGCATTAATATAACCTCATTGTGCTAACTAATATTTCATTTTTAAAAACCTTGAAATGCAACAGCAACAAAGAGACAAAGTAAAACAAATCTTAATCAGAGCTATGCGCTGCGAGATTAATCTCACCGACCCAGATGCCTCGAGCTGTCAATGTGAGAAATAGACAATAGACGTATGACGTTTGACACCCCGAGATAATGCAACCCCACTGATTCTGGTCACCCTACGCCAATTATGACGTCCATAACATTATGCTCAGTGGTTATGAGCAATTGTTGATTTGCTTGACTGTATGCATCACGACGTTAAAGATTGACAATATCGGTGATTTTTTTTTTTAAAAATTGTTGTTGTTGTTGTTATAGTTATACCTTACGTTAAAAACACCATGGGGAAGATTTAAGAAAACAAGTGTCAAGACTAAAGGTCTCGTTACCAGGCCATAAAATTAATTTAAAAAAATAAATAAGTGTGTGTGTACTAGCGTACACTCGTGAGAAGTGAAACTTCTTAGTGACGTTATTTTTCAAAAAATAATTTACTATATGCAACTTTACAGAAATTGGTTAAATAAAGTTAAATAAGATAAAGTTTAATAAAAGGCTTTTATTATCATAGACATAAATACAAATTCTGCAATTATTTCATTTTAGCTTATTACTACAAAGATTATTATTGAATTTAATTAATTGTAATAAAATTATTACTATCATTGATGTCGTTATTATATATTTGTGTTCTAATGGCTTATGGTAACTGAAATACGAAATATATTGTTTACATTCCACAAAATTTAATAACCGAGCGAAAACTCCATATATATATATATATATTAGCGGAGTAGGGATAGGGTTATATATATATACCAATCCCTACTCCGCTGGAGAAAGTATACTTCGAATCACGTGTGGCAGGGATAAGAAAAAGATGGCGCGTAACGGAAGAATGGCACGCGTAACGAAAAAATGTTACACTAAATTTTTTTCCAACCCCGATAAAGCAGTTTCACTTCAAAAAATTGATATTTTTTTATTTTACAGTAATCAAATTGGAACTCATAAGAAAATTGGCATGTAGTCTCTAATCTTAAACGAACTTGGTTAAACTAAAACAGTTGTTATAATTGTTGCAAATACAAATCGACTTTGATTTAGAAATGGCAGCAATATTATTATCTCGCTCTTTAATCGGCAGCTCAAGTCAACAATGAAGCATCTAGAGCAGACTATCTGTTTCCACCGCTTTCTCAACAGCGCAGTGTACAGTTTTGAGGACGTGATCTTTTGCCTTCTGTGTTACCAACCAGGATCAGTTTCTCATCGCCTCTGCACATTATAGCCAAAATATGACTATCTATATTACTACCGACATGTAATTTTATTATAATGGCAAGTTATTTATTATATATTTTTATACATTGTAACACAATACGCTTTTTATTTTAGTTTAATTTGTGTTCAATAAAAATTGTAATATATCTAGTTTCTTGTAATCCATGCAATAAATCTTAGCTGGTCGTGTAAATTAAATATCGTTACAGTTTCCGTCATCCCGTCACTAAGTATGGAATTAGGGCAGGCTATTTACTGGTGGGATTAGGGACGCTTTGTAGTTAATGGCTTGTACTGACCGGAGAGGGGAATTATGGTATTCAATTCAATGTGACCAATAAAGCTTTGAGGGATTTGTCACGCAATTAGGGACCTTAGAATTGAATATTTTATATGATGCGTACTTAAAATAGCTACTTACTCGTATCGTACGAGTTAACGTATTGTGATAATAATTTTACATTAATACATTTGTTTAGTATTTTATTTTTTTATTTTTTTTACGTACAATATTTGTTTAGTTTCTTCGTAATAACTATATGTAATATGTATTTTTGCACTTCCCAACCGTATGTAATTTAATACCATTTTTTTCCATCACTCACAGTGGTTGCCTGGGAGACATCGCTCGAAAGCGATAAGGCTCTCCTTTTCATTTAATAATGTTCAATTTTTACATTGTAATGTCACGAAGTGTTAATAAAATAAATAAAATAACAAAAAAGAATTAAATAACCTTGAAGTAAATAACGGTGCAACGGGCAGTTTTATTGCTTAGCTGCAATAAAACTACCCGAAATATGGAAACGTTTAAAAACTTACTACGAAAAATACACACTTGGCAAAACAAACAGAAAAAAATAAGCAAATTTAATTTGTCCGAGCTATTACTAGGCGCTCAGCAAATTCTTTGCTTAGAAGACTGTAAATACCAATCCCGATAAAAATATTACACTACGAACAATCAATGAAGTTTGACATAAGCAATGCCTGACCAAAGTGTTTACTGTATACACGTTTAGTTCCCATGAGGGAACTGGGTTTATACCACACCTGTTATGTTCCTTAAAAGCTTTTGTTCAGACTACTGTTGACTGTTTTTTGATAAGGGGCAAACGGGCAAAGCGCACACCTGATGTTAAATGATATCGCCGCTTATTTACGCTCACATTTCTAGAAAGCTCGCTTGTACATTGCCAGTCACAACAAATTATAACAGTGTGTAAAAGCCTGAAACATTGTAATCTACCGAGAAGGAGAACGCATTGTTTTTTAGGTTCTTATAGAAAATATACAAAAAGAAACTGGACAGCTCAATTTATTATTCAATAATCACTATGAGTGAGTGAAGTCTACGCCATAATGGATCGTCAACATTGCAGCGAGGTGCAATCCATTTCAATACTGGTTAATGGGCTCGGGTGCGGCTCCTTTCTAATGCCTGTCTTATCAAACTGATATACTTTTATTACGATTAGTGTTTCCTGATCGTGTATTGAATAACTACTATTTTAAAGTGTACAGTAGAACAATACAAACTTAATTTTTGTTTAATCACATTAATCTAATTAACTTTAAGGCTATACGCATAACTATAAATATTTATAAATCAAGATTTTTTTAAGTGAATCTTAGGCGTACGAGGGTAAAGATTTTACGGAACGTCACGAAGATGTGCAGCGTTTTTGTCGAAGAAACGGGAGAGAGCGATTGAGACCGATTGAGAGAGAGTGAGGAAGGGATCTAACAGTTCGAGAAAAAATTCACATATTAGATCTTTAGATGGCATTTCTATTGCATTACGTGCAGTACGCAGATTTTTATTTATTCATATAATCATTAGCACGTATACAGTGTAAATATAGATATACAAATACATGGAGTGGTCATATACTGGTACATGATATCTATTGGGGCTTTTACTTTAGTACCTCAGTCACTCACTGTGTAGCACTTTATACAAACATGCACTATCACTAGTAACTACACAACAAAATTATTGACTCAACTCGTTTTTTATTAACTCGAGCATTAAAAAAAATACGTTTTCACACAAATTCATAAAAATAAAAAAATCTTTACTCTTCTAAATTCCTTCTTCTAAAACTAAAGGAACTTTTATCGTATATCATTGAATCCAAAATGTCAAGAAAGTAGGTTAGGTTCGTCAAAAGGTTTCGTTTTAACTTTGTTTGCATATAAAAAACTTCCTCAATACGGCATTTAAATTCAGAACAACCGTGACAGTAATTGGAAAACAAGTTATAAGTAAGGAGTCTATTAAAAAGTTTTTTGCAATAGCAATACAATAGCGTACTTTGACAATAGTCAAAGTTCGCTGAAGATTTTCTTGAATGCCATTTCTATTACTTTGTATTGTAGTAATGAATAAAATGTAACATATATAATAGTTTTCAGTCAACAACTTATTGATAAATACATATTTGGTAAGTGATATGTCATTGAATTTTGGTAAATATAAAATTAAATGCTCAGAATCAAATAGAGGCAAGATCGTAAAGACTCGTCTTACATCAAGATTAAAGTTTAATTATAACTCTGTCAACCGACTACTTGTTGACTTAATGTCTGATTTTCTATATCTCTTTAGTAAATCAATTTGTTTTCCGCAACAACAAATGAATAATTTCGTTCCGATAAATAATGCACATAATACCTATAAATAGCCATCAAAAATCATAGCTTTATTACAGTTTTTGATAAATACCTTGCAAGGTGTATGCAGCTCTCTGTGGTTGCATGCCAGGCACGACGGTGACTCCAGGCCGTGATGTGTTCTGTAGAGACAGCGCGGCCAATAGGTCTAGCTCGGTGGCTGGAAATTCAGACATACACGTTAAAATATAATTACGTTTTATTATAGATAATCATGTGTGTGTACTTGTGTACACGTGTTAGAAGTTATACTTCTTTGGCGAAACAAGATAAAAATATTTTTATCTTTCGCTTTTTTCTACGTTTGTAGAAAAAACTACACTTAAAATATAAAAAGTATTTCATACATTGAAAGTTTTATTATAACCCAATATTTAGTCAAATAAAGTTTATTTAAAAATCACAAAAAAAATATTTCTACATGATAAAAGAAGTGCAAGCTAACTTCAGAGTGGCTTTTAGCGACGGCGTGCGCGCACATCGTTAAAAATACGCTCTTCATTTTCCTCTAACGGGCCAAAAGAAGTATAACTTAAAACATATTTTTACTATTCCTATCCTGTTTTGGTACTGGGGAACCGCTTAATGAGATAGCGATTACGATCCCGACTTCTAAATTAATTTTAATAATCATTTAAGAATTAGAAGATAGAAGATAAGAAAATAATCAATTTACGTTTCGTTATTGTAATTTTAATTATTTTGTTTAATATTTGTAATATCTCTTCGTGTATGTCATGTTTCCCTATAAGTTCTTGTCACATTAAAATTGTAAATTGTAGATATTTTACCAATGTATCAGTGTGCCAAGCGTTGGCAAACTTTTTCAATAAAAAAAATGTAATATTTTCCACAATAAATATTAGCTACTGGCATTTAGTTCTTCAAGAAAGTATTTATTGTAGCTTGGAGGTCTTTTTAGATTTGTATACGGTAAAAGAACGGAAGTCAAAAGGGATTATGGCTCCTTCTGGTTGCTAAAAATTTTAAACCGTACAATCCGTACTTTAGTACATAATACCAAAGAAAAACAATCTTAATTTCATAGGCACATAAAATAGTCAGTGAAATACGAGTAAAATAATGTCCACCATAAAATGAATCTTGATTGTTTTCTTATTGTAATGAATATTTACTATCCATAAACGAATTGACCTACATTATAGCAATCGATATGTTCCCAAAAATTGAGAGTGTATCGATTTCGAACGCTCTCGAAACCACTTACAAAAGAAACACGATATTTTAGGCCTTTTACGTAAATCAATAGTTTGCTCCTTTTAAACATATAGTCCTCAGTATTTTGTCGCGGATATAAGGATGTAAATGCTGATTATTTAAGCCACTACCATTACATGGAAATGTTAAGATATTTAACTAAATACAAGAATCTTACGTGTTCTTTACAAAGGTAACTCTTGAACCGAGGATAACGGTACCGCTTATTACTTGTTTTATTATTTTTTGTATAGATTAGGTTTAAATTAAATTCTGCGTTTTTCTGTAAATGGTAATATTAATTATGCTTCTTTTCAAATTATACGTATTACGTATTTAAAACTTCAGAAACCCCGAGAAATAGCGAGATATTCCTTTTCCTGTGTAAAACCTGATAGTTTGTGATGAAACATAATGACTCATTATAGTTTTTAATTCTAATAAGGATATGCAAATAAAATATATATTTCCCAATCATTAATTTGAATTAATAGTTAGTGAACTCAACTATTAATTTGATAATCAAATTCAGTTCGTTATATTAAATTTCTTGACTATTTTAGCTTAATATCATATGAACAATACGATGATATAGAAAATACATTCATAAGTTCAAACAACAACCAGCTGCCCAGTGAAGTATTTCCAAACCAATTCGACTTAGGGTCTTCAAGAAAAGAGCGTCTTAACATCAGATGAGCGTCCTGCCCATTTGCCCCCCTGTTCTATAAAAAAAAAGACAAGTAAATATTTTTCAGGTATATACTAACGGAATAAACTGATTAAATAAATCTCTTGAAAACGAACTTGCTCATACAATCTAATGCTTTTGTTAAAGCTTCTACATTGAAACTGAAATTGTCATTTTGATTATAACACCCTTGACTTTCCGTAAGACTGAAACAGTAAATTATCTAGTAACATTTTACAATAATTTCGTTTGGGGTTTGTTTTATTTTGAATTTAAGAACTTTTATTTTAAAGATCTTAAAGATAAAAAATCAAGAGAAGAAAAGAAAATGGATAAGGGTAAAACATTCAAAAACAATTTGAGGCTAGAGTACTTTAATAATTTACGTTTCAATTTATATACAAGCTATGTAAAGTAATTTGCGTTAATAAAGTCTGTTGTCATGTAATGTTGTCTCATCTGTCACGCTAACCCGGTCACGTAGCAGTTCGTAGCGGCTCTACGAGCACTACGAGAGACAGCCTGTCGCTACGCTATTACTTCAATTCATACATTATAAATTATACAGCGGGTAAATAGAATGATGAATTGTGTGGATTCAAATATAATTTTGTTTCTTTAAACATGAGCAAGTGTCGCAATCTATTAAACTTAATAGATGGCCTCCTATGCTGCTACATTTTTTTTTAAATAGTTATATTTACATGTAACTATGTAACAATCCATATAAGTATTTTGAAAATTTTCCTAATCTAATTGAAAGAAAAGATGAAAACAGCTGTGAATGGGGGCATGGTAAATACTATTTATAGAGAACGTTTAACTTGAAGTGTGCAAGTGCTAATTGTCTGAGGGGAGCGAGCTTTCGCGTCAACTTCAATTAAATATCGTCACATTCTGGCGAGACCTCTTGTCTGCCTTTGCTAATTTACGATGCCCATAGAGTCAGTCTATACTTTATAGGGGAGGATTTTGAATTCATGCTCGTTAACCACCCATAATAGGATACATATGTAAATTGATTGAAGTCCCGTCACTGTAAGTTAAACCGATTTTTTTTCTTCTTTTATCTACCAACTAAAACCATAATTATTTCCCCGGTAATCGAACATCCAGATATAATTTTTTGAGCCATACGTATTATTTCATTTAAGATATTTGTGCGGCCTACAGATATTTTGACTTTTTATAAATTCGTGTTGTAAGAAGTGGTACTGAAATAAATATCTTCCTCTAATAATAGATAAAATCATATCAAAAAAGAGTATACATATTTAGTTTAATCTACGTTTTTATACTAGTATTATAAAGAGGTAAGGTAAGATTATTATTTTTTTTTTATTGTATGTTCGGAACGAATAAAAAAGATGAGATATATCCCTTGAAAATAATATGCATTTGAATAATACCTGTTATATTTTGTATTATATAAGCACGCGTTCCGCATATTATCTTAATGTGAAACTTTGTCGCCTATCATAGTAGATTACGGCCTAATTTACGAGAGTTGCCAGCCCTGTAGACGGCGCCGTGATGTCGCCGACTCGTCTACCCTGTCACTACGCTAGTTAGGTTCGCCACAGACAAAGTATTTTAACAAATCTACTGGACCAGTTAAAGACACAGTTTACTGTACAATCCTTTTTTACGTAAAGTGAGAGAAATTTTTTGTTCTGAATCTTTGACATTTAATTTCCATAAATTCGACGCACTTATTTTCGGATACAAACGCAATGTAATTATATTATTAGCATTAACTGCTATGCATGGACCCCACCAACTTTTGGTTCAGGGGATCGCGGGGTGTTTGCTCCGAGCGTCAGTCGCGAACCGTCAGAGAGCACTTTCACTGTGACCATGACACTTTCTTGCACACAAAGTCGTCTACTATAAACGGTTAGGAGTAACTGGGCGTGTCTTCGTGGATTTGTAACTCGCTGATATAGACAATAAATCATTATAAATTTAATTTCTTTTCGTTTAAAGTACTCTGTGAACGGATACTCCAATAAAAGATACAAAAGGATGAACAAGATTGCCTCGTAAATTGCTGTCGACTGAGGATCTTAAACCTACATTGTATTGTATTTTTCAACATTGTAAATAGGGGTTAAAAGGTAAGTCATGTAACCTGTACATAAAATGAATGATTTTTTTATGGTTTACGTGTACGCTTGATTGTTCCATAATTTAGTGTCGTCGTGTAGTAGTCGACGTATAATCGAAATAAAAAATCAGTGGCGCTACAACCTTTTTAGGACCTGGCCTCAGATTTCGGAATCTGTTTCATGATCATTTTTTTAAATTTAGATTCTTTTTTTTAATTTTTTTTTTTAATTTAGATTTTTAGATTTAGAAGGCAAGTAGGTGATCAGCCTCCCGTGCCTGAAAAACGTCGTCGACTTTTTGGGTCTAAGACGGTCGGTTTCCTCACGATGTTTTCCTTCACCGTTCGAGCAATTGTGCGCATTTAACATTTGCTCGAACGGTGAAGGAAAACATAGAAAGAAACTCCATTGGTGCACAGCCGGGAATCGAACCTGCGACCTCAGGTATGAGAGTCGCACGCTGAAGCACTAGGCCAACACTGCCCATGAAATAATAGAAATAATTAGTTTAATATTATGCATTTCGTATGTAAAAATCTTTTATTATTCATAATTAGAATATGAATTACATGAAGACATTTATATATTTAATTATTAGTATTTTTATCGCTAAGAAACAGAAAGCCAAAACAGATTTCATTTATAAACAATATGAATATGAAACAAAAAATAAGTAAATATATTATAAGACAAAATTTATAAAAAAAAGAAAGAAAACTGAAATTTAACTTTTGAACAAATAATACTTAATATTTCAAAATATTGCTCAAACAAAATCTTCCCGCCTCTTAAAATATTTTCTCATATCTTTGGTGAGGTGGAAAATATCCTCATAATTAGGATAAAACCCGAAACATTGGCGGATTATGCAGGTCATTCGAGTTCGTATAGCATATGAAACAATTTTGTGTATCTTGTCGCATAAGATGGAGACTTAAAACAAATTTAATATCTAGTGTATATTATACTGCTGCATTTTTATTATACTTATATTTTTATTCATGGTACATAACATAGGATGAAGTAGAAAAACGAAACATAACCAGATCAGCTCAATACTTACCATACTTAGCCATAAAAATTCATAGACTGTATTAAACCTAATATGCTAAAGTATTATGTAAGATCTATAAAACGTGCATACGATCGTAACTCTTCATACAACTCCTAGTTTCCAAGAAACTGCTGTAAATGTGCAGTTGAAGAGCAATATAATCTTTATCTATGAAGTTGTATAAAGCGTGGATTCATGTGGTCTATAAGGGCTGTGCATTGGTTTTTTTAATGTTTATGGTCATGAAAGTGACTATATTCTGTGGCCTAATTTAATTCTAATAGTCTCTGGTAGATTGAAGGCAGTAAGAGCATTTTGTGAATTCTCTTCTGCCATAGATATATAATAGATACAAAATTGGATTATATATTGAATGTTGTGTGTATCAATTTATCTATTCTTGATTGTATTAATTAATTTAGTATAAAAATATTTTATCGCGTTAATTTGTGTCGAATTATATATACTTATTTTGAATCATAACCTAAGATAAGCTTTTAAAATTTAGTAATATTATTATTATCACTTTTTATAAATCTTAGTATTACTAGTGTTACATGTTAGTGTAGGCACTTCTTGTAGTTCTCCCCCTACTTTGGTGTTTCTTATTTTATTTTTCCATTCTATGGTTGTCTCGAAGGAATCGCTCTTTAGTGAAAAGGCCTAATAACTTATGTAACCTGTTTTTTATCGAAGTGAAAATCAATAATTAAAAATTTCCCTTCACTGTATATTAACTGCTCATATTTGAAAATTCATATGCGTATTGGCTAGACAGAGTGGTTGGTTGGAGACAGAGCAATAAGCAGAAGGTTACACAGGACAGGGAGCACTGGATGATTCTCAATTCGGAGGCCAAGACACTTTTTAGGTCGCAGAGATGGCGAAGTGTGGGTGCAAGTATTGGGCTTGTTGAATTATTCCAAAAACATATTGTTTGTCAAATGTTCTTTCAATCGTAAACTTATCTTGTATCGCAGGAAATTAAACCCAATACCTCCGCCTTATACACGTACGTTAACCACTAAACCTCAACTTTATTACGATATGTTTAAAATTCCTCCGCCGCGCCTGTCTGTTCAAACTCAATAACCACTGCACTGATTTTCCTGTTATTTAGAGTTACGGGTTACAGCCACGCGAAGCCGGAGCGAGTTGCTAGTTAGTAATAGATTTATAATTTATTAGGTGAATAGCCTTACAAGGGCTAAGTCAGAGTAGCATTGACCAGTTTATTGCCCGGAAAACATCGCAATATGCATTAGTCTGGCTACGATAAAATTCCAATCAGTAACTAAAAGAGCAATTAATTTTAGCCTTTCAACGAAATCGCTTTTATATGTGTATTCGGATTGAAATGTTTTGATTTTTTTATCGTTAATCTACGTTTTTTTTATGATCTAAAATGTTTCTATATATCATTTGCGGGCGTTTTAGTGTAGCACTTCATTAAAGCTTTCAAAAAACCCGTAAACATAGGTGCACAATTCGATTTTACTTAAAAGAGCCATTAACATTTAATCTCTATTAAATACTCTATTTTATGTTTTTTTTTGGAGAACAAAATTTGGACGAAAACTTGTCAAAATTAACATACATACGAACATATAAAAAGCGGTGTCGCCCTAAAACATGTGGACACGACCTTAATCCTAATATACTTTAAAGATATATAGTCAGTATGAAAGGCCAATTACAATGACACGCAAGCCGACGTATAACGTAAATTTTCCGAAATTAAGAGGAAGTAATTTGTGGATGTCCCGAACAGCAATTACCGCGTTGTTAAATGCCTAAAAGCCTTAACGAGATAGAACAATAACACCCTTGTCATTAATTAATCAAGTTATTTTGTATAGAATCGTTCCAAGCGTTTAATGCCTCATTTATCTTTTGCGAGCGCGTCTACTCTTGGCGAACTTATAAGTTTAGCGTAACAAGCTAGCGAACGTACGGTATTGGGGGGCTAAATTAAACACGAATTGATGGTGCGTATTGCTTGATTTTGATTGCTGAATCACTAGTCATATAGCATAGACATGCGAGAAATTATTATTACAGCCTCTTTATTTCCATAAGGAGTAATATATTTTAAACAAGTATATTATATGATTAATTATATTGAAATAATAAAGAAAATATCCTTACATTTAAATTTCAATCATAATCAGTAATTTTCATGTATATTAATTATAATAATAAATAAATGAAAAAAATAATAAAAATCTATTACAAACTAATATATTGATATAAAATCAATTACAAAAAATTAATTACAAGTATTCCAAAAACAATGTTTTCCTACGATGATTAATTTATTAAAATACATACACGTTTAATTGACTGCCTAATCTCTTTACTTAACGAAACAATGTACAGCCATTTCATCAAACGCTAGGCAAATGCTAAATTACTTGTCCATCTTGTTAATGTCTATTTAGATCAACTTTCTGCATACTACACTCAATTTTGAATATAGTATGGAAGAGTGTAGTAACACTAAGAGTTAGTGTAAGAACACTAATATTTAACATTTTGTATACATTTAATAAAGAATTTCTTATGTCAGATATTTTACTTTTTTATTTCTGTCGAATGGCCTAAGCATTAGCCAGTTTATTAAATGTTGTAACTAAGGAATGTTGTTAAACGCCGCTTTTTAGCAAAAGGCTTGTTGACTGAACGGCTAATTAACTAGATGGCTACGAGTTGCGACATATATTTGTTATATTAATTTTAAATATATTTACCAGCCATTACCATTACTGCTATTCCAAAGCAATTATTGGATGTATACATAATCTAACACTTCAAGTGCATATAGAACAGGTATATCTGTAATCCGAGCCGATGTGTAATCGACTATGCTATTAGCATACAGTTGCAGTTCAGTGAATTATGCGAGGGTAAATAACAATTAAGGGAAGTCCTTGAAGGTGGTGAAACCTGCCCGGAACTAAATTGACCATATGGTGAGTTAATTAATATATTTATCGGTAACTAAAGATGTTGAGTTCACACGCTATTAACTTGTATAGTAATAGGGAGTCTCGCAATACGGAGAGAATACGCTGGTAGGATTTCCTCTCTAGATTGCGTACAGGGCCAAACTTCACATTTAAAAATATTATTATTATTACCGTAAGGTATGTAGGTTTAGAATATTTATTATGTAACTGTATTTTGTCACAACCAAATGTCGTGAATACAGTTATAATAATTATTATTTTTCATATTATAAAGTGAAGGTTTTCGACAAAACCTCACGTATTTAAATATTAATTTATATATTTTCTTTTATATGTGATTTAAAAACATAGATCAGCGTTGGCCTTGTGGCTTCGGTATGTGACTCTCATCCCTGAGGTCGTAGGTTGGATCCCGGCTATGCACCAATGGACAGACTGTGTGCGCATTAACAACCGCTCGAACGGTGAAGGAAAACATCGTGAGGAAACCCTTGCCTTATACCCAAAAAGTCGACGGCGTGTGTGACATTTGATCATAAAACTGAATATGAAATATAGAAATCTAAGGTCCACTAATTTATTAAAAAAAAAACTTAATCCAAAAAACTTTTCTCAATTCATTGTACCTACTATTTCTTATCTCAAATGTAGAAACCTTAAAGTCTAATGAATCAGTTAAACGTAAAATTTAATTACTTAACATTCCGGTTAAAACTACCCTAGCTTCTTGTAAACCGTCGCACGAGTCATTGTGTACAAAAAACTAAAAAGCCAACGTCTTTTAAAGGGGATACGGCATATGTCACGCGCGTGCCGTCGTCTCAGGTTACATTTGTTATAAGTCACCCTTAATACTGCTATCGTAGTTAATATTATCAATATAATAATTCTTCTTAAATATCAAGGGGATGCCTAATATGATTATTTCACACTAATTTCCTATCCGTTGAATTAAATTTTGCCCCACGGGATTGTGATATTTTTTAGGAAATCATTTCATATCATACATATATATTAACCAGAGGTTATTCAACTAAGTTTTGCTTGCTGTGTAACAATTATATGTGTTTTTAAACAATTTCAGAGAGAGGGACCTTTCTTTAGTATGTGATTCAAGATCCAATTTTCAAAATCCAAGTAGGACATATTCCGATTTTAGAACCTTAGACGTACTCAAACTTGTTATTGTATTCCTTAAATTACACGTGACACGTTACAATTTATTACATTAAAGGACCTTGGTTAGGCACAGCAATGTTGGAGAGGGCATGCTCTATCCATAGTTAATTCTATTCATTTACATTTCTAATCTCTGATTTTACCCTAAAAAACCTGATTTATTTAGGATAATAGAATTTGAATCAATATTGGAGAAATGTTTGATATTAAATAATATCAGGTGATGTCATACTATACACCTCGATTTCTTGGGATTAGTGGTGTGATTACCCAAATACGCTGACTTACTAAATATAAAACAATTGAAATTTATCGGAACGATGAGAAATATTTACTCACATTACTAAAAGGCAAATGAACTGTTGCCGATTCTCGTAATTGCATTTTGTATGGCTTTCATTATATTAATTTTAATTACTTATACGAAAATGATTTTACAAATTATTATACATCTGACGTAGTTTGTATTAAAATGACAAATACTATGGAATGAGTAAACAGGCTATTTGATATTATGAAAGTAAAAATTAATATAGATATTTTGTAAATAATTGATAATTCAACTTGTACAGCTAATAATTTATTACAGAGTAATCAACCACTTATATATAATATATATACAACAATATTCACAATTATAAATACTTATAATTCTCAAACACAATATTAGCTTCAAAGTTGCGTAATACGTTTTAGGAAAGATAAATATGTATTAACCTTTCAAATAAAAATTAATTCATATTTTAATTTTACAAAAATATTAACTAATACAGATATAATACGGTCTGAAGAAATATTAATAGTGAATGACTAAATTGAGTCTAGAGCAAAATTCATCTCTATACAGAAGATTTGTTCTGTATGATATTTATCATATTGATTAAATTACATAATTTAAAACATTGTATAGTTTTTCTATACTCTGTGGAATAATTAGTGTTATCACTTAACATAAACTAATTTATATTCTTAACATTTAATAATTTATCTTTAAACTTAAAGCTATTTTAAGATTTGAAGAACAACTATGATTCCATTGGGATCCAATATTTCGTAACACAAAGTCTTGACTATACAAATATAAAAGGGACATGCAGAAATTTTAGTATTTTAATTCATCCCTCCTCATTTCCCAAATATATTTAAAGTCTCGAAGTTCATTCGAAGGAATTAAATTAGTTTAAAACCATTTAGTAATTAATAAAGCAAGAAACTCGGGATTTTGGAATATTCTGTCCGTTAATGAGGCAACAGCGGGGTGCGCGGCATCGAACCGGTGTCCTGACAGGTGGCCGACACGCGCCGCTGGGCCCCCCGTGCCATATAGCCCTCACCACAACTGGACTGCTAAACTAAAAACTATTTTAATGGAATCCCCTTGAGTTATCAAAAAACCTCTGTATAAAAATGTCTTGGTTCTACTATCCAAATGTCATTTTTGATGTTTGACATGTAGATGTAATACTTAAATTAATATAATACAACGAGGAAATGGTGCTTTTATTTAATGCACTGCATATATATAATATACACTGCGTATATACCATGCTGGCAGAGGAATTATTTTTATTAATTTATTATTTATTTTAATATCACTAAGTAGATTAATTACGAATACTGTATACTTGTGTGACAGATGATACGTACGCGGCGGTCGAATTTAATCAATATCTATCTATATCAAAGCAGTTATCAGCAAAAATACAGAAACCGATTTATAGTTTCGCGTAAGTAAATGGGATTAGGTGGTGCAATGACCGCATCATTCACTTCGATAAATCAGACCCAATTTTAATAAATCGACTTGAAGCCCAAACTATAACGAATAGTAATTTGTTGTAAAATTTGTATGTGTTTTTTTTGGCGCAATCGTTTTTTAAGCCATTTACATATACAATAATATTTATTTGTTTACCAAGACCAATACATATTGCGTATTAAATTGTAAACCTTAAGTAAGCTCTGTCTGTAATGTGTTATTACCATTATATAAATAAATAAAACGTACTAAGAGGCTCATAGTTTAATAAATTTTCCCGCCTAAACGTTTCAATAAATTCGATAAATCACTTCTAGATGTATTCAGTGTAGCCATTTGAATTTCCGATATCACTTGTCCTTCATTTACCCTTGCCACTTGTAAATAGCATCCGGCGTAGAATATGTTAATATTTAAGTCTTAGACCACGTCATAGCTGAACTTATACGCTATTTTTACTAACCCATAATGCGTGACTTATAAATATTTACCTGAAAACATTGTTTAGATTTTCTATTCTCTGTGGAATAATTAATGTTATCACTTAACATAAACTAATTTATATTTTAAACGTTTAATAATTTATCTTTACACTGAAAGCTTATATGTTTTAATTAAACGAAATGATGAATGAAAAATTAAAAGTTTTGGTCACGTTATTTATAGTTTAAAGTAATATTTTTATAGTGTTATAAAGATTGTCAAGGTGTTAACAACAAACAAGTATATTAATATGACACAATTTTTGTCTATTTACAAGTCTCTGTATTAACAACGGGACTAAAATAACTTGGTTCAACTAAAAAAATGATGTCGTAAAGTTGGTAGCTCTACAATTTTCGGCTTTTTCTGTGTAGATAAATATTTGTAGTTCCAATGTCGTTGGTTTCTTTGACATTTTGAACTTGACAGTGGATTGCGCGGCCGGCGCGGCTAATCCTGCGCAAACAAGGTTGATAACGCTTATCGCACGTGCGCTATTGTCGCCGGGATCTTTTGCTTCCTCGAATATTTGGTTCCGGTGAATTATCAATGAATATTACCAAGAGAGACTTCTTAACCACTGTCTATTAGGCAAGAAATATTTTCTTAATGTAATTTATTTCTTAAATGTCGAGAGGAATAAGGTTGATAGATCTATTAAAATGACATATAAAGTTTTCATTTTATAATTATTATTCGTTACAAATTGTGTATTAAATTAGATAGTGAAATACAAATCTTACTTAGTTTAGAACCAGTGATAGCTATAAAATAAATTTGTAAGAATCTTTGATAAAAATATACTAAATATATTAAAAATTTTACGTATAATTCTCATGATGACGCAGGAGATATTAGTGTACCGAAACGTAACGTAGCCAATAGTGGTATATTGGCTGTCAAACATGTGGCGCATAAGTGGTATTATTGATGCCATACAAACCTGTCATTACGATCCACCCTGTGTTTAGCCACACTTCACAAGACTTTAATTTGTATAAAAACAATATCAGAGTGTAATTTGTATAAAAACACTAGAATATATATAAAATACAGATTTTAAATTTATTTAGGTTTTTGAATTCCGGTACAAGTATTTTGTTGTCTACGTTATTATCTAGATAATATTTTAAACGCTGAAAATAAAATGCAATCATGCAGGGAGTTTTAATATTAAAAATATTATTATCTTTAGATACATTTTAAAAGTATAAAAACCATTATAGTATTGTATGGATATACATAATATATTGTGATACGACGTTAAAACCAAAATGTACATGCTCATTTCTTTTCATTCACCTTACGCTAGCATTTTTCATTATTTTCCCTTTGTCTTTCGCTGAAAAGCGGGCTTCCAAATGTCTGTTATTTAAGAGATATGAGAAAGAGCAACATGACAAAAATAAATAAACTTCGAGCTGAATAAGCTGACGGTTCTAAATGAAATTCGTCGTCTCCGAGCGCCCTTGAACCCGAGGGTTGAATTCTCTTTGCGAATTAATGTGATTGAATTTCGTCCAAACGTTTATTAGGTAAATAAATGTTAGCTCACGATCTCTCTTTTTCCGTTCGTTTCAATTAATTATTACAGTTTTGTTATAGATACGTTTTAGTTTATATTAAAATATGAAACAGGGAGGGCAAACTGTGAAGTTCACCTGATATTAAGTGATGCCGCCGCCCATAGTCACTCACATTGCCAGAACTCGGCGAGAGTACCGCCTTTTTTATAATAGGCACGCTCGTTTTTTTAGGGCCCTATGTCAAATTCACCACCTTGTTTCACATAGATTATAAAGTTCCTGAAACAACGTTCAGCTGTGGAATGACAGACGTCAAAGTGATATTGACGTTAACTAGAATAATAAAAAAAAACAATGAATGAAGCCACAATAATTTAAATTTGATTCAACTGAATTGATGTCTAGCGTGTTCCTATCCCTAAAGCATATAAAGTTTATAACAGAGGTAAACAGCTCCCTTGACACATGGGCCATACGTCACAACTAAACAAATTATTTACGCAGCGCAAAGTCGACCTAATTGTCTAAGGCGTTCATAATTCAACGTGTGTAGATTCACCTACGGATCAATACTATTTGGACAGCAGGGTTGCCTCGCAACACACCCGATGCATGGGGACCGTTGCATTGCGTGCAGCAAAGTAAAATCTTACACGATTAGCTTAACCCGTGGCATTTACGTCTAGACTACCTTACAAGTCACCCTTAAGTAACTTTAGCAAGGAACTTCATCTGCCAAGTTAAAAAGCTTTTCACGTAGGATTAGTGGGGCTTATATAAAAACTTCTACTTGAGAATAAGCTGAGAAAAAGGCTGTAAATCTGCTGAGTATCTGGACTATTGCAGGCTTTTTAGATTACATCATCACATACCAGTAAATTGTGTCATTAAAGCTTTTCTGAATACGAGCAAAAAGTATTTATTTATAAAAGCTTGCCAACGTTCGGTACACTGATACATTGGTACAAGAAAAAAAACACACTTTCAGGCCAATATAACTAAAAATGGTTTCAAAATTAAAAAAAAAATATTTGAAAATTGATTTCCAAATATTTTGTTTTAAAGTACACAAAAGTAATAAGATATTGAAGAAAAAATAATTGAAATATAAGAAAAAAAATATTGTAAAAGATGCCTCACCATCGGAACACGATTCTTAAATATTGCAAGTATTGTAAGTTCATTGCGCAATTAAAAGTTTCCGAAGCTTTAAAAAAAGAATATAAGAATAAGTTGTAGTTATCGTTCGAAGAAATTCATTGGCCATGAACGTTAGAGGTCAAATAGATTCGTAGAAGCACCGCATTGCGCTCTATGCGACACCTGCAATCTATCTTATTGGGAATAATCCATTCATTGAATGCGTATTTCATTAAAATTAACGTCATTAAAATACATATAAATAAGGTTGGTCCTAACAATAATCCAATGGAGTTAAATACTATTAAATTTGAAATGGCTAAAGTAGTAAAAAAGTAGAGGTATCCATTACGTAAATTCAATCGTTTGTGATTGTTTAAAGGCCGACAACGCACATGCAAACTGGCTATGTCCATGGGCAGTGGTAACACAACCTGTTACAGGTATTTTCGATTTAATAATTTATATTTTTCAACTTTAATCCCATCCGAATGTTTTTTTAGCAAAGGAATCGGTGAACTATCTCTAAGATGGCAAAAGTGCATAGATAACAATGCAGTATCAGTGCATACTTTGATTCATTAAAAAATCTACTTTTTCTTCCTCTCATGAAAAACGTCAATTCCATAAATGTAAGGACCTAAAAACGAATATATATTTATTTAATTAGATTTGAATGTTGTTAAACCTGCTATTAGTATCTTGTCATGTCCTTTTCAGACGAGGTTAGATACTTAAACGGCAAACGAAACGAAAAACATCGTTTTGACCTTTCACAATCGAAAGCAGCGTTGTGTCTAGTTTTCTAGTTTTCTGTTTTCTCCCAAGTCGTTTTGTAACATTAACTTGTATGTATGTATTAAAAACAAATGTAATAAAATATACAACTATTACAGAAATAATATTAAAAAATATTATCCATTATTCAATCACTTAGCTGTAAATAAAAAAATCTACCTGAAATCTTTAAATATTCTTAGTACTTTTTTATGTAAATTAAATGGAAGAACGCAGGTGATATTTATTTATTAGACTTGCTGTAATCGGCGCCAATGGCAAGGTTTGAATAAATGTTTCACAGACTGAATTCATTTTAATAATTTTCTGTTACTACGTGTCAACCTGTTACCATATGACGTAAGTCTAGGTTCTGTCGCTCTTTGAGGAATAGAGATATTATAACATGAAGGTAACGTCACATACATCACAACATAGTGGACAAAAAAAATATTAGATGATGATGATGAAGAAATGTGTAATTACCACAGTCACCGAAAAACATCTTTGACCAATCTGTAATATAACAGTAACCGTTAGAGAGTAACTATGGCGATGAAAATGTTACAAATATAGTATGGTCGGCGTTTCTAAGGAGAAGTGAACCCCAAGTTTCACTTGTCTAACAAAGTTGACACGCACTAATCTTGCAATTCGATGAAAGTACTTTGGAAACATCTTGATGAAGAAGTTCATAATGCAGAGGTTATCTCAGATCTTTAATATTTAAGCTTGGAAAAGTTGGAACACTTAAAGCCCGCAGCAAATTGAGTCTTACAAGTTTTGGTGAACAGAACTTGTTCAGGCGAAAATAAAGATTTTGGCTTAACTACTTTGGAAAAGTTTTTTGTATGAAAATATAACATTTCAATTATCAGTTTTTGATACGAATGTAACGTTTTCTGCATACCTAGCTATTTATATTTGATAAAAAGTTATCTTGTCATCTTAATTACAACGTTTATAAAATCCTTAATAAAATATAACTTTCAAAATGATCAGTTAATTTTGAGAAACAATGAGTGTTTAATAAAGAATATATTAAAGTTGTTATAATCTAGCAAACAATATTACGAACAACAAATCCTGTATTGGTAAAAAAGTCAAGCAGTGGTGGCCTACTGATTTCAGCATGAGACTTTCATCCCTGAAGTCGTAGGTTCTAATTCCGATCACCAATGAACTGTGTACATGCGCTCAACATTTGCTTGATGGTGAAGGAAATCATCGTGAGGAAACCGGCTTGCCTTAGAAGACGACGACATGTGTCAGGCACATAAGTCTAACCACATTCTAGCCTATTAGAGACGATAAATGATCTTGTAAAAACCCAAACAAACCCCCTGATTTTCTTAAGTAAAAAAAAGTACTAATGGTGGCATAGACAACACTCGTTATACGACAAACCCAAAACGTCTGTCAAAAAAATAATAAAGGAACGTACCGAATAATCAAACCAATAAATCTATTGTGAATTCATCACATTCTGCGTACGTGACAAATCTCTGCAATAAATATTACATTTAATTTATTGACTCGTTATAACTAAACCAAATAACAATTTGAAATCATTTCACAAGGGACGGAAAGAAGGGGCAAACCGGACTTAGGGGAAACGAAAGATGTAGGGTGCAATATGCAATTTCATTTCTCATTTTCTTTTCCATATTAATATTTAAATTTTACTATTTGGTAATCTATAAATTGTGCTTTCAAAAAAGCTTGAATATTTCTTATGATGAGGGTGTCCCGTTGATACTTTGCAGAAAGCTTTTTTTTATTTTGAAAAGTAGTTCATTCAATGATTTTCTAAAAATTACGTCTGGGAATCGAACCGACACAAATGTGAAAAACCCTTATTTTTGATGTCAATCAAGATAATAGACAAAAAATTATAATTCTTCTGAAGTAACATAGTATTTTTAAACAAAGGAATAAAATGAAATAATCAAATTAAAAACATACAAGAAACTGCCGAAGTCAATTAAGTATTTTATTGGTAATCAATTAATTCAATGCTCAAAATATAATCCGTCTTGTCTTACACATATTTGAATAGGTCTGCTGAAAAACAGGATGTAATGACCGTATAATACGCTGGATTTTCTTCGGGAGCTGCTCGGACAGGGCGTATCTATTAATTTTATTAAAGAGTTTCTTATACTTATAACTTGCATTTGTTAGATTTAAGCGTCTATGACAGTCAAAATCAATCTCTTACTACTAAGAACAAACTTATAGTTTCTTAAGTATTTGTATCTTTACGAATACGATATAATGTTTTCCATATGTTTGGTATAGGCAATACTACAATACTAATCTATATTTCAATTACAGTTCGAAATACCGGATTTGCAATTTACAGTTTTATAAACCATTATATTTAATCTATATTAAAAATACAAGCGCCATTACGACATTCCTTATTCAAATAATTAACACCTCTTAGTAATAAATAATAGTGATTGAAGTTTCATGTGTTTGTAGACATTCCCGTGGCGGCGGCCTCACGCGAATTTCTTATGTATTTTTACGTGCCACCCTGTGTTACGGGCGTCGAACTCTATTTTACTTTCTCTTTGAAATTATTAAATAACTGATGGAATTTTCTGTGTAAATTTTTACATTATTCATGGCTCAAACAAAATTATATCGACACTTTCTACTATTAAATTGAATAATACTGTTTTGTTGAAATAATTTACATATGTATGAGGCAAGAGTTATTTACTTTTTCTATGTGATATATAGATAGTTACATACGTTATTATCTACAAAAAAGAATTGAAAGAAATCAGCCAATTGTCTTATCGTCTGTTTACCTATTAGACCTTTTAACTGAAATAATAAAAAGAATATTGCTTATTTACGGCAATTCTTTCACCCCAAACAATTTTATTATCGCTATTAAGACATTCAGTATACGCTATACCCTATCTAAGATTCATATAGAATTTTATTCGCTTAACAGCAATAAATACTTTCCTATTAATTACTTTCGTCATTCATTCATGATAGATATTTTTTATAACTTGATTTTTCAATAAAGTTTACTTTGATTTTGAATATTTTTTTATGACTATAGAATAAGAATTAGGCATAGACCGCACTAAAACAGCAAGGGAAGAAATATGTTAGTCTTCTATTTTCTAAAGCCCTACTAATGCGTAAGAAAGAGATAAAACCATGTTCTTCGTATTTTAATTGATGTGGGTTGGGAGCAGTTAAACATCTCACACAACATTATTTGTATTACATAATATATATTACTATTTCAATGTTCATACAATTTCAATTCACATATATTTAAAATGTCTTGAGATTCTATATTTTTAGGTAAAAAAACATTTTTGATACTGTTGTTTCGTGTTAACCATATCTTTTCTTTGAAGTGAATCCGAGCGGGTTATTGTATTTGTATTGATTTTGTTACGTCAATATTTCCCACGGGTGACTTACCGGATATTGTTTCTTGTGTCCAGTCTTTATTTCGTTAAAGCGCCCATAAATCAATTGCTCACATACATAATATATAATACAATTCCTTTTAATAAAATCTGTGAGAAAGGGACAAAATACAGCAGAGACTACTAAGAAAATCTCAGTGCCTGTAGCAAATCTTTGATTTGATTTGAGAACTGGCAGTAAATGTAAACATTTTAGAAGGATTTGATGTAAATTTCTTTTTCAACGTTCATAAGTGTACATTGTGTTACCTATATGAATAAATGATTTTTTTACTTTGACTTTGGATAGATCTTTTAAACTTTTAAGATAATATTTTGATCCGTCATCAGTTTATTAAATAGATTACCCGCTAAACTGTCGAATATATATATTTAAAGGACATAAACAAACGTCTTTTTATTGACTTACAACAATTTTGTACTAGGCCGTAATTCTTCAAACAATTTCTACGACGTCAAGAATTACGTTCAATTAAATACAAATACCAAAGTGACGCGACATTTATATTCTATACAGCACTATCAGTGGATTATTCTCTTTAAACAGATTTGCACGATAAGGTAATCTAAAGCAAAACACTAACTACACAAGGTAATATAGATTACTGCAAACGTAAAATGCTCAAAAAAATCAATTTGTTGCTATTTAAAAGATCTTGATAAGAGCACAGCCCGATTTCTTATTGACAACCTTTTTATAATCAAGAAGAAGACACATAAGTATATCATATCTAACACAATAAATTCCAGGCTATCTGAAACTCTAGAGCTAGGTAAGTAGTCTGCGTGAAAATCAAGTTCTATAGGATTTTAGGTCGCAGCAATTAACTTTTTTGTATGTTGGCAACACTGTTAAGCGATTATAGATAGAATATTTTTGGAAAAAGTTTCTATTATTTTCGTGAATAAAAGACGCGTTGCAAATTTAATCTAATTCGTAAATGAGCTACGACGGTTCTCTTTCCGCACAGACTCCACTAATAAAACGTACTACGCTGGTTTCGTTACTAAAAATAATTCTGGATTTTTTTTTCTGGAGTTCTGGTAAACCTTCCAAATATCTACATATTGCAATTTCTTGGTTTAATAGATTTAACTGAATCAAATGTATCGCATAGCCGTAGGTCACGCAGCTCAAGTTCACTATTCATCCATTCTTTCCCTGAATTTCCTTCATGAAAACTTTCCGATAAGGCGGCAATAGAATATAAAATTTGAATGAGACCAACGTGGGGCCGACGATAAAAATTCAATGCGGCAAAGTAGCTTACGTAAGGCGAGCAGGGTACGTACAAATTGCATATATATTATTTATAATTCCATATTTCCTTGACAAAAATATCATTTTTTCTTCATTGTATTTTAATATGTGTAGGTTACATATACACAACATAGACGTAGGTAGATTTTCACATATAAATTAAGTTTGTTTTAATGTAATATGTTGTTACGAGGACGGGTCGACAACAATGTTACTAGATTTTTCCACTAGTTAGAGAACTTTTGCTGAAATATGATTTTTCAGGAAAGGGTCAATCTCATATTATAAAATAGTAATTTGGATATTGTTCGTAACAATATTATATCCACGTTAATAGTATCCACTTGTAATATAAATGTTGTATTTTTAAATATGACGACATATATATATTAACAGTATATTAACGATATCAGTGAAAAGTAACTGGATTATCACATAAAATTATATATTACGATTATGAGTCACAGTTCACTTCTTACATTTGCTTCATGCGATACTTATGTCAAGTTTCAGGTGAAGCTGGCTTTGTGCCAAGTCCCAATGACTATGTTTGGCTCTGACTTATCGTCCCAATGGCCTATTAAACGTGCGACAAGAAGTAGAGCAGTCAATAGTTCGGGCAGAGATCTGTGCAGTGCCTTTTCGAAGGATTATACATCTTATTGGGCTGGAAGACATTTTCCGTTAAGCGTTTCTGGAGGCTACAGAAAATGCTTCATATTGATAAATTTATACATTAGAGTTCATAGAGGCGTATCTGAGACACAAATTTGCTATTGAAATTAAAATTTAGATTTAAATGAATGAATGTTTGCTTCTTGTACTGTACCAGCTGCAGCTGAAATTCTGCAATTGGTGGGAGGCGACGTAGGACAGAGAAGATTGAAACATTCTCATTTCGGAGGCCAAGACAACTTTAGGGTCGCAGAGATTGATTGTATAATTTGTAGAACAATAATACTTTAATAAAATACGATGAGATGCCAACTACTTTGATTGAACTGACTTTTCGCTTATATTTAAACTTATTTATAGCTGCCATAGTGCATTTATGTAGGAAAACTTTTTAACCGCAATACAATCAGATTAAAGCGATGGTCAACGAGTCTTATATAAATGGATGAAACTTTTAATATGACTTGTATCAAATGTGTTCATGAAAATTTTATTATATCTTACAGCCGATTAGCTTCAGACAGGCATTCAATGTTTGCCCTAATTGTGTCTCGGGTCGTCGGCCGCGTTGACTAATGTTCGGAAATGAAGGCTTTTCCGCATCTACCAGATGTTCTACTTTGATTTTCTGAAGGGAATTGAAGCTTTTCATAATATAAACTCAAACATACTTGATATCTGAGTTATTTGTAGCAAAGATTTTAATTAATTATAAATTTATACGATTTTTTTTTTACTTTGAACTTTTTATTGTAATTTATAAATAGTATCCCAAATTGAAGTACGTAAATAGTTTATATTCCTATTAATCTATTCTACTATACATAAATTATAAGATGAACTGCTTTTCATTAATTTTCTTAAACTTAAATTTAGAAAGTCCTTATTTAAAATGATGCGCGTTGAACTCTTTTCAATGGGCCCAAGGGTTAATATAACCCGAAATTGTAATCATTTAGAATTATTATATTATATACTTATATATTTACAAAGGTTTATGCTTTTAGGATTTAAAAAATATAATAACCCGCAATGTTATAAATATTTGCATTATATCCTAATCTCGACTTTGGTAGTACTTTGGTGCGAAATATATGGTGTGATAAAATCACCCGATACCTTTGATAAGATAAACGTACTATATTAATTATTATATTTAATATTGACATATGGTTTAAATTAACCCAGTAAATTATTTACTGTGAAAAAAATTGCGTGAACAATTATAATAGAGAAACATGTATTTCTATCGCATTTTTGATGCAATGAAAATAAAAAAATAAATTTAAGATTTATTTAAGGAATTTCAGCGTTGTGAGTCTTTGAAAGCTTCAAGTAGTTGTTTTTAATAAATCTGTTATACATTGATAAAAAATGTGCATTTGACAAAATCATATCGGTATTAGAGGATGCGCCTGCACTCAGAGGGGCTATCAGTGGCGTGATTATCAATATTTACGCAGATGTACATCGTATGATGTAAGATTAGGACATTACTCGAAATACAACATCAATGAAACCATGTTACTTTGGTACAAATTTCTGTAGATTAAACGTATATTAGTTAGATAAATAAGACAATTCATGAAATTTATTCAGATACGGTTGATTTTCAAATTATAATTCCATATTTAAAACATAAGTCATATAGAGCTTTTTAGTAGTTTTTTAATCGGTATGGACGCAGTATGACAGCGGAAATACTATGCTTAAAAAAATTAAGTTCTTAAATTATGTAAGCTTTTATTATGTCATAATAATTCATAATAAGTTTTTAATTTTTTAACTCGTCTTATACACTTTCGCAGTGCCGCACTAAACAACTATGTGTCACAACTTAACACGTAAACAACCTAGCTCATGTAATGATTATATCATTAAAGTACGTAAATTTCTAAAAAAAACAGTAAAGTTACGTAAAAATGTAGCTACTCGAAGAGAACGAACTTGAACCCTCTAAAGTCATTACACTGCCCGATCGCGGTACGAAACTATCGATTTCAACGAATACAATTACCTACGACAAACGCCTGTAAATTTGAAAAATTTGTATAATCAGCTGTTTGTCACACCCAGCGGAAAACGTGCAAATAACGTGGATATAAATCAGCTGATCGGAAATAAGTAATATCGTGTGTGTATGGAAGGGTGTTACTCACCGGCCGCGTGCCTCAGCCACCACCAGCAGAACCAGACGGCCACGAGTGGCCGAGTGCCGGCCATGTCAGCGGCGCATCACACGCGCGCTCGTGCCGGCGGCCCCGGCGTACTGAACGATACTGAACGCTGGATCGATGCACGCGCGCCGCCTCACGCACCCCTCGGTAGGGTGGCCACTGGCTGACTGAGCTAACCGGGAAATCCGGGAATCTGTATTTGTCTATTTTACTCTACATAAGTATAGTAGTATAACGTTAATTTTTTTAAATTGCATCGATATAAAAACCTATTAGGATATAATTTTTATCGACAGAATAAAAGGTAATAGGTTTTTAATCATAGTGATATTTTAGTCAAGAATTTTTTTAATAATATTTAAATTAAAATATTTTATAAGAATTTTAACTCGCGTAGCAAAATTAAAGGATTTTGCTGGTCACCCCACGCTACGGCGGCTCCCCGCAGCGGCGCAACCCCATTCAGCCAGTCAGCACCCTCCGCCATTTTCTCGAGTTTCCACAGTTAGCGCGCGCGCCGCTTTCCACCACCTAGCCTGTTTCTGTCGGAGCGCTGACCGCCCCTAATTGATTGTTCATTTGCCGAATACGTTTTAGGTCAGCACCGCCGCAGAGCCGCTGCGCAATGTTTATTTAGTTATTTTACGAACTTGGCTAAGATAACATTAAGATCTATGTATTATTTGAGAAATTGCCTGCCTTAATCGCTATAATAAATAATTGCAAAGGTATAGTTAATGTAAAGTTCAATTAAATTTACGATCTGGTATATTTTGATATGAGTTATTATTCCATTTCTTAACTTTTTTCTGTGAATTATGAAAAGAAAACGAAAGTTTAGTCTGCAGTTTCGCTTCGTCTCCGAAAATTCTGGCCGGAATTTACCTAATGTAAATTGTCTGTTTTAAAATTGCCGCCATGAGAACTAATTAAAACTATTTCAGTCAGAATGATTTAATATAAGAATAATATTATTTGAAACGAATGGCGATGCAATGGACTTTGATTTCTATCTGTTGATAATTTTTAAGCTAATAGGTAAACAGATGATCAAGGTCCTGCCTGTGTCACGATATTTTCTTTCGGCCAGTGATTGTAAAATGCGTAAAGAAAATTCCATTCGTGCATAGTCTTAATATTAATGTACTAGACTTGAGAGTCGCGAACCAGAAATTTCTTCTATTATCATCATTAGATGAAAACATATTAATATAGAAAATGGCTGAAATGACACGACATACGCCTTTTTGAATATTAATTCTGCTTCCACTCCACTTCCACTTATCGTGACTTCATATTTTTTTATCTATGTTCTATTACTTTCGTCCTGATTTACTATGACCATAAACAGGTAAGTAGTAATAGTATATGTTAGTTTTAGTATTATAGTTGCCAAAAAAGTATACATAAAATTACAGCGCCCTCCCCGTGATACAACTCAAATCAAATTAAAATTCATTTAATTGTAAGTATATAATTAAAAGGATTGGATTTTAAATTTAAATACGTGTACTACCAGTTTCCAAATCAAAGACGTAGAGAGAACGAAATATATTAATAAACTGACCGGTATTCTTTTTAACGTAAAATTGCTAATATTTGTTACATGTTTCATTTGACGTGGTAAATCGTCATAATAAGGTATAAAAAATTACCATCCAACACGAATCCATTTTTATGGACAAACGCTTAAGCTTTATATATATGTAATTATTATATATAGATTTGCAACATACTTGAGTGATACAAAACTGAAGCTAACATTAAGTTAATGTAAAGTTCCATTAAAAAGTTAGCAAGTTTAAATAAAACATGGGTTTAAATACATGGGTATATAGAGTTGCGGGCTTATTTTATTATTATTATATTTTGCAACGAAGATGGTTTTTAAATTTAGTCAGAATATATATATTCAGTATAAAGGAAACTATGTGTATAGAATACCGTAGATAATCCAGGAACATAGAACATTTAAAAACACACTTCTTTAATACATTTTGCAGAAGAAACAGAAACTAACATACTTTGTTTGTGTTTTCTGTTAATATATATGTTGTATATGAAAAGCTATTTTTAATAAATATGCTAAAGTGATAGTTCCAAGGTAAATAAATTAGATCCGTTTCTTTTTTTATTTTTTTTAGAATGGAATCTTGCTGTTGGCCTTTAAAGCTCAGCACGGGCTGTTTTGACGAGCTTAGCTCGGCCTGAAGTTCTGTTTCTGAACCAAAGGTTCGATTATATACCTTTAGGCGATGTTGATGTTGTGTGTACTGTGTAAAGATAACTGATATTTGACAACTGACAGTCTTTCAAGTTTGTTTATAGTTTTATTTCTTACAACTTTTTTTATTAAACGTAAACAAAACTGTAAATTATTAATGATATGCATTAATCATGAACAGTAAACTCGCTCTACTTGAAACAATTGCTAAAACAATAACTTATTAAATATCAAAACTATAAAATGAAACGAGGCTACTATGATGTTTTTGTTAGAACTTGTGCAATTTATCCCTCAAATATCGCTATCCGGCAATACAGTAATGGCTATTATAGCACCTACACTTACTCGGAGCTGTATGGTATATGTGAATACATATCACAAAACTTACAACAACTTAACTGTACCAAAGGAGTAGTTGGCCTAATTTCTGAGAGAAATATTATCGTACCCTGTGTGATAGCAGCGTAAGTTTATACTGTTTCTATTATATTTTGTGTTCTATTTTTAAATTTTAATTGTTACATATCTACTTTTTCAGAGCCCATAAAAGTTGCACAACATTTATGTTCCTTGATCCATCACAAGATCTAGAGTCCATTATAAATGAAATAAAATTTAATTTCATAATTTCAATCAAAACTGCAGAAAACGATCCTGATACTCTCCTTAACAGAAGACCTGACAAATCTATTGTCGTGTTTAATCTAACACTACACATATTTAATTTTCAGTTGAGTAGTACAAATTCACAGTATGGCCCGGAATATTCATTTATAGCAATGACATCAGGAAGCACTGGAGATCCTAAACATATTCAAGTGCCAATACAGTGTATACAACCAAATGTAGATGATTTAACAAAACTATTTGCTATAACACAGGAAGATATTATATACTTTTCAACTCCATTGACATTTGATCCATCAATGATAGAAATTCTTCTAACATGTATAAATGGTGCTTCACTTCTTATAGCACCTGAAAAGCCTGATATTCTCTTCCCTGGGAATACTCTACATGCCATAACATTTTGGCAAACAACACCATCTAAGTTTTTTCAGTTTTCAAATGCAGACATCAGAAATAAGATTTTTTCCCCTCAGTCAACCTTAAAGGTATTGGCATTAGGGGGTGAGCCTTTAAATGGAATTATACGGTTAAAGGAATTAAAACATGCACAGAATAAAACAAAATTATTTATGTTGTATGGTGTTACTGAAATGTCTTGTTGGGCCAGTGTTGCAGAATTGGATCTTAATAAAATCATCTCAGATTTAGAAGTACCGCTTGGTAACTGCTTATCTGAAACTGATATTATTGTAGAGCGCTTTAAAGAAACTTCCGATACTGGAAAAATTATTTTAAGTCAGTACTTCCTGCTTTAGAATTTCTTTTCAAAACTGATATCTTAACTTAATTTTAAAATTATTATTTCAGTGAGTAAAACCAGGAAATGTGTTGTTTTAAATAAATCTACTGGTACCGAAGAACAAAGTTCCTTGAAATTTGTGGATACTGGAGATATTGGTGAAATAAGGAATGGTACTATATACTATAGAGGGCGTAGAGATGATATTATTAAGAGATTTGGCCATAAAGTAAATTTACAACATATTGAAATTGTCATAATGCAATGTCCAAGAGTGAAGACATGTTCATGTGTTTGGTTACCAAAACCATTACTTCTTGTTGTATATTTTTCATCGGAATCACTAACTAGCCAAGAGTTATCAGATTTCTTAAAGTGCAAACTAGATGATAAACATTGGCCTGATAAGATTATTCGAGTTGACAATCTGCCTACTAATGCGCATGGTAAAATATCAAGACAATTGTTAGCTCAAATGTTTGAAAAAGTCCTGCCAATACCACAATCTGTCAGTTCTTTAAAAGTACTCCTGTTAAAAGAATTAAAAGTTAGTTTAAATAAAACTTTTACGTATGATGAAATAAAAGATAAGGACTTTTTCTCACTTGGTGGAACATCATTCCTAGCAATTTCTATGTGCAATAAACTTTCTTTAACATGTCCGGAATTTGGAAAGTTTATTTTGCCTTATTTACTCACTCAAAAGAGCACAATGGACCAAGTTATGCAAATAGCATTAAAAGAATTAAACATGGAAAATAAAACTAAAAAGAGATTAAAAAGGTAATTTAAATTATAATAAATTTAATGTATTAGGTCCTCACCCTTTTAAACGCAGAGAGAAAAAATATATTTTATTTCTCTACTATTAAGAAACACACAAACCCAAAGATGCAGAAATCTTAGGCTCACACCTAAAATATTGTTATTGGCACTTCTAGAGACATTAATTTATTGAAATAGAAAGAATTCAAGAAGACACACACTTCTACAAAATAACTTACAATGTAAAATAAAGTTTGTATATTTTTAATTATATTATTATTTTAGGACTCGTTCAACATCAGAAAGCCACTTTTCTGCATCTCATTCCATCAAGAAGATAATAGAAAACTCATCCAGTTCAAACCCAGTAGATTTTATTGTTGCCTGGTCATTTGATACAGGCAAATGTGTAGATGCTTCGCCCACTCTTTTTCAACATGGATAGTAAGTATAGATGTTATACTTTTACTAATCTGTATATAATATAGTGTATTTAAATTAATTAGTCAAAAGATTAAATTATACAAGCATTCTGCAGCTTATAATAATGTATAATGAATTATTAGGTACATAAGTTTTGAAACCTAATCATAATATTTTCCATAGCAAATTATATGTGACAGTAGGCAGCCACTCGGGAAAAATTATTGTTGTTGATGCAATAAGTGGCTTAATGCAAGGACTGATTAAAGTGAAATCTCGAGTGGAAGCACCTGTATATTGTTGTAATGAAGCACCTCTTACTTCACCTTGTGGCATTGTTGGAGCTCATGATGGAACTATTGTTTGTTTTAAATTGGAGAATTGTATAGAAATCTGGAGAATAAATATTGGATTTATGATCAAAAGCAGAGCAACATTCTGCAAAGGACAATTCTATGTTGCAGCTTATGATGGAAGTATAAGATGCATTGACGCTATGGTATTAACTTATTTAATTAATAGTATCCTAGTCCTATTTCCAACTAACTCAGAATATCCTATACTTTTCTATAGACTATATTAAATTATAAGGATATATATAGAAATTATGTAAGGACTACAATGGTTACAATTGCTTAATTAAAAGCCTTATTTTATATATTATCTATGAACCTCACCTTTGTTAAATAAAAATATAAATAAGTTATTTATTAAAGATTGGTTTTATACAGGAAATTATTAGTTTTTACTTTTTTTTACAGACTGGGAAAATAATACTAACAATTAATATAGCTGATCAAGCAATATCAGCAGATTTAGTTTTGGCTAAAAAAGAATTTATACTGCTTGGCACATTATCAGGGGTATGTGCAAGCACACATATAGAAACAAAGACAATATCATGGCGTGGAACACTGAGCAGCCCTGTATTTGCTGCTCCTGTACTTTATGACAATGACAAATATGTCATCTTCGCTGAAGTGAATGGAGAAATACACTGTCGGACTGTTGAGAAAGGAATTAAGGTTTGGTTCGGTTGATATTTTTTTATTGTGATCTTTGATGATATTTGGTTTAATAACCGGACACCCATAACCAACTTTACTTTGATATTTTCATATATTGAGGCTATTATAGTATCATTAGTGTGAATCATTCTCATACTTCTATAACACTATATATATATATCAAATAGTAGATATAAATAAATATATATTGGATTGAATTTCAACTGTTGGGTAAATGTACTTATTTAAAATGTTTCAGATTTGGAAATACCAAGGTGCAAAAGGAAATATATTTTCATCTCTTTTTGTTAAAGAAATAGATAAATTGAGATGGCAAATCATTTTTGGATGCCATGACAACAAAGTTTACTGTATTAATATAAAAAATTTCCAGCCAAGTTTAAACTGGAAAACTCAACTATCTTCACCAGTTTATTCAACACCATGCAGTTTGAGCGATAAATTAATTATAGCTGCTTCAAATAATGGTATACTAAGCATTTTAGAAGCTGAAACAGGAATTGTTATTGCTGAGTATCAATTGCCAAATGAGACATTTTCTACACCTGCAGTGTATGGTGATTACATTTTTATAGGCTGCAGAAATGATAATTTGTATGCCATTAAATATGTTTTAAATTTGTAAATCTTCCTAAGTGAGGATTTGGTTACTGTGATACTATTTTTAACAACTGTTTTTTAAATTATAAGTTTGAATATATAAATAAAACAATTCAATTACATAATAAGGTAATTTAATTCATGATCATACAAAGAATATTTATGATGTACACTGAGCATTCATTAGTTGACATATCATATATGGATACTGTTATAGCGTATCAAAACTGGAATGCAAACAATATTTACATAAACATCTGCTTATGCAGATAAAATCCTTAGGCTTGTTTTAAAATAATAATATTTTTAAAAGCATCTTTATTATGGAGAGGTAAAACCCTATAAATAACAAATCTTATATTATGCATATTATACTAATAAGAATGAAAGAAATCATTGCCTGGAGCACTGTAGTGATACACATATCTACTGCATTCACCTAATCTCTTACACATACCCAAAAATCCCTATTAAATATAATAGAAGCCAGTTTTTAACAAATTTTCAAAAGTAACAAGCAATATTTTAATTTGATTTGATATATGATTATTGATCTTCTTCACCCAACTCAACCTTTACTTTAGAGAAATCAAACTCTTCACCAGTACCTCTCTTGTAAATTTTAAGCACATCTAGACAAGTAGTTTCGAAGTGAGTAGTAGCATCGTAAGACTCAGAAATAAAGATTTGGCTCTGGCTTCCATCGTCAATAGGTTCATAATAGTCTGTCACAGAAATAAATTTCTGTCTGATTGGACCCAGCAGATCAATACCTGGCTTTATTTCAGATTCTGGATCATTAGTTTCAACTGTAGTAGAGACCATAGCAACAAACCAACCCTTAGCTGCCACTTGGTGGGTATAGGATACAACAGAAACGTAAATGTCAGAATTCCTTCCCACTTGCTTTTGCGGTATGATGATCTGAGTAGAAAGAGCATCCTTAGTATTATTTATTGGGTGATCCAACAAACATATACATCTTACTACTTGCCCCTTCTTACGCACACGGTCAGGAACGTAGCTAGGGTCACAGTAAACTTGTTTACATTTTGCTATTTCATTGCCAGAACGCACACCAACAACTTTACCTCCTTCACCAAGAACAATTTCATCAATAGGTTTATCCAGCATGTAAGTGCCTCCATAAATTGCAGATAAACGTGCAAACCCTTGAGGCAGTTCACCAAGACCATACATAGGATATAGATAAGGTGACTTACCGTAACGCGCCAATGAATCAGAATATAGTTTTATACGTCGTATTGTTTGACTGGCTGGTTGTTGCAAATAGTTGTCATCAAGATACAGGGCTAGTGCATGCCCTGTGAAATCCTGTGTGTTTCTATCCAGCCCAAATTTTTCATACAGGGACTGCATATTCGCTGTAGATGGATCAAAATCTTTCCAAGTTTTAGGGTCATCTTCCTGGTAATCTTGAACATAGATCAAAAAGTTGCGGAAACGCCTCTTCTCAAACATACCCATCAAATCGGAAGCCAAAGCTTCCTTCTGATCGACGGGCACCTTTGAAATTTTTCCACCCTTGTACACATAGCTTCCTTCGATAGACTTGAATTCCAAATACCGGGTGACGCCCGTGTGGATTAAAAGCTTGACAAGCAAGCCATTCGCCATCAAAAACTTTGGGATTAGGTCCACATTCCAATCACGACCGCGACCATAAGTTTCATCCGGTGCAGGGGCATTGAACTTAGCAAATAAATCTTCTAATGGGGTAATCGACGCAGATTCTCCTCCGTAATACTTATTGCGATCAATGTGAAGAACTTTTTTTCCGGACACGGAAAGCATTCCACTTATTATGCATTCTTTTAAGCCTGTACCCAAGACAATGGCATCGTATTCTTCATCCATGATGGAAATTAATCTTAATCGACAAATCTAGTAATGGTATCAATGCAAGTAAAATCGGGCAAAATTGCAATGTAGAAACGTCAAACTCAATATGTCGGATTATTTAGCAAATATGTCTACCGGTGATGACGTCTACAAGATGTAGTGCCAATATTCCGGAAAAAATCATCTCAATTGTAAAGTAATATCATTTAATAGAAATTACTATATATTATTAAAAACAATTTTAACAATAAAGCAATTGCATCTCTTCAATTAAATCGTTCCAACAGAACAGTGCAATTTCATAAATTTACGTTCATCGGGTATGAACAAACAAACAAACAAACAAAAATCATTTATTCATATAGGTAACATAATGTACACTTATGGACGTCAAAAAAAAAGAAATATTTATTAAACGATTCTATATTTACATTTACGGCCAGTTCTCAAATCAAGGGCGTAGACCGGAAGAGAAGAACTGGCAATAAACTCTCCGCCACTTTTTTTAATCGCCAAGTTTTTTTTACATAATGTTTGTAAGGAGCTGCAACCATTACACCATGAATTAATAGAATTCTATAATAACAACTAAACGTATAGTGCATCGGTTCCGTAAACCAAATATAATTCGACATTATCATTCAAGTCTGTGGGAATATATTAAGTGACATACAGACAATTTAAAAAAGTGACATCAATGTCAAGCCTTAACAGCTTCTGAGGTGTCAGCACTCAGCAGAACGTATCAGTTAAAATCAAATGTCACAAGTCCGGACGAGATGGTGTCAATTTGTATTTTGTGTCAATGTATTTTGAGTTTCCGTCTTGTACACAGTACACACAGTACGTTTTGTAACGTCTGTTTTCTCTTCGTGGCGGTCAAACAAAATTGTGATTAGTTGATAGTATCTTGATTTAAATAAAATTAATATGTGCTTCTTAACCTTTTTATACCGACACAATATCGCGTTTTCCGTGCTTGGCAAATTCCAAAATTTTGAGTGATGACTGATGAATGCCACCGTGAACAGGTGAATAAAAACCATATGCTTCAATGTTTACGGCCCAGTTTTTAATGACTTATGTGGGACAACAGTGCTAAGTGGAGATATATTGTTATTTTAAATGAAAGGGAAAGGTAATTTTTCCGATTTGCAGATGAGTAAAAATGTCAACAGAAGGCAGTGGAGAGACACCTTCGATTGTACCAAGTTTGCCGGGGGTACCAGAGCAGACCTATCTTTTTCCAAAGGTAAAAGGTCATTCCCGATCTATAAGCCATGGAGGAACTCCCATGTTGGCTGGGAATCCAACGACCTCGAGGCCCCCGCTCAAATCGGCTATGCGGGGTCATCAGCGTGCCCTATCCCATGGACAGATTGGCGAAGGAGCCCGAGCTTCCTCTGGGCCTGGCCACAGCCGCACCGGTAGTAGGACTGAATTCATATTGCCCCCAGGCCACAGAGATGCCGCACCAGTTAGTGCCCAACCACGCCTGTCATCAGTACGAGGCCATTCCCGACAGGCTTCGCGGTCAGACTCAATTTATACGTTACGACGTGCATCTGTGGTACCTCGATGGCAACGTGCAGTCTTTTGGCTTATGCGGAGGCAGCAACCAGCCATTGACAACAGACATCTTATTGTCATTCCCAACCATCTTATTCCTGATAAGACACCTCCTAAAGATCACCCAAATGGTCATAGATGCAATAACAAAATCAGGACTACAAAATACACCTTACTATCATTTTTACCAAAAAACTTGTTTGAACAATTCCATCGGATTGCAAATGTGTATTTTATATTCATAGTGCTACTGAACTGGGTGCCAGCTGTAAATGCGTTTGGCAAGGAAGTAGCTATGCTGCCAGTGTTATTTGTGCTAACAGTGACTGCTATTAAAGACCTTTTTGAGGATCGCAGAAGACATATGTCAGATAAGAGAATCAACAATTCATATTGCAGAGTATATAACAAGTAAGTACCTTATTTTATTGTAGATTCAAAACTCCCAAAATTAAATTGTTGTTTTTTTCATGAGCCCAACTTTATTTATTATTCACAGCAAAAATCTTGCTTACATGTTAATATAGACGGCAAAACCATTTTCAATTTGTTTTATCTTCTATTGTAAACAATCACAACTTAAACAACTAACATACTAAATGACATCAGCTAAGGCAACACACATCCTCATAAAACAGGCCTAAGATACCTGTACAATTTATATATGTGTGAGTAAAACTATTGCTCTTAGAGCCTCTACTATAAAAATCATTTGTGTCATTAAGGAAACAGTGTGTATGTGGTGATTGAATGTCACTTACATCATCAGGTTCGACAAACTGTTTATTTGCATGTAAGTTCTTGCTGCTAATAAGGTTATTTACATAATCATTGTTTTCCATTATTGTCAATATGACTTGTAGTTATCTCACAATTAGCAGTACAAAAATAACTATGTATTAAGGTATATTTTTCGGAATTCAAATTTGATATTTGCATTGCATATTTTTATATTCTATGATTCCTGATAAGACACCTCCTAAAGATCACCCAAAAGATTATAGATGCAATAACAAAATCAGGACTACAAAATACACCTTACTATCATTTTTATCCAAAAAACTTGTAAAGAAGAAAGAATTTACTGGGAAATTATACAAAAACCCAAAAATCTGTTTATTTATAGTAAAATACTATGGAAACTGTTACGTGATGTTTGTAGCACCAGAAAATAGTATTCCCTTTTTATTGAAGTATGTACAACAAAATATATGGTTGCAATATTGGCTAATCATTTTGGACCATTTTTACAATTCGAAGAAAGCACTATTTTACACGAAATCGACTAAAATAATAAGTAATCAAAACTAAGTATATTAACTTAGTAGGTGATGCAAAAATTAGCAAATACTTGAATGTCTTTACAAATGCTAACACTTTCACCGTTCCACATCCGGCTGACTCGCGTACGACGTGAAATATCTCCTATTGTCTCCTGATTTGTCTCAGTCCAACGAAGAGTATATCCTACAATTAATATTTCGAATAATATCGTATATTATATACATATAAATATTACAAGATGTTCATTCGGTCCCATATTTTGCAATTTATATACAATGTAAGAAGTTTTTACAGTGCTCATTTAATATTTCAATTTTCTAGAGCTTATTTATTTGCAACGTTAATTAAATCGCAATGCAGCGGTAACTTGTTCGTTTATTACGTTACGTCAGGCTTCAGAACCTAGGAAACCCTCAAGTGTAGGATTATTGCCGATGTAACATATATTACCCATTTTCTTCGGGTAGGGATAAATCCCTAAGTCTGTCGTGGAAATTTACCCTGTGAACATGTATTAAAAATGAAAGGAACATTCTTAGTCGATCAATTTATAGGAATATAAAAATTATTTTTACGCTTCCATGGAAATACCTATTATACAAGGAAACATTGGTACATGCTACATACGTATTGTAACATTTTTTCCTTGTAAGTCATTCGTATATTTAATTATAAAGTTTGACTATAACGGTTGTTAATTTAACGTGTGTTTAATTATTACACGAACTCGAAAAATACATCACTACTTAAACTCAAAAACATCTGAGAATATGTGTCTATTGCCATAAATAATACTTGTATTAAGGTAGGTAAAAAACTGCGAACGTTAAAAATACTATTTTTCTAGCGTTCAGACTTACAACCCCTTAACGTTCTGCATAATTCAATAAGAAAACCTGTCATCAATTTTACAGTTGTCGTTGATTCAGCTCACTTAAACCACTTGGAACTGTCATTTATCATTCAAATATAAAGACTGTGACACGCAAACTATATTCTCACGCGGCACTTTTCATGGATATTCTCACGAAACTTGTAAAACTCTTAAAACAGTATGCTCTATACAATTTATAATCAAACTGGTAACCCGCCCGAATGTAGCGTGCTATATTGTCATCTTAAATATAAAATATGGTTATATTACATGAAACACCACAATGCAAATATTCGTTGTTTGAAAATTCTCATAAAACAATTCAATTATACGTAGCCCTAACGCGGTCTATCTTTAGAGGAATCAATAATATCAAGTGCCAGAGCCAGATTGTGCAATAAAGGTAATCTGAATGCTTATCGTTCAGATAATAATCAGAAATTATTTTGCGTAATTCTAATCGGGTTTTTTCATCAAATCATAAATATGTATTGAAAAATGTCTTACTCTTTTAATACCACACCTGTAGTACGAGTATACATAGGTATATAACAATGTAGAACGTATTTAACATTCGCTCGAACGATAAAGGAGAACATCGTGAGGAAACCGGCATCCTTATATCCAAAAAGTCGACGTCGAGTCTTACTTGGCTATTAGATTGACAAATGATCACGAAACAGATACAGAAGTCTGATGCCTAAACTTAAAAGCCTTGTAGCGCCATTAATTTATTTTTTATTATTAAAAATAATCGGAAATGCATATGATATTTCCTCATTCAATATTGTTTTAGTATCATTATGGTGAAATCACGGAAGTAAGTAAACATTCATGTGATTGAATATTTGAGCAGGCAGGTGTACAATCGAAGTTCTACAAATAATATTGACTATGTTTTATAATTTAATAGAGTCTGTGCTTCTATAGATTTAAAAAGTGGGGTTTAATCTATGGCATATTAACTTGCACTGAGTGACTTGAATGTGGTATTCTACAACGATCAACTATTCGATAAATAATTATTCGTAGAGTTTAGGTTTAGTTACATTTTATAATAGTAATCTTTATCGCATTTATTACACGTCTCTTAAATTAGTTCTATCAACGCGTTATCAACTATTATCTGATATCATTTGTTTTTTTTAATTTATTAATATCTTTGATGTCTTCATAAAAATCTTTTATCATATATCTAATATGATAAAAGTTTTTATTTAATTAAGCAATGCATTTTTAAAATTCTTATTAAAAAATTATCGCGTTTCACACAATAAAAGTAATACATAATTGAATTCAGTGTAAAAAACTAACAAGTCCAATCTCTTACGTATATATTTTATACTTTTTGATCGCAATACATGCGTCGCGTCGTAAGGCGAAGGAATACGTCATGAGGAAAGCGATATATTTTAGATAAGCCTTACTCTCGTACGTCAAAAATTTATTGGATTTTGACATGCGCGAGTCAGTTCGCGCTGAGGTTCGTTTTTCAAAATCACACCCCAGAGTCATAACTTTTCGTCCATTGACTATAGGAGCTATAGACAACGGTCTTTCGAAATCTATATAATGATCATGAAATCCCATCACATAACTCTTTCGTTCGAATCTTTTAGGGTCTCTGCAGTAAGGCTATGGATTACAGCATGACTATCTGTCCGCTTAGCTCCTTCTTTATCAACCATTAAACCTCTTTTTTACAAGTATTACTAGTCCATATCATATCAAATAAAAATGAACTCCTTAGCCCATAGAAAATTGGGCCCGTTAGTGGCTAGACTGATACTCCCTTTCCTCTCCATCCTCGAAGGAAGAGTTCTTCCTCAGAGGTTGATATAGTACATTACAAGATATTTTGTCATAAAAAAAACATTACCCAAATGCGTAAAATCTGATCAAACACCGTGACAAAAGATATTACAACTTTTCGCTTCGGCTGATTGTTTGTTACGTTAGTTGTGTTGTAACAGCCTTATTTCCTTTGTAATAAATAGCACGTTTATGAAAAAATACAGAATTTAATTTCTTGTATTTTATCCTTAGTAACGTTTTCAACTAGGATTATTATTACTAAAAATATAATAAAACATGATATCATCATTTTACAATTATATAAATATATTTTTCTTGCTTTATAACATGCTTTATAAAAATACATGATTTAACTAATGTCAACATCCCAGGTCTTGGAGCCAGAATACATCCTTCATAATCAACCTTCTGTCTGTTCTTTGCATTTGAGGCACAACAACAGTAAAAAAACCATGCCGCTTTCCTCACGATGTATTCCAACCAGAGACAAACATCAGGCATGAGGGTCGCACTAAAGCCACTAAGCCAAAATTACTTTTGAGTTAACGAATAATTAAATTTTGCATAGTCCTGACCATTCTCAATCAGTTTTATTAACTGTATACATAATGAAGAGGTTTCAATCGTGTATATATTTTATATTTACTGAAAAACGGCAATAAACTGTTATAATGGCATAGTAATCAACATTTCTATGAACTTCAAATAATTACAACGTCATTCATTCATCGTCGCGTGATTTCGAATCACATGAATATTTGAGAAAGGGTGTGTCTGTACCGACAAACTAAATAGGTCATTGGTCAAGGTTTTAACCTGACAACAAACGTACAACAAACCGTTAAAATGTTTAACAAAGAAACGATTTCAATAGTTTCAGAAATTAATGTGGACACGAGAAATGATGGATTATCTCATGCATATTTCATTGATATGTGTGATTTAGGGCCTAATTCACAATGTATGGATAAAGTACCAAATAGCTATGCAACACATAAATTATTCGAAAGATAAAAGTTCCGTACTTCGCATTTCATGACGAATACCGCTATATGACAATCGTGAAACACTACAAACACAATAAATAATAGATAGCTTATTTGGAACATATCCGGACATTGTGAAACAGACCCTTAATGTTTAATAAATCGAAACCTAGACTCTAATAGTAGGATACTTGCTTTATCTTTTTATATTTGTTGGCTTTGAGTTCTCGCGAAATGTGTTGAAATCGAGCGCATAAAAATGAAGCGAGTTGAACGCCCAAACATAATAAATCAGTGGCGCTACAACCTCTTTAGGTCTTGGCCTCAGAATTCTGAATCTGTTTCATGATCATTTTTAAATCTAATAGGCAAGTAGGTGATCAGCCTCCAGTGCCTGACACACGCCGTCGTCTTTTTCAGTCTAAGACATGTCGGTTTCCTCACGATGTTTTCCTTCACCGTTCGAGCAAATGTTCAAACCAAATAACCTATCTTAATCTATATTTGACCATCTTAGATAGACGTCTTAATCTAAATATTGATGAAAGTGTGCCAATAACCAACCTACGGATTGTAATAGCCTTCTGACGATAGAAGGTATACATGGTAGGTCGGATCGATGTATGTTGATACACCTTTGTATGAAAATGACAGTTCAACTGGGTCAATATCCTATCTTAAGATTTTAACGTACACCAGTATTTAAAATAATTAAAAAGCTATTGTCTTCATAGGATTTGGTTATTGGAATGCAAATAGGAGATCGATCGACTTGATCACGATGTATCTCAGATTTTTTTCAATCTGAGATTGTGGAGTAATTATTGGGTTCGGGCGTTAGCCGTAATGTGTTTTATCCCCTATTTTTCCTGCGTATCTAACTCTCTTTTTAATTTAAATTATTCAATGATTATTAAATCAAGAATTTAATTGGCATTAAACCTAACCGTGAACGATAGCCGGATATTTATAAAGGTTAAATAGCACATAGCACAACTTAAGGTCGGCGTGTAATACTTCCGATACACGCTATGTTAAAAATTATTCAATATTAACTCTAAAACCAGGTTTAGTTAGTACTAAGGATAATTTAATATATGATATGATATGTGGGTTAGCACAGACTATTGTTGTGAAATAAAAAAAATATGTAAGTATGTTTAGTCATTTGTCATTATGATGTGTATGATTTGGAAACCCTTTTAAGTAAAAAAAACAGACATATATAATACGCAGATTATTGTCCTGGTGGTTCTCGAACATATATGTAGTTGTTTCATCCAACAGAAGGTGTGTCCCACATATTCTGGGGTTACGGAATAGTCAAGGCCAAATGAGCGTAATTTTTCGAGTTAATCTAGCATTCGTTACAACCGAGAACACGATGTTGCTACATTCATGAAATGTGCAAGTTGGTGAATGAAGTAGTTCCTGCTTAACTACATCTTTACTACATCATAAAGGTTGAGATATCTGTAAAGGTTGATTTTTTATAATTACAAAGCTTCGGTTGTTATATTTTCAGTAGATATTCTAATAATTTATTCTAATTCATATTCTATTGAATATTCATTGAAACAAAATTAGCATCAAAACGTTTTCGTTGTCAAATTAATATTTAGTAGCCTTATCAAACTTTTATACATCTTATCTAAAGTAGTTTTACCTAGAAGCAATGAGACCTTATGTAGTATTTCCACAAACTCCATGACTTAATTTTAAGTAGAGGTTACAATTTGAAGATGAAAACGAGCGATTACTTAAAAGAATTACCGTCTCCGATTTGATTGAACTAGTTAAACGCTGGTTCGTTATTTGTTTCATCGAATTTTTTTTAACTATTTTAAATTGACGGCTGGAAATCTTCCACAGTCCGTTTGACAAGGCGTTTTCTTTTGCGAACTAGCCAACTGTGGAATCAATTCCGAGTGGGGGTCTTCCCTGAGAGATATGACCTCCAACTATTCAAAATTCGAGCGTACTCCTCATTAAAAGGCCGGCCACAAAAAATGGGTGTCTATGGGCTGCGATGACTATTTACAAGCTTGGTACGTTACAGAGTCTGGTGGGGCGCCATCTTGTCTAGATAAGCGTTTTTAAATTATGAATGTTTGATTTGAATTTTCGAAGCTTTTTTTGTGCCCATTTCAATATTTGGCAGGATTGACTCTTTACATAATATTAATGTCAGAGTACACCTAGTCATTACTTTACACTCAGCGATATTTGTTTAAGCCTTCTTCCGCAATATTTGTCCGACGAATTTCGTTAGAACTTACGTCTAGCGTTGCGTAAATTAGACAAGGCTCTTCAACGTTATTGCAACCAAAGTTAAGTATTAAGTCAATGTGTTTCATTGATGCGTAAGTAATCTGAATATATTGATATTCTAAAAATATAGAAACTCTTAACCATTAATTATAGAATTTTGGGAATCATTACAATTGTTACTATTCTTCATATATCTATCGAGGTTCTAAACATAGTACGTTTGTATGTATATATGTTCTCATGGAGCAGCCTAGTGGCTTCAGCGTGCGACTCTCATCCCTGAAATCTTAGATTCGATCCCCGTCTGTGCACCAATGGACATTCTTTCTATGTGCGGATTTAACACTTGCTCGTACGGTGAAGGAAAACATCGTGAGGAAACCGTCATGTTGTAGACTCTAACAGTCGATGGCGTGTGTCAGGCACAGGAGGCTGATCAGGTGAATGTAGGTACATTAGATTTAAAATAATGAAATATATTTAGAAATTTGAGGCCAGAGCTAAAAAGATTGTAGCGCCAATGATTTATTTTATATACGTGCCCCTTCCAGTATTCGTGTATAAACACCTTGAATCAAGTTAGGTCTCATGTGTGAAAGAAATCTCTATTAAGACAATAGTTATCAGAGACATTGTATACTGTTATAATACATTCTTAACATGACAATAGAATAGAAGTGGCGTGTGACGTTGAGCGATTTAGACCCACCTTTTGTTTCTAACAAATTGTTTTGTTTATTCTGTTATTTATAAGCGTACTTATAATGCTATAATGTTTATTAGGGAATGCTTCTGAGTCGAAACTTATAACTCGTGTCAGAAAGGAATGGGATTTATTTAAAGAAGATAGACACAGAGTGTATTTCAGTTACTCAGTCCATACACTTTTTACTACTTTTAACAATTTATAAATACTGAGTCTACATTTAACCAAAAAAAATCAGTTTTTTCTATGCGAGACGTTAATTTAAATTAAATATCTAGTTAAACTTTTATTAATAATAAATAAATTATATATTTATATTTGTAATACTAAAACGTGTCTATGATTTTACGATTTATCAGTAAACCGTAAAATTTGGACGTTAAATATTGAGTAAGACAAGGTTGACTGTATAATGAGTTTTAAATATAAAACGATCACCGCATAATAGATATGTCGTAAATACATTCTAATTTTCTTCATAAAAAGTACTGATTTTTCCTATTTATAGGAGCACTTTGACCTTTCATTTTGATTTCAATTTCCATTCTGCTACATTGATGATTTATCCAAACCAATTTGGGTATGCATAACGTGACTAGACGTCCCGATTTTCACGGGACCGTCTCTTTTCAAATCAAAAATTGAGGAGCCGAATATAAAAAAAAATATTTGATTTCGTCAACTATAAGAAAAAATTGTACTCCTGATAAATATAAATAATCTTAACTAAACATTTTGGGTACCTACCTTTATATTTTGTGATTCGTAACTTTTAACGTTAAAACGCCAAGGTTTCTAAATAAATAACTTTATTTTTTATTCACTATGATTGATTGACCAAAATTAAACCAATGTCCCGTTTTGAGTCAAAAAATTAAATTGTAACTTCAGGTATCCACGATGGTGGTTGGTGGTTAACGGGGATCCGACTATCCCCGTTAACCACTGAATCTCTGAAGTGTGTGTTAATAGTGTGCGGCCCGCAATCAGTGAATAAACCTACAATTTGATTTTATATATAAGCTTATCTCCGTTATTATTGCATATATATAATAAACCCAACCCAAACTTAAAATTAGTATCATAAAAAAATAATAAGTTTGTTAAAAATAGTTCACGTTAATTAGGTCACAGACCTAAATTATTCTAGCATATGGACAATAAACACAATTATGGCAATTTGCCAGTGTCTTTTGTTACAAATGGAGAAAGCAATTTTAAAGTTATATCATTAATAACAAGGAACTGTTTTGAAGCCATTTGTAGACTACTTTGTGAAATTTTATGGACCAATTACTTAACTTAATCATTAGTTTATATTTTCATGTTTCAAAATTGACTTAATAACAAAATTTCATTGGAAATACTTAACCGAATCGAGAGAGTACTTATCAAATACTCTTATTATTTTGATATATCTGTTTGTTTCTCCTTTCCAAATTAATAAAAACATCATAGTGACAACATCATATTGACTAAATTAACCCATTCACAGTCCAAAAACAATATTTTTTCCTCATTTCCCCAATCAAAAATAGAGTGTGTTTCACCAATATCTGTTCTTTTTTGAGGTAATTAAATTTATATATGAAACAATATTGAACGCGGAATAATCGACTACACTAAAATATCTTCGTTTCTTGTTGAGTATAAAACTATAGCAGTAATAGATGCCCACTTCAATTGAGAACGAATCTTGCTTAATATGAACACGTGTTTTTGTAATGATTGTAATATAAATAACGTCCAAAGTTTTGATTATAAATTTCTACTACGTTTAAATAATTGTTTAAAAGATAGCTAACCTTGCAGGTATTTTAACTTGAACTATGTTGTATCGAATATTGAACGTCAAAATAAGTACGTTGTTGTAATATTGTTGTAATATATTTAATTCTGTCTGGGAAATTTGTCTTAACCTGCTTTTAATTAAAAAAAAACAATCGAACCAGGTCATCAATTCGATGTATAGATATACATAAATATATATATCGTTAAATGTTCACAGACTAATAACAGGGAAAGGTAAAAATGTGAACGTAATATAAAAATATATGCACAATTCAAAATCACAATACACAAGAGATTTTAGGTTTGATTTATTTATTTTCTTGCATACAACCAAAAAGACTAACTTACTTACTACCTTTTATACTGCTAATTATAGGTAATCTTCCGCAAATCAGTACTGATATTTGCGAAAGGTACAGAATCGAGGTTACAACGACGAACACGGTATGAAATACTTTTTAGGAGCCTGCAGTATAAGCGATACAGTTCGTGAGATCCATTCACGTGGCAAGCCGTCCATAGTCTGTTCGGCCCCTGAAAATATTAGAAACATGTACCATTACAAATGGCATCCAATTTACTAAGAACACAATAATAGACGTTTCTAGAAATTATACGTTGAATCCATTTCCTTATAATATATGTAGCAGCTAACGTGTATGCAAAGTGGTAGACTTCGCTAATAAGTTCTCTTTCAAGCGATAATTATTTCTAATTGCGCCCATTTGCTAATCATTGTACGTCGTCAAAGATTATAGTTGAACCGTCTATGAATATGTATTATTAATATTAACAGTACTGAGATTCATGTATGTATTATTATTAAGTCCGCAGTGTTAGCTAAGATACTTGAGCGTGAGATTCGAATCACGGCACCTCAGGACTTTTGTATGTGCATTTAATACTCCGTGACAGAAAACAACGCGGGGGAACGGACTTGACTTAGACTGAAATCACAGCGTGTATTAAGCACGAATTTTTATCCTTTAAACGTTCTGTGATATTCTTGCCACTTATTTCTATATTAAGAATCAAGTATCGTACATTTTTGGTAGGTTTATATAAAGACACATCTCGTACAGCCCAAGTATGGCGAGATCTGGCAAAAGAGGCATTCCGTGCTCCCTAAGCTCATGCTTGTCAATATTATTAAGGTTACCATACTATATCAAATATCTATGCAACTGAGCGTTGAGGCCCCTTTTTCCGCTCACCATCATGTGAAACTATCTGCTGATTGACCTTCAGAGTCGTATCAATTCTTAAAAATCTGGCAATTCATTTATGGGTGTGTGACGGTATTTGAGAATCAGTCCTTCAGAGTCAGATGAGTCTCCTGTTCGTTTGGCCCTGTTCTAATGAAAAGATGTAGATATTTATGAAAACGAGGTGTAAGATATTCCATTAAACGCGGCATATATAGCAGATTTTTTTGCAATTTATGACTCCTATTAATTGAGTTTTAAGTATAAAGTTGATTGTTGCAAATACAACGGGATAGTTTTTATGCGCACTGGCAGGTTATTGTTCATGATAAATGATGCTATGGAATTCTACTGGTTATTCTGCTTTGATAACTGTCCACATTACGGTTTTAGCTAAAGATAGATGTGATCTCGCCTATTGAAGTTACGAGATATTTATTTAAGCCGCGCTATTTACACGTTAAGATATACCCTGTTTTGCGGGGACGGCTTGCAGAAACAACGTTATAACGCTGAATTAAAATATTGCAGAAACAAAACAAAAATGAAACAAAATTAATATTTGAAACTTTCGTTAATTGATAGATCTTTTACTCCACGATGTTTACCTTCACTTATTGATCGAATGTTAACTGCACATATAAAAAAATTCCATTGGTGTACCTACAGCTGGGGATCGAACCTACCACTCTGGCATGAGAGCCGCACGTTATAGCCAGTAGACCAACACTTCAATATATTTAATCATCAAGCTAAATCTGGTCAATAAATCTCGAAATACAAAAAACTAAAACTAAATTAAATTAAAAACATTCTCTTTTTAAAAATAATATATGTTTTATGTAAACCGTTAGCCATAACAGTAATTTGGTAAAGTTTTCATCTGAGATTTTTATATTACATACTTAGATTTTGCAATCGTTCGCCGTGAGTCGCTAACAAAAGAAGTTACTTGCACAAGATCTTAATTTAATTATTACTTTTCGGTACTGAAACTGAAATAGAATGTTCTAGATATCAGCTTAATGTAGGTTAGATTATACAAATGCAAGGGCAATTTTCTGCGGTATTTATTTTAGAATAGAAATTGTGTTCTTGTATGTTATACCAAAGTTGTTCTAATTTTAAATATTCAAAAAAATATTTAATATTGTATATGGTACCACAGCCTTTAATAAGAAGATGGGTTTCTTTATTGAAAATCCAAGAGGTATGTATAAATTACCTACAGTTAAATACGCTTTCTTTTGTGTGAATGTTTTTGATGTGTGTGATGAGTTTTACGTCATGGGGCAGATACATATAGTAATTAATAAAAATAGCTCCAAAAATGCACTGAAAGGGATTAAAAAACAAAATCCCTCCTATAACACAATTTTCATTACTCATATAACGCGGAGATAACTCAAGATAATTTCTGTGTAAAATTTATTATGATTTTTCAATTTCATAATTACTTAGTTGCGTACCTTTGCACATGTTTCAATTGTGTTATGTAAACTAAATATCTTTATTGAACTCGTGCTCCTTTTTGACTTCTTACAAACATACAACGCGATTTCCTAAAACGCCGCCTAGGTCTACTATTATAGGGGGATTTACTTTCTTATTTGTGTCAATTGCTAACCAAGAGAATTAAATGTATTAAACGGCTATGAGTAGTTGTTTCCTATATATTTATCTTGTTTACTCGGTTATCCAGACCCGACAAAGCTGTAGGAACATACAAGAGTTAATTAAACTACACTGTTCGTATTAAAGGCCTTGATTTATTCGCCATTCACTTAATCACAGTCTTACAGTAAAATGAAATTATCGATAAATAATTTTATTAACAGGGTACTGCTCATAGTCGTCTTTTGTTTTAACTCTAAACAATTCATTCTTTTGCTAAGCTATTTAGAGTCATGTTGCTTATAAGTGACGTGGACTAGTTAAAATAGAGCTTTGTTATTTTTGACAAGGCGGAAAATCTAATACGAATACATATAATTTATCACAGTGATGTTATCTGGTTGATAAGATATTGGTGGATTACGTGTTACGAAGTGTTTTTTTAACTAAAACTGTAATCATTCTTTATTGTTTTGCGTTATCGTAATTAATTTAAATAATAGTTGTTGGTATAGTCTTGACAAAAGGTTAAACAAAAATTTAATTATTTTCATATAAAAAAAAAATGAAATTGATATTTATCAAAAAATTAACGATGTTAGTTCAATTAAATTTGTTTAATTAGACAATAATATAGATAACAATCAATACGTATATGCGCGTTGTACAGAGAATTCTTGGTTGACACTATGGAATGAATCTCTCACCAATCTTGTGGACAGTTTTCTCGTCCATTTATGAGAGCATTTTCCATCTTTCCTTGCACCTCAAGTCTCTATGGGTTCCTTACCACGTCTCGTAATAAACACACACAGCTGATAGACAATAACCGTGTCCTTGGCTGGTTATGATGTCCAATTCTAACCAATTAGACAACATGTTACGTGATTTGAAACCAATGTATTTTTTTTAAATTACTTCAATCAGTGAAGCTTCAAAACAATTGACGGTGAAGGTCATATACCAATAAATACTGGCTCGATCGTTCTTTATTTAAAGTCATTTTAATTTAAGTATTCTCTATCGCTATGCAATTTCGAGTTCAACGACCTCGCGAATATAGAAATTATGATAATGTTCTTTTAAAGGCTTCGAAGAATATTTGTCTAAGGAATAAAATAACAGTAATTTGTGCCAAATATTATTTACTATTCGTGGAATATGTTAAGATATTCCATATCGAATAGGAATGGAAGAATTTTGATGAGTTATGTTTAGTTCAGTTCAGTAACAGAAACGGCCGTGTCTTGTATGTTATGACTGATTTTGACGACAGATTATACTTACTAAGGCAACATAATAACCTAATTTAATTTTGGATCTAGAGGATAAATTCGACACTACCAAACTGTATCCGGCCATTTGTTACGAGGTTTTTTGGTGCTATAACGTCTTAATCTCGCCATGTTCCGATTCAAGATGTCATCATTAACAAATGAAGATGTTTAATATCAAAAGTGGAATTCCGCTTCCATCGTTTCTCATGTCTTACCGTGTAGGCTAAATTCAATATATAAATAAAAAAAACTGTAACTGTCTAACCCTTTTTTACGAAAGTTTTCTTCTCTGTTCTGTCTTATTGTGTTCACGCTGTGATGAATAAAGACAGATGTAGTGTGTGTAACTCTTCTGCTGAAAGGATATTTTATAATTAAATATTCAATTAACAGTATGCTATAAAATATATCATTTTATCGTTGTTTTAGTGTTCCTTAAAATAGAGCCATTTCGGTATATTGCATAAGCGAGCTGGCGTCAATCCAGACAGTGTTAGTGCATTATACAAAGTGCCGGATGTTACGAAACAAGCACCTTTAAAGCCTTATTTAAAAAAGTGGAAATGCTACTTCCATATTAAATGTCAAAAATTACAGAAGTTCTTGCTGCTTATATTATATATCCTTACTGATATAGTATAGTATTATCAAAGAAACAGTTACTAATTCTATTTGTAATTTAAGCGTGGTTCCGAATTTTTAACCCGGATATGGAGGAGAAATATCAACTTTGCGACGGCGCTACCGATATTAACAGAATTCAATTCAAAAATCTAAGGAAATTGAATCGTTACTCCGTAGCTGTGTTACTTAGTAAATTATTGTATTTCCTATCTACAGAGCCCTGCTGAACCATTTGTAGAAGATTAAAGATCTCATTAAATTAATAATTTACTTAATTATTAAATTGAAATTGAAATTTTTACACATATTACATACAATGTCTACAATTGGAAACTAAATGCATATATGTAATAATATATTTGTCCACAATTATTTTTGAGAGCTTTTGCTGGCAAGAGGAGGATGGGGGGGGGACAAATTACAGTAAATCTACTTACGTAATACTTGAACGGCCGCTAAACAGATATATTAATTTACATTATTACGCCTGAACTCTTAATTGTTCGAGTGGAAATTAGTTCCGAGTTCCGTTGTTTTGAAGGTTACATCGCGGCTGCCGGGTGCTGACCTTGAGTTATTCGAACAAACACTTGTGGAAAAGAAAATTTATAAATGAAAAGATATTAGGTTTTTTGTGCAGTTTTAATGGTAAAAATTTTGTAGTATATATGTCACTGGCATTAGTATATAATTTAATATTTTTATCTAAATATGTTCGACGTCCTGGCGGACAGAAAAACTGTGTCCAGTTTGTATTTCCACCACACCAATTTCTTCTTCTTTCTTCCAAATGATATTGCGTTTTACCTTACTAGGTTCACATGAAAACTTTAAATTCAGAAACACTGACTACGAATCTTGTATGTCAAACGTATTTTTGACGTACAAAAGCCATAGCATGCGCAGGTTTCTGAAACTTACCCTCAAGAGTCGAGTCTAACTACTTCTTGTAATTTTAGAATGGTATACACGCGTTTCAAAAAAACTTAGTAAGTAATTGTAATAATATATCATCATCATTATCATCAATGTCTATACAACCCCCTGTGAGCCTTAGCTACCTCAAGTAAACTTTGCAATCGCAATCTATCCAGTGCTCTCCGCGTCTGCAGTCACCATGTATCTCCACACGTACCTGATCCGTCTCTATCGCTTCATCACATTCATGATTCACCATGCATGCACGTCGGTTATGGGCACTGTTATCCATTATCTTATATTTTATCGTAACCTCGATTAAAAACTGCTATAATGAATTTAAACGCGGACTTATGTAGTTTGCGGCATAGTTATATTTGCGACTGGCAATTAATCGCGTGAACCAAAGACAATACTGATTCCGAGCTAAAATAATGTGCAAAGGCCTGCATATAAAGCGAACGGAAGCTGATGACCTCTATGACTTAGTCTACTTAATTAGTCTATGCAGTCATTGTTCTAAATTGAATAGATCCAGAAATATAACTGTATAACTGGTTCTGCCCTTCAGTTATCTGAACAATGATGATCGCGCACGAGTCACGAGTTTACAACGGGAATTGGTACCCAAATGATAGGTACACGGCATATTTTATATAATTTATATGAAAGTGATTAGTGCTGCTTCTGTACACTACATAGTAGGTATATTTATTATTGAGAGCCACTGTTAATAACGTTACATGGTAAATAGGCAAATATAACAAGTATCCCATATTTTACGTTTACGTCACGATTTTAAGGTTAAAAAAACAATATATAATAACAAAACGTACTCATAAAAACAATTAATTAGTTGACAAGGTAAGCTTCTCCAAATTTCAAAATACACTGAAAAAAATCCTATGAGTTTTTGCTTATTAAACGAAAAGCCTACATCCGGTGTCCAAAAAAATTCAAAAGGTTTCACGTTTTCATAAACCACAATTGAACTGGCAACTTCCGAAGCGGACATAGCACAGTTTTCAATTGTTATTTTTATTTATAAAAAGTATTTTATCCTTGGAGTATTCAGTATCAATAGACCAGATATTTATTTTATTCATCGTTATATATATTTATAAGAGCAGTGTTGGTGTAGTGGCTAGACCAACACTCCTCTTATAAATATATATAACTAGTGCTAGTAGGCTAGGTGTTGTAGGAGTGCGCATTTAACATTTGCTCGAACGGTGAAGGAAAACATCGTGAGGAAACCGACATGTCTTATACCCAAAAAGTCGACGTGTGTCAGGCACTGGAGGCTAATCACCTAATTGCCTATTAGATTTAAAAAAAATGATCATGAAACAGATTCAGAATTATGAGGCCAAGACCTAAAGAGGTAGCGCCACTGATTTATATTATATATATATATATATATAAAAGTGTACTATTACTTATGTTATTTAGTGATTTTAAGTCGTAAGATATAGAATACCTATAACAGAGATTGTAACGTCAAAATCTGTAATGACGATATCGAAGGGACTACCTACACATATTTGGTCGTAAAAACCGATAGTCATAATGTTGTTCTTAAGTACCTAATACAATATTTTTATTTAAAGATGTCGTCCTTAACGGTTTAGACTGTATTACAAAACGTATATGCTATTTCAAAGACATTTATTGACGGGCTAATTAAATACTATGTATTTTGTAATAGTATTTATCGCTTAATGTGATTTACTCTGATGTAACTAAACGGATTTAGAAAATGCTCGTATTAGCTACTCTGTACTAGTACTAGCGTTGACTGAATGTAGGTAAAGAACATTCCTTCAGTTTCTGATAAAGAATATTCTATGGTATATAAATGCTTTGTTTAAAATGAGCGAAATCGGATTCAGCTTGCAACTCATTCCTAAGGTCGTAGGATCTATCTAGCTGTGGACCTATCGAATATGTAGTAATCTATCTATCTCTATGTAGGCATTAAAACCCGCGAGGAAACTGGTATTCCTCAAACACAAAAAAGGCAAGGATCACGCTACTTGTCTAGACAAAAACAAACGAATAACGAAACAGATACAGAAATCTTACGGTCAGACCTAAATGGTTGTAACGGCACTGTTTTTTTTTCATGTATATTGTGCATATATTTTCGTCTTGGTCATGAGCGCTTTTAATAAATTTTTAAGTACGATTCCGAACTTACGTGGTGAAATCTTAGTTGTATTTAATTCCAACCTATCTAGGTTCAAGTCTGTTCAGACTAGACTTTTTTCAATGGATATACAAATAACACTTATCATATTCTAAATAATATATAACTTATATTAATATTTTTACTTACTTCAAAAAAAAAACAAAAGGAAAATGTTATCAATTTGACGTGTAATTTTTTTTGTATATTTAATCATAGCTTGTCTGTGAACCGATCTGAATAATCGAGTTGTCAAATTATTCAAATATGCGCTGAAAAGGGTTTTGTAATCAGATAGTTTTCAGATTTAACTGAAATGTCGTATAGAAAATGTTAGCCGTGTCGTGATTAGCCGCTTATAAGTCGACGGTTTTTTAAATTTATACAATTAGGAAAAAGATTTTATATTCCGAATTTATTTATTGTATACATAATCTTAAATAGAAAGCATTATATAACATTTTACCATTAAACCATTAAAATTGCACGAACAACGATATAAACCAACTGAAACATTGACGCTCCATAGAGAGCCGATGCAAGAAACCTGTTCTTGACGAACTGCTTGAACTGTGAACTTCCTCTGTTTACAGTTATTAATATAATAAGAATAACTAACTAACTAGAAATACTGTACACTTCGAAGAACAGCCTTATAACATACAAACCCCATTAATATTAATTAATTTTTTATCTGTGTTCTGTTCGCTTATCCTTATCGTGTGCAAGTCCGCAAACGTAAATATTAAAAAAAAACATATGTCGAATTGTATTTTATGTCCAACAATATTGTTCACTCTGAATGCAGACTTCGTGACTACTTTCTAAAACTTTTGTCTCATGTTTGACCCTAAAAGTAGAATTACATTGAATCGTACTACTTTATATTATAATTGTATAGAGAATGTATGAATCCGTTGTAAGGAATTCGAACAAGAGAGTCTTTTCAGTAAAATGTATGTCCAGAAATTGGCTTTGGAACAATCGTTCGATTTGAATTCGGTTAGTTTTGCATCGTCTGTAATAGGGGACTTAACGATAAATTATTAGTCATGAATCCTCCGCCACCATTTTGTTTCAGTCTTTACGATAAGCATTTATCAATCAAAATGTTTGACCAAATCGAACAATTTAAACAAAATTTTTAGATTTATAACATGAAGATAGTGATGTGAAGTGAAATGTTTTTTTTTACCGTATAGTCTATTGCTGCGTTACAAGATTTGCTACTTTATAATGTACCAATACCAAGGTAGACATGTCAACTAACCACTGAGAGACAACGTCAAGTATGGGTCCATTTGAGCCCTGTCATCGATGTCAAATTTCAAATACTAAGTATGGTTTGACAGCTCTTGATAGGTAGAGTCTATCTATAGATAGATTTTCCATACAGGTACGGTGGTGTACGTCACCTTTGTAATAAATAATCAGTGAGGCATATTTTTAATACGGCTTAACGGGTCAATTCTTTCAATATATCAACTGGAACATGGTGTGATGCTTAAAACAAAAAACCTTTGGCCATCAAGAACTGATGGAGGTTTCAAAAATTTAAAATTAGAAGCATTTCATATATATATCTGTTTTTGAGGTACATAAGGGAACTGCTAGTAATTGTAAATAAAGATCATTCTTTTTTAATGTTGACGTGCATAAGTAATAATAGGAATTAATGAAATGATTTGGGACTTGATAAAGTATTGACACATTGTGTGCATTCGATATTAACTGACTCAGTGCATATTTCTCGCCGATATTCATTTGTTTTTCATTACTGATTGTTTGCAATGACACAGCGTGCCTCATCTCAACGCATAGCAGCTATTAAGTATTATTTCCTTAATGGTTTTATGTTCTTTTATTTTCTATGTACGTAAGGGTTATTGAATAAACTATAAGCGTAATTTGATTTAGGCATATGTGGAGTGATTTTTGAAGCTTTAAATATTTACTTATGATGTGACTAACCACAATCACTTAATCACACAAGGCCAAGGCCTCAAATTTGTGTATCTGTTTCATGATCATTTGTCAATCTAATAGGGAAGTAGGTGATGAGCCTTCTGTGCCTGACGTACGCCGTCGACTTTTTGGTAGGCAAGCCGGTTTCCTAACGATGTTTTTCTTCACAGTTCGAGCGAACGTTAAATGCGCACAATGTAAGAAATTCTATTGTTACACAGCCGGGGATCGAACCTACGACTTCAGGAGTGAGAGTCACAAGCTGAAGCGACTATGCCAACACTGCTCTAGATTTACAATTATTTGCATAAATTTTTAGAACTACTGTTTTGCGTGCTTAAACCTGAATTATAATCTACCCGATAATCATGGCTAATAAGTAATATTATGTTTACTTTATTTTAAAATATGCAGTAAACAGTGCAATCTCTTTATAAAACGAATTTCAAGGGATCAAGCATTTTTTTTTCGTTATAGGGAAAGAAGAGAAAAATTATCCAAATTTATCCCACTCGCTTCTTTTTTTCCAATAGTAGATTTTTTTTCGTGGGGAAACGCGTTACGCATACCGCGGCTCGGTTGTCTGGTGGTGAAGGGTTATGTGGGTTTCGCTACTGTGCATACCCACTAAAACCCCACGGCGGCACCAACAATCGCCCGAGGCAGGACACAGTAACAGCTTACTAACAGTCACCCGATCAGCCGTTGAGCCACAGTAGAAGGCCTAAACGTATTTCAACATGATTTTTTTTCTCTATTTTTATCATACAAACTTTTCGTTAACACATAAGGCTTTTCTTTAATTCTTGTTGACGTCATAAAGACGTTACACTGTAGCATATAGTAAAGTATAGCTTACACTATTGTTCTTTAACACTTGCACTCATATTCACTACACTAGGTTTATTAACTTAAAAGATTTAGTGGTAGACAAATAAAATATTTATTTATTAACACTTCGTTACAGTACAATATGAACATAATTAAATGAAAAGGAGGGTAACTGGGAACCTCATCGCTTTCGAGCGATCTCTTCCAGGCAACCACTAAATGTTATCTTAAGTATTTATGTTTTACATAGCGGTATTTCGATACGGTCTAAAAAGAAAATAATTAACATATTCACGTCATTCTCCGTGACTTGTTATTAGTCGCCGTGTTAATGTGTTCAAGGAAAAACCTCTTCTGTGATATTATACATATTTGTATTGTCAGTTGGACTAACATAAAAATTTCAGGTATAAAGGCCTGTATTCACTTGATTAGTGTTTAGTGCAGGTGTTTAGTGATTAGAAGAAAACAAGTGTTGACTGCGACTGATTAGTGCAGGTGATTAGTTGGCTGCGTAATAAACAGATTAGAAGCGTGTTCTATTTTTTTGCGAATGAACTGCGAGTAACTCGCAGCATGCCTGTCAAAACATATCATTTAATTGTTTATCGTCGGATATACTTACGCCCGAACCCAATAATTAATTCACAATCTCAGATTGTTTTCAATCTGAGATCAGACCGTGACAGTCGATCGATGTCCTATCTGCATCCCAATATGGTTATTGGGACCCTACTATGACAATCCATTTAGCGACTGAATTTGGCGACGGATAGAATGCAATATCTTCGCTCTTTACACTCATATTTGATACACACAATACAAACCTAATAAAGAAAATAAAAACGTACAAATAATATTAAAATACATGTCTAGCTTTAAAACATATCAAATAGCTTTTTAATTATTTAAAAATCTGATGTAAGATGAAATCTTATGAGAGAATATTGGCACAGTTGAACTGTCATTTTCATACAAAGGTCTATCCACATACACCGATCCGACCTACCATGGATGCTTGTTTGGGCGTTAACAGAGCCACTAACAAGAATTGGACTCTCCTTGCACTACATACCCGCACTAATCATCATTCATATTGAATACAGGCCTTTATGATAAGTCTGAGTACTATGGTGAGGTATTGTCTGTAAAGGAAATCCCACAAATGTAGTTCACGTGGTGTAGTAGGATTATTATCGTACTCTAAACTCGTGTTACCTTAATTGTAACATGTGCATAGTGAAATGCATTATTAATATTTTAAGTATAATCCCCTTGTATATTAACCCGAATTTTATTTTTGAGTGTCATCGTCAGGCTACGTTATCATTATCAAGTACCTACTCATCACATTAGATTCGATGTGTTTTCCAACTTTTTGTGCCCTTTGTTGTATTAAAAACTTAAAAAGGTTTTAGGAAGAAATCTCTAGGAAATTGTTAACGAAACAGTGAGTAAATTTTCTAATCAAATAATGAAAAACGAGGTTTGTTGTAGTTTTGAATATGCTTGCATACTTTGTTGCTTGATAAAGTTTTATAATAGCAAATAGTTGGTGGTTGTTGTTGGTCGTGACGTTTTTGCAATATATTTCCTTCCTTACCAATTTTCCTTATTTTAATTGGTATTTTATTATTACATAATATTTCAAAGGCCTTTCCTTATACATAGGTATTGCATTACTCTTACGGAAGAGACCTTTTACATACCTACCCTATATACATTCCTTAATTCCCTGGACGCAACAGTTCTTCAACTGTTCCCAGCTCCGTCCTACAGCAAGAAGAAACCATGGGATTTCAGTGGGTAGGATACACTATAATGTCAAATGTCCCAACGCTAATGATACTGTTTGTTAATGCTTTTAACATGATCATTACGGGTTTTTCACGTTTCATTAATGTATCACCTTTTAAGGCGAAGTTCAACTTATCTATTTAAGCAGTGAGTGTTACCGAGTGTATGCTAAAGTTTGATAAATTATTTCGGGCATCATGAAAACTGTTAGTTGAGTCTTTAACGAGAAAATATAGATGGGTAGACTTTCCGTGCGACTTGATCCCTTGGCGTTTCGTATAGAGGTCTCTGCGTTTTTTACTGAGGCAGAATACATAATACCGCTTCCCCTCGAGAGAGTTCTAATTCTTAAAAGGGTTAGTGTATATGGGTGGCGATATCTCTACACAGATGAGCCTGCCTATTTGCCTCAAACAAACAATAATGTAAAAAAAAAACAATTCTGTTTAAGTATCCTTAAATGATCTTCATACTTCTTTTATATAATTGAATTTACTTAATACATTTGATTTTAAAAGAAATATATTACTAATAACACATCCCAACTGCTTATCTACCGCTATATATATAAAATATTATTCGACGCAGTACTATTGAATAACCGGAATGAAATTAAATATATTTTTATTGTCATATATAACTCATATTATATTAAAAATGTTCTCAATAAAACATGTGATTCATGAACATATTAAGTATTCTCTTGATAGGGAAAGTATTGATTATAAGACTTCGACGTATCGTAACCGGTATTTATGTGTAGTAGTGTGTCTCGTGGTTGAACGTACGTTTATCAATTAGGACGTGCGCGAGAGTTTGCCCAAAATTGATACTTGGTGAAGGTAAATATCGCAGAACACCTAATAATAGTCTCCCAGGTTAAAGAAATATATATGTGTATGCACATACTACTGATACACTACTATGAACTATTTTTGTTATTGTCTGTGTTGTATCGCAACGGGCCCACGCCCCACAGAAGGGAAATTGGTTGTCAAGGCGGGCTTTTGGAAAATTTATTAAATTTTGGATTTATATTTTTTCATTACATAATTTTCTAGTAATTTCTTTCTAAAAAGAAAAAAACATGACAGGTATCATTTATGTTTATAAGAATTTAAATTAGGATAAGATGGGGCATGGTTCAAAAAAGATAGGGTAACATATGCACTATTTACTACTATTTGTACCTATTCTTCAAAGGCCGACTAGACCAATACTGCTCACCGCCGCATTCAGATTACCAGAGGGCGTTGCATTGCTGTTCTTTTAAGAATTTGTACACTCTCTTTCTGGTTAGTATGCGAAATGTTTAAGTAACTATGCAGTATTGTGTGGGTAATTATGAAATTAAGCGTTACCTTATGTCGTGTTTGAGCATGATCATTTAAAAGTCATTAAAAAAGTAATTACATAGAAACAAATTATTGTACATACCTTTAAGTCAGAGACAGTGAAAATTTGCATGTTTATTACCGTAAGAGTGTGATAGCATCGCTTAATAAAGTTTACTTCCGCTTACATAGGCTGGGCACACGAGGCCACACCTTAGTCAACAGTTTCATTATCGATCAATTGGCATCTATACATTAAAACAGTAAGATAAATATTCCGTCTAATACCACTCGTCAATTGTTTTCTCTTAAACAATTTTAGCGTCAAGTAATCCTCAATTAAATTAAAACAGTTTACATTTGTGTCTGTATCTCTGGAGCTATGATTTTATAATTATTTGTAATTTCTATACGAGCGGAGGAAGAAGGGTGCTGCTCTTCCTGCAACCTTGAGTGAGTCTATCCCACGAGTATGTGGGTGCTCCTATTTCACCATGCCTACTGCTGATAGAGGACCAATTTTTTTTTATTATTAATGAACTATCAATTACTTAAGATGTCATATGGAAGATGGTGTAATGGTTGCAGCTCCTTACAAAAATTGTGTAAAACATGAAACTTGGCAATTAAAAAGAGTGCCGGAGAGTTTATTGCCAGTTCTTTTCTGTCGTTCCACGCCCTTGATTTGAGAACTGGCAGTAAATGTAAATTAGAAACATTCAGTATTTATGTATTTCTTTATTGACGTTCATAAGTGTACACTGTTATCTAAATGAATAAATGATTTTGCCTTTGAAACACTGATAGGCTAAAAGGCCCCAGCTTGAGAGAGCCTTGAGCGATTTCAGGGTGACAGATTGTACAATTTCTACATGATTTTTATATGCCCTCATGATAGTCGCCTTAAATGAAGTCATAAAAAAATACGACAAACAAAAAAGGTGCGTTCCGTTTGATTGTGATTGGTCAACAGCAGCTCTGGTCCATTGACGCGGCAAGATGCGTCATGATATGACGTCCAATCACGATTTATCGCACGGTTTCATTTTCTATTGATTTACATTCTCTCCCCAAGGCTTTTATGACAGGACAGAAATAACACTCAGGGCTTACAGAAACAATCGACAAATTTGTTACTTTGTTTCATACTTGCTTTTAAAGTTTTGTACTTTCCTATGTTAAGGTAAACGAAGCGTTTTGTTTGTATTAAAAATTAACATATCGCGAGTTAGCCATTACATTTTCTAACACCAAATAAATAGTTACATAAATTTAATCTTATAAAAATATCATTGAACATTCCTCGCGAATTTGCCAAACAAAACAAGGCATAAACATAAAAATACACAGTTTATTATAGTGTGAAGGTCAGTGCAGTCCAATCTTGATCGAATTTGAACCAAACAATGACGAATAGCAGTGTAAATATTTCCACGAAAATTCATTATATTCGTGAATATGGGAAAGTTATTTTCAAGTTAATTTGGCAACATATTTGAGTTTAGCACTTTACTGTCCCGTTCACCCATTTTTTAGATATTCGAGGTGGAAATGCATTTGCGCATCCCCTGCCCTACAAAGATGCAGGGGTATGTGGGACTCGACCCACACCAAAATCTCTGCTATTCAGAGACTGGGTGAACAATACCCACTAAAAACACCTCGAAAAATTCCTACAAAGCCGCGTTACAGAGGCTCCGGGGTCGCTATCGCATTCTACCGGGGATTCAACGGCATCATACACTCAAAAACCTTCGGTGCAATATACACTACATAGGAGGTAGGAGATGGTCTCATTCACCCCTGTAGAACCAACCCATTATCAGGCCATGATGGAATTATCTAAAGGTGGTTTTTATGGATACTGTCCATTATGGGTCAAGTTCTAGCTTCGGCAGAGAACCCCGGTAGAATTCTAGGAGATTGTGGAGCCTTGCGGCTTTGTATTTATAACCCTAAGTTTTAATAGGTATTATGTATCTAGTCTCTGAATAGCCAAGATTTTGGTGAGAATCGACTACTTCTGGGGGCAGGGCGAGAGAAGATACATTTCCATAATTTTAAAAAAGAATAAAAAAAATAATAAATGTCAACTTTTTTTATTGAATAGATGGCAAACAGGCAGGATCCTTCGGATGATAAGTGATACCTGATAAGAGTTGTTTCGCAATTTTCTTAATCCTAAGCCAAATAGTTCCGGAAATAGTTCAGTGGGCAGCTGGTGTAGCTAGTGCGTTCAGTTGTGCAACGATAGACGTCGAGTTGATATGGGTGGAATTTCATAATCTATATTTTTTATATTGCAGTACAAAGTAGTCACACACATTTATAGCGAACTAACACTAACTTACACGTATTAATTATTATAATAATAATTAAGCCTCATTTATTCCTTTTACAAAGTATACACACACCTAAAATATTTATATCTATTTTTTTTCAAGGACCTCTTATCTGTACTCTGGAGAAGTATAGGCCTCCTCTAATTGGCTCCATCTCTCTCTGTTTTGAGCATTTTTTCCCAATTATCTCCACCAACTTCCTTAAGCTCGTCAGCCCACCAAGAGAGCGTCCTCGCTTTCTTTTACAACTTATACGTAAATACTAAATATACATACATGTATCATATTTTACAATTGTTATATTTCTTAAACGGTATGAAATAGCGGAGGTGTTTATCAAGATCCCCATGACGCCCCCACATATAATAAATTAGAAGCATTACCTAGAAATACCAACAGCCTAATTTAAATGTGTCTAGGTCGGTTTGTAAAACTAGGAAGTAAATGTAGAACTCGACCGTGAGGCCGCGCGGTACGTGATATGGCACTTTTGTATTGCAATTTTACTGTATTAACCTTTCGAATATTGTAGTCAATTATAATGCTACAAATATGAAATAGTATGGGGAAAGTAATGAAAGCGTTTTCTTTCAGATACTAAGTACATTCAAATACTGTTATATCCCGTAACACTGTTATTTCCTTGCTATCTGTTAGTAGGGAATATAAAATAATGATTGGTATGTAAAACAATTGGTTTTTTTTCGCAACCAGTTTTATGATCACGTTGTCGGTACATAGGTTGCCAATTCTGCTCTAGATAGCCTGCTCAATCTCTTGGGCATTCGGCACTGATATTAAAGATTAAGGGTTTTATATTTGTTTGTGCCTTTGTAAAACATATACTAAAAACTTAATTGATAAAATTCTTTCTACATTCGAATGCTAACAGAGGCTGATTTATTTCAAAAATATTTTAAAAAAGGAATCTTCGGCTGTGTGAAGCCAGGAGAGGAGAGGTTTGGAATAAATTAATTTTACACGATATTTATTATAAAATAACAAATGAATAATCATTTTAACCAAAACCATAAAATCGATGTTATGCTAATCTCTGCCCACGGCGTAAATAAAATTAATTAATAACATTGGCATTATGTGTTGGGCTGTGTCAATCTGTCCTTCATTAAAGCCAGCATGTCAAGGACAAAACATTGATTTTCAGGGAATATCCGTAGCTTTTTTTTACTTAAAGTACAAGCTTTCTTGTTTTCCCCGCCTCTGGCCATCTTTAACTAAGTACTAAGACTTAAGTTATGGTTGCTTACGAAAAAATAGTTCAAAATTTTTATATTGCTTGATATCGTGATAAGGTATAATATATGTATTATTGTAGAACGTAAATGAATAACTTCTATTAAAAAGATCCTCGTCCATATTTGATTTAAAGTCTACTTTTATATAAGAAAATAAACACGATGTCATTCATGTGTGAATAAATAATAATTATCACTGAATGGCGTGTTCTTGTTCATATGCATAGCTGTTATATCTAATGGTAGCAGCCCCCGCAATCCTAAACCTACGTACTAGGTACTATTACTAGGTAAAATACTAGTTACATAACAAAATGGAACATCTTTCTATGATATTCAATATTCGCTATTGAAGATAAAAATCTAAGGACTAAATAAAATATTTGTTGTATATTCTTTAAATTCTCTTCATAAAAACCTTTCTCGAGTTCAAGGAATAAATAAAGAAATTCTCGAATTGGTCCAGCTGCCTTCGAACATATTTTTATTTAAATTAGTGGAGCTATTTAGGTACCTCTCTGAACTTCAGATATCTGGAGCATAATCACTTTTTAATCTAATAGGCAAGTAGGTGATCAGCCTGCTGTGCTTTGAACACGTCATCGACTTTTTGAGTCTAAAGCAAACCGGGTTAAATGCGCACATAGACAGAAAGTAGATTGGTGCACAGCCGCGATCGAACGTTAGACCTTAGTGATGGGAGTCGTACACTGAAGCCACTAGGCCAACAACTTCTTTATAATTTAATTTATATTGTCAAATGGCAGAAGTTATAACCGAACAACATTGTTGTAGTTAAAACCTTCGTGTATTTGTCATGTAAAAGTCCACGTTACCCTAACAGTAAACGAGGCCAAGGAAAAACAATCCTAATGAAGCTATAGATAATATCGTGTTCTGAGATTTTTTGTATATTATGCCACCGGAATATAACAAAACCCGCAAGTTTATAAATTTCCTAGAAAATGTAGATAAGTGATTTGCGAAACAGACATGTGCGCTCTTATTGGTTGATTTAATAACTTAACCTATTAGAATCTTACGAATGGATATCCGTTTGTTTATAAATTTAACACGAGATGTCGCAAATTGATTAATTGACGAATATGTGGGCGTAAATAATATAGTTCTCCCGTTTAGAATTGTACGAATGTATAATCTTGCGGATATTGTTATATTTCGGTGACGTTATAAATAGCAGAAGTAATATGTATATCAGTCGCGTTGCTTTTTGCGATGTGGGAAACCCCCAGTTTAATATGACGCACAACTTTCGTAGCAGGAATTTTTTGCCGCGTAATAACCAAAGGGCAATAGCATCAAACAACTTAGAACTATCCTTTGACTACAAAGTACTAACTTGTCTTGCGAAACAAAGTACTAACGCCTTACAGAACTAATTCTTATAAATATTGGTATAGGGTTAGAATTATACAAGTTGTTTTAGAAGTTCTTGCTTTCCTTCGTTCTGCGTCCATGGCAGACGAAGATGTAGAAAATTTGTGCTAAAATCACACACACACACACACACACAGTACACAACAGCTGTGCTTACTCGGACGTAAATGATAAGACCAGAGGTAAATTATAACAATTGAAAACCTTGCCTATTATATTTCTGGTAATATAATACTGACTATTCGAATGTATGTTTCTGCTTCCGTTTGGTTCCAAATACGCCCATAGAGTTCTATTTAAATTTGGAAGCGTTCAACTGTACGGTACGCAGTTTTTGGAGATTCTTGACCCCCCCCCCCATGTAACTCGAATGTCGAAAATAATATAAACAATAACGCATAATTCAATCCCCGCCCCGCATCGTAATGTCCTCACTCCAAATTCATTACTTAATACTTGAACACTCCCTTTCCTAAAACAAAAATTGATAAGTACTTAACCAATGCATTTTTAAATATGACGTTAGAAGTTGACATATGGACCTATATTAGAACATAGAAATACAAAAATATTATATGTATGTATGGAATATTAAATGGAATCAATATAGTCAAGCAAACTCTATGAGTATTATTTAATAATCCTATCTTATTAGTTTAGTCGCCGCGCGAAATTCAAGGAGGCCGCCAGAATTGGAAAACCTTCGTAAAAGATCACAACGTTCTAACAATTGTATTAAGCGAATTAAGTGGATTAATGGCGTCATGAGAAATGTCTCATGAAGCCTTTGTCCAATAATGGTTGGGAGTGAATGGTCCAGTGACCTTCACATTGGTCTTGTGACGTAATTGGCCCACTAAGCGCACAAACGCATCATGTTCGGTGAAAGTTGCCGTTTTGTAGGTGACGCGTTTCTGTCAAGCTTTTCTCTACCGGATTCTATTTGGTTATTCACGAAATTTTCAAATCTCTAATTGTGTAGAAAGTACGAAGTGTATTGTTGTTGCACACACTGGTTTGTGTTCTAGCTTGGGTCAGATGCAAATATTATATTAATACCATCGGACCCGACAGTTGTTGTCCTGTATGATATTACAAGCGATGATAAAAAAAAGTGAATATTCAAATTCATCCAGCCGTTTAAGAGGATTTCAGTGACATACACACGTACAGTAGAATTATATATATATGTAAGCTATCCTATCTTAATCGTTAGATTAAACTGCACACGGTTTGTAAAGTGTTTATGTAGAAGACTTTAAAAAGACGTTGAAGAGGTAGCCAATCGTATGCAGTCAATCGTATTCCACAAATAGCGAAGATTTTAAAAGAATTACTTAAAAAGATGAATCAAATCAAATCAAAATATCTTTATTCATATGGGTAAACATGTACACTTATGAACGTCAAGAAAAACAAATTAAATTAAATTATGAATACCTTTTTAATAATTAAATAAATTATAAATTATGATGAGCTGTGAGGACCCGAACATACGTACGTAATTTTAGTACGTTTAAAAAGCAATATAAAAAAGGTATAGTTTTTATATTTGCTATATTCCTTTCCCAACATTAGCATGGTGTATGAATTTCCATATCTTATATTCAATCATCGCAATTGTACCCGCGTCAAGTGATTCAGTTTGCTGTACATTACTATAGTAGTTACTGAAGCATTTGATTTAGGCGTATGTAATCCCGATAACCAGTTTGACTGGAATTATTATTAATATAGAAGTATGTCAAGATCTAATAGCATTGACATTGAGTATAATGGGCTCGCAAATGGACCGGTGCCTCCGCAATGTCTTAACAGTATGATGGATTGCTCTTGATATTGAATTGCGTTAGTGGAATTAGTTGATGCAATTTTACAGTATGACTTAATATTTACGTTAGTGGAGATCTATTAACTATTAAGGCACAATATTGTAAGAATAATTGTAATTTAAATGCAGAGCAGTTTTGGCCTAGGGGCTTCAGCGTGCGACTGTCATACCTGAGGTCGTAGGTTCGATCCCCGGCTGTGCACCAATGGACTTTTATTCTATGTGCGCATTTAACATTTGCTCGAACGGTGAAGGAAAACATCGTGAGGAAACCGACATGTCTTAGACCCAAAAAGTCGACGACGTGTGTCAGGTATTGGTGGCTGATCACCTACTTGCCTATTAGATTTAAAAATGATCATGAAACAGATTCAGAAATCTGAGGCCCAGACCTAAAGAGGTTGTAGCGCCACTGATTTTAATTGTAATTTAAATACACTCCAAATTCATTCTTTTTTCTTATTCTGATTTTCGTCTCTGTCCTCTGTTTATGTAACGCCATAAAATGCACCTTCAGTGTCGTTGTATAGAGTTTTTTTTAATTTGATTTAGATTTGGATCCGTTAATGACTGTATAACAGGGTACAAGAGGCTCACCTGATGTTAAGTGAGTAAGTGATACATTGGGTTGCAAGTGTTTTGCCGGCGTTTTAAGAATTGGTAGGCTCTTCCAAAGCTAGTAATGTCTATGACGCCAAACTAATTTATAAACAAGTAGTATTAAATGATATCATAATGCATCTTACGATACTAATACGTGCGTACATATGTACATTGTACATAGAAACAGAATGAGTATGCATTACCTTATCATATCTAAGTCCATAGAGTTTTATTGATGTTTCTCGGTTTTAATGACTACTATCTTCCTTAAAGGTGATTAACTATATTAATTTGATTATAAAAAATATACATTGAAATAATAAAATTAATACTGATTCAATGATTAAATCGTAATTAAATAATCATCTCACATATAAAATTCGCGTATCACGGTGTTTATTTATTTATTTATTAAGTTTACGACATCATACATAGTACTAAATCTACTGAGTTATTTTACAAAAACTTCCATCTAAAATGTATAAAAATTAAAGTAAACAAGTTTTACATAAATATAAATAAATAAATAATACAATAACACAATAATATAAAATGAAATGAAATATTTGTTTAGTGTGTTATTGTGTGTTATTGTGGCTCGACCAAAGCTCGTGAAATTTTGTGTGCCTATCGGTTAGGTCTGCGTATCGGAAACATCTATTTTTCATCAAATGTTAAGGGTTGTCCACCCCTGACAAAAATTTAATAGCCATTCATTTTCACCCCTCTACCCCCTCTAGTTAGTTATTTTTATTGAACTAATAAAATATTCCTAGATATAAAATATGTACATGGCAACGTTTGCCGAGTCACCTAGTATACATCTAGAAGAGATAGGACAAGTCAAAAGTAATTGTCGTGAAAGTGCATTAAAAAAAATGAAAAAAAAAATAAAAAATCATTTTTCATATAGGTAACATAATGTACACTTATGAACGTCAAGATATACTTTAAATGATTCTAATTTTACATTTACTGCCAGTTCTCAAATCAAGGGCGTAGAACGGAAGAGAAGAACTGGCAATAAACTCGCCGCCACTCTTTTTAATCGCCAAGTTTTTTACACAATGTTTGTAAGGAGCTGCAAACATACACCATAAAAGAATAATAAAATAAATTAAAAACAAAGATTTGTCCTCTCTCCTGTCATCAGCAGGAGGCATGGTGAAATGGGAGCACGCACTTACATACTCGTGAGAACAACACGCAAATACGTAGTATAAACAACTAAGATCACCGCATACACGAATTCAAGTACGACCAGTCACCATTAAGAGAGACAGGTTTGTCAGCAGTTCCAATCTCCATTTGTATGGCTCTCCAGCCATGGTCTCTGCCTACACTTTAAACAGCGTAAATGCATAAATAATAAACGTTTATTAACAAAGGCTAATCTTTATGCCATTTGGTCGTTGATGACAAACTAAGTAACTTTTATTTGCTTATTACACAAATCAAAATATATATAGCAGTGTTGGCCTAGTGGCTTCAGCGTGCGACTCTCATCCCTGAAGTCGTAGGTTCGATCCGCGGCTGTGCACCAATGGACTTTCTTACTTTGTGCACATTCAACATTCTTCCGAACTGTGAAAGAAAACATCGTGACGAAACCGGCTTGCCTTACACCCAAAAAGTCGACGGCATATGTCAGGCATAGAAGACTGATCATCTACTTGCCTATTAGTAATACATGATCATGAAAGAGACACAGAAATCTGAGGCCCAGACCTTATAAGGTTTTAGCGCCATTGATTTATTTTTACACAAATCCTTATGAAGAAGCCTACAGTAACGATTTCATAAAGTAAACTTTTAATTATATAGCCGTTAATATACGCTATTAAATAAGATTTTTATTTTATGAGTAAATAATAATCGTCAAGTACCGGTGATTCATCGGAGGTGCTTGACACATGTAATGAACACGCCCCCTTTTAGCAGCGGCAGGAAAGTTTTCGAATAAATTTATATAGAACGACGAATTCTCAAATCCTAATGATTTTTTAACTATGCAGCACTAGTGTAGAATGCGTTAAGATTAAGTAGACCCTACTAAGTTTCCCATACGGGCTATTGGCAGTTTCTGCGCAAGGCGTACGTCAGATTCTTAGCTCTTAAGTGTTTAATCAAATTCGAGTTCTTTGAAAGAGTGGTAGATTCCTAAAAGCCAATTGTTTTGTCTAATAATTTAGTAATGTGGTTCTTTAACCAATGTATCAGTGTGCCGAGCTTGGCAGGCTTTTATCAATAAAAAAAGAAAGGCCGGTAATCCAATTGCGAAGCTTCTGAAATTTGTCTATGGGCGGCGGTATAACTTAAGAGCAGATTAGCTTCCTGCCTCTTTGCCCCCTATTAAAAAAAACTCGAATCAGCTCGTGATAGATCTTGTTTTTGAATCTTACCCTGAGACGAAATTTCCATTCAAGTCATAAGAGCCCCAAATAGGGAGTAGAAAAGGTAGGTAGTAAAAAAATATGTATTTCAAAACGAATATTTTTGAAATACATATTTTTTTACCCTTTTTCGAATATTTAAAATTTCTTATTAAAGATCATGTTGTTTTCAAACAGCAGTAAAATGTTGTTTGTATACATTGGATTTAATAGGCATGAGTCAACTCGACGTGAGATTTGGTTTATGTGCAGAATTTTCCCATTTGGCGTCATAGAAATTTTCGTTGAACTATAATTATTTAAATAGTAAAAGCAGTGCTGGCCTAGTGGCTCTCCTGCGACTCTCTGACGTCATAGGTTCGATCCCCTGCTGTGCACCACTGGGCTTTCTATGTGCGCATTTGACAGTGAAAGAAAACATCGCGAAGAAACCGCCTTGCCTTAGACGCTAAAAGTCGAGAGGGTGCGTCAGGGACAGCAGGCTGATCATCTTATCCTATTAGATCCCAATATTTTACTCATTTACGTATATTTTTTCAAAGCTCTGTAAAAATTTAATACAAATACATGCTATATATTTTATATATTAAGGTTTGGTTTACAATAGTTTAAAAAAATGTTGTGGTTACAAATATGAAACGTGTATCAATATGCTGTTTTTTATTTAATCATGTTACTATTGTCAGACTGAATGAAAGCGTGTTTCTATACATAACACCTAGACTTACATCGAACTTCTGACTGAGATAAATGCTGTATATTAATAGTATTAATTTAATTTAGTGTCTGTTTCACAATGTATGGATAAAGTACTAAATAGCTATGCAATACATAAATTATTCGGAAGATAAAAGTTCCGAATAAGACACATCGCGTTTCATGACGAATAGCACTATCTGACTGTCGTGAAACAATAGTTTTTTCTCTACCAATAAGTAATAAATAGCTTATTTGGAACTTATCCGTACATTGGGAAACAGACCCTTATTACAATTTAAAAAAAGTTTTGTTTGTTGAGTCTCAACGTTCTTAATCGTTGATCATGAGTTAACGCTTAGTTAAGATAACTTATAATGATCGCGCATCTTTCACTGTTGTATACTTCCTTAATACAGTGTTAAATTGCATTTAATTTCGTATATAAGTTGCATACTTTGCTCTCTATTTGGTAGCTCATGTATGAGCGTTCTGGTCAGCAAGGAAACATCTAGGGTGGACAATCTGTTTCCACCAGGTTTTATCCAGCGCCTCTTGTACCAGTGGACAGTTTTGAGGACGACGAGTCTTTCACTTGAACGATCCATCTGGTGAAGGGGCCCATTATCTTTTGCTTTCTGTGTTACCAACCACGACCAGTTCTCTTCTCATCGCCTCTGCGCCGAAATAAGATATTCGCTATCGGCATATAGTAGACATGCGAGGCCGTATGAGTTGCATCAGCGTGCTTCACAATCCACGGCATTCTTTTAAATTATTATTATTAAACCATTAGACACAATTTGTTGGATTGTTAAAACGCCAAGCAAACTTCTAAGTCACCCTAAGTCACTTTCCCTTTCACCTCTTGCGATAACAAACATACATTAGGTTGTCGATTGCTTCTTAATTATTTATTGTTTATCGTCACTCCATTGTCGTGTAAACAAAAGAAACGCTTGTTTGCTTCATTTGTTATATATGTATTATATAGCGATATTATTCCGATACGGCCTTGAACATTTAATGTGAAAATAGAAGTTGTAATGGTAAGATTTATAAACCAAGCGCGGGGTCTGTACATAAAAAATGTATTGGATCATAGTGAGTAACGCACAATGCTAATAATAAATCCACATTCTCAGATTGTTTTCAATTAAATATCAGACCGTGACAGTCGATCGATCTCCTATTTGCATCCCAATAACCAAACCAACAAATAAAATGCAATCTCGACGCTCTTTACACTCATCTTTCATAATCAATATAAACCAAAGAAAGTTAATAAAACCGTACAAATGACATTAAAATATACAGTCATGTCTATGTTTAAAGCATATCAATTAGTTTTTAAATATTGAAAAAACTGGTGTAAGTTCAAATCTTAAGATAGGATATTGGCACTGTTAAACTGTCATTTTCATACAAAGGTCTATTCACATACACCGATCCGACCTACCATGGATAGCTTGTATCGACAGCTATTACAATCCGTCGATTGGTTATTGGCAAACTTTCATCAATATATGGATTAAGATATCTATCTCAAATGGTCAAAATTGGATTGAGATAGGTTATTAGGTTTAGGCGTTAAGCGCGAACTGACTAAAGTTCATCTATGCGCGGAAAACGACTTCTGATTAGATAGTTCTCTTTCCTACCTTTCGAACTACATTGGAGACTTTTATCCCATAAAAACCGTTGCGTAAATAATCTAAGCATATTAATGTGGGTGAGTGATTATAACTCAAATTAATAGAAGGTTCGAAAATTATGATTAGCCTGTAAGTATTCATAGAAATATTCTGAAATAAAGAAAGAAAAGATAAAATCTCGGGCTTCCTGTAAAAATGAGAATTGATATTTTATCAAGTTTTATCAGTGGGTATTAACAAGGTATTGATAAGAAATGTCGCTGTAGTGACATCATTTGCAAATATTGAAATATTTAATATTATAAATATATATTGAAATATATATTTTGGATATATATATATATATATATATATATATAATTAAAAATGAAAGTATCTTTATTCATATACGTGAACAAGTACACTTATGAACGTCAAAAAAATTAAATTAATTGTAAATTTACATTTACTGCCAGTTATCTGGCAATAAACTCTCCGCCACTCTTTGATTTCTTGTTATAATAAAAAAAATATGTTAATTATGGAATATAAGACACAGGTATCATTTATTCCACGTCATTGAGTAAAAATGTATAATGGATTTACATTATTAAAATGTCGCCATGTGTTATTGCCGAGAAGCGAAATAGATCTAATATGCATTATCGTAAATAATTTTGGTGTTTTTATTTTTATTCGTAAAATATATATATATATATATATATATGCGTGGGTTGAGAATTTTTCTATTTATAGTTAACATTAAAATTATATATCACTTATCGGCTATATATTATATATCACTTCTTACAACAGATTTAGTACCAAAGAGTTATACATATAAAACAAATAAAAATATTACTAACTAAGCAAAATACAATGACAACTTGTTGCTCCAGTCTTCGGGGACATAATAAAGCCTCGCCCTTGTGATAACATCATTGTTATTGAGACGTAACCCCAAAATAGCTTTTATATCGGCGCAATTCATTGCCAGTTGGGAGTTGCGATATTGCTTAATAAAGTTCTATTAACCGTTAAGAAGATTCCTTATATATCAGAGGATAAAACGCTACTTTTACAGCGAACAGGCCTAGTGGTTTATATCGGCACATGTGTCACGATACACCTTACACGGTTCGAACGACGCGGACGGTCCCTTATATGTTTTAGATTGAAGAACGTGAGAACTAAATAAATCTTCGTCCTTCGAGAAAAGAGCGTGCTAATATTTAAAAAGCCAGCTACCCACTCGCGAGCCCTCTGCCATTGTGAGTTTCCATGGGCTTAATTCACGTCGTTTTTGGGAAAAGGGATACTCTTCTTTAACAAAATCTCAGATGCTCTTTTATTTCTGCCTTTTAATAAATTTAAGAAATGTATTAAAGAAAAGCATCTCTCTGTTTTATTTGTCGTTGACTAGGGTAGCCTACTTGTTTAAATTTAATGCGGTGGAAAAAGTGATACCACTCTATCTTATGTTCCATAATAAACATTTTTATAAATATACCTTTTAACGATTTCCAGAACAGCAAATCGTTAAAAGTCGTCGTATAAAGAATATTTTTGTGTTTATGCTATTCGACAAAAAGTATTTTTATATTAAGAAGTCTGTCTGTTTTGCCTTTACCTGTACGCTTCCTAGCTGTGAAGAGCACACCGTCCTCACCTTAATCTTTGAATAAGCAAATATTCCGTTGTACGAGAAACGGTACACTCCAAATATATATAAAGTTAGGCGTTAGAACAAATCTGGTCCAATATTGGTCAAATGATATTCTTAATTGAGATGCAATGTAATCACGATCAATTTAAAGTTAATAGCCTTTTACATCCGATTAATTTGTTCATTAAAATGATAATCTTTTACCGTGATAAACGTCCGCTTATCGCGACCAAATAAGAAATATATTTAAGATTACTATATAATAGAAGTTTGCAGTACGCGTACTTTAATTGTAAAGAACAAGCAGAGATGTAGGTACTATACTATATGTAAAATTACCCTTGATTTATTATTGATAATTTTATATTGTTCTATACTAGCGTATCATTTTGTGGCTTTGAAATTTTGATTAAACATGAATTGCATTCCACAGTAACAGATTTCTCTTTCCACAGATCGATGGAAAGATACGTGCGGTTAAAATGGAGGGACGTGCGTGTGGGTGACCTGGTTCACCTATCGAACAACGAGCCGGTGCCAGCTGATATGGTGTTGTTACACTCGTCGAACCCACTTGGGATCTGCTACCTGGACACATGCAACCTCGATGGCGAAACCAACCTTAAACAGCGAATTGTTGCTCCAGGCTTTAAGGAGAAGGTAAAGTATTTACTAACGTGTGAAGGTTCTCACCATAGAAATACTTTAGAGGTAAGCAGTGTTGGCCTTCTGAAGCTTGCGACTCTCTTCCGTGAGGTCATAAGTTCGATCCCCGGCTGAACACCAATGTACTTTCTTTCTATATGCGTATTTAACATTCGCTTGAACGGTGAAAGAAAACATCGTGAGGAACCAGGCTTGCCTTAGACCCAAAAAGTCGACGGCGTGTGTCAGGCACAAGATGCTGATCGCCTAATTGCCTATTAGATTGTGAAAAATTAATATGAAACCGATTCAAGATTCTGAGGCACAGAACTAAAAAAGATTGTTGCGGCACTGATTTTTTTATACTTTATGATAATTGCACATTTTTAACAGACTTTTTGCGATTAAAATGATTAAAATGTCAAGTCGCAGCCCTGAAAAATGTTAAAAAAAAAAAATTGTATCAGTCAAGATTCTAATTGGTTCCTAGTACTCTCTGATTAAGTTATGTTGTTTATCCCGTAAGTATTCTAATTTATACATTAAACGTCAAAACATTTAAATTGCTCATTGTGCCATTGTCCAATATGTAGAACATCTAGATACCCAGTGAACTGTTAACTCGATCTATGTTTGACCTCGATTCTCAAGCTGTCTCTGTAAATTGTTTGCATAATTTGATAGCCATGACGCGAAACATTATATTTGAATGTTACCGTAATTATCTAGAAAATAACCCGTGAGAATGACTTTCCCCAAAATTTCTCATGTTTGTATCTTTTTCAGCGGCTCGAGTTCAACCCAATAAAGTTCAAAAGTACAGTGGAAGTAGAAAGACCGTCCACGAAAATATACAGATTTACAGGCAACATCTCACACCCAAACGGAATCCGGGTCCCTCTAAATTCGGACAATCTTCTTTTACGAGACTGCACTATCAAGAACACGGACTACGTAGAAGGCATCGTTGTGTATGCGGGACACGAAACGAAAGCTATGCTCAACAACGGCGGCCCCAGATATAAATGTTCCAAATTGGAAAAGAAAATGAACACAGATGTTATATGGTGTGTTTTAGTACTGTTATTTCTGTGTTGTGCTGGTGCTGTCGGCTGTAAGATATGGTTTGACAATTACTACCCTTACGTCAACAAACTACCTCCCTTCATTCCTCGCGCCGATCTGCCAGCTTACGAGGGCCTGCTGATCTTCTGGACTTACATAATTATACTGCAAGTAATGATACCAGTTTCTCTCTATGTAACCATTGAAATGACGAAACTAATACAAGTGTATCACATACATCAGGACGTGGAGATGTACGATGCTGTAACAAATACGCGGACAGAGTGTCGAGCGTTAAATATCACAGAAGAATTGGGTCAAATTAGTTATTTGTTTAGTGATAAAACGGGGACGTTGACTGAAAATAAAATGGTGTTTAGACGCTGCACGGTAGGAGGTGTAGATTACGATCACCCGCCTGGTCCGGATGCTGAACCATCGAGTGACCTTCCTCCTATTGTAACACCGATAACAAAAGTGTCACCTAACCGTAGAATGCTCCAACATTCACTAGACAGCAATGACGCTCAGCATACCCAAAAAGTAAGTTTGTTTGTATTATAATAAGATATAAAGTATATTAATTGGAAAATATTAAGTTTATCAACACTTTGCTGCATTGTACACATATATTGAGAAAACATGAATTTAATTATAGCTTTATATTATGTTTAAACAGATGGAACCATATCATTTCGAGGTTCTTTTTAAGAGGTGTTTATATAGAAGAATCAGAAATTAATGCCCAATTAGCTCGTAATTATTCATTCATAGGGCATCGTTCAACTAAATTATTCCAAGTTTGATATGTTTATTTTGAGTAATATTAGACTTTGAAATAAATTGATCGAAATCGAACTCATACTATTCCCAATTAACGTTCAAATACCGAACTTATTTTGGCAATCGTAAAACTTTGACCCATGACATAAATCGCTATCTCCGGATATACTATATTAATTACTCATAACGGTGTCAATAAGCTATCTAAACAACTATGTAATTAGCTCTTATCAGATAATGACATTCGGTTAAGTGTAATTGATTTAATATTGCTTTCAATTCCGCCTTTGTGATGCGAATGATTTATTAGATTATGTGGCCGATATTGATAAAGGAAGATTTTTGATGTTCGTTTACATCGAAACCGCTAGATTACCAACTTTATTAATGGTTCGCATAATTTCCATAAAAAATAATCCAGAAGTACATTCGAACTAACTGGTATCGTAGTTAATATAATATAATATATATGTAAATATATATGCACTGGCGAATCAGCTGGTATTTTTAGATTTTATTAGAGAACATTTATTTGGGGGCAAACGCTCAGGCTCACCTGATGTTAAGTGATACCGCCCGTTGACACTCACATTGCCACAAGGCTCGCAAGTGCGTTGCCGGCCTTTTAAGAAATGGTGCCCTCATTTTTTTGAAGAATTTTTATACTGTAAAGGGTTTAGATATATGTACTTCAATCAAAATATTATACAATACTTGGGAGCATATTTTGCATAGTCATTTAAGAAATAAAGCTATTCAATCTACTAATATTTCTACTGCACTATCTGTTTCCACCAGTTTCTTCAGCGTATCTCTTATTACATTGTACAGCAAGTATCAACATAATAACAAATGTATTCTCTGCAGGTACGAGAGTTCCTATTAATTCTTGCCGTGTGCAACACAGTGGTAGTCAGTCAGCCGCACGTCGATTCGCTGAGCAACTCAACCACCGATCAGTTTCAGGCGCAAAAGTCCTCGAAACCCAACGGAACGCTACGATCAAACGATAAGTTTGTATTCGATTTTTTAGTACATCTACTATAAACTTCATATTGGGGTTGAAAATTAAAGGCAAATTGCGTTTATGCTGTGAGAGCTGAAATGGTATAACCGTTTAATATTAATAATAATTTGCATATTGTGCCACACAAATAATAAAATAAATGAATCAGTGTCGCTACAACCTGTTTAGGTCTGGACCTTAGATTTATGTATCTGTTTCATGATCATTTAACAATTTAATAGGTGATCAGCCTCCTGTGCCTGACACACGCCCTTGACTGTTTGGGCCTAAGGCAAGCCGGTTTTCTAACGCTGTTTTTCTTCACCGTACGAGCGATTGTCAAATGCGTAGTAAACAAAGTCCATTGGTGCACAGCCGGCATCGAACCTACGATCTCAGAGATGAGAGTCGTACGCTGAAGCCACTAGGCCAACGCTGCTTATAGCGTACAAATTTGTCTTAAAAGGTTTAGAAGTTATAATTACGTTATGATTAATATTATAATAGTCAATTTTTATATAACAGCAATATACTACAAAGTTATTAATTAATCGCATTGAACCAACGAATTCATTCCTTAGAATAAATTCGTTTGTACCACTAACCACTAGTAGTACTCTACACTAAAAATAATCCCCCATTCACAAAAAAGTCTAGATTTTTTAGTAAAGTTTAGTTTGTCTCTTTCTGTCAAATTGTGTTGACGATGTGAGGAAATGAAACAGATGAGTACTCTCAGTTGCAATTCATATTTTGTCGACGAATTTAGACTTTACAAACTATCGCTATCACTGTTTAATACTTACAATTAGATAGAGATGGTTTTATTTGTTGTATTTTTGCAAAAGTATTTTAACTGGTTTCAATGTTTACGCATGTCAAACCAAACTGGTGTTTAGGAGTCTAACAATTCAAGTATGTGGTAGTATCTCCAGAGTTTTGCTAAGGTGTATACACTTTGATATTTTACACTAGCCACGTACACATACGCACTTTAAATCAAAATCATTAAAAATAAAGAATTTTCAAAGCGTCAACTAAACATAATTCATATCAAATAGCTATTGTGTGTTTTACCACCCTCATGCCATTTAGCAAATAAACACCAAAGACAAATGTTCTGTGACTAATCGAATTTGTATGACCGATAGTTTGAATGACAATAACTATTGATACTGGCTGTAGTAAATTTTAGTTAAAAAAAAATAGAATTTACTTATAGAATAACATAAATACAGATTGAAAATCGGAATTATATTCTGTTTTTACTCTATTGGTTTTGGTTAACGATCACAGAATACTTAGTATTTAATGATTTCACCATTGCAACTCACACTACGTTCTAATTTTAAAATTGCTTAGTTCACTTGCCATTAACCTAATCATGTTTTGTTTCAATTCACCGCGTGAATGCAACAGGTGCTTACAGGCATCGTGTCTTGAGTAAAAACATTACACTGAGTTTTATATTAATTATATTTCGACGTAGATGAATATTTATAACCCGTCAACTCTGCTATTGCGAATATCTCAGTACAAAAACTGTACGTCTGTATTTAATACAGTAAAAGTTACAATGTGAAAAAAGTATATCGAAGTATACTTGAGACAAGCGCGAGCTATGACTCCCGTATGTCAGAATTTAATAGGTTTCTGACATCCAGAAGTAATACTTAGCGCTAAGTAAGACTCGTATCTTACTCTAACTTGCCTTTGAAAAACAATCGTGTCGCAGTCGAGTCTTTGAAACGCAACGATAGAGTTTGATCGTTATTAATATTTTTAATAGCAGAGTTGGCATTGGATTCCCTTAATAATAGCACACGTCTTTCAGGTACGCTCGCTTAACTGAATCTAGATCGACTACGCCATCACCGCCCCCTTCGACGACGTCACCATTGCGCATACGACTACCGAAACTGCCATTTGGAAGTAGGGATGACAATTCGAGCGAGCCAAGCACATCAGCCGAAGTTCAAGTGAGTTTTATATAAGATATAATGTATTACTTAGTAAAGTCTTAGTTTTTCCAACCCTAGTTTCACATATCCTATTATGCTTCCAAAATATATTAGCGATAAACCGCTTTTCGTACATGCAAAGCCGAAAGAGCTAAGTATTCCTTTGGAATACTTGTCATTACGTCCTCTTTTAAGCCACACTGCTCACGCATATTATAAATTATATTTCTAAATTTATTATACTCATTTGATATAACTCGTTGCAGTTTTATATTCGATTGATTTGCTCCAGTTTAGACATTTTGCATGACGATTAGCAATGAAAAAGAGTGGCGGAAAGTTTCTTCTTGCCCGCTCTACGCCCTTGAAACGAACTGTTAAGAAATGTGAATTTAGAATTAATTTCACTAACATAAGTTTACTTGTATATCAATAAAGTTATTTTGACTTTGATTAAATCCTATTCTTTATTTCACTTGTTTGTGTTGGATTAATTTATTGGGTTGCAAATAGTTCGTGTAATATGTATAAAAACATGGCTGCGACCATTCCTTATACTTAGATATAAACTTTCGTTTATATTTCTACGATAAAACGCGAACGTTGTCTCAGATTATTAATGAGACTAAAAATTAAATATTTTCTTATATTTAAATTTATTTTAGTTACGCGTAAAAATACGTCGTTTTAATTAATTATTTTTCATAGACAATTACCTTGGTCTTTAGATGTTTATTATTTCAATGAATAAGGTCTTAAGCGATAATTCATTAGTATATGACAAGACGACAATGACCTAATCTGAAGGCGTTTCAAGGTAACAAACCTAAAAAATCTTAGTTAAAATTAATTAAATATATACTTATTTTAAAATGGGGTAAGATTCCAGTAGATTCCATCCTTCCATTCCATTTGCAAGATTATTATATTACTTTTAATTCGTTACGTGAATGATTTTCGTTACTTTATCAAGTGAACGGTTAAAATGCGATAAAAATCTCTTTAAATAAGTGCGTGTAGGAGTACATATTTAGGTTTTATTTTTTAACACAAATTATTGTTTATAAACACGCTACCATTTGTCTAATTTGAAATGAATAATTTGAAAATGTTTATAATTGAGTCGCAATCGTCTTTTTAAGTTTGTATTAATTAGGATCTTGGACACTTTTTAATTAAGACATAAGACAAATAATCACCGCTGGCGTGGCTTAGTATTAAAATTTTTATGGAAAAACGTTTGAAATAATATTTTTTTATTGATTTAGCTGAGCCTATTTCAGGCTAACAAATTGCGATTAATGAAGGACACTAAACGTTTCCAGTGCTAAGTAATAGTAATGAGTGAAGAATTGCAAACACTTGTTGCTTACGAACTATTGTTATAAATTTAACCTTCAATTATTTTGCCGCATTATTTCGTAATGTTGAGTTCATATATCTTTTAATTATTATTTTTTATACTATACATTATATTTTTAATTAAAACTAATATACTCGCTCGCACTCTATTGATATCAGTACCCGTAAATATGTCGGGACACACATTATATATTCGTACAAATTACTATATACATTACTTCGTTTATCATTTAATCCGTTTAGTATCCAAATGTACGTATTCATATAGATAATTTTTCACATAAATTTTTCTTATTCCAGTTGGCCCGTTTCGAAGCAGAAAGCCCGGATGAACTGGCTCTAGCTGAAGCCGCACTTGCGTACGGATACGAGTTACGCGGGCGAGCGCCTGATGAAGTGGAGATAGGTATACGAGGAGAACTCACGAAGTTAAAAGTCTTGCGCGTACAACAATTCGACTCTAATAGGAAGTGTATGTCGATAGCACTACGCGCGCCCACTGGACAGGTACAATCAATTAATTAACTATTCAAGTATATTGTTAACCTTCTTTTGAGTGATAAGCAGCGAAGAAGACAATTATTTTTATATGAGTAAGATTATTAAGTAACATCTTTAGCCTCGATTAAATATAAAACGCTATCTATGAAAAAATACCAATACTAAGCATTGTAATAAATGTCTAATATAATTGAAGTAATAATTTATCGTGAAATTTCAAAAGGTTTTTAATATAAGTACAGTCAAAACCGTTTACGATGACATCGTTAAGAACAACATACCGGTTATATTGGACAAAATCAAAGGTCCCACCGTCCCGGCTGATTTATATTGTATTACGTCATCGGCTGTTTTTACGACCGAATATGAGTAGTCCCTTCGTTGTTATAACAGATTTTAACTGTATAGTGTTAATTGTAAATTGAGTCACAAAAATATTTATATATACACAATTGTTTTAATTAACCAAAGTTTTACTCGTAATATATTTTATTATTCTTTTTAAGGTGTTATTATACGTAAAGGGCGCGGATTGTACAGTATTAGGTGCCCTTGCGCCGATGAGATCGGGATCAGCGGAATCTGCCGCGTACGAACGAACGCGTTCGTTGCTCAGCGAATACTCGCGCGCTGGACTACGTACACTTGTCATGGCGAAGCGAACAATGCAACCAGCGTTATGGGAAGAGTGGTTGGCTGGACATAATAGAGCTTCTGAAATTGGCGAAGGTATATATTTATTTATTATTTACTGCTTGCCTGCAAGACATCGCTGATTAACAATAGATGTAAACTTGCAAATATGTAAGCGTAATTGGGTTTTTGACTACATTATATCATTTTTGGGGTTCAAAATAAAACGTACATACGTCCTTTAAACAATGAATAGAACATTTATTCAGGATTTGAACATCCTCAAAAATAAAATTTAACAACAACAATTTTATAAGCTCTCTAAAGTGTCTCTAAATAAAATTACATAATGTAACTCGCGCCGCATTTATTTTCGTGTTTTATGAGTTTTGATTAGATTTTCAAGGTTCAGTTTAACCATATAATTAAAATTAAAATAATAAATTATGGCTTAGCGTGTATTAGTTTTACTTTGCCTTCGAAGTTATAGACTATTTTCAATATTTTGAACCGAGGCCAAATCCGCATAGTGCATACGCAATGCGCCTAAAGTTTAAGTGATGATAGATTTATAAGTTTTTGTATCGGATTTGCTATTTCTAGATTGCAATATATGCAGTATATATTTATTGCTAAGAGTACTTTATCAGTTTAGAAAATAATATTTAATAAATTGTAATGCAGATAATTTATTCAAAAAATATACATTTATAATATTTAGTGAAAAACGCATGACTAAAAAAAATTTTTATGGCCGATCTAAGAAATAATGAAGTAAGTGTTATACCACACTAGAATCCTTATTAAATACGCAAACTTTTAAAGCTGCTTGCCAAACTGGAGTGGTAAATTTTTTTTTTCAGGACGATCAGTTGAACTAGTGCGAATAATTACTTTTGAAAACTTGGTACGGTATAAAATGACATTTTCCTACAAGTTGGAGTGATCGGCACAGGGTTTAGGATCATAGGTTACATAAAGCACTATTCGGGATGACGTAAGAGAAAAAAAATTGGCAAAAAATAAATATTTGTAACAATAGGAATGAAAAAACTGTCACATGGTGTACATTTTCTGGAATAAAAGGAAAATTTCCATAACTTCAAAAATACATGACTTAATTTTTTTTTAATTTTTCTGATAACTGGTGTGGCATTACCTATGTGAAAATTTCGACTTGACGTCGACTTTTGGGACACCCTGTATATATTTGCTGGTAATTTGTGTTGTAATCTGAAGGTATACGATACATGAATTACGTAAATTTTAAATTTGACGCAATCAAATGTCTCTTACATTTTCAGGTAGAGAAAAACGTCTCCGCGAATCATTAGCACGCCTCGAAAGTGCACTAACATTAGTAGGAGCGACAGGAGTGGAGGATAGACTCCAAGAGAATGTCCCTCGTACTGTAAGAGCTCTGTTAGACGCGGGGATCGTGGTCTGGGTTCTTACTGGGGATAAACCAGAGACAGCCATCAATATTGCCTACTCAGCGGCTCTGTTTTCGCAAAGCGATCGGCTTCTGCACCTCATGTCTAGGGACAAGGTAGGTGCCGATGAGACCCGTCAATTGTTAACTGATTACGTATTTTTATCTAATATTTAGAAATAAATTTTAGTGCTAATATATAGCACTAAGACTTTTGAATCTGAGTTTAAGTTCTAAAATTTTCAAATTATTTATTTCATGGAAACAGTTTGTGTTGTAGTTAAATGAATCAAATACAGGAAACAGCCTCGAAAAGTTAATAAATTAGAAGTCAAACGCGTTTTCTCTAAAAACTCAGATTTTTTGTGCTAACGACAACGTTCTAAATGTAACACGTATAACGTATACGTATATTTACAATGTAGAATATAAGCCATTGTTAATATATATATATAGATATTTATTTGCTCTTCAGTGGGCTCTGGACGCAGAACTCTTCTTACACTTATTCCTTTTGCTGTTGGTTTTTTAGGAACACGCAGAGTCAACAATAAAGAGTTACCTCGAAGGGGGCGTGACGGAAGGCGGCACGGGTCGAGCGCTTGTAGTGGACGGACGGACGTTGACTTACATCCTTGACAGGCGGTCGGGGTTGGTCGCGCCTTTCTTGTCTCTGGCTAGACGCTGTTCCTCTGTGCTTTGCTGCCGTGCCACTCCTCTACAGAAGGCATATATCGTCAAGGTAAACATCGAAATAACAAATGGTTTCCGATGAATAAAAGGTTTTCAAATAATTAGCTAGTATTTAGCTAAACAGAGCTAAAAGAAGATAATAAAAAAATATATAATATAAAGTATCGGATAATTATTGTTTTAATTAAGACAAAAGAGTTGATATAATTTTTTACGTATTTTGATTGGTTTCCCTCGGTTTTATTAAATATGAAAATTTCGTTTTTATTAATTTATTATAAAATCAATTTTTATATTACCAAGTAGCAAATATGTGTAAGAAATATGTCAACAAATACCTACGATCCTATTATTCAGCCGTTGTAGTTATCTCAATTGTCAAAGACGAACGAGGAACATTCACAATTATTAAAAAAAGGTATTCCTCGGGATGTTGAAGTGAAATTTCTTAAGGCACATGAGGGTATTTTTTTTTATGGCTTTAATTTGTGCCAACTGGGCACAAGGTACTTCGCCAGTGTCGTGTAGATGCAGAAGGCACGAAGGAGATTGATCGGTAAAACGCATGAGGGTAATTTATTTACGGATGAAACGTCACGAAGATGTGCAGCGTTTTTGTCGCAGAAAAGGTAGATAACCATTGAGACGGACAGAGAGAGAGTAAGAAAGGGAGATGGAGAAAAAATACACGCTATAGCTTGAGTTATTCGTTTAGTTACATATTAGAACTTTAGATGGCAATGCTATCGCATAACGTCTTGTGCAGTAAACGCAGATTTTTATTTATCTATATTATCATTAGCACGTATACACTGTGTATATAGATATACAAATACATTGATCATATTCTAGTACATGAACATCTATTGGGGCTTTTACCTTTAAGGTTATTACTAATGGTAATAATCAATTTATAAAGATATTTCTGACACGTGTACTTTGTACGCACGCACTTTTTTAAGTCGTTTTATTAACAGGCAGTGAAGGAAGAGTTGGGAGTGACGACGTTGGCTATCGGTGACGGAGCTAATGACGTGTCCATGATACAGACGGCTGACGTTGGCGTTGGTAAGCAATTTAACTTGAGTATTTTATTTATTTACAACACCTAACATTAATTCGTTAGGAAAGAAAAAAAAACAAAACTCTCCATAACACATAAAGACATTGATTGCCACTCTCGTGGATTCAGTCGCTTTTAAACTGAATATGACAGTTCTTACCGTAAAATTGTTGTGTTATGTTTGAATAAATGAAAATTGACAGCGCTGACGTTGACAAATGACCTGACAGTGTTACAATTTAAGTGATATTTTTTAGACCATATTTTAATCCGTATCTGAAGATTTCGCCTTGAGCGCTGTCAAATTTGTCATACTTGATAAAAAATTGTATCTGACAGCTCCTGAAATTACATTGAAGTTTGATTGTCGTTCTCGAATAACCTAAGAATCAAAGAACACAATTTTAACTATGATATGATGACCACAGATATATAACTAATTAAACATAAACAATATAAACAGAAGCTTATAGCAATATGAAGGAGTTTTTTTTAGTATTATACGCCATCATGTGTAAAATGTTTGTTAACCCATACACATCATGAAATCTCTCTAGCTCTGGCGCCAATGTGGTGTTTTTTTATAAAGGACTCAATCTATGTTTTTTATAATGTTTAAAATTAAATTACACTCTTCATATAGAGTAGAATTTCACGTTATTCGAATGTACGCATAATGTCTAGCAACAATAGTACGAACACATGTTCTTTCTTCTGTTTTGGGTAAAGGGATACTTTTCTTAAAAAAATCCCATAGGCTATTTTATCTCTGCCTTTAAAGTTATGTATTAAAGAAAATCTGTGCTAAAAAGGCTAACTAAAAAAAAGAGCCTGGGACTAGTCTGAGACAGGCTACTTCTAATTAATTTGCGATATTTGTTTTAAAATAAGTGTTGTTTGATGATTTGCTTTTTAAAAGAGTACCGAGTTTTTTACGCCGGCTTTTTCTCTCGGCCTACACCCTCTGTCTTCTTTGCCGATGAGTAGGTATGCCCACGGATTTACATTTAATAACGCGGAATAAATGATACGTATATTCCAAAATAAACATATTTTATTTTATATTTAATTCGAACTTTAAGGTTTATCAGGCCAAGAAGGTCGTCAGGCAGTAATGGCATCGGATTTTGCCTTATCTCGTTTCAAATTCATAGAGCGACTACTGCTCGTTCATGGCCATTGGTGCTACGACAGACTGGCAAGGATGATACTCTACTTCTTCCTCAAGAATGCTGTGAGTATATAACTCTGAAGGAATCTTCTTTTTATAGTACACGGGGCTAAAGGGTAGGAGGCTCATCTGATGTTAAGTTTTACTGGGAGGGCTCGCGAGTATGTTGCAGGCTTTTTAAGAATTAATACCCTGGCGCACGACTAAAACTCGGCTGCGATGATAATAATTTTAGATTGCATATTTAGTAACATCTTTATAAACTTTAATTAGATAATATCACTCAGAAAGAAAAATAGTTTGCCCAGGCTATGCTTTGTATGACAGTGAAAGTTTATATGAAGAGATGGAATAAATATTTTTGCCTTTTCTGAACTTAAACTGTGAGATTTTAATGGATTTTGGGATTGAAATTCAAATATGAATCTTTTAAACGAGTTAAGTAAAAAACAACATCCCCAGAAAATTTCAGCCGACAATTAATTTATGTGCCAATGATACGTTAATATAGCTGCCTATGTTAATATTTTACGAATTGAAATGGTTTTCCAGACGTTCGTATTCCTAGTATTCTGGTATCAGTTGTACTGCGGTTTCTCTTCTGCCGTAATGATCGACCAGCTCCATCTGATGGCATATAATCTTATGTTCACCGCTGTTCCTCCAATTATAATGGGTGAGTTTAATTTTTTTTTTTAATCATTCTTGACTTAGTAAAACTGCATTTAGAACAGAATTTGCCAATAATATTAAATTCAAAGAATAAGAAAAAAAAAAATTTTTTTATGAAATTAAAACTGTTTTTATTTATTAAATATAAAGTTTTCCAACGGTTTTTGAAATATATTACAATTAAATGTCACTTTAGGTCGGTACTAGAGACCTTGGAATACAGTTTTTTTACCACATACGTAAAGGTCACGTGACCGTACGAAAATTGTCATTCACATTTTAATAGCTCTCATGATTTATTAGAAAAACATCGTATTACTTTAACAGAGTTTGTCTATTTTTATGTAACGGAGCAAAAGGGTGGGCTTACCTGATTTTAAGTGATACCGCCGCCCAAGGACACATTGCCAGAAGGCTCGCAAGTGCGTTGCTGGCCTTTTAAGAATTGGATATTTTACTGTTACATATTTATTATCACGATACTTCGAATCTCATAGGTTCCAACGGGAACCAATGGTCTACTTGTTTATAGAACAGGGAACAAACGGTTGGGAGATCCATGTTTCATGATACCACTGCCCATGGACAGTCGCAGAAACATCGCAAAAAACGTTGCCGGGCTTGTAGGAAGTTTTCTTCTAATGTGCGCAGATAAAACACGCTCTTACAATAGAAGAAAACAGGAAACCGGCAATCCTTTAAGATAAAAATGGTCTAATGTTAAGTTCAAAAGGCTGATTCTACATATCTATAGAAAAGAAATATGATAAAAAAGATACAGAAAAAACTAATGGATACAACTGTCGAGAACAAATTCTTGAGAGTTGTATCCATTAGTTTTTTCTAATGGATTCAACACAATTTCTGATACAACTCTCAAGAATTTGTTCTCGAGAGTTGTTGTTGAGAATTTTTAGACAACTTCCCAACAGATATTATTTCCTTTCAGGCGCATACGATCGTGTTGCGCCCGCGTCGCTTTTAACCGAGCGTCCGGGACTTTATAGCGCGTCAAGGCGCGGCCTTGCATATCGAGCTCACTCATACTGGCTCGTGCTAGCAGAGTCTCTCTATATCAGTATTGTGATATTCTTCGCCTGTCGAACTGCCTACAACGATACTGACGTCGACATATGGGCCTTTGGGGACTGCTGTATGACCTGCTGTCTGGTCATCATGCTTGTGTACGTCGCTATAGAGACGAGAAGTTGGGTAAGTTTCTTTCAAGGACGTGTTTAAAAATAATATAGACTTCATAAGGATATCCCTATACTCTGATTTTTAATTCCGTAGAATTCTGACAGCTGTCATTTTTTGACATGTCAGAAGTTACAAATCTTTTTGGGCGGGCACGGTGCGGTGCTCCACATTAAAAGTGGTTTAGCGGCGAGTAATGATAACGTCTCTTTTTATGACAAACAGTAAAAAACGCAAAAATAAAGATTTTATTTTATTTTATTTAAAGGTTTACTAAACCTGAAATTAATAGGCAGTGATGGCAGCTTAAAAATAAAATAATGTAATTAAAGATGTTTCGATATATTGTTCGTGATATTGAAATATTTGTAATTTTTGTATTAGGTTACTTTAGTAAATAAATCTTATGCAGGTATAACATAAAAAATACTATTTTATTGCCCTCAAATGGGTCCTTTATCTGTGGAAATGTGGTCCTTTCTCTTATAAAATGTCAGAATTCTACGGAATTAAAAATCAGAGTATAGTAGAAGAGAATTGAACCAATTTTCTACCAAAATATGGACCGTTCTTAATATATATAAATTTGGTCTAAAAATATTAAAAAACTCATAAATTTTCTCTATCCCTTCGCTTCGTAAGGATTAAAATTATTGGGAATAAATTTTACGTTAGTTATTTTATTGAATTGTTTCCGTAATATTATGATTATTTTTTAAGTGAACAAATGTCTTGAAATTTCACGCAGCTATTTCATTTCAGACTTGTAAGTTGGGTGTGGACTGCACTTAGATTCACAAAGTGAAATTATAAATGAACTGTTTTAATTAGTAGCACGCAATGCAAAGAAATCAACGCTTATTGATTAATAAGAGCCATGGAACAAAATCTAAATGTGTGACTTTTAAATTAATTTATATGCACTACATTAAAATGATTTTTTTATTTACTCAGACGGTGATTCAAGTGATAGCGCTGTGCGGCTCTCTGGCCTCGTTCTACGCCTTGACGCTCGTGTATGGGGCGGTTTGCGTGTCCTGTTTCAATCTACCCTCAACGTACAACGTGATGCAGCACGCATTAGCTGACCCCATATATTGGCTCGTTGTCGTACTTACAACTGCTGCAGCACTCGCCCCGAGGTAAGATAATCCGGCTCGAAGGTCCAAAGTTTGTATTGCATTAATGATTTATTTTTCTGATATGGTTAATACAAGATAATAAATACAATAACGTTGTAAAAAGTGTTTGCTTGGAACGTCGCGGGAAATCTAGATTTTTATAGACGATGTTTAATAAAAAGTTCTTGCATTTTTGCATTAATAAAAATTTGTTTAAAAGCCTGAAAGCCTATGTTCTCTGAAAAATTAATTAATTCAAGATTCTTAGGATTTGCCTCTTAACAACTATTAATAGTGAGCATGGCATAACAGCATCTGAATAAGTTAACGCTTGAAACTTCGCTGTCTACTGGGGGATAGTTGATTTGATTGATTGACACAAATTGCATCTTCCCAGACTGGCGTGTCACGCGGTGCGTAACTCGTCCCGCCCGGACGCAGTGGGTCGCGCTGTGCAAGCGAGACGGAGACACGCGAGGTCCCGCTTGCCTTACGCCGCCCACTATCACACCACCACTGCCTCCGCACACGTCTACAGGTAAATTTAAGATGGAATTTTATGATTCCATTTATAAAAATATATATGTCTCTATTTCGTATATTTCATATAATATAACGTTACAACCTCGGCTAATGGATTTTTCTATCAATATCAACCCGTTAGAATGTTCTCTAAATATTACGTAGGAATGACTTGAAGAGATGTTAAACTATTTTTCTATATGTTACTGTGAAATCTCGAACTAATAACTATGGTTAATCTTAAGATTTAAGTGTAAGTCTTAGGATTTACCGACATGAGTTGGTAAATGTAAGTATTTCTGAAAATACGACGATATTTTTTGAAGCCTTGTCCTCCAGTTAACGACAATTTTCCGACAACTTCTCGAAGACTCACTTCTTTATCCGTAACATCGTCTTCTATCTTTATAAAATCTTCAGAGCATGCGGCGAACTGATTCTTCATGTTAACCTGTTTTAGTGTAACCATTTTGGTACCTAGTTGGTAAAACTCATTGCCCTTTATATCTATCACAATGCGTCAGTTTTAAATGTTTTTCAACATTTACCGTGACATTAAAGATTTACGAACGGAATGGTGGTAAGAGTTCGAATCGTAAACCTTTTGGGACATTTACCATTAGGAATTGGTATATCTTAGGTTTTACTGGAATATCTCTGTCTCTCTCTCTCTCGGTCTGCTTTAATACGCTGCTGCATAAAGGTGAATTTCCGGATTCTCTAAAGAAAGCCAAAGTTACTCCTATCTACTACTCTATAAATCAGGCAGTAAAACCGACCCCGGCAATTACAGACCAATATCCATTCTACCTTCAATCTCAAAAATATTAGAAAAAATTATTTATTCAAGACTTGATACTTACTTACAAACTAACAATTTTATTTTTAAACGCCAATACGGTTTTAGATCAAAAAGCAGCACTTTATCAACAGCCGATCTTATCAGTCATATAAAGGAAAACATTGACTCCAAAAAAATGGCGCTGGGTGTCTTTATAGATTTGTAAAAAGCGTTTGATACCGTAAGCCACAATCTATTGCTTAAAAAATTAGATCGCATAGGAATAAAAGGTTGTGCGCTAAAATTATTCAAATCTTATCTATCGAACAGAACCCAGATAGTCAAAATAGGTAATGCACAAAGCTCAGAAATACCAGTAACATGCGGCGTCCCACAAGGGTCTATACTAGGTCCACTGTTATTTTTAATATATATTAATAATATTCACGAGCTCGGTTTACATGGCCAAATCACTCTCTACGCTGATGACACCTGCTTATTTTATTACGGTATAAATATCCAGACTATGGTTGCTCAAGCTCAGTCAGACCTAAATTCTCTATATTCTTGGTTTCAACAAAATCTTCTAACCATAAATATCTCAAAAACATCTTATGTAATATTCAGAGCAAAAAATAAAATCATTCCTATCTGTCAACCGTTAAAAGTTCAAGACGTTGAAATCACTAACAAAAAATGGGAAAAATATCTGGGTCTAAGAATAGATACATATTTAAAGTGGAACTTTCATATATCACACATAATTACCAAACTAAAATCACTTATAGGCAGATTTTGGTCAATATCAAAATGTATTCCTCAATCCGTACGTCATTTAATTTATAATTGTTTAGTCATTCATTGAAAAATGGGTTACGGCTTGTAAAAACATAATTTCTAACTTACAAACACTACAAAATAAATTAATAAAATCATTATTTAGATACAATTTTTTAACACCGACTAATAAAATCTACCAAGAAACCAAAATTATGACAATTAAACAACTATATGTACCTATATAGCAACTGTATCTTGATAAAAAAATTTTTAAATAACTCTATCCATAGTTGCTTGACGTTTAAAAAAATCAAATACACAACGACACGCAATATTTGTCGAGCGAGTTTGCTTATCTTGCCGATGCCGTGTACAAATTATTTGATGAAATCTATTAGGGTGTGCAATTATTTAATCAATTACCATCTCAAATTCGGAATATTGGAGTGTTTGACAGATTCAAAAAGGGAGTAAAGATGCATGTTAGAATGAACATAGTTAACTAAAATTGTGACGGCAATGGCGACGTGTATCTCGCTCGTATATATACATATTCATATTAAATTTCTCGTGTAAATAAAATATTTCTGTTTTGTAATGAGAAATAAAGTTCTTTAAACATTATCTTAGGATTTACTGCAGTTCTAGCTTTTACTTATATAAATTTAAGTGATTTGTGTGTCTGCGTATGTTTTTCCGTTCTTTATAAATTTCATATGTAGTTTTTCAGTTATTGCGCTTACATTATAATTTTTTCCTCACCGTGGTTTTCTGAATTCCATTGCCCTTTAATTGCTTGCAATGAAGTTTAAATAACTAAATTTAGACAGACTAAACAATGTCAATGTCTAACAACTGTTAAACCACAGAGAAGTTAAAATAATTTGAGATTCACCATGTTTGTCATGTTTTTTTGTTGGCCTTTCTTGGCCGTTAATAGCGTCGCTGACCGGGATATTGGTATTGCCAGTAAATAAAACTAAACCATTATAAGGGGAAAAATAATAAAAACTCAATAATTTATTGAAATGTTTTAATAAAACAATTTATACTAGTAAATAGAAAATACAGATCAAGGTTTAAAGAGATATGACAAGCGTAGCGATTGTTATTGAGAATGAGAGAAATACATTTTAGTTGGATTTTTTAGATGTTGGTAGTCAAATTATTTATTGTATGCACCAAGTGGCGACGGTAGTATCAACTTCAGCCGCCGGTCTAGAAAAGTCTGTGGCACATATTTATTGCTTATTGAGTCTTTTAATTAATTTCTTACAGATCGACGGACGAGGACGGCCTCCAAAGGAGCTCCGACGTGGCCTCGATCACGTGACGGTGAGTGAAGAATGAACTCGGCTGTGATCTCTGCTCTAGACTTCGTGATAAAGGGACCAAGACGTCTGGAGTATTATCGAGCTTGACCCTTAGTTACCTTTACTTGGGTTTCTATAACCGGTTAAGTGATATTTTGTGCCCGCCGGTGCGACTTGCCTTAGACTGCACTGCTTGGAGTGAAATATGCACTTGACAGCGGCCACGGATTATCGCAATTATTAATTTCATTTTAAATATTTATTTCTCTTGGAAATAACCGTACTCAATTAGAATCGCGGACATTTTGTACTGGAAGCGTGTCTCTTTCTTGTTAATACTGCTAGACAGAGACAGATTAATTATTCCCTTTGCATGGTGAATTTATAGTTACGCGAAGCGCGAGGTAAAAACCGTTAAAGATGGTTTTGTTGTTGCTGAAAATAATCTCAAATGACAGCTTCAATTTTAACCGATTAAAGCTTCAGAAGCTATATTTTTCATATAATATCTGAAAATATTATTCATATCATATTATTAATTACGCTTGTTTATTCTTTGTCTGACTAAAATCGGAATGAATCTAGTCAATTTGCAAAATATTTAATTCAATGTTATACACGATTATGTACTCCATATTTGCCATAAAACGACAAATTCATAAAAGCAACACAGATTTTTTTTAACTAAACTTCTCTTCCGTCTCTTTTTACGCCGCCATGAATAGAGACTATTTACGGGGGGTTTATATTTGATTGGTCTTAGATTCCTCATAAATTACACAAGTGCCTTCTAACCACAAGTGTTTCCTCTGAGTGCATATTTCACAACCAAGTCCCCGCCTTTGACCGGGTGATTCCTAAAGATTTGACTATTTTTAATAATGTTTCTAGTTATTGTAAATAAAAATTATATATTTCTACATTGACAATTATTGTTATATGTACAGTAGGATATTTTTATATTAAAAAAATATTTGTGTAAATAACCGTATGTTCTAAGACTGTTGTTTATTTAAATCTTTTAATTTGAACGAAGTAGTTCCATGTATTTTCCAGTCAGACGAATGATTTACTCTCCACTATTAGCAAGATTTCATTGTAAATGTGTCTTTAAATCATTGTGTTAAGGTGCATTATCAATTAAAAAACGAATTAATCTTGCTTTTAGGAACGTAGTACTTAATGCAAATCTTGCTTTAAAAGATCAGGTTATGAAAATAATTCGACTTTCATGGCAACACGAATGTTTCTTGCCATAATTGACTATACCAAATTGCATTTTATTAAAAATTAAAAATGTTATCGCTTGCATATGCGTTCCTATAGTTTCTAGCATGCATGATTATGAAGGAACGTTGCATTTATGTTTGCACCTGTTATTTGCACAGGTGTTGTGAATTGAGAAATTTATGAGTGTTTTAATTGGTTTAATTAGCAGTATTTTAAATTATACCTAGTCTCGTCAACGAATATTAGCGTTTAACTGCGTTTAGTTTAGTAATCTTCCATAGCTTAGTGGTTGCCGAAATCTTCCGATGTTAGTACTGAGAGAAAAATTTATTCCATTGTTTTCACAAGCACAGCGGAGCACAGTGATGACTAGAAAATACATATATCCAAGTGTTGTTTTTAAAAAATAAACAAAGTATTTAATTTTTTAAAGTTGTTTTATTTATCATCATATATCAACTAATTTATATTAGAACCCAAACTCACAGACGTTTGAACGTTTCAAGTATACTATGAACGTCCGGTTCCGTATTACCTTTGAGGGCATTGACAAACAATCATTAATGTAATGGAATTTTTAATAAAATATACAATGTTAATCTAAAATTTACTATAATTCAAGATATATACAAAAAAATCATAAGATTAATGGAACTGCAAAATCCAGCTCCAATCATTGACAATATGCTTTTTAATTTATTGTTTTATTTCTTATATTTTTCAAAAATCTCAGAGGTAATACTTGAACTAATGAACCCTTTGGCTATATTTGGCTTTATAATACTCAAACCTGTATTTGTACATTATATAGCTAGATTAAAATGATATAGAATTGCTTATATACAATTAAAAATCGCCAGTATTTTAAAATTCCCAAAGGAACATTATCATTAATTAAAGTTACTCAACAAATACGTGTTTCTTTTTTTTAAAGGTTTTATATATTTTTTCGGTTTTTATCAGGTTTTCAAGTCAACATAGTGTAAAATAAAATATAAATAACCATGAATATTCTTCATACCAAAACAAATGATAAATATCTTTAATGAAAACAAAATAACGTCCTATGGACTTAATACTATAAAAGTAAAAATATTTAGTAAATAGCACGCAATAATTTCCCGTCAGTAATGATATGCGTATATCTGTAAAAAATCTGAAAAAATCACAGCATTAGTTTCAATATTGCGTTAACCACATTCACAGTGTGGTCATTAACGAGAACAATATCAAACTTATTTAAATAGTTCTGGAGATTTCCCTCCACATTCCTCCCGAGGAATCCCACTTTAATGATGACGTCGCAGTGGTCCATCCCCTCTGCCATCCCGGCATCCCCGATGTTGTCTCCCATCAGAATGACGTTGTTTCTCTCCTTAACCATCTCATAATACTCAGTGTTCTTGATAGCGGCCTCATTTTTGTTGTATGTGTGAATTACTTCACCTTTTATTCCCAATATTGTGTCATTTTCGTCTATATCCAAGAAGTTTGATATCACCTTGAATTGAAATTACATTTAAATGTTGCATTTTAGAAAATTTTATACGCAATAGGGTTATCGGTTGGTACATTATAGAGAAACTGGATTTATGGTTTCTAGAATGTCTTTTGGTAATAAAAAAGTACTTATGTACACGCGTTAGAAGTAATACTTCTTTTGCGTAGCAAGATAAAAATATATTTAAAAATGTTATCTTTCACTTTCTTCTACGTTTGTAGAAAAATGACATTAACAATCAAAAGGTATTTAATACATTAAAAGTTTTATTATAACGCCTTATCTAACTTAAGGGTGTCGGTTTTTTGTGACGATGTGCGCGCACATTGTAAAAATATACTCTATCAAAAATAACCAGATAAAAATATCCTGTAAATAGTACAAATGGCGGCCTGCGTCATTTCTTCTTAGCATAAGTCCCGTCATATAAGAGTACTGTGTCTTAATAATTTATTGAAATGTCTTTATACTTAAATGTAGAAAATACAGTCCTAGGCCTAAATAAATGTGATACAAACATAGGTACAAGGTCAAAATGGCAAAGGTTCTATCAATTTCAGCCGCCGGCCAACAAAAGTATTTGGCACTGTATTACCGTTAATGTCAAGTTTGACTTCCGTATGTCAACAACTGGATTTGACATACACTTGTCACAGTCAACAATAACTATCCTATGTGTATACCTTAACGTGAGGTAGCAGGAAGTTAGCAGCCTCCATCGCAGCAACCACACATTCTCCGAGTCCAGCTGAGAATATCAAGACTGGGATGAAGTGGGCTTCACTATACGATATCAGATCTTTAACACCAGTCCTATAGATAAGAAATTATTTTTAAATAAAAATATTAAGATAATATCAACACCTAGCAGGCCATACAGGAGATGCTTTGGCGTAGATATTCCCCTTTTATTATACTACTGAATATATATTATTAGTTACTAGGTTTTCTTTATTATATATGTTTGGTCAACATATGTTAAAGATTTCACTTGCTTTATACGACTCATACTTTCCTATCATCTGCCTCTTTTCAACTGACATTTGACAGAAATAGGATATTTTTTTATTACAAAAAACAATTAAATGTTCTAATATTAAAATGTCTTTAATATTTACTAGATTATAAGAAGCAATTGTTACAAACCAGTGTTATAGGAATGTCATCATTATGTGACTAGTGAATATTTTGTAAATCAGCATTTAATGAAATCAACCTGATAATGGAGACAAAGGATGGCCTACTCTAGCTATAGTAAAGTAAAATATTAAAGTAAGTAGTTAAAAAATCTGACTTTATTCAGATTTATATTTATGTTATCGATACCTACTGCATAAATCAAAGATAATAAAATATTATTATATAGATAATCTTAACGTACATAATAATAATGATAAAAATCTATAAATAGATTAAAACGAATTTAAAAAGTTTGGTTCATGTGGCAGTGTACCTTTCTTCTGAATTGCGATTTAATTGAATTCAGCAAGATTTCAATAAGAAAAAGCTGTTCTAATATATATGTCGCAGCCAACTAGCTTAATCAGCCGTTTCATTAACAGCCTGAAAGATATTCTGCAAGTTGATTAAACAGCTAGGCAAATGACTTGGATCGATGACGTTTTATTACTTGCCTAGCTTGTTGACTGTTAATTTTAATTTATTTCCACATTCTGCCACTCTGAAACTCGAACCGAAACTCTTCAAAGTGTCAATGTGTCATAACTTTGATGGTGTTTTACCAAACTTTCATGAAAAACAACAAGAACAATCGAAGAGTCTAATGACAATAATTATGTGAATTTAACTCAAGCAATTTAATTTAAAAGAAATGTTTTGTATTTCATATCGTAAATCTTTGTTATTTCTGCCAAATAAAAACTCTATCGTACGAATGGCCTAAGCATTGGCTAGCCAGTTTAATAACAATCGCTACGGCTGAATATCTTTCAGGCCGTTAGTTAAGCGGCTAGGCAGTTACGAACGGCTAAGTTAGTCGGCTGCGACATATAGATAACGAGTGTTACACCTATAGTTATAGGCGCAACAGGAATAGTAGCTACAAGTATTACTAAATACTTTTTACAATTAAATGCATCTATAGAGATCACCATTGTTAAAGAACAGACTGCCATTCAAACCTTAATCAGTAAAGTGCTTGGAGATACAGTATTCCTATATCGAACCACTACAAGACATGGCCAATAAAAATAATGCAATTATAAATATTTATATGGGGACATAAGTGCCTTTTTTGTTGACGGTGTCAAAACGGGGCACTGACTATACACAGGCTGAACGCTATGCAAGTTTTTATCAACCAATCGAATATAGCTATTATAATTACGAAATTGAGATATAGACATTCTAAATATGTGCAGTAAAGCGTCATGAAACAAATCTGATAATGCTGTCACAACTCCTCGCTTGAAATTAAACAATTGAAGATCTTGTATCTGCCATCAGATACGAATTGCACCTTTTAGCAGATTATACTATCTAAAGTTGAAGTTGGATTATCAAAGCGTGATAAAAGAGTAACAAGTGGTCCTTCATTGCTAATTACTATAAATACACACTAATTAAAATAATTTACTTTTCTTTTTCTGTACTTTAAGCCCTGTACTCGTACGCTGTTGGTAAAATCTAATAATTTAATTTAATGGTACCGATATATTGTATGAAAAACTTGTTGCTCGAAGGGCAAAGGAAGAGCGAGAAGAGATAAGCATACTCGGAACTGAGCAGAGTGAAAATCAAAGTCCTTCAATTCATTCAAATATATTAAATTTCGTGGCTTTCGAAGATATGAAGGATGACACCAAAAGTGTAATGTATGTAAAAATATAATACATATATGTAAAAATACCTAGTCTCGGAACTCAGATCTTGTAGCGTAAAACGTGAAGTCCCTGTCATACCAAGTCGGTTGAATTATTCTGGCCCTACTCCAGAGACCTTCTTTCTTAAGTTTTTACTTGTGTGATCTAACCTAACAACATCTTATAGTGACCATTAAATATTTGTTTAAAACAAATTACTACTCATAGTTCTTAAACTACTGGTACGTATTGATTTTTATTTGAATAAAGTGTATATACAATGCCAGATTGGTCAGTTCAGGCTAGTTAAATCAACAACGGAATTGTTTGTTGAAACGGGCCTGAACTATTTTAAGAAAAAGATGGTACGTGCCACTTTTTTGATAGACTTGGCGGGGGCTCTGCCCTGCCCCTAGATATTTAGGAACGAGAACCCTGAGTCTGACTTCAGTACGTTAGTAATGTCGGATGTTGATATACGGAAGTCATATGAATTTCATTCGAAGTATGCTGAAAACTTAGTTTCAACAAATTACACTTGAAAAGAACTGAACTGAAAAAGAACTGACATATAAAATGGAGATGGCGAATAGCCTTAATCACGCCATAGTCTCAATTAACAAATTTCAATTGTGATATCAAAGCCTCTTTTAAACATATTTCTTAATTCCTATGTCGTTCTACTGACTGTTCGAGGAAATTATTAATCTAATGGAAAACAGTATAACTGCTGTTGACGTAACCTTATCAGATAATCTATTACTCATAAGGTTTTGAACTTGGTTATCAGGTCGTAAAGTGTTAATTAAATTCCTTGTTAAGTACGATGTCAGCATATGTTCCGTCAATTTACAAACTGGCAGAAATATAATACTGTGATCAGCAAGCTCTCAAAAAAAGATTAAAAATACGCTAACAAGACCATTTTTTGAAATGGAATCTCACTTTTTTAAAAATGGAATTTCGCTGTTGGCCTTAAGGGCCTTTACAGCTCAGCACGGGCTGTTTTGGCGAGTTTAGGTCAGCCTGAAGGATTCTCGCTACTGGCCCTAAGTGCATTTATAGCCCGGGCTGTTTGTGCGAGTGTTGTCCTGTGAGACTGCGGCGGTCTATCAAGACCACGATAAAATTATACAGTAAATTTTTGACCATCTAAGATAGAAATCTTAATGCAAATAATGATTAAGGTGTGCCAATAACCAATCGACGGATTGTAATAGCAATCTGTAGATACAAGCTATGCATGGTAGGTCGGATCGCTGTATGTGGATTGACCTTTGTATGAAAATGACAGTTCAACTGTACCAATATCCTATCTAGAATTCAATTAACACCCGTTTTTAAAATAATTAAAAAGCTATTCGATACGTTTTAAACGTAGACATGTTTTAATATTATTTATACGGTTTTATTAACTTTATTTGGTTTATATTGATTATCAAATATGAGTGTAAAGAGCGAAGAGATTGCATTATATAAAATGGATTGTCTTCGTAGGGTTTGGTTATTGGGATGCAGATAGGAGATCGATCTAATTTATTACAATTATTGGGTTCGGTTGATTTTATTAATTTGATATTCCTCCGTTGCGTAATGTAATATAATATTGTTTCTTTTGTATGTAAATAAATATTAGGAGAGGAAATGAAATATCAACTTACCGAAAACATTGCACCATATTCCTGCTGATTTCTTTGAGCTCTTGCTTGGGAAACTTCATTCCTCTATAAAAATATTAAATACATATTGGAATTAAACTCGTAATTATTCATAACTGTTCACATCAATACAATAGCACTGATAAAAGTTATAAATAGTCTTTGGCCATATTAAAAACAATACAAATTTTAAACAGTCGTTGAGACGTAATGATATCGCTAATTTGAGCAATATATCAATAATTAAATTTCATTAATATTAAAATTCCTTAAACATAACTTTAAAACTGCAATGAGTATGTAACTCTAGCTGATATCAATTCGCGGTACTACGCGAACCCTGTTTTGAAAATTAGACAGTACCGGCACTGCAAAATATAACTGTTTATTGAATTGTGCTTTATTTATTTATTGATAAAAAGCTTGCCAACTTACTTGGCACACTGTTACATTGCTAAAAAAATCACAAAATACGACTTTTAATGTGACAAGCACATATAGGCAAACATGACATACACGAAGAGATACATATTAAAGAAAACAAAACAACTATTTGACAAAACAAAAAATTACTAGTAAAAAAAAAAACTTAAGAAACTAAACAAAAATCGATTTCAATGTGTGAGGTGAGCAACTATGGATATGCAGACCTAGCTTGTTTATCGTACTTTAAATAATACTTACATTAACAATTTATGTGCTGCAATGTACCAGTCAATCATATGTTTTGTTTTCTCTTCTACAGTCATTATATGGTCCACTTCAATTGGCTTATATATACCTGAGAGCCTATTATCTTCATCCTTATATATTTGAGGCACCGAAGGACAATCTTTAAACATACCTTTAAAATAGATGTAATCTTATTTGACTGAGCAAGCAAGTAGTTTTAAGATTTATAAGAAGTCTGCATGCATTTTTTCAGTTAAAAGGAAAATATTTATATCATTTATTCTATGTCTAAAATATCCATCATAAAGTATAGCATCGCTTGATGCACATGTAAATGTCAAACAATAAATATTTGTTTTTTAGTACAGAACTGGACACAGATTTTTGGCCACATTCTGATCTAATGTTAACTGAGACATGGCTTATTGATGGACTTGCCTGTACAGGAGATGCCTGTTTAACTAGCTCTTAATATTATATATACAAACAACTTTGTGAGAACATTAGTATTCTATAATATATTGATGTATTAATTTTTTATTGTTATCTAAAGCTATTAAGTTAAAATTATATTAATTGATATTTAATTATGTGTGTTTTAAGAACACAATAAAGATATGAAAAATTAAGTAAGTAAATAATAATTTAATGACAATTTAAGTAGCCTAATGTTGTAATGGATTTGTAAATATCATTAAAAAAAGAAGTCTTATGTTTTAAGAAATTATCATTTTATCTATGTTCTCATTTGCCAAGTACATTATTCTAAATTCTCAACCTGCTGAAATTTTATGATAAAAATAGTTTTACCAATGGGACAGTGACATATTTATCATCTACATATACAATATTCCATAAATATTCGTAATATTTTTCAACAATGCTTGTCAAAAAATCTGTACATTTAAAATAAAAGTAGGTATTTTTAATTTTGAAATGCAAAAAGTATTTATTAATACCAAAGTTGCAATACACATAATTAAGCTTCCTTTTTACACTCTTAAAATATTATATTTCAACTGCATACAAAATAATGTGTTATGGATTTAGTAGCTATGGGAGAACATAATATAAGACATACATTGTTGATGGGTGTTTAACTGTGCAAGAATATACTCAAATCCAACTTAAGGAAACCCTTGTGCCAAACATGGTAAAGAATATTTACATAAAAAACAAAGAAAATTAGAAATTCATTAAACACAAAGGCTTAGTTTGAATATGTGTGAGGAACACAATAAGCACTCCAGGCATTTACAAATAGGAACTACCTAGATATGGATTGCTGCTTGCAATAATAAGTATGGCAAGTTTACAAGAGTTTACCAGCAATACTCAATAAAATAGATGTAGTACTTCTCAATCAAACTTATTTAAAAATAATATCAACCTAACATGTTTAATCTGTAATTAAATTTATTACATTTAATTATTCTTTATATTACTATATAGCTATGTAGAGAGAATGTATATCATATTTAAATAATAGTATGTATCTCAGAAAGATGTGCTACATATTCCTGGCTCATAGAACAGTGAAAATTAGCTTATATTTAAATGTTAAGATGCGATGCAAAGGCTTACTTTCACTGATGACAACATCGAGTTTATAATATACATATAAAGTTAACATTTTTATAATTCAGTTGTGTGAACCAAAAGCTACTACTTATTCATATTTGATACACATATTTAAAAAATAAGTTTAAGAAAGTCCAAAGAACTTTTGAAAAGTGGCAAAATTATAAGATGGTATAGACAAATAATTTTGCCACTTTAATTCACCTGATTATGATAAAAAAATTACTCACCAAAACTAGTAAGAACGACTTTTCCACTGTCCATCTGGTGTCTAGTCAAAGTGTGGTCAAAATCCGTAACAATTTGCAACTTGCTGTGTCCATCTTTCAAGATTCTGTTGATTTTCTCCAAAAGACCTTCCTTATCCTTGATATGAACATTTAGCTGGGTTAGCTCAGGTATGTCATTTAGAGTCGTTAAGAACTTCATAGCTGGAAATAAAACACCACATATCTTCTAAATATAAAGTAAATAAATACATAATCATAATCAGCGACGGACCTAACTTTTAAAATAAATATAAATTTTATTGATATTCGAATTAAAATTAATACCTTAGCAGTACTATTTAATATATAGCTGCCCCAGAATAAGTATTTAAGGCAAGCTCCACGTTTATTCTGTACAATTTTGCAAGTAGACGAAAATTTATAACATCGAAATTCAACACCCAATTTCGAATTATAATGTCAATGTTTAATTTGAATTACAAAATATGATTTCTGTCAGCTGTCTGTTGTCAAACCAATACTTCGATACATCAAGGCAGACAGTAGAGTATACAATGTATCTTCACTGCTTCTTTTGTATCAGTTATGAGCATGGTCCTTTAAAACTATTAAGTATCATTGACACCTAGTAAATAATATACAGGGTAATATAATAATAGATTTAGAAACCAGTAACCAACTTACTTAATCAGTCCACTAAATCGATAACAATGATAAAGAAAATGGCAAACTAATAGCATTTTCATTTGCAACACGTCATTTAATTTATTTTGTTCATATTAGGGGTTAATTGTTTCCAGTACGTCAAAAATTACTAAAGACATAGTTGGCCTGGGGTCTCCTTTTAGTTAAATCTAATTCTTATATCTCATGTCGAACATTACCTTGCTGAGTTTCTTGCCCGTTCTTCTCAGAACAAGGCCTCCTGGTAGTTTTGCGAATGGATGGCGTAGTTTTGCTCTTTCGTAGACGTTTTTGACATTCATAAGCATGCCCTAAGACGCATCTAAACTGAGTAAACGAATTTTGAATTTGAATAATGGGGCTTCTGAACGGGCCATGTTTTGCTGCAATACAGTTGCCCGGCAACATTGCAAACAATAGCAGCCACACTATGCAATATTGCAGTAATGTCCCGGCCATATAGCCACTTATGGCCGGTATTGCCCTAATGGGTTGCCGGACGATCGCTAGGCTATCGTATTCAACTGCAATATTACACAGCCAGTTTTATTGTTGTTTCAGTCACTCTCTTTGTTATGGCACAGTGTATCCTTTTCTACGCGATATGTTGCTCTATTATGTGTCAGCTGCATTTTGACAACTACGTAAAAATAATAATAATAATTCTTGAATTATTTATTATCAAGGCTTATTTCTTGACTCAAATTGTCTACAGTTTCACGCCTATTTAAGTAAGGTCGAATCCACAATCTCTTCTTTTTCTGTTTGTTTTTTAAAACAATATAAGCTGCTGCGACAAGTGTGATTTCGTCAGCAATTGTTGCCGGTATGTGTATTGTGTAGCCCGTTTAGGAGTCTGCATCATGGGCCATACAATTGCTGTCATATTGCGACACATGACCCGGCCATCAGCTGCATTAAAACATTTTTTGATGGCCGAGCAATTACTTGCCAATAGTGCAGCCATCAATTGCAGCAAAACATGGCCCGTTTAGAAGCCCCATAATGCTGTAACAGTTTTGTTGTAGCACTTACTTCAGGAAATGACCTAAAAATCGACAAGATTAAATTTTAATTCTCAGAAAATCTTCTGCAGGTTGGACATGTTCTTTTTTAGACCGAAAGTTGAAAATCTACCAAAACATACCGTTTTCAATGTTGTAGTAAATTTTCTAGAAACAAACACTGGTGCACAGGTGTAGGTACATACCTGTTACTAAGTAAAACTAAGTAAGTTAGTAATTGCCATCAACCTTTATTAATTCTTATACCTCCCATTTAGTAATTGTCATAGAACACTCATTTTATTTTTCACAAAGAAGCAAATTATGACGTAACTTTCTGTAAATATTAAAAAGGATAAATAAACTAACCAAATAACTTGAATTACATAATAGATTTTCTATTAATCAAAACAACTAAGCAATTTGCTCAATATGTAATTCTTATATCAAAATAGTTTTACACTTAATTGTTTTAACAATTGGATATAAATATTATTAAATCTTAGAATAAATCAGCGCATTTCAAGACAGTTATTAAAAAATAGTAAACAGTGCAAAACTCCCAAGTAGTACGTGAAATCAACAAAGTTCCAAGCATCACTTATCAACATAGGTCAATAAAATATTATGAAAATTAAATCAAATGTTTCCAAGATACTATGTTTTAGGTAAAGGATTAATTTGAAACTGGCAGAAATAATTTTGTGCTACAAACTAAATCACGAAAAATATGTTAAAACAATAAATTTGTTACGTTTAACAAAGCTAAAATATTTGCTATAAATTATACAATTATACTAAAATATACAATTTATACACAGTAAGCATAACATATATTACAATATTTAACAGCATACTCTCAAACTGTTTTATATCACTTATAGAACACCAAAACATGATTTTGACATTAATTGAAAGGTTTAAAAGAAACACTGTATCAAATGTCAAATGTTCAATGGGTTTTAGAAGGTTCCATATTATGCCACCATTATTTTAAAAAAAAAAGATTTTTTTTAATTTTTTAAGACATTGGCGGTAATGAAGAGATTAAAGTTATACTTTATTCTAATGTAATTAAGGCATTGTACAAAGATGCCTTTTTGAGAGTATACCAAAGCATTGGTCCAAACTAAATTGTCAATGGATTGCATTAATCGTCTGATATCCGTCGCTTGCCTTTTCTCTTCTTTTCCATTGCTTCCATCCTCATATCCTCCAAGTCTTCCATGATACCTGAATATGAAAATATAAAAATATCAGTTGATTATTCATATGGGTAACACAATGTACACTAATGAATGTCAATGAAAAAAATTTAAGCTTCTAAATTGCCAACTGACAACTGAAACTTAAACTTTAGAAGTCGGCTTTAATATAATTTTTGATACCTGTAAGATTACACTGAATCATTTCTTATGACAAGCATGGGTGTACTCTGTGTATTAAAATATATGAGTAATTTTCTAAATTTTCATGTATTAAGAATATACACAAGTTCGAAATATACTCTATATTTGGAACTTGTATATAACACAGACTACTATGATTACATATACAATCCAGAGAATATACAGAACACTTACAATAATATAGTGTTTTGTCCAAAACTAAATAATATATTGATTATACCTTCATTTATCTTAAGTATGTATTACAAAATAGTTAATCTATATATTTCTTGTATATAAATATATACTAACCAATCTTTTTAGTTATATACTCTTCACGCTGTTGTCGAGCAAAACTAGACTCCATGGATGGGTCATCAGCATCGTCCATGTCTCGATATCTTGAATAATATAAATATATATTTTATCACATTACATTTAAAAAAATTTGTTCCTATATATTGTGTGGTAGAAATATTAGGATACTTCTTGAGAGTTTCAAGAAATTTAATTGACAATTATTTAATATTTTCTCACAATTGCGGTTGTGTAGTTATCATATTCATGCATAAAGCAAGATTTTTTTAGCATATTAAGTAGCTTAGATTTATATTGACATTACTATTAGACACATTCTATCTAAGTTAAATTACTCTTTCTGAGAAAAATATACCTTCTGATTGGAAAGTGTCTGCTGAAATGGTTATATTGTTTCTGGAAAGTAAATTACCTGGTTTTATCATATCCAAAGATTTCCTTGATGGCAGACGAGTAGTCTAACTCAACATCACCATCGTCAATGAAGTCATCCATCTCAGAATCATATTCTGAGTCAGAATCTACCGTACGACCTGCAAATGCAAATTTACAATAAATTATATAGCAAATCACATTTCCTTTACAGAATGGGCTACCAATGTGTGTAGGTTTACTCGTGAACAACAACAACTATGGCTTATTTTTTGGAGCTTATGTACATTTTTTTGTGTTCTCGTTCATCTGCTATCAGCCATAATCAGATGCTTTCTGAGGTTAATTTGGGTTGGGTGCGACTCCAATGAAGGGCCCCGTTTGTGGTGTAAAAACTGGATTTTAGATTAGTTTCTCTGGTCTAGGTCTAGTATTTGCCAGCTTTTTAGGCAGTCACGTCATCTCCTGGACTTAACAGATTCTTAGCCAGTTCATTTGTATGCTTGCTTAATCCTTCCCTACTTCTGTTACGGTTTCCATGTCGCTGACAAACCATTTGTTGGCTATCTGTAATTTCATGTCATGGCATTTGTCGCCTAATGCAGCATTTGAAGCATTCGGCGCAAAAAATTTAATAGTTATTCAAATTCATGGTTTTGTCATCCAATCCCTAAATTAATTTGAATCCCTAAAAATTCAAATAATTCTCCAATTCTTTGCAGAGCAGTTATTATTTCTTCTATTTTTGTTTTAATACACAACTTATCTAGAAGAGAACAATAAAAATGACTAAATACTAGACTTGCAACGAATATTCGGCTACTCTTCTGTATTCAGCCTATACGGCTGCTTTTACTATTTGCTTCCGAATACCAATTACCTACATATTATTCGGCCGAATACCGAATACTTAAATCATATATGATGAAATGAAGTATACAGAAATAATTGGTAAAATTTAAATCGATTGATAATGTAAGTATATTCATTTCTGTTATAATCATTTAAGTAGTCATTGTTACATAACACAAGTACAGCATAATCTTCTGAATTGGAAAAATTGAGGATTCTATGTATTTGTGGTAATCAAAATTTAGTAGAGTAAGGTTCTGATTTCTTTTATAAACGTTAATTAAGTAGTCATGCAGTGCGTTAGCAATATACCGCGAAACAATCACGTCTGTACAAGCTTGTGGCGCTAAAATCCAGCCGAATGCTTTTGCCTAATATTCGGCTATTTGGTCAGGGGCCTCGCCGAATATTCGGTATTCGGTATACTGCCGAATATTCGGTATTCGGAATGCCGAATATACGACTTGTTGCAAGTCTACTAAAAACCATGACCCATCAAGGACGGCACTTTTTTATGTAAACAATTAAATAAAAAAATAATGGATTTTATTTAGCACTATCTAAATTAGTAATAACAAATGACTTACGTTTTTGCTTCATCTTTTCATTAGATTGCTGTTTCCTCCTAATATCACTGGGAGGAAGTTTCTTCCCACCATTTCTACCTATAGAATTGACATGTTGGTCAAAATCAAAACCAGTAACAGATTTACTTGAACCACCCTGTTTCATTCCCTGTATAGATTTCTTATCATCTCCTTTTTTGAGACCTCTGCCTGCTTCCGGTAACCGTTTACCATTTTCCAGTTTTATTTGACCATTTCTAGGACTGCCATCTAATTGCTTTTTCGCTAGGGCCATTTTATCTTTCAAATTTCTATCTAAGCTCTCTTTACTAAGTTTTGGCACTGGCTTGCTCAATGAGCTATGACCATTGGAAAGCCTATCTTGCTTTTGTTGTAAGAGCTTTCTGTCATTTTTATCTATCCTGTAAGTATTTTGGCTCTTTAAATCTATATTCTTTTTAGCTTCTTGTTTTATTGGCTGCTCCTTATTTAACTTGGGTCTATCTTTACTTCTATCTGCAGATATACTTGTTTCTAATTTTGCCTTAGTTTTGTCTAACCTCTCTCTATCTTTATTAAGACGCTCCATTTCTCTTTCAATTCTGTCGCGTTCTGCTTTTAATTTATCCAATCTTTCTTTATCTATTCTATCTTTTTCGCGATCAACTTTATCCTTATGTATCCTAGATTTTTCATTTTCTTTCTGTACTCTTTCAGCTTTCTCTCTTTCACAGTCTTTCTTTTCTCTCTCGTGACTTCTTGGAGGATCACTTTTAGGAACAGCTCTTTCACCAACTTTCGGAATTCTACCAAATCCTGTACTAGTTGGTTCTGGTTTTCGTTCTTTATCTGTTGGCTTATCTGCTTTTGAAGCTGGAAAGTTTTTAAAACTTGCATTAAATTTCATTTAAAAAGAAAACTGCCAAATTGAAAAACCTTTAACCAGAAACCATAAAATAATACCTTTGTGCCCGGCCTTTGCTGCTTCAATACGTTCCTGACGTCGTTGTCTTCGTGCCATTTCTTCCTCATACTCCCTCTTTTGTTTCTTTGTCATCAGTCTGTCAGGCTCAGGTTCCAAAGCCGTCTTTTTTGGTGCATTGATATCAATAGGTTCACTCTTCTTTTGTTCCGCAAGCTTTAACAATTGATTGAAGTCCATTGGGGGAGGGGCTGGTCTACGAATTTTAGGTTTATCTGATTTCTTGTCTTTCTCTTTTTCACTTTCAGGTTCATATTTTTGGGGAGGACTGGACTCTGAAACATTTTTTAATTTAACTATTATATACAGTAAAGGACATAATGTTTAGTCAGGAACGCCAGAAGACAGAATTTTGTCACATCGCCTTTCATAAACTGAATTACTTTTGTTTCATGTCTTACCACCATTTTCAGTACGACGCCTTCTTTTATGTGGCACTGGGTCATCTTCATGGCGGAGAGCATGTTTAACCCTTTCTCTTGTACCATGTAAATCCTTGGGAGTTGAACCGCCTAAAATACAATATTTGTTTTGTTATGTAGTTGTAATACAGGATATTACACATAATAAGATATGTTATGAGTAGAACAAAATAAATATAAACTGGTCCTACATTTTAGATATAAATAGTTTTTAATATAGTCCTTTTTTTTAAATATAAATTTATATGTACCAAATACTTACATATAATATTTCATAATTTTGTTACATAGCTTTTGTGGTGGTAATAACAAAATAAAATGATATGTATATTATTTCCTAACCTACTGAACTAAAATATTATTTATACTTTTATTTTGTATTATAAATCAATATCAATGGTAAAATTGTTTACAACTTACTTGAAGTAGGGAATTTAGGTTCATCTGGCATTTTACTATACTTTTGCATCATTTTCTCATATATTGCAGCAGCTGACTGGGATTCATACCCATAATCATCTTGATCTGGCTGATCTGGGCCTTCCCGAGTAACAGCTGTGTTATCTCTATCAACAGCATCAGCAATGACAGACTTATTAGCAGATTTAATGACCTTCAGTGTTTTTTGAATTTTGCGCAGGGCCTGAAAGTTTACAATTTTGTCTTATTTAAAATTTGGTTTGAAATCTTGAAATCAACAAGCAGATTTGCTGTTAAGTTATTACAACAAACAAAAAAAAAACAAATTTTTATGTCCTGTACTTCCTTAGTTTAAGTTATTTTCATTTAATTTACCTTAGGATCACGCATAGCAAGTAATTCGTCTCTCTTTCGCTGAGCATCCAGTTTTTTCTGTCGTTCCTCCTCATCTTTCTTAGCAAGAAACTTTTGAATATTGGCAGATAATCTATCTTTTTCCCTTTGTTCTTTTTTTGGCGGATCAAACTTGGCCTTGTAATAATAGTTACTCTAAAAAGTAGAAAATATATGTTAAACCTATTGAGAAATATAAAGGTTATTTTAAGTGATTACAGAAGGCATACTACACTTAGCAATAAATAAGGATATAATAAGACTAATTAAAACATTATCAAGTTGAAAGTAACAATAATTACTGAGTGGTAAAATTGTAAGCACATTTGATAAAATTTTCATGGGGAAGAAAATAAAATTAAGCAAATTAGGGTAATTTTAGGTCGCAAATTATGATCTAAATACTTACAACAGATGACTTCTCTTGTTGATTTCGCTGAGCAGCTAATAGTGTTTCACGAAACTCCATGTCTAATATTTTAAAATGGGTTTATTAAATACAAAACTCAAAATAAGGGCATAATTAAGTTTTGTACGATGAATATTTACGATGTAGAGCGAAATTACGTGTCAGCTACGACAAACAACCCAACCATATTCTGGAAACGTACTGAGCAAGCACAGATACAGCTTTCAATAAGTTCATTACTGTGGCCATTCATAACTCTTAAATGTAAAAATGACATAAACAACATAGACTATATTATGCACCATTTCCAACTTAGAGTCCTTTTCTTGAAAGAAGTCCCCCAGACGCAGCGCAGTACTCGCGTGACACAATGTTGCCATTTATGAGTATTTTACATTTACCAATTATACATTTATGTAATTTCCTGCATACTTCGATGAAACAAGATAAGCTCCTAAATTGTATCAAGAAATAAATACATTTTAGATAGGCTGTAATTTCATTACTCAAGCCCATACTATAACAATAGTTCAGATTAGTGCAACATGTATATTTCGTATAAGTCAAAAGTATATTGGGAATTCTTAAAGGAAACTTTAGTTATTTGGACTTATTGCATGGGTCATCACATTTTGATAAAAATTCCCATTTACATATATTTCCTATATTACTTTTATGTATATTTTTATTTACTTTATAAGCAGTGTTCTACCTAATTACAGGGAAAAGATGAGAAAATAGGGTTAAGAAAAGTATCAATTTTATCTTCAGAGTTTTATTCAATAATTGTGATCAGCAGCCATAGGAACATCACCATCAGAAGAGTGGATGGAAACAGAATCAGATTCTGTTTCAGTATCACACACATCTGGAAACACACTTTCCGGGTTGTACGATTGCCAATGACCAGGCTTGGCAACCATACTCAGAAAGAGCCACTGCTAACTCAGACTGGCATGTAGCTCACAAAATAATCACTAGAGAAAAAGTAACGTGGGCAATCAACTCTTTCCTACCATTCAAAGCGGCTGGCTTGGATGGCATCTTCCCAGGTCTACTAAGATGGAGTGGGAACGCAATAGTAGACTATCTTGTCTCTATCTTCCGAGCCTGTATTGCCCATAGGTACATACCCTTGCAATGGAGGGAAGTAAAGATCATATTCATTCCGAAGCCGGGTAAGGAGGACTATACCCAAGCGAAATCCTTCAGGCCAATAAGCCTCACCTCCTTCTTCTTAAAAACGTTGGAGAGGCTAGGAGACCTGGAGATACGCAGCCAGGTATCGCTATCCAATTTCCTACACCCGAATCAACATGCCTACAGCTCAGGTAAATCAACAGACTCATCACTCCACAACGTCGTGTCTCGCATTGGCAACTCTCTAAAGCTAAAGCAGTCAACCCTTGGTGCATTTATTGACATCGAAGGCGCCTTTGACAAAACTAACTTCACGAGTATAACCAGAGCACTAGGTAAATGTGGAGTACCATCAACCCTGATAGAATGGACAAACAACATGTTAAAACAACGAGCTATACAGTTCACCGTTAACTCCACAACACGAGGCATTGTCGGCAGAGGGTGTCCACAAGGCGGAGTCCTATCGCCACTATTGTGGAACCTAGTTGTAAACGAACTTATTACGGAACTAAATGCTGACAATCTTTATACAGTGGGTTATGCGGATGATATAGCTATTCTAATATCGGGTACCTTTGAAAGCACCTTATGCGACCTCATGAGAAGGGCTTTCAAAGTGATTGAGAGATGGTGCGACAAGCACGAGCTTTCTGTCAACCCCTCAAAAACAGAGCTAATACTCTTCACAAACAGAAGAGTTCTTGGACCGTACAGACTTCCAAAACTCTTCAACACAGAACTCATACTAAAGAATGAAATCAAGTACCTAGGTGTGATTCTGGATAGTAAACTGCTCTGGAACAAACACCTAGAACACAAACTAAACAAAGCAACGATCGCCTTCTATCAATGCAAAAAGATGATGGGCGTGAAATGGGGCTTATCGCCGAAGATAACTATATGGCTATACACTGCCATTATCAGGCCAATGCTGGTCTATGGAGCCCTAGTTTGGTGGCCAAGAACAGAGCTTCAAACGGCAATCACGAAACTTGGACGCTTCCAAAGGCTTGCCTTGTCCGCTGCTAGCGGTTGCATGAGAACTACACCAACTGCAGCAATGGAGATAGCCCTAGGAATCGTACCTCTGGACCTACACATACAGCAGGAGGCAGCACTAGCTGCCATCAGGCTTATGGTACTGGACCTGTGGGGAAAGAACCACTATAGTGCACACACAGCGATTCTGAACAAGGCAATAGAGTATCAACCTCTTATAGCTGCACCATGTGACAGAATCACTAATCAACTTATATTCAACAGGAACTATCACATACAATTGAGAGAAGAGGAACGTGATCAGTCTACCCTGAATGAGCTACGTATATACACAGATGGTTCAAAAACAGAGTGTGGCTCTGGCGCTGGTATATTCTCTCTTGATCTCAACATCAACATACACCTACCCCTAGGCACACAGAGCTCGATCTTTCAATGTGAATGTGTCGCCTTAACGGAGGCAGCCAGAGCCGTGCAGCGGTTAGGAGTTAATGACTTTTGCATTAAGCTCGTATCCGACAGTGCATCCGTGCTGATGGCGCTCGGAAACAAAAAGATAAACAGCAAACTAATACTGGAGTGTCATGAAGCACTGGAGGCTTTAACACTAACCAATAGGGTTACCTTGCAGTGGATAAAAGGACACAGTGGCTCTCTCGGCAATGATGCTGCCGACGAACTTGCAAGAAGAGGCTCCGGAATGACGCCTCATGGCCCGTATCCGCTCCTTCCCTTGCCCTTCTCGCTGGTTCGAACGTGGATTATCCGGAAATCCGTCGAAATCCAAAATCAACGATGGTCGCATAGTTCAGACTGCAGGCAGTCCAAAATGGCTCTGCCAGCAGTGAACCCACAGCTGACTAAGCGACTTCTAAACTTAAACAGAACCGATCTCAGAACAATGATAGGGACAATTACTGGCCATTGTCTCCTTAATAAACATCTATTTGTCCTAGGCGCGACAGACAGCCCCATGTGCAGAGGCTGTTTCAGCGCAGAGGAATCAGTCACCCACGTAGTCCTGGAATGCGAGGCTGTGGCTAAACAACGTACGGAAATCCTCGGAACAGTGAGGTCGCTCCGAGAAGCCTGTGAAGTGCCCAGGAGACTTCTGTGCTTCTGGAAGGAGCTGGGCTGGCTTAAGTAGCCAGGGCTTTACGCAAAGCGGACCAATTTCGAGTCTGGTTGCGGAAACTGAGCCCACCTACCTACCTACCTACCTACCAGTATCACTAGCCGTAGATATAATTATTCGGTCCATCTCTTTATCCATAAGGCCGTCATGCGTGCACTGAGCTGTTCAATCTTCCACCGTAATATACTCAAAAGCCTCTTCAGTTAATTTTTGCAGAGTTCATGTCACCGTGGTAATTTGAGGACTTTGATTGGGATTTGAACATTAATAATGCAGCATTTATGTATCCATATTTTGTTCCCGCATGAGCGACGAACATTCCTGGCTCCTCTTCACTCTGCCAACAACTTTTTCATTAACAAATTTTGACGATGTGACCAATGCTCTCTCTTCTATTGTCCATTGGTTTCGTAAAAATAACCTTCTGTTTAATGCAAAAAAAGAAATGCAAGGGTTGCGGAACCCTTTATAAATGATGAGAAATTAAATGTGGATGATACAACTGTATTTCTTGGAATCACCATGGATTCAAAACTCATATTAATGGATGGCCGAAAAGACTTAGTTCTACACTAAAATACAGCTAGACTTGTTTATTTTAGTTACTTACTTTCACAGCTTAATAACTTATGACTTATTATTTTGGGGTCATGTTGATGTCAAAACTATTCTGGTCCTGCAGAAGAGAGCTATTCGTGTAAGTTATAATTTAAAATGTAGAGAATCTCTGAGAGACAAATTTAATTAAATTTATATACTTACCTTTATACTACCGTCCCAATATATTTATGAAAATATTATGTATATATACAAAAATAGTGAGCGGCTTCCTAGAATAGAATATACGCAAATTGTTATTATTCGAAACAAACACAGGCTGCAATTTCCGCGTACTATCTAAAGTTAGCAATTCGTTTTTGGGAAAAGGTATACTTTTCTTTAAATATATTAAAGAAAATCTGCGTATAAAAGCTTACTATACAGTTAACGATTATCTAGTTGATATAAGGGTCTGGAACTAGTGCTACTTCTACGACCAACATAACCATTATTAACACATAGCTTCAGAGGTATATAGAGGGCCACCAGCTAATAAGAAAAAACCAGTACGGCTAATACAGAGATGAACAGAGGCAATTAAATTCAATGAGGATCGCACAAGCAGTTATTAAGCGTAGGCGTAAATTCGCCATACTGGCAGGTCCCCAGTACCAGCTCCTTCCTCTTGACCGTATTCAACAAAGAACATATCGACGACCAATCCTTTTCGATCTGCTTGATCCCTTGGCGTTGGATAGATATTTCAGCTTCTTCTACTGTATTTGCCGCAATGAGAGTAGTAATTTCTCATTAATACCTGCAGCTGACTTTCATAATCGAACTTTGAGGCAGAATACGAAATTTTGTCCGTAACACCTTGATGTTCTTCGTTCCACAATTGAGTGTTATGTAAGGCAGTTTGTCGTGCACCACCCCTATGTGGAATCAGCTGCCCACTAAAGTTTTTCGGAATCAATTCAACTTAGGGTGCGTTAAAAAAGAGCGTACGAAATCTTAAAAGGGCGCCAATGCGAGCCTTCTAGCATTGAGAGCATCCATGAGCTGCTGTATCACTTAACAACAGATTAGCCACCTGTCCGTTTGCCTCCTGTTCCATAAAGAAATTTAATGATTTTTAAAAATCTTTTCAAATAGCTTTTTACAATACTAAATGGAATCTATGCTCCGAATAATAGCAATAATAATTCACAAACATATACATTATGCGGATATTGACGGTGTGACTAATTTAATTTAATTACGACCAAATTAAATGGTTTTAATATAAACTGAATTTGTTATCCAATATCCATGTAATTGAAGCTATTTTAGCCGTCTCAAAACCATAAGCTACACCAAGTATATAAAACGTAGTTGACTTGCATGTACTGACAATATTGACAATTTACCTGTACTAAATGCCACAATTTACATTGACATCTGATGTTTGATTAACAAGTATAACGTATACCTACTTCTCTTTCTTTTCAACTGTTGTAAATTCTTGACGAAAGCCGAAAATATGGTTCGTGTTTACATTTGTGTTTTATCTATTAAATTCTATGGAATCTTAACCAATATAATTAATTAAAGCCCGTACGAGTGCTGTGAAATGTAGTGTGTGGTTATATTTATGAATATTTTTTAAAAGCACTAAGGTGTATTATGGGTATTATGAGTATTTTTTTAACCTTTGAATTCTCGTGCAGGCCACCTCCAAAAAGAAGACTAGGAAGTTAAGAGGGCATGTCAGTCATGGACATGGTCGTATCGGTAAGTTTTTATGTTCCGAAATTAAACTGAAGTGAAAACATAACTTAACCTAGAAAATTCTATCAGTGCTGGGAAATACTCGTGAATTTGTAATGATTAATTATTGCTTTTAGGCAAACACCGTAAGCATCCTGGTGGTCGCGGTAACGCTGGTGGTGAACATCATCACAGAATTAACATGGACAAGTACCACCCTGGTTACTATGGAAAGGTAATTTTATTGTATGTTTAAAACTGCCGGCATTGTACGTTGTTTAAAAACAATTACATTTTTAAAATTGTAAGTGTTAAATTGAAAGCATACAAAATATCTAATGTCTTTTAAATTAAATCATATCGATATACCTAGGATCATACATAAACTCTAGTGAACATAACTTAAAAATTAAGCTTATGTGTCTTTCTTTTTGATAATGCTTGTTCATTTATTAAATTAATATAACATGTATTATTGAGAATTAAAAAAAGGATGTGTTTCAAGGAGGTATTTTTTTAATTTTAGCTTGGTATGAGGAACTTTCACTTAAGAAGAAACAAAATATTCTGTCCTGTTTTAAATTTGGACAAACTTTGGACCCTTGTATCAGAACAGTCCAGACTCAAGTATGCTAATGCTACAGATGGAAAAGTTCCAGTAATCAACATTGTTAAAGCTGTAAGTAATTATTATCTTAGCAGAAAGTATGTTTGTTAAATATTATGTAGATATAATTAATATAAGCGAGACAGCCATAAATAATTTCTTTACTGTTTCTATCATTACATAAAATATTTAATGTAAGATTAATTATAATTACAGGGTTACTACAAGCTTCTAGGCAAGGGCAATCTTCCCAAGCAGCCAGTCATAGTTAAGGCCAAGTTCTTTTCCAAGACTGCTGAAAAGAAGATCAAATCTGTTGGTGGAGTCTGTGTTTTGTCAGCGTAATTTAAGTTTACAATAAATTCTAAGAAAAAGTACTTAAGACTTTTAAATCAAAATTCATTGCATGCAGGCTTTGGTAAATATATGATCCCTATCAGTGTATGTGTACCAACTTATATCTTGGGACCCTTGTGAAAAAGCATTTGTATCAAGTTAATGGAGGCAGAAATTATAATAAAAACATCTGAAGTCTGGTACTACTCAAATATGAAATATATTTGATTACAAATAATTGATCCAAAAGAATGCATACTTTCAATTATTTTAATAGTTACACACACGTTTTTAATTGTAAGATAACAAAGTAAAATACATTGCAAATAAATAAATTTATAAAAATATCAGGACACAATTATATTAAATTTACTACATTATTCATGCTAGTTTTAAGCTAAATTCATAGAACATCTAATCCTATCTTATTTAATTAGATATGTTATAATCAATGTTTAACATTATTGTTACTTAGGCACTAATAGGCTACATGCTTGCAACATGGTAAGACATTTGAGTGTGTAGAATGTACTGAATTGCCTACCAAAAACTAAATGTCAAAATGTAAGGAGTTTTGACCAAGTTGTACTATAATAGGTACCTAAGTACTGACAATAATTATATATTTTATGAGATTACTTAAACATACAAAGGTAAACTTAACCTAGTAGTTTTCACAAGATTTTTATCAGTCAAGAGTGAATATAGCTTATGTGAATATGGTTAAGGTGTGTGTAGCTCTCAGCTGTTGGTGAGGGGGCCTCATCATAGCAGACTGTTCAGATTTGATGGTTGCTTGTTCAGTTTGTGTTTGAGCAGTTTCCTGTGCCCGTGGTATTTGCTTTGCCTTCTTTCTGGCTGCATCACTTTCTGCATAATACATACCAAGTCTTGTTTTTATAGCTGCCAATGCCGCTCCATTTATTTCGTCATGAAATATATTACTATAACGCCACTGTTTAACAACTGGACCTTTTTTTCTTTCTTTTTTGAGCTTCTTTGATTTACTAGGCATTTCAGATATTTCAGTTTGCGTCTCAATGTATGAGCCATTTGTTATAGCAAGCTTATCTTGTGAAAGATCAGGTTTAGCCTGTAGTAAAATAAAAGCTGTCGGTTGAGCAGGTCTGTTAACTGATTGTAAAATAATACCCATGCCTTGTGGATGTTGACCACTTTGAGCAGGATAAAAATTTGTGGGTGTTGATGTAGTTGTCAATTGTGTTTGATACTGATTTTCAAAGTAATTTTCTGCAATGTTTACTAAGTGGCTATTGCCAGGATATGTTAAAGGTGCATAAGTCTCTTGGGGGACTGGAGCTGGAGCTATAGGTTGAAGTGGCTCATTTTGAACAGGAAGTATCTCCATATTTCTTTTAGATTTAGGCATAGTTGCAGTGATATTGTCAGGATCATAACTTTTTATATAATCTTTCCACATTTTAGAAATATTAATTTCAAGGCCAGCAATTTTGTCAAGTCTGATAAAATCTTTCAATCTGTGAGTATGAACTATTGAGTAAATATGATTTTTTATTTGGTCTACAATTCCAATTGGTAAACGAACTTCCCCTGATCTTCTATGGCTGTTCTTACCTCTATTGTCACTGGGAAACATAATACCATCATCCATTTTCTTGCAAAGCACTCTAACTTTACGCTCTGTTATTGCATGTATATTTTTGAACGCTGTTTGACATACTTGAGTTTCTTTTCCCTTAACTCTGACAAAATATTCAAATGTGCATGTTCTTCTGCTGCTAGATTTCACTCTTTTTCGTTTGACATCAATTTGTCGCATTAAACCAAATAAATATGCATTTTGTTCATCATGACTTTTCATAGAGTAAAACCCTTGGAATGTTTTCATACGAATATCCTCTGGAACCATTTGAAAACATTTTCTACGGCAGTTGCAATCTGGGCCAGGTTGTTTAGGGGGTACAATTTTCCCATTGGCATTTATATATTCTTGTCCAGCTATTCTCAAACGCTTTTGTTTTTGTTTGTGCCATTCTAAAAAACGAATAATATTAAATAACACAATTTAAAAAATATACTATGTAACTAATCTATTCTTTATAAGCAATAACAATGTTTATGTTTTTATTTAAAAGTCTAGTGCCGAACTAATTCAAATTTTGTGGTGTACGTAACAAAATGTAGTAAGAGTCAATAGTATTGCTGTTCTACAACCGACTTATAGTTAAAATAACGTTCTCTATTTCTATGAACAAATGCAATTATGCGTCTCTATATACGAGGAAATAAATTAATTAATTACCTTCAGGATTTCTTAAACGTCTTTTCACAACTTTGCCGTTTTTTGTAAGTTTTACTTTACGCTCATTGCTTTGTACATCCGCCATTTTAATATCAGCGTATAATACGATTGTGTTGGGGTAACCACATACAAATACCTCATTATATCAAAATATATTTTTCTTCGTCTCTAGCTTCAGCAATTAACGAAAAAATTAGTAAGGTACTTACTACTTAGTTGAGAATTACTTTTTAAATATTTACATGTCGAACGAAATAATATTATGAGTTTTCTGTTTCCTATGCTATTTATATTTATCAAGCTGTCGAATATTTAAGTTCTCTAATCAATAGAGATTAGAGTCTCGAGTGTAGAACAATTTGTCAAGTATAACATAAAAAAGAGAGAAATAATAATATGTGGATAGGGCTCATGATTAGTTAATAGAATATGATTTTTGTTATCTGTGCATGCACCTCTGAAATTATGAAATTGACAATTTCTGAATGCTGTGTAGACTGTAGATTTTAATTATTATTATTATTCTACATCCAACAAACAATTACTAATATAAAGTCGATTTATAGAAGAAAATAAATGATTATTGAGTGATTCATATTATTTATTACACAAGATTTATAGAGGTTTCGCGTATCGAGTTATAAAGGTATGAAAGTACTTAATTAAATTATTGTAGTTTTCCAAGTATGATAATTTATTCTAGGTATGTTTTTACTGTTGTTTTCTATATATGTTAGTTAAATTTACAGATCACAAAGTAAACCATGTCTTTTCAATCTCCAATGCCAAGTAGAGAGTTTCTATGGGATATATTCAGAAGGTTTGTGTACCTGTTGCTTTCTATATTCAATTTTTATGGAGGAAGCAGATTATTGTAGGTTTAACCTTCTTATATTTACAGAGTTGACAAAGATAGAAGTGGCCATATTTCAGCAGATGAATTACAGCAGGCTCTGTCAAATGGTACATGGAATCCATTTAATCCAGAAACAGTCAGACTTATGATAGGTAAGTTTGTTATCTTAGTTTAACAAATGACTCATCCTTCATGCTTTATTTTATGGTCTCCTTTTGCTTTAAGTGGTCTAATAATTTGTTTTGACCTATAAAATTACTGTATTAGTTTTACTTTTTATACAAATCGGTTTCTGTCTCCCTTAGTCTTAGGAAAATAGAATTTATGCCTGAATTATTTATTCTCCTTCTATTGAGATTGTTATTTGTGAATTTCAGGAATGTTTGATAAACAAAATAGAGGTGTTATATCATTTGAAGACTTTGGTGCTCTTTGGAAGTATGTCAGTGATTGGCAGAATTGCTTCAGATCTTTTGATAGAGATAATTCAGGAAACATAGACAGACAGGAATTAAAGAATGCTTTGACTGCATTTGGATATAGACTCTCTGATGATGTTGTTAACACAATGGTACAGAAGTTTGATAGATTTGGACGAGGCACTATTCTCTTTGATGACTTCATTCAATGTTGTGTAACACTCTATGTAAGTAATTGGGTCTTTCTTCTATATACCATCAGACTTAGACAAAAATAATTTGCATGTTACATAAAATTGTAATACAATTTTAATTAATGGGTCAATTATATTTTAGCTATGTGTTTTGTTTTTGGCTACAACCCCAAGGTTCCAGCAACATGTCTCACATATTAGTTCATCTAATTCTGCCGTTTTTGTGCACATCCTGGCATTAAATAAATGTGATAATTTTATGGGCTCTTCCCTTTGCAGGAAGGATTTTATACATAATGTGCTTTCTTTATTAAATTCCCACTAATAGATAAATTATTTTTTAGACTTTAACATCTTCATTCCGGCAGTTTGACACAGATCAAGATGGTGTCATTACTATACATTATGAGCAGTTTCTTAAAATGGTGTTTGGGTTAAAGGTATAAAAATGATTTGCCTTCTTTAATATTACTGTTGTTACGCTTTAAACATGTAATATTTGAAATAAATTGTATTCTAAATGCATATTATTGAATATGCATATAAAATAAATAATATTTGAATGCTGTTATTGTATTCTCGCATTTTCAAATAATTAAACTTGTTTAAATCTTGTTATATTTGTTGTAATATTTTCATATACCTATTGTTTACATCAGGTTACGACCTAACACTACAGATAGAGATTATTGATATATATTTCGTTTTCCGTCCAGTGCTGGCCGTAAGCATGGTGATTTTTCAAGGTCAGTTATCAAGAACAGGTTTGGATGCAAGCCAAGTAATTAAGGTTTGGTTTGAACATTTTGTAGTTCGAAAACAGCTATGCATGTTCCTTCTATTATGTTGTAGTGCCTCTAGTGTAGCTCAATTCTTGAATTGAAAAAAAAACAAATATTTCAAAAGCTATACTTAATTGTAAAATTAAAAAAAAATTTTTTTTTAATATTAATCATTCTGCCCACCTTAAAAATAAAGAGAATATTGCAACTGACCATCTAAGATATTTTACAATGTATAGTTATTTCTCTAGTTATATAATTGATATTTAAGAACAACAATAAGTGGTTGTAGGTTTTGTTCTTATTATTGAATGTTGGTGATATAATTTGTTGTTTCAAAAATTAAGAAATTCTGAAAATGGCCAAAAAGTAAATGTAATGCTCAAACATGTGTAAGCTAAATGTATTGTAGCAGTTTGTATTTAAACGAAGTTATTCTTATTTACGTCAAATCCATTCCATTGTATACCATGTCAAAGCATAAATTTTTATACATTTCTATAAAACTTAAGCTCTGCAGATATTGTCATATATTTTTATGTCATATTAGTACTTTTATGTCCTAATAAATATTTATTTTAAATACTGCTTTATTTTTAGACATTTATCTTTTTAATGTAAAGTGATTATATATCGTAAAATACAATAATATTAATCTTAAATTGTGCTCTTGCTAGGCTGTCTTCATTTTCCACGCTCCAATTTTATATTTTAACCATATGATTGCTAAATCACATCCCATTTGTATCCATGACAAGACAGGTGTAACTTTGGAACCATCTATTTCAGTCCAACGCACTGGTATTTCTACTATTGGAATGTTTAGTTTTTGTGCAATGTAAAGTAATTCTACATCAAATGCCCTGAAACCAAAAAGTTAAAGTTAAGAGTTAATAAATATCTCAAAAATATTGAAAATACAAGAAGACCAATCAAAAATAAGTCAATCATTTATAAGAATACTTTTATTTCTAAAAACGAAATAAGCATCACACACATGCTTTTGAGATTCATTTATAGTCTATATGGTTAGAAAATTATGCCCTATTATATATATAGCTATCTATAAGTATTATATGAATTAGGATTTCAGTAAGTTATTTGATATGGTTTTAAAGATTGTATCTCACTTAAACAAAAATAAACTTGATTGTATAAATATATAATATGTAGTACATAATATTTACCATCTATTTACATGAAGACTACCAAAGCATTTTCTTGCTGCTTGTCTTGTAAAAAGTTTAAATCCACATTGTGTATCTTTTATACCTTTGACAGTAAATAACCACACAAGAAAATGGAAACCATACATAAGAATGTTTCTGTAAAAATATGAAAATAATATAAAAATTTAGGTAAAGTGAAAAAACAATAGAGAAACACTGAATATGTACCTAAATAGGCTCCTCTTAGCCAGTGATTCCTTTTCTAAATGTGCCCTTGATCCAATAACAACAGCCAAGCTGTTACTTGTAAGTTCTAATTCTGTAGTTGTATTGCATTTAAGTAACTCATTTAAGGCAGCCTCAAGTTTATTCAAGTCTTCAAACTTTGATGCCCCATCTGCATCAGCAAATAATATTGAGGAACCTCTACAACTTAATATTCCCTGAAATCAATTATTATATTTCACTTGTACTATTTAATAGTGTTAAGATAAATTAATTACTCATTTATTATTACCAGTTTAACAGCACCACCTTTACCCCTATTTTTTATTAATTCCAAACATCTTATTTTATCACAGCCATATTTCTCAACATACTTTTCAGCAACATTAACAGTGTTGTCTTTACTTCCATCACTTACAACAATGATTTCATACTTGTATGAGGGTTGCTCTTGGGTTCTTTTTTCTAAAAACTCAATGGCTTCATCTAGCATTGGTGGCACTAAAATTGTTTAAATTTAAGAATGATTAAGTATAAATCAATAACATATTATACAATTTATATTTTACAGCAGCATAGATGAAGTTAATAGCAAAACACAGATACCAAAAGAATTATTAATAATGATTTTTTGTGTCTTACATCTTTCTTCTTCATTATAAGCAGGAACAATAACACTTAAATGAACAACTGGGGATTGTTCAAGTTGATAAAACCTTTTCCGTGACTTTGTATGGGGATCATTAAATGTTTCTTCTTCTTTAAAACGCTCCACAGTAGGGTATGGTTTTGCAAACTTTAGAAGTAATATCACAACCTAATAAAATATATATTTACAAAATTGAACATTTTATTTTACATGTATTGATACCAATACATGTAAAATAAAATGTTCAATTCATGATACCATTACATAAAATTAACTTACTGCAACAAAACCGGCAAGTGATGTGATGGTTGCATACACAAATACGTAATACAAATGCGAGAAGACCCCCATGTCAGCCCTTCAATACTTTTCACTTATGTTTATACAAATTAATGTTATTCGTGTATGACTGACATTGTACCTCTTTAAATAAATTAGTGATTTAGGTACGAATCCTTGGTATACGTGTACAAACACTATTCAGTAGATAACATATAAGTTACAGTAATATATTATAGAATTAATATTTAAAACTTATGATTAATATTTCACAGCTTTTATTGATATCGTAAATACCCATACAGCTAAAATAAAAAAAAGATAACATTTAAATTATTTAGCAAACTGTAAGAAATTAGGAAATTCTCCTAATGTTTTCCAAATTCGATATGACATATGACAATATCTTGCAATACATTTTGTGTCGTATTTGAATAAGTATTTCTTGTTGTTATATTATATCATTTATTATCTGTACCTGTGGTTGTGATTTGCGCCCGGCAATGGATCTATAGTCTGTATTTTAACTTTACGTCCTTGTGTAAATTATCTATATTTGTGTTACAAAATATTGAAAATATCAAACATATCAATCCTTACTGTTTGTAAAAGAATTTATATACTAAATGTTTACCAATGGCTTAATTTACCGAAAGTGCCTTTTTTGTTTTCGAATCAGCTACTACTTTAATACTTCATGAGAAATCTTGTACCACGAATCCTTTGCTTTACATCATGACAAAACGCCGAAGAATAGTCCAAGCTGACAAAATAATACAGAATGTTGTACATGTATTTACTTTATTAATGTTCTTACAATTAAAAGGTAAGCAACTTTTTACACATCACCTTTACTAATTATGGTTTCTTATAATAAAAAAAAATTATAATTTTAGGCTTTTATTCTACATTAACAAATCCTGTATTATTATATTCAACTGCTGCGGATATAAGAGTTGGGAATCTTTCTCGGCTTATCAAAGCTAATCCAATAATAAAAGACTTAGAACAAGGATCAGCTGTTGATTTCTTACATAAAAAGAATCTTGTGTGTTGGTCGGACCCAAATGCTGAATTGATACAATGTATGGAATTTAATGATACTTTTACTGGAGAAAAGGTTTGTCATGCTTATTATTTAGACAACGATTTTTAACAATAGTATGAGCAAGAAAAAAATGAATGTTTGCAAACTTAATAAAGAATAAACCATTATTTATTTGATAACCAAGACTTATTTAATTTATTTCTTATTGCAGGTAAAAATAGTATCAGAGGGCCTAATTACTCCTGCAGGTATTGCAATAGATTGGTATACAAATAAAATATACTGGACAGATGGAGAGACAAATAGAATTGAAGTGATTAGTATTGATGACAAATACAGAAAAGTACTTTTCTGGTCTGAAGTTGACTTGGCTATTGCAATAGCTGTTGTTCCTAAGTCAGGGTATGATCTATATTTTAATTTGTTTCTACAATTAATTAACACTGTTATGTAAATTATGCAGACATACAATTATTATGGTTTTTTATATGGAAAGATTTCAAAGGAAAGACTTCTGTCTGTTATTGAAGAGGAACTATAATAAAGAAATGTAAATAATAATCTCTGTATGGTGTGTCATATAATATTTTTTGTTAAACACAGAAATATTTAGTTTTGTCTTAAATTTATTATTGGAAATTTTATTGTACCTGCAGAGTACACTATGAAATTAAAATCAGCAATCTTCTGTTTGTTGATACATTAAAAATTCCAGGTTGATGTTTTGGACTGATTGGGGTGAGGTACCTAAAATAGAACGAGCAGGAATGAATGGTGATCCTGCAACCCGTAAAGTAATTGTAAAGGAAGATATTTTCTGGCCCAATGGCATTACTGTGGATTATAACAATAACTTAATCTACTGGGTTGACTCCAAATTGCTATTTGTTGATGTTATTGATTTTGATGGCAATAAAAGGAAAAAAATTATCAAGTCAGGCTTAAATTATCCTTATGCACTGACTCTGTTTAATGAAAAGCTTTATTGGACAGATTGGAAGACATGGTTAGTAAATGTAGTTTTTAATTACTTTAACTACTGCTTATGCCTAATGTTTATGCAACCCTAGAATTGATTTCTTGAGAGCCAATGGTTGTTTCAAAGTTAGTTAGTTGTCCTAAAGTTATGCTTTAGTACCTAAAAATCATATAAAATATTATAATCACTTTTATGTTACCCTGATCCAGACCCCATAAATTATTTTGTTAGTATGTCTATAAAGCAGTGGGATACGCTTGAGTGTTCAGCTCTCAATGCTTGAGTCTCCTCAGCTGGATGATGAACATTAATTTAAATCATTGTACATCATAAGGAAACCAGCCCTAGACCTGAAAGCACATAAGATTTCACACTGGCTTATTAATTTTTTTATCATAAAATAAATACAGAAATCTGAGGTCAAACACTTGGAGGTTGCAGTATTATATTGCTATTTTATTCTCAGCAGATTGTTTATTTAACTTTTCAATTCAGGGCTATTTACACATGGGATATAATTACTACCGGTCCAATCAAAGAGCTAGTTAAACTAGACTCAGTGCCTGTGGATATTAAGGCATTTAGTGAGGAAAGACAAATTGTACCCACTGAAGATTATCCATGCAAAATTAATAATCAAGGATGTTCACATTTATGCCTTCTAGCTCCTACTCCGCCTGGTATGATTTTTTAAGCTATAAAACTGTATAAAAGTTATCTGATATTAACTAAAGTATAGTTTTAATTTTTACACATTGTTTAATGGTCTGTGATGAAAAATAACTTAGTGAACATTTTCGCCGAGTCTTTTTAGCAACAATTTATTGCATTTGTCATTATGCTTGGTAATATAATATTGTGAGCTCCTCTATTGCAAGGAAGTGGCTTGCTTGATTTGTCAAGTTCTTATGTCATATTTACAGTTGTATATGTTATTTCTTCATTTTCAACTTGTTTGATTATTCTCGTTTTAGCATGTCTGATTTTTGAGAGCAATATAAATAAATTAAGAAAATATTTAAAAATTTTTTTGGTTAATCGGAATGATGTATATTTAGATAAATCTTTTTAAAATAATATTTACTTGAATTTATTATCTTGTACATGTGTTATAGTTTAACGAATGCATTTATACTGAATTTAATTATTATATAAAATTTCAATTTACTTAAAAACTTTAGAATATAAAAGAAACTAGGCCGACTTACTTATGTCTCACAGAGTATGATAAAAATTGATGAATTTTTATCTGTTAAGCATTTTTTTTAAGCCACTTATATTTTAGGCTACGTCTGTTCCTGCCCAACTGGTGTAAAGTTGAGAGAGGGCAGTAATACTACATGTAACAAAGGACCGCAATCAATGTTGATTGTTGCTCAGCGGTCGATGATTTCAAAAATATCACTTGACTCACCCGACTTCACACCTTACACAATGCCATTGAAGGATCTCAAGAAAGTGGTCACAGTTGACTTTGATCCAAATACAGAATATATTTACTGGGCTGACAGTGTGGTAAGTTTTGAACATATTACCGTGGGTTTAATTCACATAATTTGCACATAAGAAAACAATTCCCTAACAAACATTGAATCACTGAAAATATTTTACAGACAACCCCTGCTAAGAGATTAAAGTAATTCATAAGTATACATACTAATATTAATCTAAATAAATTACAAATTCTTGTGCTACAGGCTAAGATTATAGCAATTATTGAGTTTTAAGTGATCACTAACATAGTTTATTGAACACAATTTTATTTATTCAAAAATTATATCAACAACCACAACGCGTTCTTATTCTCGATTCTACTGTCATACAATCTTCCTTGATTTATACCAAGTAATAAGAATTCTTATTATAAATATCTTTTCTTTGGAAACTCGAACTTCTATTTCATGAACGCTATTTGAAAGTGCAAAATATTATTCGTGTATTGATAATTACGTGCGGTGTTTGTAATGTGCGCTCTACACTCGCCCGCGAATCGCGGCCGTGAACTTCGCGTTTTCATGTGTCTATCCACACTCGCGAAGCTTCGCAGTCTCGTTCGCGGCCTCAAAGAAGATGGACAACGACGACGTGATTGTCGCTGCTGCGGTGACGCTCTGTGCTATATCTAATTTCAACTACCTGTGTATTAAAAATAAAACACAAATAAAAAAGAGATGGAGAAAAAGACGATGGTGGATGACTCAAATCCATCGCGGGAGAACCATATTATATACTAGATACCATATAATAATGATTTATTTAACGTACTTGTGGAGACGTCTTCTCAGCTACTGCGACAAACTGCGAGTGTGGATTGTATTCGCGTTCGCGCGCTGTGAACCAAGCGCGAACCTTTGTCGCGGGACAAAAAACCGACAACGAACGGGGAACGGCGCGAAGCGAAAACGCGAACGCGCGAAACCATCTACACTCGCGTTTCGCGGTTTTCGCGGCCCTTCGCGCCGCGAGTGTAGAGCGCACTTAAGATAGTATTATTCGTTAAGAAATACGAGAGGGATTTAATTTGATTTTTAAAGTAAAGTAAATAATAAATTTTATACAAATTTCAGTCAAAAACTCGGTCAACAATATCGCGTTGCCGTTTAGATGGCAGCGAACAATCAGTTGTGATTCACAGCAGTGGTATACCTGATAGCATAGCAATAGATCCCTTAGCTAGGAATATTTATTGGACTGATCCCGTCTCTGATACCATAACTGTGGCCCGATTAGATGGCAGTGCTAAGAAGGTAAGGTTCTGTCAAATTACTCTGTGTATATGCATTTACATTAAAAATATACAGTTAAAACCGTATACGACGACATCGTTTAGAACAACATACCGGTAATATTGACCAACATCAATGGTCCCGGTTGAATTCTTTTGTATTAGGTTCTTAGTAAATATGTTATCGGCTATTACGACTACCGGTTATAACGACTATATATGAGTAGTCCCTTTGATGTCGTAATAACAGATTTGGACTGTATAAAATAATTATGGTTTGGGTTCAAGCTAGGGATGCTCGATGTTAGAAAAACATCGATATTGACACTGTACAGGTGTAATTATGTCTATATAGAAATGTATAATTATGTCTACGTATTATTATTTCTTTTTGGCACGTGGATCAAGAAAGCCCTTAAACCGCCATGTTATACAGTGCTTACAATAAAGACAGTGAATGCCTATTTTGGTTTTCATTTGTGTACCTCAAACACTAAACATCGATGTTCGATATTCATCGAAAACCATACATCGATAGTGGATAACATAAATTTTTGTATTAATAATTTAACAAAGAAATAAAATACAGTGAATTGGTTTGAAATTTATGAAGAAACAGAGTAAATTAATACATATTCCGATATTTTTTATCAACTGACGAATGAAAGGTAATGTTGATAAAGAAGAACCTTTTTATATATTTATTGCTGATAAAGTGTGACAGAGAGAGAGCGAGCGAGACTACGCCTACTACTTCTACTACTAGTACTACTTCTACTACTAGTACTACTTCTACTACTAGTACTACTTCTACTACTAGTACTACTTCTACTACTAGTACTACTACTTCTACTAACACCTCTACTTGGCCGCAAAAAATGAATACGTGTTCAAAAGTTTAATAAACCTGTTTTGTGGTTGCGTTCATAGAAGACATAATTCGTTCCGTTAGTTGTATTGGTCGTGCGGGAGACCGTGAGTTAACATCGATGTTACTATATTTTTGGCATAGCAACATCGATGATCATCGAGCATCCCTAGACTTCAAGCACCATCACCAAAATACATTACAGCGTAGTTAACAAGAATATCATGACATTACAGGTGATAATCTACGATGAGCTGTACGATCCTCGTGCTATAGCGTTACACCCAACAGCAGGGTGGATGTTCTGGTCTGATTGGAATGAGAAGAGGCCGAAAATAGAAAGGGCGAATCTCGACGGCGGTGAGAGGACGCTGCTAGTGGGTGAAAGAGTCACATGGCCGAACGGTATCGCGTTGGATACTCAGCACAATAGGCTTTATTGGGGTGATGCCAGGACACATAAAATTGAGGTAGTTTTATATATGTCACCGTAAAATTTTAAATACGGTTAGGTTGTAATCTATCTCGCGACTTTGTGAACTGTCGAAAGATTGTGGACGGCAACGTACTGCTTACAATTTAACGTATATTATTCGGTCTGTAATCTATCGAAGTGAAATTTGAAAGGGAACGCACCTCGCGCGCTGATTGGTTGAACGGCATATGCCCCGCGCTATTTGTAGTCAATAAAAAATATGTAGTCACAGTACATGCATGTAAGACAAACACAAACAGAAGCCTAGTGCTACCCCAATTATAGGCGCATACAACATTATCATTTAAGCTTGTTTAAAATAAAATTAAATGTCAGAAATATTAGGATTTGAGAGAAACAATCCCGGCGTTTACTGAATCTTTTATTTATCATATTACAATGGTAACTCAGTGCACGGTCTATGCACAGATTACTATCAACATGAACTTTGACATAAGCTTCTACCATAGAGCTATAACCAATGACCACAGATAATTTTTAATTTACTACATACACAAGTTACAATTGATGATTTTTCTTACATTAGGTAATCAATATGGATGGAACCGATCGCCGTGAACTGCATAGTAGCGAAATTCCGCATTTATTCGGTTTGACCTTGCTGGGAAAACATCTCTATTGGACAGATATTCAGCGGCGCACTATGGACCGGATTAATAAAGATACAGGTATTTATATAACTAGGTATTATTAATCAAACATACTTTTTTAATGTTATATGAGTTATATTATAGGCGTCTGTGATTGAAACTACGCATCAGTTTATGCTTCCAAATAAGTTACGACTTAAAGGTGTTTGTTACCAGGTCATAAAAAAAATCAGTTTATGCAATTTGTTTAATAAAAAATAAAATAAAATACGTTTATTTTGGAACAAAGGATCATAATGATATCACTTATTTCACGTCATTAAATTCGAGCCTGTTGGCATCCCTACTCATCGGCAAAGAAGACAGAGGGAAGAGAAAAGCCGGCGAAAAAACTCTCGGTACTCTTTAAAAAAACGCAAATCATCAAACAATTCTACAATATTAAAAACAAATATAGCATATTAATTAGAAGTAGCCTGCCCAGCACTAGTCCCAGGCCCTTTTATCAACTAGATAATCACTAACTTTATAGAAAGCCTTTTTACACAGCTTTTCTTTAATACATTTCTTAAATTTAATAAAAGGCAGAGATAAAGAGCCTCTCGGATTTTATTAAAGAAGAGTATCCCTTTTCCCAAAAAAGAATGACTAACTTTACACAGTCTAGTACGGGGTAATTGCAGTCTGCGTTTGTTCCGAGTATTGACATTATGCGTATGTTCTATTCTAGTATACTTATCACTATTTTTGTATACATACATTATATTTTGGGAAAGGTAAGTATATTACTTTCCTTAAATTTATCTCTCAGAGATTCCCTACATTTTAAATTGTAGATTGCACGAATAGCCCTCTTCTGCAGAATAAAAATAGATTCGACATCAGCAGCAAGACCCCATAATAATAAGCCGTCAATACGTCATTAAGCTATGAAAGTAACTAAAATAAACAAGTCAAGCTGTGTCGACATCAATGTTGGCTGGTTGATGAGGCTAATAATAATAAAACAAATATTTAAAAAAGCTTAGTAATAAACCAGAACATATCTGAAACATACGTCTAATTGATCGCTAAATGATATAAGTTGATGAAGATGAAAACTTACCATACATTAAAAAAAAAAGCGATTCAGTCTTTAATGCAACGTCATAAAGTCGTTATTCAAATTTTAAAAGATATCACTGCTTCAACGTAGTTCTTATTGTAAATAATATTTGATAATAAATAATAAATTCATACTATTGCAGAATGTAAGCACAAATATGTATGTTTAAAAAAAAACTGTTTCGCTTACGTCAAAATCTCCTAAGTCGATTTTTATATTATTTTAATTAATTACTAAATGGTTTTCATTGTTTGTTAAAAAATATCACAACTATTTAAAATCTTATTAGATGGAGTGACACGAACAAAATGTCAAAATGGGATTAATACATTTGATTTTTAAAATATTGGAGGCTAAAAATCTTACCGCATATATACAGTAAAATCTAATTGCATTGATTTAACTAATATCACCTTTCTATAAGTTGATTAAAGGCAAGGTGCCTTTATAGCGTAGGCGAGTACTTAAATAATTTGAATGACATTATAAAAATTAATATGACATTTGCATGCCTATTTATATATGTATGGCAAATTGTGCTGATTTCTATAACTGATCTATTTAATTATTCCGCTATCTTAGCTTAGCGTACATCTTTTCTTTCAAAGCATTTTTTAAAATATAAAACGGGACAAACTGATGACGGCCTGATGGGATAACGGATGTTAAGTAAGCCCATGGAAAACACTAACAGAAGGCTCGCAAATTCGTTACCAGCCTTCTTTTGTCTCTTTCTGTTAAATTGAGTTTACTCTGTGATTAAAAGAGAGATGAGTACACTAAACCGTGCAATTATACTGAATATTTTATGAGTAAATAATTTTATAAATAAAATTTGTACAACTTCTTTATAGGCCTAGAACGTCAAACAGTGGTGGAGCAAATGGCGAATATGAAGGGCGTTAAAGCGTTCAGAGTTAACGTGTCGCTTGGTTGGAATGCGTGTGCGCAGAACAATGGAGGATGTTCGCATTTTTGCTTTAATAGGCCGCAGGATTATGTGTGTAGTTGTCCTATGGGTGAGTATACCTTATATATAATATGTTTTTTTGTCTATATCTATGATAAAAAAAATTATGATCACTACAAATTAATCACAATTTTTTTAAACTAATATATTTGAGGGTTTGTTTCTTGCTTTTTGAAACACTTTAATGTGGGTAGCCGTTAATAAATGACTAAGCAAGGATGCAAATACGTAATAAATAGACTGTGTGTACTTTTGTACACGCGTTAGAAGTTATACTTCTTTGGCGTATGGAAAAAAATAACTAAAATGCAGTAGTGATTAATGATAAATATTAAATTTAATCAAAAATATTTTATTTAAATAAATAAATTAATAGTAAATATCACCGTACGTATATGAAATTGATTTAAAAACACCAAAATAATATTTATTTACACTGTTTAATTATACTGTTACGAAACTATATAACTATATTGACTTGCGAACTGGTTGTAAATGTAAATTTACAGTTAATTTAATTTGTTTTTCTTGACGTTCATAAGTGTACATGTTTACCTAAATGAATAAAGATATTTTGATTTGATTTGATTTGATTTATAGTAGAATATACAACTTGAACATAGTTATCGATTTCCATGCCCAGACCTTACTTTACGATGTCGAATTCAGGTGTCGGTGTGCCCATGTATCGTAAAAATTCACTCTCATCATTTTTCTCCATCGCGCCAAAACTTCAAAAATCATATTTTATAGGTTTAGAGTTGGGTAACGATAAGAAGAATTGTATAGAGCCCGAAGCATTCTTGGTCTACAGTCGGAAGAATATCATCGGACGAATTAGTATTGAAAATGATAACAACGATGTCGTTCAACCAATCAAGGATTTGAAGGAAGTTAGGTAATTAGAAATAACCTTAGTCAGGTTGAAATTTTTTTTGTAAATTACTTTGAATAGAGAAATTGATAAGGATTGAAAAAGACTATTTGGCAATTGAAAAAGTTTGAAAAATACTTTTATATCAAAATTGAAATATAAATCAGTGGCGCTACAACCTTTTTAGGTCTTGGCCTCAGATTTCTGAATCTGTTTCATGATCATTTTTAAATCTAATAGGCAAGTAGGTGATCAGCCTCCAGTGCCTGACACACGTCGTCGACTTTTTGGGTCTAAGACATGTCGGTTTCCTCACGATGTTTTCCTTCACCGTTCGAGCAAATGTTAAATGCGCACATAGAAAGAAAGTCCATTGGTGCACAGCCGGGGATCGAACCTACGACCTCAGGTATGAGAGTCGCACGCTGAAGCCACGAAGCCACTGCTTATCACAATTGAAAAGGGTCGAAAAATAGTTTTATATAATGAAATCATAACACGAAAAACTCTTTCTTGGCTTGATACTTTTTCTTAAGGTAACAAATGATTGATTTCCCCAGTGCATTAGCAGTTCACGAGTCAGGGTTTAAGTTGTACTGGTCGGACAGCAGGATGAAGACGATTAACCGTTGCTCAATAAATGGCTTTAATATGGAGAAGATACTGGAGTGGATGGGGTTGGTTGAAGGTAATTTTTTATGATGTATTAAACAATCCCTCCCTTTTATAAATCTTTTTGTTGTATAATGCTAAATGTATTCCATCTGTGGCTATATTCTCAGTGTATTTGTTTGTATTTATATATAATTTATGTTAGCCGTAGGAGTACTAAATAAATAAATCCAGTAGTGCAAAAAAACTCTAGGATCTACTTTTAGATTGCATTCATTTCTTTGTTAATTTTTATGTCATTTAATAATATAGATTTAATTTTAGCAATAGTTAATTGTTATTTTGAGTTTTATTTTGTTAATTGATTATGAACTGTACAAGAAGTTTTTTATCTTCTGTAGGTGTTTCTTTTTATTGTTCCATATTAGGGTTGTATGGAAAAAAGCGAAAAGGCCGCCGGTTGCCTGATCACTTATATAACCTGCTTATTTTTTTTTATATGTATAATAGTAATAATGCAGTGTAAATAAATAAAGGAAATAGGTGGGACAGTGTTACATGTCATTTATTTTTGGATTTGAGTAAGATTCCGCACCATATTTTCTTTCACCGTACGAGCGAGTATTAAATGCGTACATAGACAGAATGTCCATTGGCGCACAGCCGAGGGTCGAGCCTATGACCTCGGGCATGGGATTCACTATTCTTTTAAATTTGTTAAAGCCGCTTTTGAAGTGGAGTTCTTTAGGTGCCTGAGGGTAAAATTTTTACGGAATGTCACGAAGTTGTGCAGCGTTTTTGTGTAAAAGGGAGAGAGCGATTGAGACCGATTAAGAGGGAGTGAGAAAGGGAGATCGGGATTTTTTTAATTTATATTATCAGTAGCACGTATGCAGTGTGTAAAAAGTGTGAATATAAATATCATCCCCAATCATCTATTGGGGCTTTACCTAAGTAATTAATATACATATGTACAAAGAAGATTCACTTCTGACATTTAAACACTTTGCACGCACGCACTTTTTTCATTACTTAACTGTTAATGCGTTTAACTAGCGTTTTGTCGTAATAATTGTTAATTGCTAAAATATTTTGGTTCGTTAACTTGCAGGAAAGGAGCACATGATAGCATTTTAAAAATAAATTTAAAATTTCCATGTTTCAGGTTTAGCAATAGATTGGTCTGGTCAGAACATATATTGGACGGATACGGCGGCTCAGAGAATAGAAGTGGCTAGACTGGATGGATCCAGCAGAAGGACACTTATTTGGCAAGGGTTAAAAAAACCGAAAAGCATTGTACTGGATCCAAGGAAAGGGTGAGTTATTGGAAAAATAAGTACATCTTTGACCACACCCGTGACCATGCAGAATGTAAAGTACTAAATCTAGCGTATTCAATAAAGGTATTCGGTGTGGCATTAAATTCATTATAAACGAAAAACAAATAAAATTAAAATTTCTTTTGAATAATGCAATCATTCCATCAGTATTTCCTTATGACGTTGTGACGTTTAACTATCGTCAGTAAACCGACTTTACAGACAACCGTTTTTTCTCTAGTTATATGTACTGGTCAGAACTCGGTTCAAAGACGATAAAGCGTGCTGCAATGGACGGATCAGCTGTCAGCGTTCTCATAGAAGGCGTTGGACGCGTCCACGCTCTAGCCATAGACTATGAAAGACGCGCCATCTATTGGGCGGCTCTGGACCCACCGGCCATAGAGTATGCCTACCTCAACGGTACTGGGAGGAAAGTACTGGCTGACAATATACCTATGCCCTATGCGCTTGCGTTGTATGGTGATAAAGTTTATTGGGGTGATTGGAATACAGGTTAGTTTTTATATTTAAAATAGACTACTTCTAAGAGCAGACTCTAGCGTGCGGCTCCTTGAGGTCGTAAATTCGAATCCCGGCATGCATGGACTTTCTATGTTTTATTACAAACAAAATATCTTTATTCATTTAGGTAAACAAGTACACTTAGGAATGTTTAAAAAAAATTGTAAATTTACATTTACTGCCAATCCACAAGTCAAGGGCGTTGTGCGGGCAAGATTATTTTTTAACATTCGTTCGTACAGTGAAGGATAACATGACGAGGAAATAGGCAGGTTATCTTAGATATTAAAGCCGTGTGTCAGGCACAGAAGGCTGATTCAAAGTCTATTATAATCTAAAAGGAACTGTGCCCCATTACTGATTAAGCTTATACGCCCTTTCGCTGTCAGTGACTTGTTCTTCTATGGATCTTTTCTCTTCATATTGTTGTATTTGATGCTTGGCAAACGGGTTGGCGAGCCCAGTTTTATTCAGGTTAAATGAAAAAAAAAACGCTGCTAGCCATTTTTCCTAATGTTATGTTCCTTAATGTTTAATGTATATAAAATTAAAAAAAATAATAAAGACTGATAAATGTCAAAATTCAATATGTCGAACTAAAATATACTTTACAAAAACGATTCATCGATCGATTATTTATTAAAAAATCAATATGCAGTAGTAAAAATTTGATTCGTATTGAGTATAAAACGTCTGGGGAGTGCTAGTAGAGTAATGGGGACGGCCAAGACTCGTTCTTGAGGTCCATATTCCTACATATGCCAAGTCACGAGCGCTTGAGCGCTGTCTGTGTCAACTCTAAAATAATTTATTTACATAGGTAACATAATTTACACTTATAAACGTCAAAAACGGAAATGTATACATTAAATACATTTCCGTTTTTGACGTTTATAAGTGTAAATTATGTTACCTATGTAAATAAATTATTTTAGATTTGATTTGATGCTTCTAATTTTACATTAACTGGAAGTTCTCAAATCAAGGGCGTAGAACAGAAGAGAAGAACTGGCTATAAATATATCTCTGCCATTCTTTTTAATCGCCAAATTTTTGTATTACACAATGTGTGAAAATATGTTCAGCATGAAATCTTAAGTAATTAATAATAATAAAATGAAAAAAAAAAACAAAGATTTGTCAAACTTCATTCATAACCATTGTTTGACAGCTCTTGCTTGAACCTGTCCTATATGTTAAGCCATATTTATTTATATTCTAGGAATAATCGAATCCGCAAAAAAGACTGATGGATCGGATAGAAAGACGATCCACACTCAATTGGACTACATATCGGATTTGCGGATTTACCATCGAGCGAAAGATAGTTTGCCGAATCAATGCGGGGTGGACAATGGCGGATGTTCACACCTTTGCTTGCCGCTACCCTCTAACGAGTTCCGGTGTGCATGTCCAGCGCATTTCCGGCTCAATAGAGACAATATTACCTGTTCGGGTGAGTTTAAATTATCTTTGATTGTAATAGTTTCTATGTACTAATAATTTTTGTGTCGTTCTTGCTTTGGTTTGAAAAATTTAATGTCGTTTTAATAATGTTATAATTGGTTATTGAAATAAATTCCGGAATTGTGCATTTATTTATGTAATTTTTTTATTAATATACGCAAATCGAATTGCACTATACGAGGAAGATTCACTACATAATAATTTGCCTATTGTGTGTGTGAGAATGCGAATGTGTTGGGGTGTATGAGTGTGTGTGATTATATTATTTTCACAATTTTAAATGTAAATTAAGTCGTCATATAAATCTTCGCTAATATCAGATTATTTTACTACTGACTTTAAATTTACACTTATCTATTATATAGTACTAAAATTCAATTGCACCGTCTCAACTGTGTGTCTTCATGATAGCCTTAACTCAATTTGATAGAAAGAGGCAAAAGTTGTTCTGAATGAGAAGTTAAGGCCTGAATTTGATGATTACAGAACCAGAAGAGTTTCTTCTATTCGCTCAGAAGAATGCAGTCGGTCGAATTTTAATTACGAATGGCGAATGTAATGACGCCTTCATACCTCTTACTGGACTGAAAAGTGTTAAGGGGGTTGAATATGATCCAGTTGAGAGGTAAATAAAATATATGTGTATCACTACATAGTATAAAACAAAGTCGCTTTCTCTGTCCCTATGTCCCTTTGTATGCTTAATTCTTTGAAACTACGCAACGGATTTTGATGCGGTTTTTTTTAATAGATAGAGTGATTCAAGAGGAAGGTTCATATGTATAATAACATCCATTAAATAGTAGAGAAGTACTGTTATTTTTGAGGTTTCTGATGTGATGTCGTAAATAATTACATTTTTTCCGCTTACATTGCAAACGCAGGCTGAACCCTACGAGTTTTATCAAAATAATGTACTAAGTATTGTACACATTGAAAAGGTCTACAGAAAAGTCCGTGATGGTATATGTCCATATGGTATATGTCGCGTATATCGGAGCTTTCCAGCGACGGAAATAACAATACATAATAAAAACCTGCTTTTCATCAGCATTGCACCCGTGCGAAGCTGGGGCGGGTCACTAGTTTATAATAAATTTTAAGTTGCTCAAATAGTGACGTATTGCAGAGACGTATAGCGTTCGGGATGTAGGCTATTACTCACTCGTGCTTTTTCGTTGCGTTTCCCGCACTCGTGCGTTCTCTTTCACAACTGTCAAAAAAATGTCTATTAAAAAGAAAAAAACAACCACGAAGTTTTTACTAAAAATTATTCATAGTTTTTATGATTCATGCAAATATTTATATAAATGAAATTACTAATTTGTTTCAATATCAGATTTAATGATTGGATACGCTATATTTGGAGGCAAATGGGCAGAAGCCTCACCAGATAGGTAATACCCAAGGACACTGATATTGCTAGATGGCTCGCAAGTGCGTCGCCGGCCTTAACTGTTAACATTAGATATTGACTCAACAATTAAGTCACTAAATCATTATTTGTTGGCGGTTTTCTGAAATTTTTTGAACAGGGTCATCCTTGATACAAAAGAAATCGCGCTACAAGATTTTAGGTCTCGGCCTCAGATTGCTGTTTCGTGTTAATTTTTGGCTTAAAGACATGCTGGAATTCTTGCGATGTTATAAGCGTCTGAACCAGTGTTAAATGCATATAGATATCTATTGATGCACAGACGGGGTTTGAACCTACGACCTCAGATAATGAGATAATTTAATAGATGGACCAAACTTTACTATTAAAATTGTTCAAGGTACTTATATTGGATGGACGACGAAAGCCATTCCATACGGCGGGTACCCATCTCATATTCGACCACGTCAGCAGTCACTGACTCGACAGTTGTGATCACGGGTCTGTCTAGGCCATTCCACATGGTTCTAGATGTCCTGGGAAGAGCGTTATATTGGACCTGCCTAGACACGAACTCTATAAACGCAACGTCTATAGAAAATAATTCATCCACGGGTGTAGTGGTACGGGGAGAGAAAATGATGCCCAGACATTTGGCTTTTCATCAGACCAAAAGGTGAGAACCGATTTTTTTCATTAAATTAATAATAAAACATATCACGATTATATCAAACTAATACAATAAATATTATTAATATATCAGACATATTATTAAAGATTTTTCTAATTATTTAATGTAATATCATCTATTATTTTTTTTTATTTACCATTTATTTTATTGCCTTAATGTGTATTTTTAACTTATCGTAAGTTAGTAATCTACTTCATAACAAAATATGTATTTTACTATCAGCTCGTAATTATACAGTCTACTATGTTCACGAAAATTGAATCAGTTTTTGAGAATTAAAAAATAAATAAATATATATATAAATCAAACAATCAATCAATCAAATCAAAAATCATTTATTCATATATGTTACATAATGTACACTAATGAACGTCAAAAAAAAACATCCATTAAATGATTCTAATTTTACAACTATATATATTATATATAAAAAATACATAAAGATATTAATTAGTACTACAATTTAACAGCGGACACTTAATATTTAATAATAATATTGTTTGAAGGTTACTTATATGGAGCGACGCGGGTTTAGGTGCGATTATACGTTCGAGCGTAGACGGTACGTCGCAGGTTGAGCTCGCTCGCGTAACCAACGTCACAGCTTTAGCCTTGGACGAAACAACGGGCACCGTGTATTGGGCTGTCGCTAGACAAATACACGCCGTGGATCTCGATACTTCTAACAGGTAAAAGTTATATAATAAAAACAAATTAGCAATAAAAACTTGGTGTGCTCATGACGAGACGGTACTACACTCTAGACTATGGATTGCAACTTAAAAGGCCGGCAACGCACTCGCGATCCCTCTGGCATTTAGAGTGTCCATGGGCGGCGGTATCACTTAACATCAGATGAGCCTCCTGCCCGCTTGCCCCCTGTTCTAAAAAAATACACAAAGCGAAAATTAGCCCCCAATTGGAGTACTGTTCTCACCACTGGATGGTAGCTCCCCAGTGTCAGCTTCTTCCACTAGATCGTATTCAAAAATTATTGTGTACATTAAATGATAAAGTGAAGATGAACCATGTGGAACAGCTGCCCACTTAAGTATTTCCGAACTAATTCGACTTAGGGTACTGCAAGAAAAGGGCCTACCATTGATTAAAAGTAACGGCAACGTAAAAGCGATGGTAAATGTTTTATTGAACTAAGTGTTTAGAAAGATAACAATTATTTGCTCGACTCGCTTTTATTATGGAAGGGAATATTAATTTATTTTACCATAGTTTAAGTAACCTATCATATCGTATACTTCCCAAATCAAGGGTAATACGGGCGTGAACTGGCAATGAACTCTCCGCCACTCTTTAATCGCCAAGGTTTTGTAAGGATCAATTTCGCCACTATTACCCCTTGATTGATATATTGAAACAAAATTTCATATAAAGCAACGAACACTTAGCGTCAGAACAAAACACGTGTGATATGAATAACACACACAGACAACCATACTGTGTGCCATATATATTGATTTATTTATATATTTCAGACGTATAGTATGGCAAGGTGGCTGGGTGGGATCTCTAGCGGCGTATAGTGGGTCACTTTACTTGGGAGGGGGCGAACGCCCATTAATGCGAGTCCCCTTACATCGGCGGGACGCGCCAGCTTCGCCCGTACAACATATTTCTAAGATGTTGGCTTCGAAGGCTGTTCATAGGGTAGGTGTTTATGGATTTTAATTCATTTATCATACATTACTTTAACGACATCCCTTTTTAAACTCTATGAGAGTCATAATTTTATTACTATTGGTTCAGTCGTTTTTGTGATATCCACGCATGTCTCTCTAGCTTCAGTATGGTATAGATATCTAATTACTTTGATATGGAAGTAATAAAAAGAAAGTTTTTTAAATCCATGAACTACACAACCTGATTCCCTTATCTCCTTCCAACAACGCTCCTTCAGAAGAGTTGAGCTCCTAGATTGTTGACATGGTCGTTTCTTGTAAAAACAGCAAAGGTCACTCTTTACCGCCTTCCATTCTAGACAGTTTAATATGGGTTAATTTAAGCAGCCATTAAATAGGCAGACAGACAGGCGTGCCCGTCAACCGGCCGCATCTCACTTAAGATCCAGTGGGATTCTGGCTAAACTTCTATTTCGTTCTGTTTAAAAAACCATACAAGAATAATACAAAAAATAATTTGATTTCTAATTATTACAAAAATTGAATATTATAACATATTATTATTTTCTCATGTTATCCTAATGTCCTAGCTTCACAGGTAGTCCAGCTTTTTCCTACCATCTCTGTCTTTCTTCCTGCAAACTCTTCTATTTCTTCTATCTACCTTTTTGGGCGCGCCATCTTCTCCTTATTTCCTTGGTCCTTTCCATGCGTCATACTTAGCCTTGTCAGACTTAGATCTAAATTATTATTATATATAGACCACGGATATCACATTAAATTATAAATTTAATGTGATATCCGTGGTCTCTGCCTACCCGTTTGGGGCCGTTAAAGCATTAAGCATTACGTAAGCAGATTTACTGCAATTTATCTCCCCCCCCCCGCATTTTGTCAACTTAAGCTCACTTTTAAGCGAAGCTCTCAAAAATATAAATATATAAACGTATTAATTATTTGTAGGAGTCAAGCATAGACAATACCCACAGGTAATATGTGTAAAAAGTGAATAATTACTGTTGATGTACCAAAGAAGAAAATCAAATATTCTCTCTCCCTCTACGTAATACTTGAACGATCCCTTTGGAAAAAAGACGTGATAATATAAAGAAATAAAAGTCAAAATAAGTGCCTTCCTTTTTTATTTAACAAGAATCCTAATCTTAATTTAATTTCAGGTCGTTCGTGACCACCCCTGTTTCGGTGGTGGGTCTTGCGGGTCCGCACCTGGGTCGTGTGGCGCTGGTGGCGTTTGTGGGTGTGGCTTTCATTGCGCTCATCCGGCAAAGGCATCCTGCGCCAAAGGACAATTTCTATGCGGCCAGGGTGATATCACCGAAGATACAAATGCACCCTGTATACCTATGTTGTGGAAGTGAGTCTTTATCAGTCTTTCAACGTAACTAAAGCGGGTCATCTGTCCCTCAGCTGTTTGTTTTTGCCGCGCACGGCCACTATGTGGAACCATCTGCGAACCGAAGTATTTCCGAACCAATTCTACTTAGTGTACTTCAGGAAAAGATCGTTCTATTTCATAAAAGGCCGGCAACGCACTACTCACTCACAACTGGCAATGGGTCCCTGTACGGCGGTTTTAGTTAACATCAGATGGCTCTTGCCCGTTTTCCCCCTGTTATTAATAAAGTCACAGCGTAAACACAATTTGACAGAAAAAGACGAGAACTTTTTAACTGCCTAAACTCGTAATTTTGCCAGGATTGATGTCGGTTTGATTTTGACTCTTATTCTTGAAGTCGTAAGTTCGATCCCCGGCTGTGCACGAATTGACTTTATGTGCGCATGTGTCGTTTGAATGGTGAAAAAAAACATCGTAAGGAAACCGGCTTGCCTAGGCCAAAAAGTCGATGGCGTGTGCCAGACACAGGAGGCTGATCACCTACTTGCCTAGGCCTATTAGTGTACAAATGATCATGAAACAGATTCAGAAACCTAAGGCCCATACCTAAAAAGGTTTTTTTGAATTTTTTTAGTATAACTACTGTAGACTATTGTTTATAGTGAATTTTACATTTAGCCTTTTAGATGAAATTAAAAAAAATACAATACATGAATTGAAAGGATGTTAGTGAATAAGTTCTGGAAATCGTAGAAAGCGGAAAGATTTATTTAATTCGTTACAGATGCGACGGTCAACCGGATTGCCCGGATGGCTCGGACGAACGTTCGTGTGACGCGTGCGCAGGTGGCGTTAGATGCGCGGACGGTTCTTGCGGGCCATCGCTGGGGGCCTGCCCCACGGGTGCCTTTTGCCATGCAATGCCGTTGCCCGATGCTTTCAGGTATTTTTTTAATTAAATAATTTATTTCTATAGGGAATTGTAAACTGAATATTAAACTGAGTTCACTCTACTGTCTGTTTAAAACAGTTTCCAAAGCTAATTTTTTTCATTTATTTTGCTGATATTTCGAACTCAATCAAATCAAAATCGTTTATTCATATAGGTAACACAATGAACATCAAAAAAGAAATATATTTTTAATCGTACATTTACTGCCAGTTCTTAAACCAAGGGTGTAGAACGGAAGAGAAGAACTGGCAATAAACTGTACGCCACTCTTTTTATAATCGTCTTTTTTTGTTTTACAAATTGTTTGTAAGGTAAGGTAAAATGCTGTCAATCGATTTTACTTACTTTCACATTTTATCCATAGATGGAGCAAACTGAAAAGCGTTTAATGATTTAAAGAACACTTTTTTACCCGATTGAAGCTATGTATTATAAACTTATAAAACATACAAGATCACCGTGAACACGCACGCTGTAAAGCACGCGAAACATCGGTAAAATTTAAAATTGTTACATAATTATAAGTTTATAGTACATAGCTTCAATCCGGTAAAAAAGTGTTTTCTTTAACTGTGTAAAAGCTGTGTTGTTAATAAAAGACAGTACTAAGTTTAAGGATTTGTTAAAAGAGCCCTTTAAAAGGTATAAAAAAGCCCCTTTAAGCCGTACAGATTAAAAATAATAATATTATATAGATGTGACGATCGTCTATGCCTGTCTTCGAGTCTACTCTGTGATGGACATGCGCATTGTGAGGACGGATCAGATGAAGCACCATCTGCGTGTGGATATATACAGAAGGATTCTGTAAGTTTACATTGATTTATTTCCATTAAAATTTTAGGTTGTATTATTAATTAAATATTTTTTTACTTATAACGCGCATTTGGCACTCGGTGAGAGAGGAAGATGTTGCTTTCATATTTAATATCGATTTTAGTTATTGTAATTGGAATTGTTTTGATTAATATTTGTTTTGTTTAATATTTGTATTACCTTTTCGTGTATGTCATGTTTGCCTATAAGTAATTGAAGCGGCCAGCGGTGAATAAAAAAAACTAATATTATTAACAATTTATGAATACTATGTTATTTAAGACAAAGTTTTATGCCATTCTTTCGATTGGCATCATAAAAGTAGGGTTGTATTTTTTTTACATTTAAGTCGCTCCGATTCCCAGACGAAGCTTGTAATTTTTAGAAAATCTTTGAATTCAGAATTACTCACTTTTAAAAATAACATAAAGTTATTTCAATAAAATACCCTATCTACGATATTTAAGATACTTTCCCTTCATATCCCAAAATTATGGACGCCCTGTATAAAACTCAATTGATCACGTTTCTTTCATTCGTTGCCTTTTACTTCGAAGGATGATTTTGAAGTGTTCGTAGAGTCCAAAATCAAGAAGAGAAAACATCAAGCAATTCCAGGATTTGAAGATTTGAACAAAATTTCAACAGCCTAAAAACTAAAATGAGATAAATCTAGCAATATATACGAATGGCTAAATTGATTGGAATAATTGGATTACATATGTTTTAACTTTGCAGGTTATTAGCGCGACAGGCCGGCACTCTATAGCTGTGTGGTGTGCGTTGGGCGGGGCCTGCGCAGCGCTCGTGGGTGGGGCGGCCGCAGTGCTACGATGCCGGTCCTCGCCACCGCGACGCTTACCCGCGCCTGTCACACCGCTGGTGTACACGAAACCACCAGACTATGGAAGGAATAGGGTGTCATTGCCATCTTCAGAGTGAGTGTGCTTTTCTGGAGATTTGTGTGATAAAAATCAGAAACAAACTTTTTTTTGTTTATTTATAACTGGTTAAATAAAAGATACGATACGATACGATATTAATTATTAATTTGTGCTTGAAATATACCTCTTTCTATAAAAATGTTACAGTATCATAGACAGCGCGACCGGTTCAGCATCAGCGTCGGACAGCCTCTGTGGACGGTACCCGCGTCCCACCGCCAACCCACCTCCCAGTCCGGCCACGGCCAGTGGCAGGCGGAGGCCCTACCGACATTACCGGGCCTCCAACCGCCCCCCGCCCCCGACCCCCGCCTCCACTGATGCCTGTGAGTCCGAACCGGAACCCGCTTCTAGGGCCCCTCCACCCTCGCCAGCACCTTTGCTCTACTGAAAGCACTAATTGAGTTGTATACACATTTAGTAAATCAAAGTTAAATTAATATTTAAATTAATTTGAAGGCAATACAACAGCAGTAACCATTATAGTAAAAATAATGGCGGGATTCAAATTAAATTAAAAAATAAAATAATAAAAAGCAAGCTATAGATAGGGTTTAAGAATTTTTATAAATCAAAAATGGCGGCAAAGCATTTACTCAAATGTTTCTTTTTTAAGTAAAATTTGTTTAACGAACGTACGTTTTAATAAGTATGTCAAGCGAATTAAGAACGTATAGTATAGTGTTAGGGTCGGATTTAAACATTCATTACACAGTAACCCTCGCTATAATGCGGTAGACCCGGACTGCGTTATAGAAAATCGCGTTGTAGAAGTATTTTCATAAAAACTTTTTGAAACAATTGAAACAGACGCAAAAATAGTTATGGACTTGACAAATCATAATAAATGCACTCCAGAAATATAACTCGAAAAATCTCCGCGTTATAGGGGGAAATTACCGCGTTTTGTGGGGGACGGAAATCGCGTTATAACGGGGATTACTGTATTGTATTTGCCACAAACAGTTTTAGATAGTTAATAACAATCTGTTTCCAAGATGATCAACATCATCAAAATAAATTTAGAAACTAGATGGCGGTTAAAATAGTACTGAAACTACAGAAACACTACTGTAACTATATATTATATAAATGTCTAAATACTCAACAGTCAATATTTACTTCTGACTTTTGAATATTCGGACAATTTTTTAAGTAAGCAAAAATATTAGATAAAGGAATCTAGAAATAATTTTAATTAAAATAATCAAAACAACTTCACGGAATTTCGCACGTTATATAGGGGGAACCTATCGTAACACTCAATGCATAGAAGACAATTTATTCATGTCCGAGGCCATAAATGTACATAGACAAGATTCAAAGGAGTGTTGCTCGCATTAAGTCACATGACATTGACTTTACATTAAGTCACATGACATTGACATACTTAGTCAGTATATGTAGAAAGTCTTAAACTTAAATTTGTATGAAGATTTGTCGATGCGAACTTATGTCATTTTCATACAAATTTATTTTTCGACCTTCTACGGTTCTTGACTAAGGCCCCAGTATTAGACAGTTCATATGTAAGTCATGTCAGATGAGCCTACGTCACGATAGGATCCCTAATATTGTATTTGGTGACAACCATAGACATACAGATGTCACTGACAATTGACTACCGTAGAGAAAATATCGAACACTTTTAATGTATTTTGAGGATTTATAACTCATTCGCTTCCTTTAAAATGTACTTTAATCTAGTAAACACCCTTTTTGAAAGATTTTGACTACTAATTTTTTTTACAGTGTCAATTGTATGTCACATCTTTAGGTCTATGGTTTTCATACGAATTCGGTAATTTTATAAAAAAATCGAACAGCCGTTTTTACACTTTCAAATTTAAGCATAGTAAGTTAGTGTACACGCTCGCTCATGATTTTGTATCCCATTACAGATTAACAAGTATGATTCTAAATATTCTATGGTGCTCTATAATGTTTGTGCCTCATTAGATTAATATGTATATATGTGTAAATATTTAGATAAGCAATTAAGAGCTTCCTAAATATATTGTTAGGTGGCTGTTTTCAATTGGAAAGTATTATTTTACGTTGGGTTTCACTAGGCCAAATTAAAGTATATTATTGAATAAAAAATTTGAATCGATATAATAATTTTTATAATTGAATTATATTAGATTTTGTATTAGCATTGATTTGTTCCTAGTCAGAAGCCTATAATAGTTATTTGCACATAACTATGATTGACGCACCCTGTACATACAACAATATCGCAGTTTCGAAAATATTGTCACAATTTTAGGGTTACCATGCCGAAATATATCTTAATTAATATTTTTGAAATTTGTAATCTATTGTTTTAATTAAAAAAAAACATTTTATGTGCAATAATTCTTATATCTGATAAAGGTATAAATGCAGCCCTAATATCACAGTTTTTATTAGAAATAAAATGTTTTTTTTGGACAATTTGTAAATTTTTTCAGTATGGTTACCCAAACGATACACCTGTATGGTTCCGTATCTGAAATAGTCTGATCTTTAAAAATATGAGAATTAAATTTTTTGTTAATTAATTGAATAATGATTATGAGGAATTGGAAAGTCAATTATAATGTAGCTATTTATTAGGCATTAAACTTTTTTATTCTTTTTTTAATAGATTTATTAACTTTCAGAACTTTTTGAATTTAGAATTAAAATATTTGATTTTTTATAAGTTTTTTTTTAGTTACCTGCCAGTGTAGCTAAACAAGTGCATTGTGATAAATTAACAATTGCCATTAATTGCATTTACTATGGAAGTTTTAGTCTTATTTTTTGTCTTATGTATTAAAATGACTGACTTAATTTTATGTAATAAATTTGTACCTGTTATATGTTTTATTTATTTCACCACTTATATAGTTATAATTAGCGACAAATTTGTTTTTGTTTGTGTCAGGTTCCCGTTGAAACCTCCATTTAAACCTAGTCTAACGGAACGAAACGCTATGACAGTGCCGATACGTTTTATTATATGCCTGGTTCAGATGTTAATTGAACATTGACTAACTGTTGACACAGCTGACATGGATGATTCTATACCTTAATAGCTGAAAATACGATACACCGAAAGGTCACAAGAATAATATGATTTATGTGTGAATAGCTGGAAGTAGTTCACCTGCTTTCTCTTAAAGTGGTGAAGACCCCTTCAATACCTTAATTTTCGTGGTGAGCCTGCCCGATATCTTTGAGATAATGCCACCACCTTGAACTATTTATGTGATAGGGTACGTCTGGGCTTAAGGCGGAAACACATTATTAAAACGCCACGCGACCCGACGCTTGTTTTTCCAATCAAATTGTACTGATTTTCAAATAGTTAATAGTAATAGGGATTATAGGGTTGTTACGTTCTTACATATCACCTCTTATGTTATACGTATGCGATACTCCTGACATTTAATACATAATAATTTAACCACACAGTTCACTAGCAGCTTGTACAAGCCACATCAATGACCTTAAAGTATCGTATTAAAAGTACATTTAGTGTTAATTTACGCCAAGCGGTTGTAAGTTATATAGACGCAGGGTAGTGGTTGGGTCGTAAAAAGATTTTCCGAGATCACTCAAAAGCGAAACACGATATAATAAGTATTAGCGGAATACGTTACCTGTTTTAACTTACCAACTTTTTGTCTATGATGAAGTTTTTTAAGTTTCAAAAAAAAGTTATCCTAACCTGATGTTAAGTGATTCCGCCTTCCATGGACATTTACATTGACAGAAGGCTCGCAAGTGCGTTGCCGGCCTTTTAAGAAATGGTACGCTTTTTTCCTAAAGGTCAATAAGTCAAATTGGTCCGGAAATAATAATATTGGTGATGCTATTTTAAGTAAGGGATCAGCCAAATCTGGCAACACAGTTCCTAGATGGTAGTAAGGACTGTTATTATAGAAAAAGAAAATTAAACTAGCTCATATTAACTAGTATATAATAAATATCCATAATACAAAGTGCTCCAAATAGCATGTTTGCACTTACCATAAATAACAATTACCTGTAATTCAATGTAGCGGTCGTTAAGCTAATTTATTTCTCGAAATACTAGACTACGTTTTAGTGAAGTATTTTAATATTTAGGGCTGTATCCACAATTTGTTTAATAAATACGGGGATAACGATACCCCAATTTAAGGCGCATGCAACATTGGATTTTTCATTACGGTCAATAATTCTTATAGAAAATAATACATACTTTCAAAACAAAGGTTAACTACTATCACGCACGTCAAAAGGATATAGGGGATACCCTTTTTCCCCATCCCCTTTAATAATATAATAAACCTTATTCAGACAGAAATTTAATCTTAAATTATTGTCTCTAGTGAGTCGGAGACACCGACAACCCATCTGTTTGCCCAACTTTGGCAAAGGCCTCCTCAATTTCTTTCCACTCTGTTCTGTTCCGAGCTTTCCTAGTCCATATTTTCCCAGTTAGGGATTTTCATTTCGTCTTCCCACCTTCAAACTGTCTACCGCGATTTCTTCTCTTATTTTTTGGTTCCTGCTAAAAGATTTTCTAAATCGGTGCAGAAGCGTCAGAAATTCCAACAAACTCACATTGTTTTAAGTTAGTTGAATATCTAAGATTTTGATGAAGTTTCGAATCTATGCATCGTTCAGCTTGTTCAGAATTATAAAAATATAAGGAGTTTCATAGTAATGGGGCAGACTCCGGTTTATTAATTTTTACCAAACTTTTGACGTGACAACGTCTTATAAATTGGTTTGCCGGGTGACACTTCAAGAAACTGCGTTACGCTCCGCTCACGTTATGTGCTCACAATGAGAGCGAGTGAGAGGCACGCGTCCCTTCCACTCGGGCATGGTTAGCCCGCCTAAGAGCGAGAGAGACAGACATAATGTTTTAAATTGTTACTATTATTTCATCCTTCTTCCTACTATACGAATGAATATTCACATTAAAATTATTTTACCACTCAAAGTCGTTGTCACGTAAAACTTTCGCCCGTATACCGACTTTACAGGCAACCAATTTTTTACATCAAAGACATTTGCTCCTCATAGAAAGAAATGTGTGAGTTCCTTCTCGCTTCTCGCTTTTAACGTTTACTCCTACGTTGAAGGAAAAAATCGTAAAGATATTGATAATAATCTACATATGTACAGAAGTCTATAAAGATTCAAAATTATCAAATAAACGTTTGCATTCTTGTCAATAACATGACTTATATTTGTAGTATTAATCAGTCCATATACACACAGTCCTAATATTAGACTAATTTCATCAATGAATTTGTAAAAATATCGAAAACCTTCATCAATTAAATTTTAAATAGCAGCATAAATAGGATTTACAAAAAAATAAATGAAGATAAAAATGAATTGATAGCATACCGGTTGCAGCAATTTCATTAAATTATTTTTCAATCAACTGGAAATCATTCCATTAAGAATGTATGCGGAATAAAATTGCACGCTCAATAGCTCGATTGTTTGAATATTTACCTGACATGAATTCTGATAAGATTTAATCAGTTAAGATATGAAAATGTGTTAATTTGTTATCATTTTCAGTTGGTTTGATAAGTGAATCTTTCGGTATTGCAATTATTTTCGTGGCGTTTACAACAGCATCCCTACCAACAGATGTCTAAGTAACATCCACGTTATAACTCTGCGTCAAACATTTGTAAGGTAAGATTCAGAATCAAGAATTGGAACTAAATATGCTACCGTATGTAAAAATAAACGTTTTTGGGAGAGTCATCTTTACACCACCGCAATAAACGCGTAAGACTAAAATTTAGCAATATATCACTTTAAGTTTTATTTTCACACACTGTTTTTGTTTTTACTTTTTGATGTATAATTCGATATTTGTAAATATATGAAGAACATGTATTCTAACAATACGATAATAGACCTGTATAGTAGTTGTATTCTAGGAGTACGTTGTGTTCACATATAATGATTTAATTAAAATATACAAATATTGTAAATTCTATTTTAAAAGAGTAAGTGTATAACATTTGGAAGGGGCAACTAGAATCATCTATGTTTCATTTAACGTTCAAAAGTGCCATTTTAGGTGGTCTAATTGGAATATATGATTTGATTAAATATTAAGCTCATAAAGTAAGTGTCGAAATATTACTGCATATAAAAAATGTAGAAATATAATTTTACTATTACGAGCTGTTATTTTTGTGTTTTATGTTTGAATATAATTATAGTTTATAATAACATATCATCCTAGTCGTGAGGCGAGTGTATCATGACCTATGTTTAGTGGCTAGGCTCTCAGCACTGAACTCGAACGCCGACTTGATAAACGTACCGAGTAAAATATGAAAGCTATATTCTCGTCACCCACAAAACAAGAGCTGCCTGCTGTTAGATTCAACGCTGTAGTGTGAGGACATCATAACCATATTGTAAAAATCATTATTATTATTAATAAGCCTCTTTTATAAACACCCAGTAACATATATTTACTCTTGTTTAAGTAACATAACCTAATTTTATAGATCATATATTTTTGGTAATCCGCGTGTCCTGTGATAACATAGGCGTCTTCGAGCTGCTTCCAATCTTTTCTGATGTTAGCTCTTCTTGTCAAAGTTTTGCCCCCTCTTTTTATTTAGTTTGCCCATCTGTTCCTCTGTCTTCCTCTTTTCCTTTTTCTATTGCGTGCTTGCCATTCTGTAATAATCTTTCTCCATTTGTGTCACCTGTGTGACTTACAACCACATTTACATAGGTATTACACACATTTACAGATATTCGATGCCAAGAATTGTATCTTCGCTGTTTAATGTGTCATTTATATTCCCTATATTTAAATTCCTACAAAATGTACTTTTTAGATTCAAAATGCAGATCCAGTCTCCCATGCCTAGTCGGGATTACCTTTGGAGCATCTTCGTAAGGTTTGTTCTATAAAAATCTCTGTTTATATAAAGTAACTAGCAGACTCAGCCAAGCGTTGCTGTGGCTAAGGTTTTTGTTATATTACATAGTAGTAAACTATTTCAGGGAAATGGTAGGAGAACTTATGTGAAAGGTTATATGAAACGTTGGTACTTTTAACACAGCGCCATCTGTTAGAATTGTATCAAATAATAAAGAAATATTTGCAATAAAATAAAATTGCGACTTTAATTAAAGATTTAGCTATCCTATCTCTTAAGTTGGTTGGTTAATCAAACTGCTGACGGTGAGCCAATTTAATTTAAAATCGGTTCGGTAGTTTAGGAGTCCATCGCGGACAAACATCGTGACATGAGATTTATATATATTAAGATTAAGGATGTGATTATCACATGATGTTTATTCCCGTTCTATCTTTAAATAAAATGTTTATTGTGAGTCTATTAGTATACTTTAAGAGTAAAACACAAATTTATATCGTTTATGCAATTATCTCATAAACTACTACAGGAATTTTAATGAAATATTATATAGACAGCTATTTATCCGACTAAAGTTTTTAATTATACATATATGTTAAATCATTTGCTTATAAGAGTATAACGCGACAACTGGCACAGTCTATTAATTTATATTAACAGTTCACCTAAATAAAACTTTTCAATAAGTGTATATATGCCTTACAGAGTTGACAAAGACCGCAGCGGATACATATCAGCTGATGAATTGCAACAAGCGCTATCAAATGGAACATGGAATCCTTTCAATCCAGAAACGGTCCGACTTATGATAGGTTAGTTTTATCGTTATAAAATCATATATTTAATCTTATAAGTTATAAGGTATCTTTGCCTTTACTGACTAAAATTGAGCCGCCTAATGGCTACGTGTATATCGCTCATATATATACATATTAATATTAAGTTATATAAAAATGTTTTTTGTTGTAATGAGAAATAAAGTTCTTTAAAGATTAAACTTTTAAAAAAACTTGCTTGTACGATGAAGGAATACATCGTGACGAAATCAGCGTTTTAAGTCACAAACCGTCGAGGTGTCAGACATTAAAGGCGGCTTTGATTGCTTATAACAAATGATCGCGAAATACATACAGACATCTGGGGCCCAAGCTCAAAGGTTAAAACCTTCTTTAGCCTCGTTGACAGTTGAATGTCAATCAAACGAAAAAGCGCCAGTAAGAAAAGACGGAGACATAAATTCATTAGAAAAATGAGACAGGCCTTTACAGTGTGTATACTTAAAATAAGTAGTAGATAATTTTCTGAATTAAAAAAAAAAACATCGGTTGCAAAAAATGTAAATAAGAGATTAATTTAATTTAATTATAAAAGGAGATGAAAATTATGCACTTTATTTACATATAATTTTAATTTTAAAAAATATATCCTATGTCATTTTCTCCCACGTTAAATCTTATTTAATTTATGCGACTGTCTCTTTTTACTGTCACTCTTTCTTTCATCGACTTTCAAATTTTAATTATTTAATTATTTAAACTAATTTGATTAAAATTATATTTTTTTTTATTTTTAATCAAAATTAAAGATTACTTACAAAATTAAAATTTAAAATTGAAGTACAATATTCATTTAGAAAAACACATCCAATACAACGTTAAGATAAAGGCGAAAAAGTAAAAAATAGGCTTATTTATATAATATAAAGTAAAAACTTATAAATCATTGTATTTTTTATCAAAATTAATTGATATGAATGTTATTTTAATCTTTAAGTTTTATTATCTTAAAAACCAAAATTTTTGAAGGGATCTCTTCCACCACGTGTGGCACAAGTTTTATTCATTGTTTAACGTTTCACGCTTATACGCTCATAGTGACATTATCACTAAGGTGGATAGAGTTTCCAGGAATGTTTGACAAGGAAAGTAGAGGTGTAATATCTTTTGATGACTTTGGAACTCTCTGGAAATACGTGAGCGACTGGCAGAACTGCTTTAGATCATTTGACACAGATAATTCGGGAAATATAGACAGCAAGGAATTAAAGAATGCCTTAAATGCCTTCGGTTATCGCCTTCCTGATGATACAGCCGATATGATGGTACGGAAGTTTGATAGATATGGCCAAGGGACAATTCTATTCGATGACTTCATTCAGTGCTGTGTTACCCTTTACGTGAGTATACCTTTTATTTCCGTATTGAGTCAGTCACCTAGTATCTGGGGGCACAGCAAAGCGCCAAGTTGAGCAAAAGAGCGGCACAGCCGTACCATCTTTTCTCGAAGCAGGTTAGGCGATTTTTGACCCCTACAACTCGTGGGTAACACTGTAATTCCAGTTAGACAGATTACTAATGAAAACTTTTTTGAATTTCAGTTTTAGAACTCTTTGGAATCAAAAATCTTTGTTTTTGTGAATTGAAAATGAAACTAATGCGAGAGAATTCTCGCATTAGTTTCATCTTCGCATTAGTCTCTGATTTATTATGACTTTCGTTGTGGCTTACTAAACCAAAGCTATGATAGGCTGCGATTAGCATTTCTTAATGAAGCCCCATCTCGTGCCATTATTTACAATTGGTTTAACAAGTTTAAGCGTTGACGTAGAAGTCTCAATTATCGTGACCTAGGTAAAACGAGAAGTCTGAATTTATCATCAAAGTATTTCTGGAAGAGATTTATTGTGTGCCCATTAGACTTTTGTATCGTCTTCATTTTTTAAATTTTATTCCTGTTATGTCCTTGTGAATGTAAATAACTTGTTATAATTTCTATTTGGGTTTATCTAACAACCATAAATGTTTATTCTTGTAAGGGGTGGATCATTAGAGCGTTTCTCTTCATTTAATGACTCACGGATCGAGTTGCAGTGGTGGTGTGATGTTCATAGCTTGGTTCTATATTGAATTAGTTTTATAAGCGATTTTTTTAAACAAAATCTTACGTACTACAAACATTTAATACTAACTGCGATAACATTAATAAGTATAGACGTTGTTCGCTGCACAATTCTATTTTTCATTTCAGTTGATAGTTGTAAAACAATCCAAATGATTCATACTAACTATATCTAATAATAAAAAAAATTTTGAGCCGTCACGGGACGCCTGGCAGATGTGAAACATCGAAATTATTTTGTGAAGTAATATGCAGAAAAGAACAGATTGTGATAGGAACTAAATATGTCATAATGATAAAATAAAATATTACGATTTTGTTTTCCAGATAACGATGACTATTTATTGAATTAACATTTATTTTCATTAAATACAAAAATTTACTACTGCATATAGATTGTATGTATATACCATCATATAGCGTGGCGATGCGTCGCCACGGCATGCGTCGCCACGGCATGCGTCGCCACGGCATGCGTCGCCACGCCAGAAATCGGTTTTACGTGCGGCTATAGATGTTTCACATCAAAATAACACACTACATAAATTATTCAAAGCGTTATTATTTTATTGATGTCATAAATAGTTTACAGATATAAAAATAACTGGATAAAACTATGCGTTGTGGTTAATTTTTCTATATTTTCAGACATTAACATCTGCGTTTCGTCAACATGATCCAAACCAAGATGGAGTAATAACAATAACCTACGAACAGTTCCTACAAATGGTAATGAGCCTCAAATTATAGAATATTTTAATTAAATAAATTTATAATACTACAATTGTCTTCTCTATGGCCTGCTATTAAAAAAATATATCTTTTAACATAATTGATATGCCGTAAAGTACAATTTAATTTACAAACAGTTAATGACGATATATGACAATGTAAATAACTGGATAACATGCTGTTTTGTTTAAAATTGCTTTAAAAATCATAAATTACAGTATTTAATATTTCTTTTGACAATTGACATAACGAAATTACATAGTTTTTTTATACCATGGCGCCTTTTTTATTAAAACAGCTGACACCTAAATATTTTGACATTCAGAGAGTACAGCATAATATGCATAGATTAGCAGTGAACCTGTGCGATACAATTTTCCGGGTGGCTTGACGCGCAATTCTGGCCTGCTTCGAATTTGCAACGACCATTCTGAGTCGGGCGACCGAGAGCAATCGTATTAACCTAAGAACACTTACAGAATACATCGGATTTCCGTATTCTGATTTGTGAGCTTTTAGTCGACTGTTGTGTTTACGTACCTAAATACATGTTTGTTTAACTGGAGTTGTGTTCACATTCGTCAATAGGAATAAACATAAATTACTTCAAAAATGGTGACTTTCAACACTTTAATACGATAATAAAACGTCAATGTTTCTACGATAAATGTATTTGTGAATAAAGTCTTCAGAGTAAAACAATATTTTAGTTAATATGTTGAAATTTAAAAAAAGTTGATGTTTATCAGTTAGATATGTTTTATTTCTATGCTACAACATTAGCTTCAGTGCTGTTCTTTTCAGCTATATGAATAAACATATATTTATAAATAACGAAATACAAACACAGAAACACACAAAATAATAATTATAATATAAAAAAACTAAAAAATATGGAAAAAAGGAATAATAAAGGTACATTTATATACCTTACATTTAGGTGTTTAATGTTTGCGTGCTGTTGTTGTAACAGACCCTCAATATTATGTGAATCAGACGTTCTTTCGAGACGATGTTCCACAGCCCTAGTCATGATGCCACAGACCACAACAGTTAGCATGAACGTCAGACGCCAAAACAAATAATGTAATCATAATATTAGTAAAAAAAGTAACTTTAACAAAGTTTCCCGTGTTTCTTTTGTTCTTATTTGTTCTGTTTTATGGTATACTTATAAAGCAAAACCAAACAGATTAAATATGAATTTAATAAATTTGAATTGAGATATTAAGTAATATTCTACGGCGAAAACAGGTAAAGACAGGGCTTTAATAAAAGGACTGTTGCCTATTGTGTTGGTTTAATAAAGAGTCACGCTAACGAGATCAAAGTATTTATGTAGGACGCTCAAATTGAAGCTAATCCAGTTGCCTAATATAAATTAAATTTCACCGAGTTCCGGACAGTGAAGTAAAGTCTCTGTAAATAGAGGTTAAAATGTGTCTAGGAAATTAAAATAAATCCGTGTTGTTTTTAAATAGTTGTGTAATTTATTAAATAATAAATAAAATAAATAATTAATCAGTGGCGCTACAACCTCTTTAGGTCCTGGCCTCAGATTTTAATCTGTTTCATGATCATTTTTAAATCTAATAGGCAAGTAGTAACCTCCAGTGTCTGACACACGCCGTCGACTTTTTGGGTCTAAGGTCTTTCCTTCACCGTTCGAGCAAATGTTAAATGCCCATATAGAAAGAAACTCCACTGAACAGCCGGGGATCGAAGCTACGACCTCAGGTATGAGAGTCGCACGCTGAAGCCACTAGGCCAACACTGCTCATAATTTATATAATAATATCTTGAGCTAAGTTCAGTGGCGCGGGCGGTTTTTTGAGAAATGTATAAAAAACTGTTAAATAAATTTGTTTGAAACTGCGTGTCAACTAACTTTAATCGTTTAAAATATGGGTTTTAATACTACTAACGAACGTTATATGTATTTCAATTAATGAGTGTTGTAAAAAGGAAAGTCTTATGATAATTCCTCACATTTGGTTTGCGCTTCTAATTATATTAACTAAATTATATGTATCTATTATCTAACTTAGCTAATGTTGGGTTAAATAACTCTTGAAAGACACGTATTTCTTCGTAAGTAAGTATCGTATTAAAAATATATTAAAGCCATAAATATCACAAAAGAAAATGCTTACATACAACATTTACGTAACTACACTCTGAATGTCGACTTAGCGAAGGTTCCATATATTTTTCAAATTAATTCCTATGCAGATTCTAGAACATTCCCGTTGGACTTCAGCTCGAGAGCTCATATAGTGATGAAATAGGACGGAGAATACCAGTCTAGTTTCAATAGTTCTTACTCTGAATATGCTATTTCCGAGCCGAGTGTTTGTTGTTACGCAAATGAGTTACCTCAATGACCATTCAAATCTTTGCTGCAAGCTTTTGATACCTCTGTAGGAGTACGATTTTAAAATAAATAATATATTATATAATGATAGATGATGACGATAAAGGACGTTACTTAGATGAAATATTTCAAAATAATCCACTGTGAAATTCTATTTAGGAAACGTTAGTGAGACTTTTGAAGTAAAACTTCTTTAAGAGGGTAATTGTTTTGCGGAACGAAGATGTGCAGCGTTTAATCAAAGAAAGAGAGAGTGCCATTGAGACCTATAAAGAGAGAGGGAGAAAGGGCGAATGTAGCAAAATACACGCTATTGGTTGAGTTACATATTAGAACTTTAGATTAATTTGATTATCATTAGCACACAGTGTGAATATATATATATATATATATATACATGGAGTGATTATGTACTGGTACAGGATCATCTATTGGGGCTTTTACCTTAGTAATAATATTATTTACAAAAAAGTTTCACTTCTGACATGTGTAATTTGTACGCACGCACTTTTTTTTATAGCATGCTAGCATGCAGAATATTCAACGCATACTCTGTGTATGTGTTTATTGTATATTTAACATATACTGTGTTTTACGATATTGTTAAAGGGAAATAATTAAAACAATGTATAGCGTAGCGACCTCGTTACCTGTCTAGGTTTTGTATTCAATACAAATAGCACTCAGTTACCAAAACTAAAGTGAGAATATATCTCACTGCGCTGCCTTTGATTTATAGTCGAATATTATTAGGCCGATATCGGCAGACAAGCTGACCAATTAGTGGCTTGAGTGGTATATTTTTTTATAATATGTATGTTATTGCTTATATACAATATAAAAAAATATGTTTATTATGGAATATTATGTATGGGCGCTAATTAATTTAAGATTAGATAGTACCGGTGACCCCAGAGCTGATGCTTTCTTTGGCGAATAAGTATCGCAATACAGCGAGGAAATGCTGCCAGCGTTAAAGGTACACTGCCACAGGGACCGAACTTAAATTTGATTTAATTTTTCTTTTTATTATTTTATAATGATTATGTAGGTTAAGAAAATCTTAAATAATGAATATTTGATTTGCTGTTTGTTTTGTTTGTTTAGGTTTAAAGACATGAAATATATAATATAGCTATGTAATGTCAGTATATGATTTCATCAATGTGTTTAAGTTGTATTGTTTTGGTACCATTGCTCATGGATACAGATTTCCGTATGAAGTTTAAGTATTGGTTTATCGGCCTTCTCATTGATTCTGTCAGTTTTATGTTTATGTCGGCTTCATTGCGATGTTTAATTTCATAGAGCGACTGTACATAGCCGGGATTCGAAGCTTATGGACGAGAATTGCACAAACCACTAGGGCGACACTGCTCATATCAACGAACATAGTTTTGCGAAAACGCCAGTGTTAATTAAAGCATAATAGACGTCACATTTTGTCCAAATTGCGCAAATGGCGATATTTGGAGCTGCCAGCATCTGTTACGGTTTTAAACGACACAAACGTTGACCGCGCATTCTGTTTTTTTTACGAGTTTACTACGAATACGAATAAATAATTCTCCTATTTGCATAAACTACTCAAAATTACAACCACGGTAATCTATTTTATAGGTCATTTAATTTATTTCAAACTGGCGGCTAATAAAAATTGTTTCGGAGCGGAGAACAACGGCGTTAATTTGATCATGTTCCCATTTTAAAACACTTGCTGTATTGGATGCCAATTTTGGTCAGAATGCTTGTTATTAAATTCTTTTTATTCGTGAGTATTCATGATAATTTTAGTATAAAGTTGGTTTAGTAACTAAACGATTCTCAATCTTGTTCGTTATTTCGACTATGTGTTTTCCCAGGAGAATGTGTGTGCTCTTATTTCACCATGCCTGCTGATAGAGGATTCTTTGTTTTAAATTACATAATTTTATTAATTACTTAAGATCTCACGTGGAACATGGTGTAATAGATGCACACGTTGTGTAAAACAATAAAACTTGGCTACTAAAAAGAGTGGCGGAGAGTTTATTTCTAGTTCTTCTCTTTCGTTCTATTCCCTTGATTTGAGAACTGGCAACTGAACTGAACTGGCGGAACTGGCTGTAAAATTAGAAGCATTTCATATATTTTTATTTTTGACGTTCATACGGGTAGGTACATTGTGTTACCTATATGAATAAATGATGTTGAATTGAACCCTGTGGTTGTACTTTCGAATCACAGCTGTAGACAGGAAATGCAATTAATCTCCTGCTCATTAATGAGAACAATAATAAAATGCCATGTCTTTATAACTTAAATTCGTTAATTAGTGAAATTTAATTGTATTAAAAGCGCAACAACGTCATACATTTGGCACAGATTAAAACAGACATTTTCAATGTTCTCTGTTTTTATTTTAGCTCGTACATTACATTGCAGTCATAAATAGAGGATTTTATGTTTGTCATTTGTTACACAGACAAGAGGAACATTGTTTGAATAAATTTTATACCATATTTCGTTTGTTATTAGATGTGTATTCAAATATGCTGTTTTAAATGTAATTTTTATTCAAATATTTTGTTCAATGTAAGTTATTGTAATCCACTAAACTGAATGATAAATGGTGTATGGTGAGGTAATTGTTTATTTGAATATTATATAGTCAAGGCATATCTCTTGGGCATTATAAGTAGTGTAAGAGTTTCAAATAACATACTACTATTTCTTTTGTAAAGAACTGATATTTGTTCATTCCCTTTATTTTCCAGCACCAGCGGAACAACTGAAGTATTTCCAAGCCAATTTGACTTCGGATCCTTCAAAAAGAGTGTACCAATTCTTAAAAAACAGCCTCAACACAATTGCGAGGTTAGGATGTGAATGCCCAAGGGCGGTATCACTTGACATCAGGTGAGCCCCTTGCGTTCTATTACATATAAAATATGGGGAACGCGGCACACTTATAATTGTGTCGGTATCTAATTAGAGGCAGTTTTTGTTTTCTGACACCTCCATGCTGTGAATAAACTAAGTCTAGACTAATTAAGACACAATAACTAATAAAGGTCATTAACCTTTTCTTGACTCAATTAACTGAGTAGTCTCGTTCTTATAAATTATTTGATATCACATAGAACGAAATGAGCGCTCAACCCTCTAATTAACTGGTACTAGCTCTTTTAGCGAGCTCGCGCTATCCATGCAAAACCGTTTATAACCGGTTATACTCGGCTATAACCAGTTAGAACCGGCGCTGCGACAAGTCTAATCCACTCAAATGAGCTGTGAAAGATGGCATCTTCTTGCTAATTGGACAGAGAATTTAAGGCAAGCTTAAAGTACATTTTTATGTAATGCAATTTACCTTAAGTGGTCTATTAAATATAATCTATTCAATAAATAAAATATTATAGTTAGTATGAGCGTATGTATCATCGTCGACGACTTTCCGAGCGGCTTGATCCCTTGGCGTAGAGATATAGGGTCTCTTTGTATTTCCTACGGCATTTATCACAGAGAGTAGCCAGGGGAGTTGTTTAGACTAATACCTGCAGGTGAGTTTCATTATTGGACGCTAATGCAGAATACAAAATACCATTCGTATCACCACGTCCGTCATTCCACAACTGAGCATTTCTTGAGCCAGTTTTTTTCGCGCACAACGTGAATTCAGCTGCCCACTGAAGTATTTCCGATCCAATTCAACTTTTCTTTAAGAAAAGACCTTACTAATTCTAAAAAGGCCGACAATTGCGAGCCTCCTGGCAATGCGGTGTCCATGGGCGGTGGTATCACTTAACATCAGATGAACACTTAAAATCAAAATCGAATCTGGGTCAGAATGCTCCATTAAATAGATCTTTAAGGAGTTTTAATTTAATTCATAACACTGAAATTGATGGTGGTATTGGATCGCAGTAGGAGGGTCGTAAATTTACCCAAATAGACATCTTTTCAAACTCCTCCTCAATTTTCAAAAAGTTAGCAGCTAACCTAATTAGTAATTAGGATTTTATCAGGGATATTCAACAAATTTTATTCGATTAATTTTATTCAATTATTTTTGTAATGTTTTAGTTTTTGCTTTATTTTGTCTTATTTAGATTATTTTTAATGTGTGTATAAGCTTCATTAAATGAGAATGTTGTATGCGCCTATAATTGGGGTAGCACTAGGCTTGTGTTTGTGTTTGTGTTACATGCATGTATCAGTGTCTACTTTGTTGGTGCATCAAATAAATAAATAAATAAGTAAAAAATAAACCCTCTGCTCGTTAGCCTCCTGTTACTTAAAAAAATCTGAATATAATATTAAGAAGAAGTTATGCTGTATAAATTAATGCTCTGATTTTGACTAATGATTTATTTTAATCCGCTAACTGCGCCATAGTTTTACAGTTTATTTAAGAAATTAGCTGTTTGTACCATGGTTACGTTGAATACAATGATATTCAAGTGTTCTTTATTTGTATAAACTTTAAGTTTTAAAAACTATTTAAAATCCTTTAATAAAAACCATTTGAGATATGGTCTTATCGTCTTCTGCGTATAGGCTGGAACCAGAAGGTCTTTAATAAGATAGTTCTTAATCGAGTTTGAATATCGAAACTTATGTGTCCCATGACTGCTACCACCTACTTCTATTAATTGTAATGGGTAAAATCCAGAATAACGGCGTGTTGGAAGAAGAATACTGTCATGGCTTTGTAACGTTAGGGAGCGGACGGGTACTACGACTGTGGAAGTGTTGCTGCATCTGGCATAGGACAAGAAACGCTTTAAGAGTGACGGCCAACCTCCAGTAATGGAGAGGAAAAAAACCTTTAATAAATTTTTGTCCCTTACAGATTACCCTTGACGCTGACAGCTTCTTTTGTTTTGATAATACACCGTGTCAGAAAATTGCAATATAGATTAACAAAACTTAAGTTACAATTTCATTAAACCATAGTTCGGGGGCTCCAATATCTACTTAAGTTATTTAACTTGTTTTTGAATAAAGAAATTTTGAATGTTGAATATGTTTTTTTTCTTGTACTTTCCTAACCTAACCTAACCTTGCCTTTGAATTGAAGTAATTCTGCCCCCTTTAACCTAAGGATGTGTTGAAACTAATTAATAACATTAATTTGCGGCATCAGCAAGATAAAAAGCTTACAGTAATTGTCAAATTGGCTTAACTGAGCACCCAATGAAAGAAGTTCCCCTCTGATAACAAAGGTCAAAGTGCAATGTAAATAGCTCTTTGATAAACTTAAGAGGGTCAAAATTGCATTTCAAACTTTATTAAAACTGAAACTTATCTTGATTAAATTATCTCTAGACCCTTTGCGATAACTCAACAAGACCGGGTTATTAGTAACCGTGAAACTTAGTAATTCCTTCACTAACATTAAACTTATGATGGATGTTTTGTCTGCCCCTTAATGACTTCGCATCTGTTGGCAGTGTAAGCCCACCTTATTCTCTGTGTACGCAAACTTAGTTACTACTTGTAGTTAAGTTTAGGATTAAAGTTATTTAAGATTGATGGAAATTTTTAATTCGTGAGCTTTGAATTTCAATGTTTTAGAAAAGGTGATGTTTATTTATTTTTATATATAATATAAAAATTAAACATAAATGAAAAGGAGGGCAATTGGCGGCCTTATCGCTTTCGAGCGATTTCTTTCAGGCAACCACAGTGAGTAAAGAAAACAAATTGTATCAGTTGAAGTGAAAAAATACATATTACATATAGTTATTAAGAAAAAACTAAACAGGAACAAAAAAATAAACTACACTGATACTGGATAGGTACGTGAAATAAAAAGAGTAAAAGTGCACATGAATCACGAAAATCTAATTCAAGATCAGTTTATGTTCATGTCTGACAGAAAACAAATTAAAAAAAAAACGAAGAAAAATAATTTCTAAATCAATTTCTCAATAAAAGTTACAATATCATATGGAATATAAAAGCTTTCTCTTTTACATTTTCTGTCGATGTATTTGTTAATATTTTAAACATTGAGTCTCAATTTTAACAAAGGATGTGAAGAGATGGGAGCAAGGCTTTGTTTCATTGTAATCTGATGTCTGGAATTAATAAATCGGCCTACGGATCATCAGTAAAAATTGGAAAATGCGGAATGTCGCTGCAAGGTACATACAAATTAAATATAATGTTTAAAGAACTTTATTTCTCATTACAAAACAGAAATATTTTATTTACACGAGAAACTTAATATGAATATGTATATATAATACGAGCGAGATACACGTCGCCATTAGCCGTCACAATTTTAGTTAACTATGTTCATTCTAACATGCATATTGACTGCCTTTTTGAATCTGTCAAACAGTCCAATATTCCGAATTTGAGATGGTAATTGATTAAATAATTGCACACCCTCATACCTAATAGATTTCTTCAAATAATTTGTACGCGGCTAAATATATATTAATATAAGCTGATTTAATTAATTAATGCAGAGAAGGGTGCGTAAAACCCCTTTTAAGTAGACCAAACGGAAACGAAAAATTTGTTATTTTAACATACAAATATATTTAAAAAAAACCGAAACGGCTGTACAAACACCAAACACGTTTATTTGTTGTCAAAGATATATTACATTACTTTGTATGCTTGCCGAAATAATATATTTGGCAAATAAAACATTGACAAGATAAAGTTGATAAAGTTTATAAGGCACGTGACGAAACGGCTCATTCGTACCGCTCGATTTAACTTACAAACTGGAGACGTTTATATTGACTACGAATGAGAATTCTTGGAATTTTACAATATTGGTTTGAATTATATAGTACGGTCACGTGTACGTCTAAAAGGAAAAATTAACATCAAACTCAAAATAACTTTATTCATAAGAACACTTATGAACGTATACAAAAAAGATGTTTTTTTTACATTTACTACCAGTTCACAAATCAAGGGCAAGAAGAACTGGCAAGAAACACTCCGCCACTCTTTTTAATCGCAAAGTTTTGAGTCATACAAATTGTTTCAAATCAATCCCAATTATTAGGATCACTTAAATAAATTCATCAAATTAATAATTTTTGATGAATAATAATTATAATTTTTAATGTATATTTAATTATTATCTAATTACGCTTGAGTTTGATATAAAAACGATTTCCATATAGGTGTGTTTATTTTGTGGGGCTCGTTTGGTCGAACGCTAAGTTTAATTCTGTTGCGAGTTTTATACTGGTCACCATTTGTTTGAATCGTTTATATATTTTTATTCCTATATCGTACAGTAAGATTACAAACTTCTTTACAGTTAAGCGATAGGGTAAATAATTTTGAAAAAATATATCCAACTCTTGGACATTAATATTTACTATTTATTTTTTATATTTCTGGGTATTCCTTTATATAAGACTAAAATTGTATAACGATTAACTAACGATTCGTCTCTTTCTGTCAAATTAATATTAATAATAATCTACACATACTTTATGATTCTTAATATGAATATAGAAACGAATTCATCCTCCTTAAAATTTAGATAATACTGCCCGTCTAGAGTAAAGCGAATATATTTCTTGGTAAATAGCTTTCTAACATAAACTATTTTATACAGTTTAGTTTTTTTTTTTTTAATTTTTACTCCCCTGCCATCGTGTCCAGGGACTTTATATATCTCACAATTTTTTTTTTCAACAAACAAAAATAAATACATTTCACTGCTACTATTTGTTAAATAGTGTATTGGAAGTGTTACGCGTCGGGAATTACGCCCCGACTACATCGGTAATATTTTTAGTTTTTTTAGTTAGTTTATAGTATTTATCTTATCATATTATATTAAAGTTGACGTATTTGTAAGCAATCAATGGTTGGTTGGTAAATTGGTTGGGATATTTAAAATATTATAACACTCTGCCACGGCGACTACAAATATTAATTACATTAAAATTCAGTGTAATTACATATGATAATTGGACAAGGCCTTGAGTTTAGATTTGAATTTATATGGTATATGATTTGACTTGTGCGGCCAATCTTCTATGTAATACTCGTTGTCTGTTGTCAGACATCATCGACACATTTTTTGGTGTTCAACCGGGATTCAAACCCATATTTTTTTATAGAACAGGGAGTAAACGTGGGCCCCTCACCTTATTTTAAGCATTACCACTGACACTCATGACCCATGGACACTCTCAATGGCACAAGGCTCCCGAGTGCGTTGCCAGCCTTTTAAGTATTGGTATGCTCTTTTCTTGAAGATTGTTCCTGGTTCACGACCACGTTTTCTCTTAAATAGATCTACCGCTTACTTACCTTGTATCAAATAACTTATCACTTATGAATCATATAACCAAATTCTTACTTATTTGAAAGTATACGTGAAGTTTAAAGATTTAAGTTGGCGGAATCAGGCTATGTAGATTCAGGGGTATGGTAGATAGTACCGGTGACCCCAGAGCTCATGCTTTCCTCGCTCAAAGAATAAGAAGAAGAACAGCAGAAGACAGAAGATGAACTGCAGACCAGCGAGGAAATGCTGCCGTCGTTAAAAGTACAAAAATAAAAAAAATCTGTGGCGCTACAACCTCCTTAGGTCTTGGCCTCAGATTTCTGAATCTGTTTCATGATCATTTTTTTTAAAATCTAATAGGTAAGTAGGTGATCAGCCTCCAGTGCCTGACACACGCCGTCGACTTTTTGGGTCTAAGACATGTCGGTTTCCTCACGATGTTATCCTTCACCGTTCGAACATGTGTTAAATGAGCACATAGAAAGAAAATCCATTGGTGCACAGCCCGGTATCGAACCTACGACCTCAGGTATGAGAGTCGCACGCTAAAGCCACTAGGCCAACACTGCCCCGTTAAAAGTACACTGTCACTAAAAGTTATGTTTTAATTTTCTTTTTATTATTATGTAGGTTAAGAAAATTGTGTATACTGTATATTTTATTGTTATGATTATTACTAAGAAAGTATAAAATAGTTTTTATTTAACCAAGGTATACGGATAGTAAGATTTAATTCTCATCTAATCTTACTCTACGAACCTAGTGTTATTAAAACGAAGCGCTTACAAAACAAAGTTAATAGAAAGTTTAATAAGGAAGCATATTGTTCAAGTTGAGTGTTAACCGTGTAGAAAATTACTGGAATTTATATTACTTATCTTAGTATCTTCAGCTACAGCGCGCGACTCTCATCCCTGAGAACGTAGGTTCGAACCCTAGCTAAATCAATGTGATTTTTATAAGCGCATTTAACATTCGCTCCAGCTGTGAAGGAAAACATCGTGAGAAAACCGGATTGCATTAGACCAAAAAATCGACGGCGTTTGTCAGGCACAGGAGCCTGATCACCTACTGGCTTATTAGATTAACAAATGGCCATGAATCAGATACAGAAATCTGAGGTTAAGACCTGGTAGCATGGTGAATCCAAAAAAAATCACTATGTATTTAAAGTATTTAAACTTATTTAAACTTTAATTAAATTATTACAAGAATTAAGAACGTAACTAATTATGACAATGAAATCGGTCCTATATTAGTGGCACGAACAATTTATATTATAGACTTATTACTACTTGAGAATTGATCGGTCCGATGTGAGGTATCCGATCAAAAGCTTCTTATTTTAAACTTATTCCTAATTGAGAATTGACCGGTCCGATGTGAGGTATCCGATCAAAAGCTTCTTATTTTAAACTTATTCCAAATTGAGAATTGACCGGTCCGATGTGAGGTATCCGATCAAAAGCTTCTTATTTTAAACTTATTCCAAATTGAGAATTGACCGGTCCGATGTGAGGTATCCGATCAAAAGCTTCTTATTTTAAACTTATTCCAAATTGAGAATTGACCGGTCCGATGTGAGGTATCCGATCAAAAGCTTCTTATTTTAAACTTATTCCAAATTGAGAATTGACCGGTCCGATGTGAGGTATCCGATCAAAAGCTTCATATTTTAAACTTATTCCTAATTGAGAATTGACCGGTGCGATGCGACCGGTGTGTTGTAGAGGGGTACCGGTATTAGTTATGCGGGGCAAAGGGAGACCAATGGATATGTAACAAACACGTCGTTGAACGTACAGGATTTATATACAATTCATATATTTAAATAATATTAGCGATAATAATTAATATAAATATATTTTACCGCATTTCTTATTGATTCAGTGCTAGCTATGTTGACGTTGCGACATTCTATTAAATCCACAAAGAGATGAAGTGCTCTGCGCTGCTTGACTTTAGAATAAAAAGTAATTAAGTTGCAGACGATACAGCTCTTAACAGGTTTGAAGTTTAACATTTAATTTAGCTGCAGATTATATTTAAATCGTAGCACTCCAAAGCAATTTCTCAATACTGTAATAATAATTGTTACAATTTCCAAACAAATTGCGAACAATTTAAAAAATAATTCATTGTACTACGCTCGAAAATTGTCGAAACAGACTTCGTTCTACTTAACCCATTTCATTGTTATCGCGACTAAATTGTTGTCATTATGAGCGCAAGCAAGCATTATTACGTCTGGGTGATACTTTTTGGCACATGAGCTGAGCTCCTAGTTATAAATTAAGGAGGCCCACTCGTTCTGTTATCTTTATGAGGGTCCGGGCCCACTTGGAGTGGAATTAAGTAATCACATAGCGACACGGCCGGGACAATCAAGAGGGCGATTTAACAATATCGTAAAAATAGAATAGGACGTAACGTGTAATCGAGGATCGCCTTGTACAGGATTTCGCTTTACGTTTTCTACAAGTGATAATAAACATTTCGGGATTGCGTCGTGGCAATTGTATTTATTGGCGAGTTTCTGATACGTTACGAAAGTATTATGTTACAAAATCGGGCCTTGCGAATAAGTTTTGGCATTTCTGCAACATTTTTGTTTTTCCAAACGTTGATTAAATTAATTTAGAGTACGATTACCAGTATGTAAAGCGGTTTCTTTACTTGTAAAACTAACAGTCAATATTTTTTTTCATGTAGGTATGAAATATACACTTATGAACGTCAAAAAAGGAATGTACATTAAATGCTTATAATTTTACATTTATTGCCAGTACTTCAAATCAAGGGCGTAGAACGGAAGAGAAGAACTGGCAATAAACTCTCCGCCGCTCTTTTTAATTTCCAAGTTTTTTTTTACACAACGTTTCTAAGGAGCTGCAACCATTACACCAACATCAACATGACATCTTGAGTAATAAAGAATAATAAAATAAATAAAAACATAGATTTGTCCTCTATCAGCAGGAGGCATGGTGAAATAGGAGCACGCACTTACATACTCGTGAGAACAACACGCAAATACGTAGTAGAAACAACTAATATCACCGCATACACGAATTCAAGTACGACCAGTCACCACAAGTAGCACCCGTTCACGAGTATGATGCATGGTCAACTATCGCTCCAAAACATAAATAAAATATGAAATACCTTTTATTATAATAAAAGGAAGCATCACATCGGCTGATGAACTGTTTATATTAACGCCAGAAATTCGATTTGTTAAAAGCCAATCTTTAGTAATAAAATCGTGTAGAGAAGATGAAGTTTATTTGCCTCTTCACAATTGCATTTTACAGGTTTACATAATTACCATCTTTTTGTAAGGCCGATGCTATGGTACCAGCCTTTCATCGCAGATTTAAAATATACAAAAATATGACGCACTACAATATCATATATAATCTAGATAATTTATTTATGTACTAATAACAGCTCAGCCCACTAATACAAGAAACATAAAATACTTTTTTAATGTAAATCTAAGGCAAATATAGCATACAATAGATAATAAAAATAAATTTAACAAAAAAAAAAAATCAGATTTTAAAGTGTGAGGGGAGCAAATATGAATATCCCGACCCAGCTCGTTTAACAGAATGCTTAATCTGATGGGTTTTGGGCAAAACGCGGTTTTGTTAAGGAGGGTTAAATTGCATGATGTGACACCTGGGATATTTTCTTTAGGACGTATAGATCATAATTTGACACATCTTACGTAACTAAGTTAAGGAATGCCTGTGACTGAATATTAAAAAAAACTTCGTTTCAACAATAAAAGTGATACGATTAGTTTAAAAGGCTCACAATTTATTTATAAATGCCGCAATCAGCGGAGCTTTGGTCTTTAAGATCGTGAAGATATCCTTATCTTACTTAACCTAATTTGTCTTAAGAGCTCTAGTTTCTGGATATAGAGCAACTACATAACTTAATTTAAAAGTTGAGACTATTTTACAAAATACATTAATGTCTTTTGTAAAATTATGCTTGCTTTAAGCAAAAATAAGAACTTAATATAAGTGATAAACGCCACCATCTGCAAAGCTTTATGAAATTCAGTCAAAAACTATTATAACCACATCGAAGGGACTACTCATATTTGGTCGTAAAAACCGATTGTCGTAACAGCAGATGATGTTGTTATTAAGTACCTAATACCAGCCGGGACCTTTGATTTTGGTCATTATAACCGGTATGTTGTTGTAAGCGATGTCGTAGATTATTTATTTATTTATTTATCATGTCTTTGTTGTATAACATATTTACAATTTTCGCTAACAAACGATATCTTCTGACTGGAAGGATAAATCAATACTAAGGGTATAGTGTAAAACTACAATAACATTTCAGATAACTAAAAGATGTAGACTTCAAATGAGAGGACTTAAAAGGTTGCCTGGAAGAGATCGCTTGTTAGCGATAAGGCCGCCCGTTGTATCCCTTCTAATTTTTATGTATTGTTTTATTTTTGTTTCTTTGCAACGAAGTGTAAATAAATAAATAAATAAATAAATATACAATTACAAAACCTAAATAAAAACTAAAAGCCAATCTTACAAATCGTGTATCACAATACATAGTTTCAAAATACATAAAAACAAAAAAGAAACAAAACAAGTCATGAAGAACTATATATTACGCATAATTGTTTATTTATGTTATTACGTGTTTTAACGAAACAACTTTTCTTGTAAACGGGCAGGAGGCTCACTTGATGCTAAGTGATTCCGCCGCCCATAGAATGACATTACCAGAAGGCTCGCAAGTGCGTTGCCGGCCTTCTAAGAATTGGTACGCTCTTTTCTTGAAAGACCCTAAGTCGAATTGGTCCGTAAATACTTCAGTGGGCAGCTGGATCCACATAGCGGTGGTGTGCGGCAAAAACCTTATGAAATGCAAAGTCGTGGAATGATTTTATTTTTTTAAACCACAGATTGTTATTACATACAAACAAAAATAAAAACAAATGCCCACAAGAAAGAAAGTCTATCGAGTCGAACTGCTGCCTGATTTAAGTTAATAAAAATTTTATACTAAAAGAAAAGTAAAAATGTATTCTAAGGTAACTATTTATAGGATGTGAGAGAATAAAGGATATCAAGTCAGATAATGGTTTCTCAACGTTCTCAAGATCAAGACGCTCGTGTTGCTTCGAATCTGGCAATTGGATATATTTCACTCGATTTGCGTTTGCATGGTTTCTTGTTTTAATATCGAGTTTAGTTATTTGTATGTTATCAAAAGCGCTAAAATGCTGAAATAAAAACAAATAAAAAAATAGTTTTAAATGTTATTCAGAACAACTATTGAAGGCCATCAATCTTACAGACGCAAAATCATGTCTTATTTTGTCCAAACATGGCGCAATGAGAACTTGGAGAAACTTATCGTAATTGGTAACATAGATGGACCTAACGGCCATAAGAAGACGTTATGCAATAGAATTTGCATTTTATGTTCTAATATGTTAGTACATACTAAACGAATACATCAACCGATAGCGTGTGTTTCTCTCGATCTCCCTTTCTTACTCTCTCTCAATCGGTATCAATCGCTCTCTCCCTTTTCTTCGACATAAACGCTGCACATCTTCGTGACGTTACAAAATTTACATTCATACGCCTAAAGAAGTTTCACTTAAAAAAAACTATTCTCAATGGAATCATTGTCATATTAGATTCGTTCTGCAGAATTTAATTTGGAAAGAATCGCTCACAGATCATTTTATTTTCCAGCACACTTTAATTTCAAAATGCGTTGCGTAACCATAACGCCGTTACATTACCGTATATATAATAGCCGTTATAAATTACGGAATATAAAAGTTTACCGTTGAACACTAAAGTTGGTCGTAGTGATGCGTTGTCGGGTTTCAAAGTCATAAACGGTATGGTAACGACTCACAGTTTATAGCTTTATGTTTCCAAATTCATTGTATGGTATTATGTATAAGTATGATAATGGTCTTGTGGTTTTTATTGAGTGCGAAATGTGTTTTTTGTCATAATGTTCGGATATTGAACTGTAATTGTTTGCGTGTTGTTCCCACGAGAATGTAAGTGCGTGCTCCTAATGCACCAAGCCTTCTGCTGATAGAGGACAAATCTTAAAGAGATAAAACGCCTTGTGACATATTTTTAGCAGTCTATCCTTGCTAGTAGTAAAAGTGGGAAAATAATATTATTAATAATAGGATTGCCTGAGGTCGCTTGTTCGATAAGGCCGCCCGTTGCCTCCCTTGTAATTTTTATGTATTGTTATTTGTGTTTCTTTGCAATAAATAAAAAAATACAATAAAAGATATTTTTATTCAAGAAATGATCGTTATATGATTCCAGGTAAACGTATTTTAATTCGGAAAGTGTAGCGAAGATGTTATAATATATTCATATTTGTTTTTGTTACAGGAGGCAGTCGGGAGGAGGCTCGTGTGATACTGCCGCCAATGGAAACTCGCACTGCCAGAAGGCTCGCAAGTGCGCTGCCGGCCTTTTAAGACTTGGTACGTTCCTTTCCTTCTAGTATCTTAAGTCGAATAGATCCAGAAACACAGCAGCTGGTGCCACATAATGGTGGTGCGTGGCAGAAATTGCTTCACGATACGCTCAGTTGCGGAATGACGCACGTCAAGGTGATAAGGTGTTTTGAATTCTGCCTTGACATACAGGTTATAGAACTATTAGAAAATACTACAAATAAGTTCCAGTCTTAGGTATTTCTCGTTACTGTTTGCTATAAGTTTTTATTATTATTTATTAATTAAGTAAAGAAAGCGAGCATGCATATAAAAAGCAATGACCCGAATCCTGAACTAAGTGAGGACATGGATATCAGGCAGTTACATGGAGTAGTTGCCTGATATTTTTGTTTGTCCCTTTATTGAATATCTATTAATATTTTTAAATAATTTTTATTATTTATTTTAATTCAAGCATCAGTTTGGGTCAGCATAATCTACGTTAAAAATCGAGATGTTTTGCAAACATAAAAATAACAGTTAAGCGAAGAAAAAGGAACAGGCCAAAGTGCAATCAGTAATATTACATTTTCATAAAATCTTTATCGTTTTGTTTGAGTTCGTTGAAGAATGGTGGATCGTAAAATGAATGGTCGCTCTCATCTACATAATTTGACGAGTATAGCCGCGATATTATTCATCGTTCAAATATTGTGTGCGCTCCGTCAATCGCGAATCTATACATCAAAGATTAAAAATCAGATGCTCCCAAAGAAAACCAGTTTCACGAAAATAAACTTGTTCTTTAACGGAGACATAATTTGAATAAATAACATTAACGGATGAAAATGAACTATTTAATTATTTACATTATTTACTTTTTTCGGGACAAATCGTGGGAAGACCATAAACGTGGCCTAAATTTCTTAGGAGAAATGGATGAAAGATGCTCAGAACAGTTTCAAATGGTAAGTTCTCGAGGAGGTCTTTATACAAAAGGTAACAGAACACAAAGTAACGGAAAAAAACATCTGTGTACTTATATACATTCACAAGGCGTAACAATAAACAAAAAGAATTCTATGTTGTTTTCGACAAACATAGAATACTTTTTGTTTATTTTTGAATTAACGACACAAAAATAGAAAGAACTAAAATGTAGAGAAATAGCGAAATCAAAAATTAACATGATGCGGATATTTTCTGACCACGATTGTTAAAAAGCAGACTGACGAGTTATGTAAAAACAATTAGCGTTTTTATACATAACAGTGCCATATAGTTTTCTAGGCCAGCGGCTAAAATTGGTACAACCGTCGCCATTTTGAATTGTCTAACATTGTTTATTTTCTGTAATTTCTTGGAGCGTAATATGTAATTTATTTATTTATTTATTAACACTTCGTTGCAAAGAAACACAAATAACACTATACATAAAAATTTCAAGGGATGCAACGGGCGGCCTTATCGCTAACAGGCGATCTCTTCCAGGCAACCCTAGTAAGAAAAGAACCACTATCTAATAAAAATCCAATGTTTATTCCTTGCATTATTAATAATTCTAATGGCAAGTTTTAATTGTCAAGTGCTCCGGATTCCTAGGTATCTTAAAATATATTATGTACAGATATGAAAACCTATCATATCAGTTGTTCCTAAGTTTGTGTCACATTTAAAAAAGCTTAGAACTGTATTTTGTACTGATACTTACTTATACTATAATGTATACCACATTGTTATATTAAAACATTTCAATGAATTATTAAGTTAGCCTGCATGACTTTATTATATGCCAATTTAATTTTTATTTACTGGCAATATTAATATCCATGACGTTCTTACGGGCCAAAAAAGTATGTGGCACTGTTTATTACACAATTATGACATCTTGACTTGAAATTTATTTATTATTTTCCAGTAAATTTTCCTATCTTAACAGTTACAACTAATGCGATAGAATACCATTATATTACCCACACCAACTAACCTACATACAAACATTAGAAAATTAAACTTAAATTCCTAAATCTTATAACTAACAATATAGCAAGCAACTCTTGTGAACTCAGCCAGCGTACAAACAAATAGGTCCACCTCAATGGAAATTTTGTTAATGATCTGTATTGCTCGCGTGAGTGGCGCTTTGCTAACCAAGTTGGAATGTGCGCGCGGTACATCCAAAAGCTTAGACGTAAGCCTCAGGTTTCTACTTGGTACCCGTAGACCCAGTCTCTCCATTATATCCGGATTATGCACCCGACCCGTAAGTATTTTAAATATATAAACTGTCACAGCTAACTCTCTTCTGAGGCGTAGCTGGTCGTACCCCACCATACCCAGAACAAACAGGGTCGGGTACATAAGTGGATACAAGGGATACACTCCATACAGTCTCTTGTAGAGGTAGCGAGTGAATTTATTTTGTACTCGCTCTAACATGAGACTGTATTTAGCCTCATATGGGGCCCACACCATTGCGTTGTACTCCAAGTGGCTTCGAACTAGCGCGTTGTATAAGATTTTGATTGCACCGATGTTCTCGAAACCACAAGCTGTTCTTAATACGAACCCCAGATTTCTGTATGCCTTTTTGCATATGATCTCTACATGGTGCGAAAAACTAAGATTCGTATCAAAATAAACTCCCAGATCCTTGACCGCTGAGACTTTAGCCAATGATAGCCCACTAATGGTATAATTGTACCGAGTGATTAACCGTGCCCTTGAGAAAGTTATCACTTTGCATTTCGCCAAATTAAACTCCAATCTATTTCTCCTGCTCCAATTAACCACTCGATCAATGTCTTCCTGCAGCCGAATGCAGTCATCTATACTCTCTATAGGCATGTGCAGTTTGAGATCATCAGCGAATATGGCTTGGCGAAATGATGGCTTGAATAGGAGGTGAGTTTACAAAACATGACTTTACTAAAACTTATTTTATATTATGAACTATTCTTTATTAAGTTTAAATTTATACTGAAATTTGCAACTTTGATCAGTTCTGACAGTAGATGTGCATTTCTGTATCAAATTTTTAGGGTTTAGTTTGTAGTAATGTTTAATACTACAGTTACAATATTGGAATATAAAACCTATTGAATATTCCGTTGAGCATAAAGGCGCACATTTATTATTAGTGTAATATTAATATCTATCGACAATAAGACGGAGATAAAAGAGAAAATATTCTAATATTCTTTGATCATCAGTCAAATCGTCGCTTCGAAGCTCATGAATTCAAGGCGAGAATTATTGGGGTCCACTTTCCGTAAGATACCGGCCACAATTCAGGTCCCTTGTCAATTTACCGCCCAACTCGCTATATTTACGTCCAACTATCGTTGTCTGGTAATTTAGCCTATTTATGGACTTTTTTATCTGTTATTTTTGGTAGAACCAAATACTCGAATTTCAAACTTTTAAATATAGAAACTGATTACAGATTAACAATTGAATGACTAATCGTGTCGCGTATCTGTGATTAGACTGTACAATTATACTCAAATGAAACGAGGCCATGTTTCGTCTTTTGTTTTACATTTCAATCTACGTGTAGCTTAATTGTCTTTGGGCTAGAGATTTTGTTGATCAAGCACAATCGTTCGATTTTTAAAAATCCATTCATACTTCTCTGCGACTGCTATTCGATATACATATTCGAAACTAGACTCAAGATTTTTAATTTGAACAGTTATAGCATTTAATAAATAGATTTTCGTAAGTAATAGAAACAAAAAATTAAAGAGATTTACATTCGAACACAAATAAACATAAATAAGAGTTGGAATTAATTCTTTGTATTCCTAAATAAACGTTGAAGATTTTAGAAACGTTAAAGAATTATTTTCTAATTACATAGCAATCTACACAAGTCAGGTGAGTCGCGTGTAATCTCAGTATATTTGAGGCCTATAATCCTCAAAGCTTTCGTCTTAGGTAATCCTAGGCGACGACAAAATGTCGGGTCTGAAAGGAATGTTTACGCTTCAGAAGATTAGAAGGCGTCGAGAGAAATACAGATTTTATTTAATGGACACAAAGTAGGTACAAACCTTTTAGTAGCAATTAGATCTGTTAATATTTAGTGGCCCCTAGAGCAGTGGTAGTAGCAGTGACTTAGTAACTTCAGTAGTGCGTTTGAATCATATCTATTTACCAATCAAACGCTCTATATGTGAATTTAACACTCGCTCATTCTGTGAAGAAAAAAATTGTGAGGGAACCCTCACGCCTTGTATTTAGACGGGGTATGTTAGGAACAGAAAGCTGATCAACTACTTGCCCATTAAGAAAATAACGCCGCTGTTTTAATATAATAAGTCTTTATGGCAAGATTTTTGCACCTGCTTTTTTATATGATACTGTTAGAATAAGATATTGATGATGATGATATTAACTTCCAAGCTTGTATGCTTAATTTAGTAGTGTATGCATGTTTGTCGATGAATTATCCAATTTACAAAGCAAACATAGGTTTCAATAAGATAAAATTTTGAGCAGTGCACTCTCATTATAAAAGAAGAGTTCAATGATTGTCGAGACTTCTATATCTGAGGTAACAGATCTTACCTAAGGGTCATTAAATCATCAGTCCATCGAATAAGGGAGATTCGAGATCTGATGCTTTCCACTCTCCCAAGTAAGTTTTCTAAATTTCTGGACCTCTTACGTTTGATGTCCAAAAAAATCAGACTCAGATAAACTCTGTTGCTATCAAAGTGTCGAAAGATTTTAATTTGGAAATTATAATGTAGGTACATTTTGTTGATAGATAATTGAAGTTTTAATTTGTCTATATTACTTTTATATAGCCCTTTCGTCATCTGTTATTAAGTCTACCAATGTTGCGTACATAGAAAATCAATTGATTATGAACACCTTCTGTCTTCTTTGCCGATGAGTAGGGATGCCAACAGGCTCGAATTTAATGACGTAGAATCATTGATACCATCATGATCCTATGTTCCAAAATAAACGTATTTTATTTTTTATTTTATCTATATCGCACCCTTGGCTGATAAAATGTATGAATGCTTGTTTACCTTAAAAATGCAAACCTGTAGTGAAAAGTTTCGGGCAGTTTCATTATAACTTTACGACTAATATTACGTTTTGTACCTACATAAGGTAACTTTTATGACGGTAAAGGCGTGTCCTTTTCAAATATAGATTATAGTAAATATACGTGTTCATTTATTTTTCATCTTACAGCTTACATAAATTATTTACAACAAAAAGCATTCTAAACATGTAATATATAAAAAATATAAAAAGTTCAAATATTTACGAAAGAAAAATTACATCATACGTTATAAGGCTGTGCTTTGTGATGGTGTGAAAGTGAGGGTATATATGTGAGGTGTGCTCATGATGCTGGCCGAAGGCGATTTACCGCTATGGATATTCTTAATACTCCTTAAGTATATTCTGCGATGGCTTTACCAAGTCAAGGCCTAAATAGCGGCCAAAGCGGGATACAAAATTTTGTATAAATAAAAGGATTGCTTTCATATATCCTTTAATTTATTTCGATTCAATAAAATGAAATATTTTATTCGAAATTATCAAGTGAAATATTATCATGGAATTAATTGTGAGAATATTTCTGAAATTTGCTTGCGTATTTAACTTTTATTATTGGAATACTTTAATCATTATGATGATGAGCGATGTGCTGGTCGCAACGCTAAATGTATGCCATTATTCCTCTCGGAGGACGAATAAAAATAATATACACAGGGATCAAGTTGATCCAATGATAAATGAGGGTTCAAGCCGCAGATATAAAAGCGCGATAGACCTGAAAAACTATATGTTGTTGTTTTATGTCGCAATAAACCATTTCCCCGACGTAATTCGCAGCTATTTGGATTACTTGAGGATCCTTCATTTTATGTTATTATTGATCTGTTTTTGTAAGCTGAACCATACATTTTGTATTATAATAGGTATTCTGAAATTTCTGAGGGTTATATTATGACAAATAAGAATAAATACAAGCATTGTGTGACCTTATCGAAAAAATCATCTGCTGGTTTATAGGTGCAACATGTTTGTACTCCAACCTTTGGGGTGCACTTTGAGGTAAAACTCAGATGGCCCAAATATTATTAAGCGCCTTATCTTGATTAATTCGAAAAAAAAACCAATTTAAATATAAAATTTCGTACTTTCTGGTATCTAATCTTTCATTTAATTTGTAGATGTTACATTAATAACTCGAATGTATCACTTAAGAGTTCAGGTATTTAAAACTTAACATTAAAATACAAATTAAAATACAAACAAAAAAAAATACAAAATCAAAATTATGTAAAATACAAAATTAGAACGAAGTATTTCGATAGCTGATAGATATCCTGATTTGTTAACGTTTCTGGGAGGTATCGGGGTTCTCAAGAATATGATCATGGTTGAATTTAAAAAATACTCTTGTCTTGGGTGATTTCACCCATCAAGGGACAAATTTCAGTAGCTATGTTATTTATGTAGCGACAAGTGGTGACATGTTTTTTTTTTCCTTAAACGAAACTAAGACATGCCAGTTTGCACACGTTTTCGTTTGAGTTCATGCAAATGTTAATTACCCATACAGCACAAACTAGGTGCTAAAACAGCCATAAGGTTGAAAATGCGATATTTAACTGCTAGGCTAATTTCTAAATTCAGAACAATTGCTAGTAATAGGTTTGCGTGAAACAAAAGAATTTAAAACGTGTTCCATAGTTACCAAAATATTTCGTAACACGGCATGTGACCGCTTTAATCAGTAACACGAACGTTTTAGGTTAAATAAACAGAATTGTCCGGTATATTGAGTCAACCCTCGCAATCACTGCGCCCATCTAAATAGTATTCATTAAGTGAATACCGGTACAAAGATATTCCTAAGTCGATTTCGAATAAATCTTACTTAACGAGTTCAACGTTCCGATTGCAATAGAAATTTTGGCAAACGAGAGCAGAAATATTATTAAATTGTAATCATCCGATGTTTGATTGTAGAGTCGTTCCTTTTCTTGATATTTGCGATTTAATCAGCGGATAGGTAGGATTAGTCTTTTGATATGCGAACTATTTTACCTAACCAACGCCATAATACATAATGGTAAGGGACATAAAGCGAAGCCGTACAAATATAAAAAAGTTAAATTGGTAATGGGCTGTTAATATTGCCTGCATTTGTGGTGACAGATACTACAGATACTACAAGGGCTGCACACCAGAAACTTGCATAAAAAGGAAAGCGGGGCAGAATTGGTAAATGGTTGCGAGAAATAGAGACAAGTGGAAGAATTTGGAGGAGGCCTTCACACTGTCCGAGGTCGACATCTACTGTAAAACATAATGACATGGATTTAGTGTAGTACTCTAATAAAGGCTTCTTTTATTTTAAGGGCCAATATACACAACTGTGATATTCATTTTATGTAATGCATGCAAAATTAATTAAGTATGATTGTTAAATCCGACAACATCATTACGGTGTTTTCTTATTTGGTAATTACATGCTTCCCAGAATATATTAAGCTTAAAGTCCATTAAGGAGCTAGGCGTGTATATATTATTCTAACAACCAGCTTCGAGACAACTGAATTCGATAACTATTGAATATAAGCCTCCAGGTCTAATTGTTTTTCTACTAGCTACGAAATTTAGCTTTCTCTAAGCTACGAAAGAAATCTTAATCTAAGGATATGTTTCTTATCACCTTACAGTGCTACGATTATACTACAATAGTGCTACGGTGTACGGAGTGCTACGGTGTTAGTGCTACATTAATCACAGTAGCCCGTCGCACGTATTATTTTCACGTCTCACGAGACCCGGCTGGTTGGTATTATGTCACACTCGATACAAGACTTAGGAACTTTGTTGAAGACAAATTAATATCCTGCTACGCTGTGGGTTGAAATTGAGCATGGTCTCTCGTTTTGAGAGGATTTAGGGGAAATTCATCGTCTTTGACAAATTTATTATAAATAAATTATTTCATATTACTTAGTAATGGTTTTTAACATATGTCTAATAGTATTAAAATTATAGCGAGTATGTTACATTTATTAGAAAAAAATTGCATAAAATTTATTATTGACCTCTTCCAGGCAAGCCTAGTTAAAAACAAAAATATAAATGTGATGGATAAAGTGTAAGAAGTGCAAAACCAAATCTTATAAAAAATATTTATGAACGGCGATGCATTACAAAAGAAATATACAAAATATTAAACAACCTAACGCACCTCTAGACAGATTGTATTATCTTTCAAAAACAAATGATCACGAAGCAGGAATAAAATCTGACGTAAAGGGTTGTAGCACCACTGGTTTCATTTATATATTCAAAGTCTATATTATACTTCCGTTATTAATTTTATTTATTTATTTATTTAAGAAACTCCCGTTCTATACATAAGTAATTCGAAGTAATATTCGATGTTTGTTCCTGTGATATTTGATATATAAAACAAATCAAATATTATTAAATGTTTTTGTAATACGTTGGATATTTATTTTGCCTTTCATTCACGTATGCTGCCTTATACAACTCGATAGGAATTTGATAACCCTTTTTTATCCAGGAAGGGCTTGACGGAATATTTGATTTGAAAATCGGTAAGTAATTCGATGTAATATATAAAATTGAAATGCTGAGCATAGAGCAATGTCAACATTTGCTTGTATGTATGGTAAATATTGTAAGGAAACCTGGTTATTTAAACTCAAACATTGACGCGTCAGGCACAGAAGAAGACACATGTCTATCAAAATAGAATTATATCGATATTTAGTATAAAATCACAAAATGTGTGGTTTTACATCTTTCAAAAAATTTCATAAAGGCCGGTACAATGAAAGACGAGACTCCGAGGCAGATTCTCTACTTGCTGGAAAGAACACAGACGCTAGGACCTGTCGAAGACAGGGGAATGGAGGGTGATATGCAGCACCAAAACGACCTACAATAATGAAGTACGGGACTAAAGAAGAAATAATAATAAAGGCTGTTTTCGATACTTAACTATGAAAGGGTAAGATTTAGACTAGAGACGTAGCGCGAACCATGACTCACGTTTGTCCAGTACGTTTTTGACCTACAGGAGTCACAAGGCTATTTCTTGTTTCTATAGTTGCGCCTTAAAATTCATTATCTTTATAATAAATATCTACACCCCTCGGTCCTTGACTTCAGATTGCAGCCATTTCTTTGATCATTATTATCTCATAGACGAGTGGGTGATGAACTATCTGTCTGCCACATGTCGTTGATTTTAGATTTCAATCATCACGATCTTTTTCTTTATCCTACGAGCGAGTGTTAAATACGCACATATAAAGTCCATTGGTGCAGAGCCGGTGATTGAACCTACCACCTCAGGAATGAATTGATGAAGCTACATCAGTGCTCATTTATTATATTATGTGATGTTAATCAAACATGATGTTATTGCCTGTTAATAATAGCGGCTTGCTAAAAGTAAAGTTTGCGGTCAGTATGGCGGTTCGCGCTAATAAAAGATAAAACTCATTTCTAACTTGGCCACTAGTTAAGCCGCGTTATTAATTTCATCCCGACTTTTATTTTTATTTATGGCGATGTTATTAAATCGCGGAGGATTACGATATATCCGTTATCCTCTATTTATCCCTATTTCTTGGCTTCAGAGCTAAAAGGTGAGGGAAAACTTTTGTAATATCACTAGGTGTGAATCTTTTTACTAATAATTAACAGAAGTTATACAATGTATCTTGTACCTTAGAACCAGAACAAAAATCTCTTTAGCCATTCATGAAATAGCCAATTTAAAGCCGAGTCATTTAATAGCATAAACGCAATAATTTAGTTGTACAACGGATTGCTATACTGTTTAAGTACAACCTTTAAGAATTTAGAAGGGTTTTGTGATAATCTCTAAATATATAAAATTCTCATGTCACGAAGTTTGTTCGCATACTTCTCAGAAACGGCTCGACTGATTCTTATGAAATTTAATATGCATATTTAGTAGGTCTGAGAATCGGCTGCTATCTATTTCTCAAACTCCTAAGTGATAAGGGGTGTCCAACCCAAATTTTTTTTAATTTTTTAGACAATATTTTTTGTTTTTATTTTTTTATAATATGCTGTATCTGTATACAAAAATACATACAGCACTTAATTTTCATATTATCTACCCTCTATGATCAATCCTTATTTTTATTTTTTAGTTGAACTTGAACGTGATATCTGAGGTTTATATAGAGAAGAACCACAGAAAAATCTAAAAAGTTTTCTTTCCGAAAAACCGAACAGTCTCTGAGATAGCCTAGCAAATGTTGGTATGTACTAAAAAGGTAGGCTAGGCATTAAGGAGAAACGAAGTTCGCGGGGACAGATTGTTCTTAATAAAATTTGATCGGCACAGATCACGTCATACTAGACGTATTCTTTTCAAGGTTGTCATTTTATCGCAATTATACTAAAGGTGACATTCTGCTTAGTGAAGTGAATCAGTACGTAATTTAGCTATTGTGAAATGTAATATGAATGTAAAGAAAAATAGAAGAGAGAGACGTTTGAGATGTAATATCACAAAAAGAGTTTACTCGTTTTACCAAAGCACAATACTTTCTCTTTTCATCACTTTTTATCGGAAAAATATATAATTACCCTCGTTAAATCCTTGTAATAATATCATCCTTGTAGGGGAGCCCACGATGATACATAAGTATTTACTCGAGCGTCATAGAGACCTATTGGGTTGTAAAGCTTAGATAATAAAAAAAATATAATATAACTTCTGACGTTTGGTACCAGCGGCTATAGATTATCAGAACGTAACAAAACCAACAAAAGACATACTCGAGCGCGTCAGATAATGATAGCATCCAGGACATGGATTAATTTAAAAATGTATGTATGTATGTTAATCTGATTGTTTGCATGATGGCGGTTGTCGTACGTAAGGGTTGAAAATGCCAAAATAAATTAATCGGGGCTGTCAGATTTTCAGGGGATGTTACGTGAACCTAAAAAAAGCTCTCATCTAATATTCTAATGATTTGGATGTGACGCAAACTTGCGTTCTTTATTAGTTTGTGCAAACATGTATAATAATTTAAAGAAAACCACTTTTTTAACTTTATCGACTTAGTCGATACCAACTCCGGTAAAATAAATACAGATAATACAACATTTTCTACAGCTGTGACACTTTTTTTGACATTCAACACCTTTTGTTTTCAGTCACCGTAACCACGCACGCTGTGAAGCACGCGAAACGTCGGTTAAATTTAAAATTATGTTTAAATAATTATAATAATACATAACTTCAATCCGTTAAAAAAGTGATTTTCTTTAAATGTGTAAAAGTAATGTTAATAAAAGACAATACTATGTATAAGAATAATTTATATGAATACAGGGTAACACAAGTCGAGAAGAAAACGTTTTGTAAACTCGACATACAACAAAAATATGGTAAATTCTGAACCACGAAATAAGGGTATAAATTTTAAGCATTTGCACGTGTAATGGCGAAATATAAAATATTAATTTAGTACGCGAAAGCTCAGTTGAGTGATCAATTACAATAAGCGTATAACCGATGCAAATTATTGTGAACAAAATGACCAGAAATCACTGCACTGCTGAAATTATAATGAGTCGAATTCAAACTGCTTCATTTATTTTAGATTAAATTATCGTTCACTGCGGCTGATTTGGAAATCTTGTATAATGTGAAATATTATAACACGCAATACGCCTCTTTTTTATTTAATATTATGGGCTGTGCATTAAATTAAAATGTAGCTTAGTTCGTTTTTTCTAAAGCATTTTGTAATAAATAAACACGTTTTTTATTAATTTATTTTACTAATCATGCCGTTCGCACCTGTAATAGGGTACTTGACAGGAAAATAAATCGAGTGTTATTGAAAGTAATCATTACGGAGTATAATTACTTGTAAATAAAAATGTTTATGAAAACAAAAGACTGTCGTAGAGTAGTTGAATCGGCAATGAGGACGCATACTTGTAAGATATGAAAATGTCGTTTCACTTGTCATTATTCGTGTCGTCATTAAGTTACAATCACTGTGATTGTAACTTAACTCCTCCGAAGTGGCTCGTCCGGTTTTCATGAAATCTTGTATGTATATCGGTTAGGTCTGGGAATCGGACCACATACATTTTTCATCCCAAAGCATGTTTGAAAATATGTATGAATGTATATTATTATATATTATATAATGTATTATATAATGTATTTATTGTTTGCGCCAACCCCCACGACACCTCAGATATACTCAGGCCTGCACGGTATAGTACGTTTAAGCGTGTTCGTTTGATAACACCCGTGCGGTAACCTAAGTAATCTCGGTGCGGTTTTGTATACCGGTGGGGTTTGACTTCGTACTCGTTTGTCAAGACGGCTCGACGTAACGCTGGTACCGCCTCGACCCACGCACCCCTGCTAGTGCGTAATTGTAGGTGTTGTCTTGAAGTGAAACTGCGCCTTGTTCTTGTTTCTTGCTTCGCCGATTCTTCGTGGATCACAGCTCGTTGTCACGGGATAGAGGAAAGAGCCCGAGTCTCTACGCGTGTCTGCACCGTGTCAAGTCTAAACCGAGACTCCCGAGACTGCCGAGACTGCCGAGACGCCCAAGCGTAGATCTCGCCGAGCTTAAGTACTACACAAGTATACCGCGACGAGAGCTACGCTTACATACATTTGCGCCGGTATACCGCGACGAGAGCTGTGACCCTTTTATTCGGCGAAGCATTCTATTTATTTATTTAATAGATTTACATTCATACTGAACCATATTTCTCACTTAAATCTCTGTACATATTCTGTCTAGCTTATAACCCTAAATAATTTCGCTCACAATATTCTAACCTAAATTATAAATAATTTACATTTATATTTATGAGTCGCCAACATTCTCCCCCTCGTGCGTAGCACCGTCGTTCCTGCACGGCGACTCCGCAGGCACCAAGATCAGGATCCTCGACGATGGTCTTCGTAACACTCCCCCTTTGGTTGCGACGTCCACGATTCTGGTTATTCCGTCGGGCCCGGGGTATGTAGTTTCGATGATTTCCCTCGGCCAAGTGCATCGTGGTAGCGTGCGTTTTACGATAAAAACCACGTCGCCTGGTTGCAGCTGCTCGCCTTTCTGTAGTCTAGTCGTTTCCTGGGCAGTAGTTTAGGCAAGTACTCCCGTAGCAATCTCTTCCGAAAGTGATCAGAGGGTCGTTGGACGGACTTCAAATCTTTTCTGCCCACCAGCTTTGCATCAGGAAAATGTCGTATGCGCGCAGCTCCACTGGATCGTCCAATGAGAAAGTAGTTTGGTTTTAGCGCCTCCTCTTCCGAATTGTCAGCTAGGTTCGTTATTGGTCTAGAATTGTCTATGTGTTCTGTCCCCAACAAGGTTGCCTGCAGTTCAAGTCTCGGCGTAGATATTGATTTCCGAGACTTTACTCTCGACTTGGCATCCACGAGGTTTACTAAGTATTTTCCATTACCTCCAGTTGCGGCTGCATACGCTGACTCACTCGCGTCTGCGACAGTATGCAGCTCCCCCTCAGTGCAGAATAGTGATCGCGGCAGCCGATTGTCTTTTATTCTACCGATATGCTCTAGGTAGCTTTTCCGAGCTTCGGTGTATTTATGTAAGAAGGCCTTTGCGTTCTTGTTTTTTATATAAATCGCGGTGCAAGGCGACGATGCGGCTCCAAAAATCACTAATAACATTCTGTAATCCTTCACTAGCGCTTCCTTGTCTTTTCGCCAAAGGAAACTGAGACTGTTTCTGTCTTCTTCACATATTTTCACATGCAGAAACATTTCTTTTATATCGGCCGCTATCGATACGAGACCTTGACGTACTCGCAGTAACATTCCAAATATTGAATGTAGTAAGTCCGGTCCGGACAGCAGAACGTCGTTGAGGCTAACTGCGTTGTGATTGGCTGTACCGTCGAAGACAATACTTAGCTTTTTCCTCACTGGGAAGTGAGGTAGGTACCACTTTTTGTTCGATGTGCAGTCGGCTGTTACTTCTTCAGCGTAGTTGCTTTTCAACAGATCTATTTGCGTGCTATATTCATTTTTAAACTTAGTGTCCTCACACAGTTTCTTTTCTATTCCTTGAAATCTGTTGAAGGCTGCTGAGAAATTGTTTGGAAGTTGTATGTCTTTCCTTTTCGACAACAGTCCGACCTCGGATCTGTCATCCTCCAATTGTTGACTATTTCTTTCCAATATTTCTAGTGCTTGCTGTTCTGTATCCGTTGTAGGCTTCTTCGGCTGAACCCCCAAAGACTCAATATTGAGAAGTTCCCTCACTGGTTGATTTATTTTGTCTTCGACGACGCTTACGTGTGCACATGTGTTCACATAATTGATCGGTGACACGCCACTGCTATCGGAGCCATGGATAACCCACCCTAACTTTGTTCTTGACGCCACCGGCTGCCCTGGCTTTCCACGTCGTATTTTTAACGAGACAATGTGTTCCCAATTGTCTTGGCCAATGAGCAGCTTCGGCGCCTCAGCTTTGTAGCACACGTCTTGCAGTAAACCCGGCAAATGATGACACTTCTTAAGTCGGGTTTTATCGACGAGTTGTGGGGTTAATTTGAGCTCCTTGATAGTTCTAACTCGTTTCAGTGTGCTCTTCCGATCTTGCTTGATCCCTTTCACTTCGATGTCTAAAATCATCGAGTCGTGACTTTTCATTTGCCCCCCGCCGATAGTTTCTATATTTAAGGTTTCGCGAGGACCCTTAATACCGATGCTAGCAGCCACATTTTCGTCGAGCAGTGTCACCGTTGAGCCTTCATCTAGCAGCGCCAGTACCTGTTTGCTCCCAGTCGGTCCGTAAATCTCCACCTTAAGCATCTTTAAAATAGCTTTCGGAGTACTAATTGTATTGACCGTTGCTGTCTCGGTCGCTGCGTCTTCATGACATTGTTCGCTCTCGGATGTCACATGTAACAAGCTATGATGCCATCTTCGACACAACTTGCACGGTGGTCTTCGGCATGTTTCTTTCCGATGCTTTCCAACGAGGCACTTGAAGCAAACCTTAAGCCTCTTAACCGTTTCCCATCTATCGTTGACTGCCGCATTCAGAAATCTTTGGCAGTCTTTGAGCTTATGGTTGCCTTCACAAACTGGGCACTTGATTTCTTCTGGTCTACTTCTTTCAGCAATATTTAAAGTAGCTTGCTTCACCGGTCTTCTTATCGTTGCGCTCGGTCGTACACATTTGCTGTCTTCGAGTACCGCGAATGCACCGCATTTATCCGCTTCTAAATTGAGGAAGTTGCTTATTGTTTGAATATCAGAGAACGATTCCTCTTCCCTCGCAGCCGTGTAATCGTACCATCTGAACCTTAGAATTGGAGGCATCTTCTCTATGATAATTTTCACGATTTCAGGTGAGTAGAGGTATTGCGGTCTCTTCAATCCTTTTATGGCGGCCACACTGTTGTTTATTTGGCTCGCAAAAACGCATATGTCCCTGGGATTTTCCGTCGTTCTGTGAAGCGCCTTTAATTTCTCCAGTTCGGCTAGCACCAATGCGTCGGGTCTACCAAATCTTCGGCGTAAAGCGTTAATTACTTCTTCCGGCGTCGCTTCTGAGTACAAGAGGCTCTTAATACTCTCTCTCGCCGTGCCTTTAATCGCTTTACGTAGCCGCGCCATATTCTGAATGTCAGAGAACATCGAAGATGTATCTTCGTATACGACCCGGAACGCCGTCCATTCGGAGCTGTCCCCTTCAAATATCGGCAGCTCTTGAATGTATTTCGGTTGCGGCGCTACATGGTTCGTCATGACTTCCTTTATTGCGTCGGCTATTGCTCGAATGTCGCTTTTTGTTTCAATTTCTTCTGGCTTTTGTTCCGATGAGCGCATCCAGTTTGCTACCTTTTCTTCATGGTCATCGTTGACGGTTTCTATAACGGAGTCTTCCTCTTCCGTTTCTGCTTCTAATCGTAATCTGGCCAGGTGTGCTGCTGCCTGCGCTTCCCGCAGTTCGCAGCGAGCCAACTCTTCTCTGGCCTCGGCTAGTCTTCTTGAGCTGGCTTTTGATACGGCTCTAGATGCGGCCCGCCGGGTATAACCCGCTGGTGTCAGAGTCAATGCTTGCTCTGAGTGGCTGGCTGCGCTCGTCGACGTGGACTGCTCGATCGTTATCTCTTCGCCTGTAGTCCGGACTTCGGACGTAGTGGCGGAGGTAACAGTCAACGTCGATTCCCCTCGCTGCATCCCGTTCTGTGATCTTGTGACTGGCATTTTCTTCTCGCAATATTCACTTCTTGATTCACTCCACTATTTTTGCAGGATCCGGCTTTCGAAGGACCACTATTGATTGCGCCAACCCCCACGACACCTCAGATATACTCAGGCCTGCACGGTATAGTACGTTTAAGCGTGTTCGTTTGATAACACCCGTGCGGTAACCTAAGTAATCTCGGTGCGGTTTTGTATACCGGTGGGGTTTGACTTCGTACTCGTTTGTCAAGACGGCTCGACGTAACGCTGGTACCGCCTCGACCCACGCACCCCTGCTAGTGCGTAATTGTAGGTGTTGTCTTGAAGTGAAACTGCGCCTTGTTCTTGTTTCTTGCTTCGCCGATTCTTCGTGGATCACAGCTCGTTGTCACGGGATAGAGGAAAGAGCCCGAGTCTCTACGCGTGTCTGCACCGTGTCAAGTCTAAACCGAGACTCCCGAGACTGCCGAGACTGCCGAGACGCCCAAGCGTAGATCTCGCCGAGCTTAAGTACTACACAAGTATACCGCGACGAGAGCTACGCTTACATACATTTGCGCCGGTATACCGCGACGAGAGCTGTGACCCTTTTATTCGGCGAAGCATTCTATTTATTTATTTAATAGATTTACATTCATACTGAACCATATTTCTCACTTAAATCTCTGTACATATTCTGTCTAGCTTATAACCCTAAATAATTTCGCTCACAATATTCTAACCTAAATTATAAATAATTTACATTTATATTTATGAGTCGCCAACAGTATTATTATTATATATTAAAATAAAAAAAATTCGGATCCGAGTGGTTGGCATACAGCACATTGGGTGTCGAATACTCGTATCCGAGAGAAAGGTAAGGCAATAGTTTGAAAAAATGAACGGGATGAGTGGGCGGCACCGCTACTATGACCCCACTCCACTCGGATCCGAAAAAACAGTACTTTATGTGTTAATTTAAAAAATAATTAACGTAAAAACATAAAGTTTGTTAACGTCAAAACTATTCAAGCGCACATAGAGACTAATACGACGCCATTTAGCGGATTTTTAAAACTAAACTTTTTTGCTTCAATTAAATAATTAGTACATATATGTATTTCAAATATTAGTTTTATTATTCTGTACCCACATATATTTATACCTTAAAATTATTAAGTCATTTAAAGTTCTGTAATTAAAGTTATTAAATAAATAACATATTTTTAAAGTCAATGCATGCCTCCGCCACTCGAACAACATTAAATTATATTATAACTATGTTATCACTAACTTATAGAGGCAGCGAGAGAACTATGAAAATTAGAGTATTTTTGGAATCTATATATTAATCAAAATCGTATAAATTTACATTTACTGCCAGTTTTCAAATCAAGGGAAGAGGAAAACTGGCAATAAACTCTCCGCAACTCATTTTAATCGCCAATGTTTTACACAATGCTTGCAAAGAGCTGGAACCATAACACCATGTTCCACATGACCTCTTAAGTAATCTAAATCAAGATCTACTATCCAAAACATTTAATTTAATTAAGTTTACTATTTGTTTAGTAAATTGACAATTAAAGGTCACTCAGAATTAGTGCAGAAATGCACGGCAGCTGGAGTATTCTCCACACGTTTCGTTGCGGTTCGAGGTGGATAACCCTCCACGATTCCCCGTTTTGATTGAGTAGATACAAATCGATTTGAATATATACGTATTCATTCCAATGCATTGTTTGCCATTTTAATATCTTTTGCTATCTTAAAGTTTCGTATTTATCGTACTTTATGTTTATGAGCGTGTTTAACGCTTACTCCTGCGGCAAGGAAAACGTACGGAAACATGCCTTAGACCTGCAAAGTCGACAAATGATGAAGAAACAGATAAAGATGTGTGTCTTGATACTTAAAAGCTTGTATTGCCACTGCTTTTAAAGTGAAACTTTTATTACATCGTCTCAAATCGTCGTTCGTCATCGTCTCGTTTGGTCTGTGTGGCGCATGTCGCGTGACGGTCGGCCGCGGAGTAGGGATAAAGTAGCAGCCAAGGCCAATATGGCGGCGAACATAGTTCGCAGCAGCTGACAGCTGACTATTATTCATTTGTGCCAGTGCTCCACGCTATTTTAATATGTCTATATAATCTAAATAATTGTTAAGTATTATGTATGTCGTACTCTCTAAGACAGAATTCAATAAAAATATTAGTTGGAGACTTTTATTAGTCTTATTATCATTCCTATTTTCCAAGCATAAAATTAATTGATAAAGCGATTTTATACCCTTAATGGAATATTATTCCAAAATTTATTAGTTAAATGTCTATAACGGGAAAAGTTTCACTTTTACCGTGGTTTCATAAAACCACACAACATTTTTTATTTTTAGCCAACCAATATTTAAAGAAAATTACCTAGGTAAGAATAATAAATTGCATTATGATTTGCATCTATATTTACTTTGAATTGATAAAGATTTGTAACGAATCGAACTTATATTTAAAATTTACAAACAAACCAAAACTTTTGTACTAAAAATATTGGAAAGTGCGTTTCCCTAAAATGTCGCTGAAACTTTCTTTCGACAGATGTTCCGATATTACGGGCCGATATATCTTTATGGCGTCATTTAAATAAAGAACCACTCAAGAGTCGTTATGGATATCCGGAAGTTTATCAATGGTTTGGCTATGGCACAATTTTTACGAGGGAAATACTTCTAAGTCATATTTCTTTGAACTCCTAATGTCCTGGTTGTTTTGGTCGGTTTATCAAACCTAGAAACAGATGGATATTAAAGACAATGGGAGGGAACACACCACACGGGAAAGGAAGAGTTGGCAAGCCTAATAGAATCTAGGCTGATGTCTCAAGGTTCAAGATAAGAATGCTTGGAAACTTGCTGGTTCTGCTCCTTAGAACAATCATTGTTACGGACAACGAACAATGCAACTTAGGAAGCTGGTAAACGAAGCTGCCAGCGAGATGTTATTCTATGAAACGGTCGGCGGCTACGCAGGTATCAAAAGGGACGGTCGGCCCCTTTTACCAGCGTGTAGTTTTAAGGCTAAGTTTAAAGTTATTATTTGTATACATTTTAGATAGATTTACGCAGCCGTGCCGGACAGACGTTAGTCATGCTTGCTTCGCTTTATAATTGTGTTTGACCATCACTAACGTTCGACCAATATACGGAACAATTACTGCTCCATTTCGTGTTTCATTTCGAGATAGAAGCGGTGCTTCAGATCGAGGCGCCGTACGCTTATAATCATAGTCTTGACAAAATCAAATTGATTTTTGATCTAACTTAACATTAATAGTTCTTAATTTTTATTTAATAATTCTACATACTGTAATTATTGTTGTTGTGTACAGACTGTAATTTCCCCGTACGAGACTATATAAAGTTAGTAATTATTTTTTCTTCTTTAATAACTCATTAAAACGTTAAATTTGTTTGCCTACCCATTTTATGTATGTACTTTTTGTTACTACTCAATATGACTTTGCTATGGAATGGAAGCCTGTGTTATGTGGTCCCCACTGTATTACTAATATTTTTATTTACCTAATTACTATATCTTTACCTTGTATAAGTTATGTTAAAAAAATTCAAAAATTATTTATTCATGTAGGTAACAATGTACACTTATGAACGTCAAAAAAAAGAAATATTAAATGAATTTAATTTTACATTTACTGCCAGTTCTCAAATCAAGGGCGTAGAACGGAAGAGAAGAACTGGCAATAAACTCCGCCACTCTTTTTAATCGCCAAGTTTTTTTTTTTACACAATGCTTGTAAGGAGCTGCAACCACTACACCATGTTCCATATGACATATTGAGTAATAAAGAATAAAAAAACAAATTAAAAACAAAGATTTGTCCTCTATCAGCAGGAGGCATGGTGAAATAGGAGCACGCACTTACACACTCGTGAGAACAACACGCAAATACGTAGTATAAACAACTAATATCACCGCATACACGAATTCAAGTACGACCAGTCACCACAAGTAGCACCCGTTCACGAGTATGACGCATGGCCAGCCATCGGCCCCCTCGCCATATTTTAGGGAGAGAGACAACCCGACGCATGGACGCCGCCGTTATGTGGTCCCCACTGTATATATATAATATTTCTATTTATCTAATTACTATTTCTTTACCTTGTTTAAGTTAAACATCTGTTTACGTAGTTATAAGTTAAGATTAATTAGTTTGTTCCACTTAATGTATCCCTACTCTTAAATCACAAAACCCAAACCTTTAAGTATCAAGTCCCGATCCTTTGTAACACACTTCCATTCCATATTCCCCACTTGAACGCTAGTTTTTGTAAGCATAATTTTAAATAAAGTTTTTGTTAGTTTTAAAAACAAGTTTTTGTCACTGCCTCATAACACCTGGTTATCCATATCACAGGTTCTTACCTAGTTTGGAAACCAGTCTCCCTATACCATCACAACTGTAATCTTATTTATTGTTGTAAATGTTATATGGGAGAAAAATAAATAAATTATTATTATTAATAAAATCCCAGAGGCTCTTTTATCTCTGCCATTTAATAAATGTAAGAAATGTATTACTACACTGGGACTAGTGCTAGGGCAGGCTACTTCTAATTAATTTGCTATATTTATTTTAAATAGTGTAGTATTGTTTGATGATTTGCTTTTTTAAAAGAGTACCGAGAGTGTTTTACGCCGGCTTTTTCTCTCGGCCTACACCCTCTATCTTCTTTGTCGATGAGTACCTTGACGATCTTATGTTCCAAAATAAAAGTATTTTATTTTTTTATTTATCTCACACACTATTTTTTTTATGTTTATTATTATTAGTCTTAAATGCATAATATGCGTTTTTTTACTTTATATATATAAATATGTGAGGAACGTGTAACTAACAATACAGTAATTACCCTTTCCGCTGCATTGCTTAATTTGTAAGTAATACTATATGCTGATTTTAGTATAGTAGTTTTATTCTTGCAGTACATTGTCTTCACATATAATCATTTAACCATTATATACAGAATATTGTTAAACCTATTTTAAAAGAGTTTCTTGCCCATTCTTCCCCCCACAAAACTACTTTCTGTAAGGGGCAACTAGAATCATCTTTATATATTCTTTTACGTTCAAAAGTGCCATTTTGGGTCTAATTGGGACAAACGATTTGACTTTGACTTTAATAGAAATAGCAGGAAAAGATTATTGACAAAGAGAGACAAGAGAAAGGGTTGGAGAGAGAGTTATTATTATTAGCTGTTTCCACGAAAGTATACAAAAATCACTTAACTCCTACACTAATATATACTTACTTACTTTCTTGTTCACTCCTTAATTTTGAACACTAAATTATTATTATTATTTTTTAACTGTTTTAAACATGTACCACGTACCAAGAAATGATTGTGTTCTAGTTACCCACAACACAGGACTTCCCCAGTGTGGGGACTAGCGATATATGAATCGTGTCATAACCCTTTTTTCATAAATGATGACGTTTTTATTTATTTGCCCTAAAATTTTACCACAAGTATATATAAACAGGCATTTGAATTAAAACACTATCGAACGTCTATTAACATAGTTTTCATTGGTTAATTATTCGTAATTGGAATACCACTAGAGCTAGGTTCCGTTCGAGTATCGAGGTATGTACTGCAATGAATTGTAATTACAGGAAGCTGCAGTAATGCCAAATAATGTTGGTATGTTTAAGTTATTTTGAATTATGATTTCCTAGTTATTATATGGTTTAAGTATGATCAAAAGCTACAAAACACTCATACGTCTCCAATAATTCCAGTATAATTTGGCATTATTCTGATAGTTTCAGTCTGTTTTAGCTACAGTTAATCTCTGATATACTTATCGAGTAAATACTGTTGATGCTTTTCTATGCCTAATGCCCATTTTTTGTTGCCATATGATGCACCAGACCTCATTTACAGGGAAATAATCGTTTCATAACTGAGTGTTTTTAGGCAGTTTTTGCCGCGCATCAACCGCCAGAAAAGAGCGTACCAATTCTTATAAAGCCGGCAGGGTAATTGCGACTGGCATTGGCATTGTGAGTTTTCATGGGCGGTGATCTAAATATAAATGTAAATAAAATTATTATTTTCTATAGAGGATTTTATTTTTGCCTTAATTTTTTTATCGGTTTCATGATCATTTTTAAATAGGTGATCAGACACACGCTGTCGCCTTTTTGGGTTAAAACACGTTATTCGATGTTTTCCTTTTCCGTTCGAGCGAATATTAAATACGTAAAGAAAGTCCATTGGTGCACAACCGGGGATCGAACCTACGGAATGAGAGTCGCACGCTGAAGCCACTAGGCCAACATAAACATATTTTTAAATTATTGGTAGAACCTTCTCGCAATAAATCAAACGTCTAGTTTTTTACTAACCGTGGAAACCACAGCTGAAAGTTTCACAATGCAGCCTAAATGTAAGGAATGTAAAATTTGCGATTCATACTTTTGCTGTTAGTGAAATTTTTACTTTGCACGAAAGATGTAAAATACAATGAGGCAAATGAAAAACAAAACGTACTTTAGTTTGTAATTTCTTTTGTTAAGAAATACGCTTCAAAAGAACGTTAAGAAACAATTAAAGTTTTACAGACGCTTATGAAAAGTTCTCATTACCTTTTAAGACGGAAATTCTTTTTTAACCAAATGTTATTAAGCATATAATTGAACTGGATTTTTAGCTATGGGTTCCTTGAATCGTCAGAAATATACACTTCTACCACAAAAAAAAATCATTGGCGCTATAACCTCTGTAGGTCTTGGCCTCAGATTTATGAATCCATTTCATGATCATTTTTTAAATCTAATAGGCGAGTAGGTGATCAGTCTCCGCCATTAGTCGACTTTTTGGGTCTAAGAGATGTCGGTTTCCTCACGATGTTTTTCCTTCACCGTTCGAGCAAATGTTAAATGCGCACATAGAAAGAAAGTCCATCGGTGCACAGCCGGGGATCGAACCTACGACCTCAGGTATGAGAGTCGCACGCTGAAGCCACTAGGCCAACAGTGCTCTACACTTCCACCACAATATTATGAAATCACGACATATAGACGTTCTTATAAAAATATTAAAACGGTGCTATCTCTGTAGACACGGCCAGGCTCATGTTATTCTGATTTAAATATTGTGAGACCTCATAACATCGGGGACAGAATGGTTAAAGGTACATGCTATATCGTAATGCGCTTGGGACGCGAAAGGTCCGATCCCAAAAGCTAAACGTGTTAGTTCGCTTTATTGAATATCGGGATATGACTGTCCTGTGGGAGCAAAAATATCGAAGGTTGGCATTTGGTATAGAATCGTGTTCTCAGCGGGTTTTTAAGGCACTTTCAGGAGTCAGGTAATGGATTTGGATCAGTAATATGAATATTAGGTTTATATAAGGATGACCTGTGTAAGGGACCATAGAGTATTACTCAGGGGTTGTATTTAATGTTCTTATTTTAAAATATGAATTCAAACTCTGAAGTCCTTGTAATGTATGTTACGCTTCTCTAATAGATGCTTTTTGGAAATTACATCTCACAGCATATCCTTCCTAGGCAATTCGTTTAGAGTCTCCGCCATTAAGGTGTGGAATAGGCTGCCCAACTCCATACGAATGGCTACCTCCCAAGCATCTTTTAAAACACTTCTACATAAACATTTCTTAACGATATCCTATCCTGTGCAATTGAGACTTTTGTAATACTTGTATTTCTTATTCTTTTGTACAATACAAAATATAATGAATCCGTGAGACTAGCTTTTTAGTTTTCAGTTTATCTTATTAATTTTTTGTTGTATTATTTTAGTTGAAGGTTTTATAATTAATTTTAATAAGATTTGGTTATGCATTTCTTGCACTTTATACACAATCTTTTTTTCTTATTAGGGTTACTTGGCATAGATCACTTGTTAGCGATAAGGCGCCCGATGCATTCCTTATAATTTTTATGTATTTTTTCTGTAAATGTAAATAAATAATGGTAATCTGGACCTTGAACCTATCACAAGGACAAGATCCATAGACAAGTCAATTCTATAAAGTCTACTTTAAAAATAGAACATGTTTTCTCATTCTAAAAAACCTTAAACGTTGTAAATAAACCAAAATTATCCCCGTCAACTGGAGTTCCAATAACATAAACGACTCGTATTTGTGGAAAGACTGTTATACGTTTGAGCTATATGCAGTAATTCGGCTCGTTATTGTCTCATATTTCGCAACAGAAAACTGAAATCTGAACACTTACGTTTGCTATAAGTTGAACGGGTAAGTTTAGGAACAATAACGCCGCCAATATATCATGTTCTGTGTCCGTTATTACGTTACGTCCTAGACAATATCGGTTTCTTTTGATTTCAACTTTAACCATATGTGCCAAATGGTCAGTTTAAGATTTGAACCGGGGAAGTTGTTTGAGACATTTATGAATTTATACAGTGAAACGTGAACGCTTAGAGATAGAATTAGAAACCATATCACCGCTTTGGCAACCTTAAATTCATTGGGGGGGATAAGGGGGCCTATGTAACATACATATGATAGAAAAATTCACTTAAAAAAATGATAGGTTTTACGAATAAATCACTCGGAAATTGTAAACGAAACAGTAGGTAAATTTTCAAAATATTATGAAGATCTGGATTTCAATAGCAAATAATTTAAATAATTTCTACATTATTTTGGTGAGATCTTTCCGCTTGATGCTTGCTGCACAGAGGTTTAAGGGTCTAATGTTGGGCGTGGGCTCCACTTTGGGAAACACTGGTGAAATTTATAAAGTTTCAAGTTTTTATTACTTAAAGACTGTTCAAAGTGCCGTAGCTGTCCTGATTATATTATAATATAAAGCGATATTATTGCCTACGTCGCAAATAAAACAATATTTAAGTTGTTTAAGTTTGCAGCGGGTACTTTAAGTAGTACTATTTATATAAGAACTAGCAGACTCGGCCAAGCGTTGCTGTGGCTAAGGTTGTTGTTATTACATAGTAGTAAACTATTCAAGGGAAACGGTAGGAGAACTTATGTGAGAGGTAGCTGTCTGTGTCTGTGAAACGTTGGTACTTTTAACATATTTGATACAAATCTAACATAGCCATCTGTTAGATTTGTATCAAATAATAAATAAACAAATAATTTGTTATAAAATAAAATTGCTACTAAAACTTAAAGATCTAAGCTATCCTATCTCTTAAGTTGGACCGGACTGCTCACGGTGTGCCAATTTAATTTAAAATCGGTTATGAGTCCATCGCGGACAAACATCGTGACAGGAGATTTATATACAATTAAGATGATTTGGCTATAAGCTTTTATAGCCATTAAACATGAAATATTATTTCTAATATTTCGAGATGTCTATTGGAATATTGAGAATTAAAATTGATCACTATCGACTTTCACAACAACGCTAATAGATTGATCACAGCGGGCTTTTGAGATACCTAATTGTTATCTTGATAAGCTTTGACGTTGAAACAGCGTTCTGGGAGTACCAATACACTAGGAGATTAAAATTTACTTTATCAATGTCGATTTTAAATAAACGTTTTTGCCAGAATAATTTACACTTTGTTGTAAAACATACAATTAAAATAATTAAATTATTTTAATTGTATTTTTTCACTTCTTCCGCAGTGCAAAACTAAATATATATATAATTATCTAGACAAAAAGAATGTAACCAAACAAAGCAATTCAAACATTTACTTTACATAACTCTTAATTTAGTTGCTACATATGGAAAATTTTGCTATGCTACCTCATACAGACTGTTCACTTTTCCGGAATAAATCTATTTTTTTAAAAATATATTCCAAGTTTTTTTTATTATTTAAACCTTGCTCAGAGTTCAAGTATTAAAAATAATGAATTGGCTCAGACGTCTTCGAGTTTTGCGCATTGATTTTGTAAATCATTTATTTATATAGATTACATAGCCTCTTGAAGCTATACTTAATAAGCATACAATATGTATTTACGCCCTCCTTTTTTCGGAAAATAAATATCCGTACACATTTTAAAACATTAATCGAGTGTAAGACAGAAAACCTCACCTAATTCTTTCGAGGAAAATTTTACGCGCCAAAGTACAAGCAAGAATTGAGGCACAAAAACGGTGTCTTCACAAAAATCCTTGTTCTTTTTATGAGAACGAGGGTGCGAGTGGAGAACAATCCATCTAGAACTGAATGGGCCCGTCAAGAACCTTTGTGATATTACTTTATACAAGAGTTTACAAGTGCGTCAAGCTATCGAAGTAATTGTTTTCCCTAACAATGTGTTCGCACTGTGCGCGCGCGATATACGTAAAGTATTTTATTTTTGGTGAATCGTTTTCAAAATCAAGAAAAAATAAAAAAAAATCAACGCATGATGATGACACATGTCAGTAGACACTGAACATTCTACATGTTCATAATCGTACATGTACATATAAGGAAATATTTTTCAATTTTATAATAAGTGACTTGTACTTTTAGCCAGATCCAGCTATAGTTAAGAAAAGTAAAACAATGATAATCAATTTTTACTTATTTATTAATTTCATTATTTTATATATTTACAGTAACTTAATACTAGTACGGTAAACACTTATTAAAATAAATATTAAACTAAGATCATAAAATAAACGTGGTTGCCTGGAAGAAATCGTTCGAAAGCGATAAGGCCTTTTCATAAAGTTATGTTCAATTTTTATATTATAATGCAACGAAGTGTTAATAAATAAATAAATAAACAAAGTAATTAAACACTGAAACCGTTGTATAACTTATTATAAATAATGCAATCCTTGTGAATTCAGCCAGTATGTAACTATTGCGATCGCTTACCACGCCGATAATCACATTATTTCAAAGTCGCAGGGCTCGCATTTTCTCTTTATTAGTCTACCTCTAAGTACCTTAAAAATATAATGTGGTAGTAAGATCCCGCCTATACTCTAATTTATCGTATCCTACCATACCCAAGACGCAGGGCTCGCATTTTCTCTTTATTAGTCTACCTCTAAGTACCTTAAAAATATAATGTGGTAGTAAGATCCCGCCTATACTCTAATTTATCGTATCCTACCATACCCAAGACGCAGGGCTCGCATTTTCTCTTTATTAGTCTACCTCTAAGTACATTAAAAATATAATGTGGTAGTAAGATCCCGCCTATACTCTAATTTATCGTATCCTACCATACCCAAGACGCAGGGCTCGCATTTTCTCTTTATTAGTCTACCTCTAAGTACATTAAAAATATAATGTGGTAGTAAGATCCTGCCTATACTCTAATTTATCGTATCCTACCATACCCAAGACGCAGGGCTCGCATTTTCTCTTTATTAGTCTACCTCTAAGTACATTAAAAATATAATGTGGTAGTAAGATCCCGCCTATACTCTAATTTATCGTATCCTACCATACCCAAGACGCAGGGCTCGCATTTTCTCTTTATTAGTCTACCTCTAAGTACATTAAAAATATAATGTGGTAGTAAGATCCCGCCTATACTCTAATTTATCGTATCCTACCATACCCAAGACGCAGGGCTCGCATTTTCTCTTTATTAGTCTACCTCTAAGTACCTTAAAAATATAATGTGGTAGTAAGATCCCGCCTATACTCTAATTTATCGTATCCTACCATACCCAAGACAAAGTTTGACACATAACTGGATAAAATAGGTACAACAATACAACCTCATGTAAATCTATCACTTAAATTTATTCTGAATACGTTCCACCAATAAAGCGTATGTTTTTGTGGGCCCCAAATGATAGTACCTCCCAACAAGTGCTTTATATAAATTGATTATTTTTTTTTAATAGAACAGGGGGCATACAGGCAGGAGGCTCACCTGATATTAAGTGATACCGCCGCCCATGGACACTCGCGATGCTAGAAGGCTCGCGAGTGCGTTGTCGGCCTTTTAAGAATTTGTACATTGTAATAGAAACAAACTTTGAAATTCAAGCGACTTAACTTTCTGTAACTTCCCAACAACACAATACTCGACACACGAAATAAATTTCGACTCGTTCGATTTTCAAAAGTTTGTCTGCCGAGCAATTCGTCTATCTACCAAACATTGTTTACTAGACTCTCTTCCATTAAACATCGAAGACATGGCTGGTTTAATCACCGAACAACGCTTAAGGTTACAGTCTGAAAACATCCATTGCACTGGCATTTGTAGCGCAGTAGAGTTCATTCGAGCGTGAATTTACCCTTTAGTGCCTGTACGGGACTTTATGATACTGCTATGAAAAAATATCTTAATACTCTCTGTCCCTAGCTATATGAGTGAGCTTCATTCTGTTCAATAGCCGTTTTTAAAAGGAGTTTGAATGTGTATAGTGGGTTGCGCCAAATAGTAAGACAAATAATACAGTCTGTTTAATTGAAATCCCGCCTTGGTGCTTGCAATAATATTTTTTATGCGAAATGGACGTGAAATTGATACGATGTGGGTTAATCCCAGACCCAGTTAATTATTTCAGTTGCAGTGTTTGAAAATGAAAAGAGTCAGATTAATATTTTAGTAAAAATTGTGTATTTGGACAGAGTTAGTATTTATTAGTGAGGGGATAACTTTATATATTTTGTTTTGGTTTACGTACAGTTAAAATATTTGCCGAACTGAGCTACGTAAGTACTAAAGTAATGTTGAAATAAAATATATTAAAATTACAATTAAAGTCTAGCTGCAACTGTGCAGTTTTCAACAATTCATTTCATCCTCTGATTTATGTATTGAGAACAATATAGATTCAGGAAATGGCAATCCGTATAAAATACGTACTTAAATGAATTATGGAAAGATTATTTGTTGTATAATTTTTCATGTAATATATTATAATATTTGTTTTAATATTCAGCGTTTTTGGGTCTGCATCGATAATATTAAGTAGGTATAAGTAGCCAAATATACTTAGGACAAATTTATTCTTTAAGTTTTATATATACGTAAATATTGCCACATTTTAGCTGAAACAAACAAGTGAAAACATAAAAACTAAATTAATATAATTACAGTCTTTAACTATCGTTCTAATTTTTTTCTTTTTGTCTAATTTGTATTGAAATGAGATAGAAGCTAAAGATAAAACGGTGCATTTAACTGTTTTTTTTTAATAAATGTAATAACAAGAATTGTACTAAAATGTCACGCAAACGAAATATTTCCCTTATCCGATCAAAAAGGTAATTATGCATAGAATAAGAAGAATCCTGGTTTTATCTTAATCTGATAATTTTGAAGGTAGAAACTTGAAGAAAAACTGCTAAATCCACGAACGGCTCGGGCATAAAAGATCAGAAAAGTTTCGCTATCGTTACAATACTCGGTGAAAGATTAAGCTAAAGTTGAAGTATTCAAAGTTGGCGACCCTCTGAATGGCCCATAAAAATGTAGCTCCTTTTTATTGGATATTTGAATATAAAACAGAGCCATCTGGCGGTATTGTTTATCACATCTGCTGCTTAATTTGATTTTATTCAAAAGCATGATTAAATTTAGAATAATAAACAGTACGTTAACAAATAATCTATGTATATGTATATGTTCTATATGTCTAGAATAAAAAACCTTAAAATAGATAGTTTTAAGTACCACAAACGCATGTCCATAGATTCTAAAACTCAGTAACATAAACACTAACAAAGAGATGCTATGAAAACTATATATATTCGTGTATTAATTCTATTAGAACTATATTGTGTTAATTTACGTCAAATTTGAAAGTTAAGTTTTGAAAATTAAAGCAAATCAATACTTTGGCAAACTCCAGACGGGAGCATGAGATGATAAAACTTTGCAGTCTCTTCAAAATTTACTCAAAGACATCCGTAGACATCTAAGATGATAAATTAACAAACTTTGATATTCGATACATCTATCGGAGCATCTTCGCTGCGCGTTGTAATTATTGTACTTGAATCTTATAACTACTCCATTACACAAACTGCAGGTTAATTAAATTAAATTAATTTTTAATTTGTGAATGGCACGTGCCAAATGTCTTCCATGTCTGAGCATTTTGCTGTCATCTGCCACTGTCATTATATGTCACAGGTTATAAATTAACAACGTCAACGTCAAATCAATTCAAACCGATAATTCCAGTCCGGTATTTGATATGTCAATATTAGATCTATAAATTAACCACTATTCAATAGCCGATAGTAATGGTGATTGCTCTGATATTAATTAATATAAATACATATAACAATTTCCTTTTTTTTGTAAAGCATTTAAAGTTCTTTATAACTTCGTTTACTTACAGTATTGTTTAAGAGGCTTAAGTGGTCTGCGCAATGAATCTTATAACGCAGGAATCTAGGAAGTCAATAAAGTTTTAAGATATGAAAATGGAAACATTTTTTTAAATGTTTGCTTAAAAAGTTCATTCTACAAAATGATTATATTGTTTCCGTAAGTCGATGTGATTCGAGGTTGAATGCACAAATATTTTAAAGGTACTCACTCACTCACTCTTTCCTTACTTTGCAAAACTATCGGGAAAGTCGCGGCGTGCAAACAGTATGCGTGCTAAGTACCAGGAGTGCAAATATGAGCAGGATGTAAACTGACTAGAATAACTTTTTAACGATCTATCTCCAGAATATTAACAGAGAAATATGGATCTTATTCAAAGGTTTATAAAGCTTAGATTATAAAAACGTCCACGAGACGAATAAAGTACATTTATTCTCCCAGTTGGAATGCGGCTGTTTCGAGATATGCTAAGCAAAAGGTAAGTAAACGAATTGGCTTAGACGTAGAGACACTATTACTTATGGCATAAACAAAATATGGATTAAATTCTGTTTTTGAACGTCATTTATTTTTAATAGTAGTGTTAGCGAAGTGGCTAAAGCGTACAAATCCCTGTACTGCACGAGTAGGTACTCTTAACCTTCTCTAGCGACAGCAATCTCTATGACGGTCAAGCCACTAGGCCAACTGTTTTATATAATTGAGATATTTTAGCTAAGATATTTTAATATGAATGTTCAAGTAAATACAGCCTCATTGCAATCTTGATCACCTTGACAAATTTTATAAGTTTTGCAATCGCCGTTTAGTAGTTTATTTTATTAATATTTCAATCAATAGCTTTGTAATCAGAGATTAAACATAATACAAGTGCAAGAATTTGAGGCTTATGTGATTTTGTCAATTTTAACCAATTAAGGTGAAATACGAAATCCTGCGTTTGTTTGTGATTGGTGAAACAAATGATATACGACATATAACCGACCAATCACAGTCAAAAGCAATGATGTTGTTTTCTCTGTACTTTTAAATCCTCACCACTTGAATTTTAAAATCACGAATACAATACATATATCTGTCTATTTATCAATAGTTTAACAATTCCTAAAGAAAATCAGAATTCTCAAATGTTAAAAATTATATAATTTGATAAACAATATCGCGAACCAAAAGTGTTAAAACAACAGACATCGTAAAATCGTATTCATTGACGTCAATACAGCACAAAGATATTCCTTAGAATGTTATCAGAAGATTTACTTTCCGCCAGATTTATTCATGACTTGACCAAATATTTGATTGATTGCGTGTCTGAACCAATCTCGTTTCCGATAAACTTGGAGCACTTCATTTCGCGATGTTGTTTAAACTTCATTCGCGAAGTGATGTTGCTATTTTCTTTTAACGCCCTGATATTGAGTTTATCGAGAAAATTTGAAATATCATCCTATTTGTGTATAATATTCTTAAGATTAGAAAGTTTATTATTTTTTTAATTAGATGGGCAAATGAGCAGGCACTGCTCTTTTTTAAAGGTAGGTTGTATTGGTTTGGAAACACATCTGGCAGCTGGTTCTACAAAAAAGTGGTGCGCGGGAGAAAGTAGAATGTATTGTTTAAGTAAATAACTGATTACAACAAACATTGTCACTGGTTTAATAAAATTAAACTCCCGAATCATTGAATGATTCTAAATCTTTTAAATAAATTGAATTTGGAATTTTAAAATAATTGGCGCCAATATGATATTTCATTGACTATTTGATATTAAAATCCAACTCAGTAAATGTTCTACTTTCAGGTTTAATTCACCAAGTCCCAACCCTCCTTTGACAGCGTTTATTCAACAAATACGGTTCCTGCCGTTCGACGTCCCAACCGATCTGTCTTTGGCTTAACTTAATCCGTCTAATACATTATTTTTATAACACTCCATCATGACACGGCCATTAGATGAGCCGGTGTGAACGTTTTACGTAAAACATTTCCTAAAATAACCTAGAGATCTGCGGTGAAGTTCAGATATTTTATTCATACATTTGCTCATAAAAAATAGAAGGTAGCTTAGAACTGGCGTCATAAGTGTTTTGTAGAGTCTGTGCATCGCATGAGTTGTGTACAGAACCATTATAATTTGTAAGGTTAATTAAATCCTGCCGAGCGTACAGCCGTCAGGGTCCGTCTTAAGACCCTGAAGAAAGAAGGTACTCACGTCCCCAAATATATTTTATATTATTATTATTACATTGTTATATTATAATTGACTGAGGACCTTTAGTTATTAATGAATAGATATAACTACTTGTAGAAATAACTTTGCGACATGATTAATATAAAAAAACTGAACTGTGTTCTTTTGAGTAATATAGTATTTAACACACTTTCCCACGCACACCCTTACATCCTCTTACCTAACTCACTTGAACACTTCACACCATATATTTACTGCCACAATATAATTACTTATTAAATAGATTGTAAATTATAACATACTACTAATATATTAACTAACTAATATATATTTAAGGGGTTAGGCGCTGTATGCTGAAATACAGGTTCACACCTAGTTCAGCGTCAGTCGTATTGTTTATATAACTAGCGCAATTAGATATAAGTTTTTCCTGTGAAACAAACTTTAAATAAATTCTTATTATTATTATTAGTTTTAGACTGTTTTGATGTTACTTTGAATATTTATAAAATCAAATTTCTAAATAGAGTTTAAAATACTTAACAGAAACGTAATTTATTAACAACGCTTCGAAACAGCCGATATTGGGATATAGAGTAATTAAATTTGAAATTTCGACGCATAGTTACTGTGTATGTTGTAATAACTAAACTATATATAGTCCAAAAAGGTTGATTAAACCTGTATAGTGATCTGGTGTATTGAAGAGAGCCTCAATTTAAGGGCCCACGTTCTCGTAATTAAAAAAAACTTTATTGCAGTCTATGTATTAGTGGAACCATGTGCTGGAGTGGTTGATGTAGTATACTGTATTTCCAGGCATTTTATTAGTTGAGTGTTTTTGAAGAATGGAGATATGTGTCATGTGTGTATTGTATAATGTATTTCGTTATATATTACACATTTTGTCCTGTATGTTGATACTATTATATCTATACATATTATTATAAGTATGTATAATCATAATATAGTATTAATTTGAAAATGTAACACAAGAGATTTATTTGTTGAACTGGTTAATAATAATAAACAACTTTTTAAAAACTAAATAGTATTTTGAGATTTTAATAATAATATAGCCATAACAGTATCATATATACGATAAAGATTAAGGTTATAATTTGACTTTTGGCTATGTGTGGAGTTGTGTACGTGTGTGTTTATAAGTCTATTCGAATCGCTTATTTCTTTCGAAAGTATGGGTCTGGAGTTAATGTATAAACTCAAGTCTGGCGTACTCTTTTTCATAAAAATTTATATCTATTTCGAGCATAGATCGACGAAAATAGAGATTAATAATGTACACTTGGCTGTTATGTTCATGTTAGCCTTTCAATACGTGTATGTGAGTTCTTTTTTAATAATCATCAGGGATAATGTAGCAAATAAAAGTGATTTCCAAAATCGTTCCAGTAGTTTTTGAATATACTAGAAACATTCAAATCTTTCCTTTTCATAATATTAATATATATATGTAATATATATTCATATCATCCATACGGAACTGCCGTTTCAGTTTCAGCTCACGTTTGGTCGGTTTTTAAAAGAATTTTGAGAGCCAGATGTTATTTTTATATCCGCAAGTGTGCAGATGCTTAGATAATAAAAGGGAACACTATAATGTTTTAAGTTTTTACGAGCGTGATGAGGTGAAGGAAAATTCGAGGCTTTTATTATTGATGTAAATTGAAATAGGAGCCTTTGAATTTTTAATACGGCGTAGTAGAAAATGCGTATCTAGAACGTATTTCACTTAAATAAATATTGAAAAATTATAGCATTTAGTTTTGTCTCTTCTATATTTTTTATTGATTTTACATATTGGTGAAGGAATTAGAGCAAATATAATCTTCACTTAGCGCTGTCTGACTGCAGTATGCCAAAAGAGTATTGGATTTTGACGAAGGGGACTTGTTAGCGAATAAGTCTTATTTCGTAATGTTATTAACGACATCCTAAGTTGGTATTAACAATATAATTTTAGATTTTTAATATTTACATAACTATATAAATTTATCGAGGTTATTTATTTAAAATCAAATATAAAAATTTGTGTTATATTACCACTATAATGCGTACATATAATACGAAAAACATATCAAATATAATTACTTTCAATTACACGTAACATTTGTAATATACTTAATTTTATTTCCAAATTTAGCGGAATTAAAACATAGGAAGCCAAAGCAACACGTGAACGATGTAGCAGGCAAATACAAAAATAATATTAAATACATGCGAGTCCAAAATGGACAAAGAAATTACAACCATCAATATTTTTCACTTCTTGATTGGTACTAAATTACCAAGAGTCTTAATACCTAGTCTATATTTTAGATGACAAGCATTTTTAATTCATACGTTTATAGGTGAAGAATTCATCTTCGACATCGAATAGAAAATATTGAATTTAAGTGAACGTAGTGGTGTTATTAAAAAACATAATAGCAAATATGAAACTACGACACAAAGACAAAGCTTTATTTGTACGTTCTTTTATTTCAGTGTCATTACTGAGTATTTTGTGTATTGTTCAAAATATTTAACAAAAGGAATGATATTTCTACCGACACAGATTACAGGTACTCTTTTTATTTCTTCCTGTATCACTATTTCTACTTAGGGCAAGGAATGGCATGATTTTCATAAATATGCACATATAATCCAATTCAAATAACGTGTTTGTCACTTGGTCTGTGTGTTAGGTGTTTACTACCGAGCTCTTCTATACCTCAGTTGTAAACTGTTTATATGTCGCAGTAAAGTAGTTGATTAATTTGATTGAATATCGATCTTTAATCAACTGTCTAGAGATTCAATTAACTCTCTTATTTAATTACTTTATTGCGACATATATATAAAATCAAAATATTCAACATTGACAGCCAGTTCTCAAGGGCGAACGGATGAGACGAACTGGCGATAAAATGCATTAAACCGTTGTTATGCATTTAACTATTTATTATAACTAACAACTATCCAACTAACTTGAATATTTTTTGAGAAATAAAAAAAAAATTAAGATACAGAGTTAGTAGTAGTAGTACATGTATTGATATCCAAATAAACGCTAAACCAAAATATAATTTAATAATATAGGTAGTTTAATGCCTCCTCAAGCAATTTGCAAGGTATCGACAGTAGGTCCTCCTTCACTCTATCGATCCAGCAGTACCTTGGGTGACCTACTGGTCTCAGAACGCACGCTGGAAGTTTCCCGATTTGGAGGCTAAGACACTGTTTGAGTCGCACAGCACTCAGTCCGCTCAGTGTGGTAATAACATGTACATATTCGTCAATAAAAGAATTAGACCACTACCTTTAAGTGACGTAGAACGGACGAGACGAGTCCCTTTTTTTATGGTTTTTATATTTTTTAATTTCCTTGTAATGTGCTGAAGCTATAACCATACTCTATACGAAATGTTAAATCATTATAATTAAAAAAAAACGTAATTGTTTTCGTTTTAGGCGAGGGCCTTAATCAGCGATGGGCATCATAATAGTGCGAACAGTAGAACACAAAGAAGCATAAGCGATAGTTGTTACTTCGTATGAAGAAATGAATTTACAATTGACAATAATTAAAGACGTATAATATTAGTACTATAGTAGGTATACAGCTTAGGAACGAGCTAAAGAGCCTCTTAGATTACTCAGGGATTTCACTCCACATTCAATATGGCTTAAGGGATTTCACAGTATCCTAACGGCGAATTAACAAACATTGACTTACGATTACTAATATTTATATGAAGCTATAAAATTGGACATACTTATAAGCGATTTATAACGTGTGGAATTTGAAATACGTAGCGCGTAGAATTTGGACCTCAAAATCTCCATGTGAGACATTAATGCTGTCCTGCAAAGGCTTACCTGCTAATAGCCTGTCTATATAAGAATATGATCAAATAAATATATGCAGTCATAGACAATACTCATTATGTATGGCATCGCCTGGCATAAATATCTGGTACCTTTTTTGGTTGAAATAGCATTAAAATTTTAAATTAACTTTTAAGCTTCTATACACTGCACTTTATATTAATATTTACTTTATATTAGTACGAACTAATAAACAAAGGCGCCCTTGTGTTATGTAATTGTTATAACGGTTATATTTAATGACGGAACGATATATTTTCATATAATGATTTAAGAAAATATTATTCACCATTAAAACTCCGTCCAGCTTTTCCTTCCCGTAACAGCTGATTGAATAAATATTCCAAAGAAATATTGACATAATGACGTCTTTTGAGGGAAGCTGCAGGCGAAATTCTGCGCAAAATCTTTTCAACAATATACTATATTCAAGCGTATATTAAAATGCTGCAAATATACATTTTGTTGGAGTCGTAGTTCCTAGCGTTTTAATTAAAATCGACTCCACATGTTTGCAAAGTCAGTGTTTGTATAATATGAATATTAGGACTTGCCAACTCCAGTCGTGATCGTATCACGATACTTTAAATAATATATACAGATGGAAATTGTTCCGTTTCACTCTTAATTGTAATGGCTCTTAGGCATATGTTTAGTAGTTTACGAGTTTACTTAACTTAAAATAACAAGCATATTTTAAAGCGATTTCAAACAGAGGACCTCAGTTTTTTTTTTCTACAATTACTCAGACGTCTTAAATGCAAGTCTTCTCGGAGATAAATCTACGATTTAAACCACGCGATTATGTTAAAGTAAATTATATAGTTTTTTCATATATTAATGTAACACGTTTATTAGCTTTTGTATAACAATACATATAGTTACATTACAGATATCAAACATAAACAATAAAGTCCTAACCTCTGTGATTACTAGTATTTGTACATTAAATGAAATACTTCCGATTTCAATACAAGTTATATAAAAATAATTATAAAAATACAAATTTAAACTAAACGTTAACCAGAGCAGAATTTAAATACAACAATGTACATTGATTGTGCTTGAAATAAGGATAATTGCGATCATTGTGCGAGTTTGCGGTCGTGTAGGCACGGTACCCAAACCATTAACGGAAAATTTCATTCTAATTTCCCCTTAGGAAAAAAGCAAACAAAGTAATAGCTGGCTATTAGACATCTTTTTGTTTCGGCTGCTTAGTGACTAGCGAGATTTTCCCTTGGGGTCGTTTCTTTCTATCCCTTAGAAGTTTCTTTTCGTAATTGTAAACGGAATAAAAGGGCAACGGCATGACGGTTGACGAGACCGGCAGGAGATCTGAAACAATATTTAAAAGAAATATATTCTTATGATGAATTTTCTATAAATATAATATTTTATTTTTTATTTCCAAAGAATACATATATATATAATTAATACAGTACTAAGCCAATATGATAATGTCGAAACACAAAATAAAAGTATAATCAAATGTATGACATTAAATATATTTTTAATTTCATTTAATTTAAAACGGGGGTCCAGGCTCCGAATATAATTTTGTCCCATCCGGTGTTGAATGGTCCGTAGGGTCTCAGTGCAATAAGACTTTTTACAGAAATATCAAAAAGGGAAGGGGAAGGCTAGCTCAGCGACCCCGGACAAAGAATTAGTCTAGCTATTCAAAGGGGGAACGCTGCCAGTATCTTCGGAACCTTGCCTAAACGGACTCGTATGGAATATCTTATTATTTGGCTTGAATTGTATACCAAATAATAAGATATTCATTATGTTCTTGGCGTTAAATATGCAATTTTAAAGCCGTGTATACAAATAGGCCGCAACACCGCGTTTTAAAAAGAACATGATAGATAACATATTTTATTCATTTTGATTGGTAAAGCAATGAATATTATCTTTTATGTATGCTATTAACGCTTACTCCTACGACACTGAAATCATTGACCAGAAATCGATGGATTGTGTTTGTCTTGTCTTTGACAGGATTGCATACTTGCTTATGAATAAAAATCCAGTGGAACATTGAGAAATCAGTGTCAAAAAGCAAAAATAAAGCGATATAAAGCCACTGGATTGTTAACATACAATATGTAGGTTTATTGGTTGCTATAATGAGAACGGATAAGAAAGGTATTACGTCGAGTTTAAAATTGAATCAAAACACAATAAAACGGGGTTCGCAAAGTTAATAGAATATTGTTATTTTTAAAGTTTCGCGCGCTCGCTAAGCTTTTACTGCGCAACTTGGCACATCATTACCTCCTAACGGCTCTGTTTATTTGTTTTTGCTTCGTGCATAGTTTATTTAACACATATTAAAATTCCTTCAAATAGTTAAAGATTGCACTAAACTATTAAACGGTTTAGGCGATGAATCACCATTGACATGATTAATTAAATTAAAACTACGATATATTTACACTTAACATCGAGATGAATTGAACGTTTACAAGTATTCAGATAAAAAAGTGCGTGAGTCATACATGTCAGAAGTCCAACTTCTTTGTAAATTAATTCTTACTAAAGCCCCAGAAGATGATCAAGTATCAGTACATTATTATTAGTATTTATATATCTGTATATCCCGGGCTGTGCACCAATGGACTTTCTTTCTATGTGAGCATTTAATATGGCACTGGAGGCTGATCACTTGCCTATTAGATTTAAAAATGATCATGAAACAGATTCAGAAAACTGAGGCCAGGACCTAAAGAGGTTGTAGCGCCACTGATTAATTTATTTATATCTATATTGACACTGTTTACCTGTATGTTGCTTATGTAAAAAAAATATGTATATTATATAAATAAATAAAAAATCTGCGTTAAATTCTTCTGCACAAGACGTTATGCGACAAAATTGCCAACTTGCCGTTTTAATATGTAACTACTAAACGTATAACGTGTATTTTTTCTCGGTTTCCCTTTCTCACTCTCTCTCTATCAGTCGCAATCACTCTCGCTATTGGACAAAAACGCTGCACATCTTTGTGACGTTTCATCCATAAAAAAATTACCCTCATGCACCTAAAGAAGTTTAACTTCAATAAATATTAGTACAAAACGGTTTGAGTTACAGAGTTTGTTTGTATTTCATAAAAATAACGTCACCATTATGAATGTATATACATTAGGGTATTAAACACTTTTAATATAAGTGGAAGTGGCAAATCTTCGTCTTAAACGCTTTTGAGATCGCTCCGTTTCTGTATTAGGTATCTTATCATTATGTTATGAAAGTTATGGAACCTAAAACATACTTTTGAAAGTGAAACAATTGAAAAACACTATTAGGAATATACCACATGAAAAGTTAAGATATTTAAGATGATCCCTTATCTATATATAATATATATGATATTTTAATGTAAAATATTTGAAATGCATGCGCAAATTTTTCTGAAGTTCCAGCATTTGACCATGGCCCGATCGTGCAAGGTTGACTTACAAGTTGCACTCACAGTGATTGTGTCGGGAATTAAGGCTCTATGCAGACGAATAATATACAAATAAATATAAAAATTAAAATTAGCGCAAAAATGTATAAATACGAACATATTTGTGTTATTTACAACGAAACGTCAGGGGATGTTCGGATTATCAGGAAATGCTCTGATCGACTAAATTGACCGTTTATTTTTATTGTTGTTTTCGTTAATCAATCATTTTTATGAATCATAATATATTTTGATTCAATTTGTTTTGGTATTTAATTGTTTTTTAGTTTGGAATCAAAACTCATGAATAAAAGTAGGAATAATGTAATGACCAATCCAGGCGGAGCAAATGCCTTGAGACGCCATCTTGACTTTGGTCTGTGCGTTTGGGGAACTACTGATTACTACTGATTCATGGGAGCTTTGTGGCGATGACCTCCCACGTTAATGACGACATCCATATTGATAGAGGAGGAGATTTTTATTTGTTATAAAATAATAAATAACCAATGGGCACTCTCAACGCGGGCTCGCGAGTGTGTTGCTGTTATTTTTTAGTTTATTCGTTTCAAATATATTTTTTTTCTTATATATGTACATATATATTTATATTGTTTATTCAATTTATATATTGACTAAAAACATTGCACCTGTTAAATAAATATTTATCCATATTACTTATCAAATATTAAAAAAAAGTGTTAAGCCAGGTATATCAGTCTTTTCATATATACTAACAGTAATACCAACCCCGATTTTGGCGTTTTGGACTTAATTTCGAGTTCAATCATCGATCACCGTAAGCTGTGTAAATATTTACTCCATGTGATGAATTTCTATTTTTAGTATAAATAAAATATTTGTAAATTGTTAGATTGATAGATTTTCAGATTGGATCTGTAAAACTAACTAAGCAAGTTTTTTAAATGCGGTAAATTTTAACAATGTTAAGATAATTTAATATGTTTCTATAAGGTTTTTGCTTCTAACCAATTTGGCGTGTATATTAATTAATTCACAACGCCTTGAGCAGCCTCAATTAATTGTTAAAAGCCTGACTCATGCTTCGGCAGGTAAAATTATAGGAGTTTAGAAGTATTTTTTAGAGTAATTTCAATTAAAAACACAGCTTTACTGCTGTGTTTAGCTTTAGATATTTGTTATTTGTGCAAATTAGTGATATGCATGATGTTTTTCTGTCAATGTCAAATGACGACCTTATCTATTAGTTTGAAAAATTGTTGGGTGTGTCTAACGCCCAAACCCAATAACCTATCTCAATCCAATTCACCATCTGAGATAGACATGTTAATCCAAATATTGATAAAAGTGTGCCAATAACCAATCGACTGATTGTTATAGCCATCTGACGATACATGATATCTGTTGTAGGTGGGATCGGTGTATATTGACAGATGTTTGTATGAAAATGACAGTTCAACTTTGCCAATATCCTTCTTAAGATTTTAACTTACACCAGTTTTTAAAATAATTCAAAAGCTATTTGATATGTTTTGAACATAGACATGTATGTTTTAATAATATTTGTACGGTAATATTTACTTTATTTGGTTTACATTTATTATCAAATGAGTGTAAAGAGCGAAGAGCATTCTATCCGTCACCAAATATGGATTGTCTTCGTAGGGTTCGGATATTGAGATGCAGATAGGTGATCGATCATCTCGGTCTGAATTGAAAACAATCTGAGGTTGTGGATTTATTATTGGGTTCGGGCGTAAGATAGAACAATATTTTAATTTAAAAAGTCTTATTATATAAAGCCAAGTAAAATCAGGATTTCCAAATAAGGATAACGAACCGGTTTCAAGGCGAACATATTTACTGTTAAAATTTATTTAAATTGATATTGATTTTTTATTTTATTTAACATATGGTTTTTCAACTTAATACATTGATTTACTTGATTGATAAATATATAAACTCATCTAATAGATATGCAAAGTAATTCGTTTACATTCCAAAGAAATCATAACTGAATATTATACAGATTTAATATGAATTTTAGAAGATTTAATACTATTTCCATAGTATAGCGTTTTATAAGGTCGAATAGACTTCATTGTCTGCTGTTTTTATTTCATTTTTTTTTTTAATTTTAACAAATTAACTTATTTTTAAAATATAAATATTAAATTATAATTATAAATATTCTAATAAGCTAACTAAATTATAAGTAAAATTATTTATTACAACTGATTCTTTGCAATTTCTACAAAGTATCATAAATACAGCTATGTATGAAGAAATAGAGATATGCAATACTAAGAAACGTTTAGAAAGGTCGCATCTTGTTAGTATGGAATTGCATATAATATCGTTTGTGTCGCAATTGTATTTGTGTTTAATACTGTTTAGTATGCCAAGTGTTTAACATAATACTGGCTTATTAAAATATTTATCAATCATATAGTAAGATTACATAGAAATAATGCAGTACTTTAATGGAATGGATTATTTAGGACACATTGAATGCTTAAACAATGGATACAAAGTAATAGGCGAAAACCAAAACTTTTATGGCGAATTTTGATTAAGTAAATAAGCATGTTTGAAGATATATATTAATAATTTTATTAAAAAAAGACATTTGGCATTCGGCAACCATTGTACTGTATGCTGACCACTCGGATCCGAGATAAAGGTATGGCAATGGTTTAAAAAATGATCGGTAAATGAAAAGGGATGCTCGCACTGATCCGAGTGGCCGAGAAAAGAGCACTTAATGTAAAAAAATCTTTCACGTTTATAATACATATTATTATATACTCGGACTATTAATGGCTGAAACTACTGTCTATTTTTTCAATGAACAACTTAGCTCCGTTATTTAATATTTAACAAATACTGAAGTTAATCAATTTTAAAAGGTTAACGATAATCTTACCTGTAGGTTCAAATATATTTGATTACTATACCGTCACCAAATAGTTTTGACCAAGTATAGTTTATATTATTATGCTTTTTTTATAAATGACGTGAAAATGTATTATATATTATTATTTTCTATTTAATCTTATGTTTTGGCCGTGAATTCATTTGAAGCCCTTTGGGAGAGGTCTAAATGTGGTATTTTACTGCGATATTGAAAGTCTGCGTTAATTGCAAATGTCCTACAAATTATTCAGTTGACTATTATTGTGTTTATCGTTTGCGTGTATTACACACCTAAATCGTGATAACAGGTGTAAAGTTAGCTTGCAAGGCTACACGGATTCCCTTTTACTTAACTCTGGGTTTGTTTCCAATAGGGGGGAGAGTTATTAATTATTATTACATTCATAATATTCGATACAACTTAATTCGTAGTCAGTAATGCAAAAACTCTTTAGTTATTTGATAAGTTTACAACGTGGAAGACGAGCAAAAGAAATTGCGTTGACGGCGAGCCTTTTATATCCGTAAGGTTTCATGTCTATATAGAACCACAATTTTATTATATTACTGAAATGGTGTGTGTATATTGGTTTATGTTTATGTTTTTATATTTTTATGTTTTTATATCATTAAATAATTCTTATTATTACACAGTATTTAAGAAGATACGTTGCTAACATGTGTCTACTATGATTGGGTGATTGGGCGATTGATTAAAGAGGATAATCGTACTAAATAGAAAAAAGTGTCTTGTTTGTTTTCATATGTAAATGCAAGTATAAGCTCCTTACAAAATGTAATAGAAAGTGATATTTCTACTTTCCCTACACGTAACGGGCGCTCAAGGAAGTGTCATTAAAATTATTTTTCACGCTGCATATTGCAAAATAATAATTTCTGCCCCAGTATACGTTACATGCAAACCTTATCTAAACATGCAATGCAGCAATAAATGTTATTAATAAAACAAATATTACAGCCGCAAATTAAATAAACCCCGAACCATAGTTCATTTTAATTATAATGGACGGTTAAGCAAATTCTAAATTAAATTTACACAAATAATTTCAGAGTTACGCCAATATCGAATAAAATAAAACAAAATTCTCACCCGGTTTTAAAATATTATCGGGGTCGCGTCTGTACAACATCGCTAAGCTCCATGCAAAAAAATTACCAAATAACACAAAAAACAAATAAAAATTCATCCTTCAAATGGCACGTATATACCAGGATCACAGAACACGACAGCAGGTTATATTTCAACCTGTATTTATTTGACACCCTTCCGTGTCGCGGCGTGCGCTGTACTCGAATAGACTTGAATAAAGTATCGAATGTGTCGGTGACATTCTCGATACGGCCTGCCGGCATTGGGAGATCGAAAATCTAATATGAATACGCTTTTGGTAAATAGGTTTTGGGTGCTGGCTGAGATCACGGTTTCGTAAATAATGCGAGGCATGTGCCTAATAAAATGGAGCTGCATTTCGTGTCGAGGTGAGAAAGCTCTCGACTCTTGGTATTCGGAGTTGCATAGCTAGCGAGTGTTAACTGCAAAAGCTGGGAATTGCTTCGATATTGAGTGAAGGTTTGCGGCAAGAAGTTTGCTATATATTGAATTGGCGAGGGAATCTTAGATATTGCGTTACTGCACTTAGTATTTTGTATATACCTTTGATCTTTATTATATTATAAGTATGTATTTGAATATATAACTAGACTTATAAAATTATCTTACTTGGGCGTTACAAGTTGTTTTATTCTACATATGTGTACTCATTAAAGAGAATATTCTCAAGCTAAACAAGTAAGTCAGAACTAATTAGTCGCATTACACACAAGGTCTCGATCAATAGGAGCCATTCAAAGTGTAAATTAGTTCGGCGATAGTTGGGAGCCGTGGCAAGACAAGCGATGCACTCAATTTGTGGAATATGCAGATTAAGTTGCTTAAATTCAGAGAGTTTTCTAATAGTACCCATATCGCTGAAGTGGCTTTGTATATTATTTGGCTATTGTTCAAATAATCTACTGTTTATGGTGTTTGGAAATTCCAACTAGTTGCGTCTAAGCGGGTTAGGTGAAAAGTTGACGATTCAAAATTGCTTTGAAAAAATTCATAAATATAATTGGGAAGGTTCAATTTAGGATATTTTTCATAAGCTTTTGAAACATAGTATAATATGAGAGTAAAAGATACAATGCCGGACGAGTAAGATCAGAATGGAGAAAGGCTTGTACAAAAATTGTATTCAAATAATAATAGAAAAGTGGCGAAACAATATGGGTTGTGACTTCAGATTTCTGTTACCATTTCCTTTAGACAAGTAGGCTCAAAGACATTCTGATTTTTCTTCAGCTGTAGAAGCGATAAAAGGAAAAGGTCTCTCTTCAATGAGCAGCTCATGTACGAATATCGTGGTCAGATAGAAATATCTGGAGCAGACAACCTGTTACCACCACAGCGCCTCTCTGATCACAATGTAGTTTTGAGGACGTTGAGCAATTCACTTGAGTGGGCAATCTGGTTGGTAAACTGTGATGTGTTCTTTAGCTTTCTGTGTCGATCAGTTTCTCTAAATTATTTGCCTCTGCGCATTGTATAGCCGAAACATGATACAATTCGCTGTCGGTAGGCTGGCCAGTCCGTATGTGGAGTTGGGTCAGGTAAAGGTAATAAATAAAAATCTATTGCCACAGCCGGAGTTCATAACCAGGGTTAACAGTCGCAAGCTCAAACCACGAGGCCAATATTCTGCATGCATAAAATATAAGAAGCACTATGTATATGTATGTGGCTTGTATAATTTCGTGCACGAAACAATTCGTTGTAATTGAAAACGTTTTCGTTTCAATACTTCCTTTACATTTATAGTTTAAACAAACAAAAAGTTTGAGAATAATCAGGCAACAGTTTACAATGCAATTTACTTCTTAGAAATCAGTTGAACTATTTCTTGGAAACACGCGAACCAAATGGATTAAGGCTAACGTCGAATATTTGAAACGGGAAAATCTTACGTGAATCAATAAGCTCTGCTGGCTTTTCTTTTAAATCAAAGAAAAACACACTGCCTGTAAGTGTTGATGTAATTTGTTTAATACTTGTGTTGTTTTACAAAAATATATAGTTTAACCTTACTACAATCCTTACAGTTTTGTATTATTAATAAAATTTTGAATAAAGATTCTTAAAAGGCCGGCAGCGCGCTTGCGAGCCTCCAAAAAAAATGTCCAGTGTTTATGATTTTTTTGCAGGAGGCTCACCTGATGTTTAGTGATACCGCCGCCCATAGACATTCTCAATCCCAGAGGGCTCGCGAGTGAGTTGCTGGCCTTTTAATAGTTGGTACACTTTTTTTTTGAAGGACCCTAAGTCGAATTGGTGATATTGCCTTGTTAAGCTTAAGCGATAAACTACAAACAAATTTTATTTAATTGTAATTTGTCGATTTCATCAAAACAGTATTAAAAATAATATATAAAAACTTTTTTGAAATTAATCTACTTTATTAATTAAACGGTATAATTAATATTATATGAAACACTATCTAGCACCGTTTCGCTTATGCTATACTAAAAATCAAGGGTTCAATTTTACAACATTTATGGTTTCATTCAATTTATAAATCGGTCATAATTAAATTGTAGTTCTATTTGGAGTGAAATAACAAATACTATTTCGTTTTATAATTTATATGTAAAAACTTAGCAATAATAATATGAATCCCGTGGCGCAATAATCCATAGGTGATCACCTAACCTGACATATCGTAGATTTTTTAGTTTTTAAGACATACTGCTTTCTAGATAATGAAATATTCTATTATACGCCATTTTACATAACTCTAACTCATCAAATTTGAAATAATTGTTTGCGCATATTGTAACTTGTAATATGTAGTAAAACAATTGAAAATTGGTTTGTAAAATATATTCTTTCAATTCATTTGTAGTGTATATCACATATCACAATCGATAAACAGAAAACTGAAAAGGAATATGCAGTCGTTAAAATAATATCATTTACTGAACATACAACTATACTTAATTATGTATATATTTCTTAGTGATCTTTAAATTAATATGGATATAAGATGACACATGTTACACAGTTATGCTAGTCTTACCTTATAAAGATTGTGAGGTGATGTCATATATTCACATGTGACTCACTATGTGGGATGGTACTGTTTATTAAGGAAATTCCTCTATTTCCGGGTATTTTTCGTAAATAGTATCAAACGTATACGATGTTAATTAAGTAATTCAAAGCAAGGAGCCGCAGAATCTTTATGTGAGGATCTGATAATAATAGAGTGGTTATTTTAATTATTATAAGAAAATATTTTTATGTAATAATTATGATTTACCCCTAGTACTATCTATCTGTTATCATCTCAGCGTAAACATAATTTGATAGAGACGAAGGTTCCACTAACTAGATAAGAGAGCGCATTTAGAATGTATTTAGCTTTTATGAATAGGTGAGTATCTAAAATAGAAGTGTATTTTTATAATTTTAAATATTGAATGTGACTACACATTTTTTAAATATAGAAAATAAAAGCTTACTATTATTCATTTTGACAATTGTGGTTCTTATAAAACCCTATTTGCGCTGGTTAAAATCCATCCTACCCTAAATAGATATTATGATCATTTAGACATTACATGCAATCAACCTCATGGACCCTCAAAGATTTTTATTTATTTCCCTGGGGCTCAAAATCAGGACCTCAATGACGCTAGACTGACTCAGTGATCAATAAAGGTAATTGCTATGTTTTAAGTAAGGAATATTTAGCCTTTATTTGTGCAACTATTTCTTCCAACTTCGAACTACAACTTCGTTGCGTTGGAAATCGAAATAGCGGTAACATCTTATACCAAAATAACGATAATATATATAATTCTTCTGTGAGTGTGTATGTCACTGAACTTCTCTCAAACGACTGGACCGATTTTGATGAAATTTTTTGTGTGTTCAAGGGGATCTGGGAATGGTTTAGATTCACAATTTTGTCCGCTGGACAATGTTTTTTTAATTAATTTTTAATTTGTTAGTAGTTGTTGATTTTGGAATGTTTTACATTGGATCCGACAGACGGCGCTACCATCGCAGTGTCAAATTTTAAATAATATTCGAATTTTAATTTTAGTCTGTCCCGACAATTAGCGCTGCGATCAAATTAAAAAAAAGTTTTGTTATCATTGTGTTATTGTAGACCATGTGCTGGATCAAATATTAAATTAAAAGGTACTGAGTGTTTTGAGAAGAGTTTTGAAGTGTGCTTAAAAAACTATACATTTTGCGAATTTAGTGCAGATCCCAATGATTCCTTCAGATTCGCCTATACCATTCAAACGTTTACAATTTCCAATCCGCTCGGCATATGCTATGACTATAAATAAGTCACAAGGCCAAACAATGACAATTTGTGGCTTAGATTTAGAAAACCCATGTTTTTCTCACGGCCAATTATATGTTGCGTGTTCCAGAGTTGGAAAACCATCGAATTTATTTATTTATACACCTCAGGGTTTAACCAAAAATATTGTACATCCAATGGCATTACGATAAATTAAGTTTTTGTAAATAAAAAAAATTATTTTTTAAATAAAATAGTTTGAGTGTAAGCTTTTTTACCTTTAATTAAAACAAGTTGAACATTTCATTACACATACTCACACGCTATCGATTAGTCTAAATGTAATAAATTTACATATAATGACGTTAGATATTGTTATAACATTTGAATAATAATTTTCATCAAAATGGTCCAGAATGTTTTAGCTTATTAAAAAAAGTTTGAAATTTTCAAATTAAAGACGTGTAGACAGGACAACGTCTGTCGGGTCCGCTAGTATAATATATTTCTATAATACTTGAATACTGCGTGATTCTTATTGTCTATCGAGATGACTATTCAAACAAAGAATGTTTTGAGTTGAAATGCACAGGCTGAGAACATCATCGCAACCCCGAGTTACCCCAACAATGACGTGATTGGTTTGGGTTTAGTGGCTGTTAGAGTGAGTCCCACCCTCTGTGCGAAAATGTATTCTCCTCAATAAAATAAAAAAAGGCTGACAACACTAGAAATTAATTGAGTTAACAAAAAATCTACTTAGTAAAGATAACAAGGGATAACGTTGAAACGTTTCAAATCAAAATACTTTCATTATCTCTGAAGGACAAAATTTGTCACATAATATCCAGAGTACAGGTGCAAATTACAGCCCTGAGGGCGAGAGGACCCTTGTATCATAATACAACATACATCGCGACCAGTGAGCCGTGATCTCTAGAAAAGTCTCGACTGTCAAGGGAACGTGTTGAATTTGATGTGCTTCATCGGACATGGGAGGTCCTATTATGCTGGCGTTAACTTGCAGCGATATGGCCACCGAGGGAAATAACAGAGTGTCGCGTGGTGAACTTATAGTAGCTATGCCGGCACAGATACGTATTTGTGAAACATTATTTGAAGAGCGTAATTGATTCGGGAAAGGCTGGCTTGGCTTAAATAAGGTCGGATTTATACTAACTCCCCGTGTGCACATTTTATGAACTAAAGCTTGATATTTATCCCATAAATCCGTCGAGGTAAACTTGATTTATTTACAAAAATAGAGGGTATACGTAGTACGGTATTGTTAGAACGAAATTGTTTTCGTAAAAATAATTCTGTTGGACTCAAATGATTTAATGGGCACCAAATATGTTATAAAACAACGCAATGTTAATAACAAAATAACATAGATTATGTGGATTAGAGAAGAAATCCTGTAAGTTGAAAACGAGCTGTCCAAAATCGGTCATTTGTTGAAATTAATTTGAACGCAAAAATCGCCTTTATTTTTAAGGTGAGAAACCTTCTTTTCCTGTGCAAGGAAATGGAGGCGTGTTTCAAAATGTAATGAAAAGCGAACTAACATTTTTATAGGGGTTTTGAACGACTCTCGGAGCGGCAGCGAACGTTTTACATTTAAGGAATCCTCATTCTATTATATGCGGCGTAACACATCGGGTTTTATGTGAGACAAGTATCTTTATTTAGCTGCAATGTTTATTCATTTAAATTCTGTTACGAGTGAACTTTGGACTTTAGGATGACTACTTTTATCGCTTGACAGTTAAAGTGTTTAATTACTCGCAGGTGATGAAGTCAAGCTGTAAACTAATCTAAAGCTAATGAAAATTAAATTATTGAAATGAACATTCTTGACCACTTTTGCTCGTTGGACAGAAATTTTGCGCTGATGAATGACGTAATAGCAAACAGAGGAACAAATCGTTGTATAAAAACGTATCGAAAAATTACTATGTATCGCTTTTACTTTAATAATAAAATCAAATACTATCGAAAAAGATTTTTTCTATGTTTCTCATCTAATATTTGAATTGAATTCAATACATAAACCAAATTGTGAATCTATTTTTTTGTACATAGCTGATGGTACAACCAAATTGTTGACTTAAGTGAATTTATGCAATAAATAAATGAGGGTACATCGGTAACGAAGGCATGTGTGATTCAAATATAAGACTTATACTTGATTAAACAACGATTCTAGATATCCGAAATCATCTACTGGACAGGCGTGCCCTCCAATAGCCGGCTAAATGACATTTTACATCAGGTGAGATTGTGGCCTACTGGATACGTCTGTCTAAATACAAAATATGTATGTTGTACGTGAAACCAATTGAATATCAATTAGTTTAAAAAAAAATTTTTTTCATCATGTGTATGAGATACGTGATGAATATAACTAAATACAGCAACGTTATGGTCCGCAAAAACTAATATTCAATAAAACAAAACGGTACATCACGAACAAATGTCGCAGTGCATTCAAACGGTGCTCCATCAAAACGTCACGTCTTTGCTCATAAGGCGCCAAATATATTTCCAATATTTGCCCGCAAATGTAATAGTGACTATTTTGCGGTTCCTTTTTGCCTATTTTTTACGAGCGGTCGATATTACGCCGGCATCTGTTGGATGGTTATTATTTTTCGTGCGACACTGATTTCAGTATCATCCTGCGACCGACCTTAATAGAATTGTATTAGTTTGATTAGAATTGTCTATTCCGTGTCATTTTCGTCTGTTTGAAATGAAACTAAATAGTTCACAGTTAAAAGTATTAAAAAATGATAGTCGATTCAATTACAAGCTTATAAAGTGGGAATGGCATAGCACAGTAGATGTTTCGCATATCAAATCATAAACAGGCAATTAACAATTGTACCTAGCAAGTTTGATTCCGTAGATTTACCTTTGGTTTTTCTTTCGTATAACTTTATTTTTATTTTGTGATAGTTTTTTATTTATTTTTTCCCTAGATATATTGTTTATGTTGTAATTTAATTGATGTGTATGTGTGTTAAATTTGTGATGTAATTCTTTTATATTATTAGGCAATAGCCATACACATTATTTTAGAACGTATAAATAAATAATATCTCAGTAACTCGTTCGTTCGTTAATAATAATCTGTTATAATAGTTTTCTGAAATATGCAGAATTATGCTGACCGAGGATAACTGACCTACCTCATACTGTTTTACAACTAAAACGAAGCACTTGCTCTAAACGTAAATTCACAATACAAATATTTAATTCATGTTTTCTTCACGACACATACAAGCAACCTTAGCTTCAAATTAATTAATTTAGCCGTGGATACAGCTGCACCGATGCTACGTTGCGAATTTTAGAGAATCGTACTGACGACTCATTCTCGCGTGGAAAATTTAACAATCTAATTGCACACGGGCCTATGGCACGGTGTTTAAAGAGGGGTTGAAGAGAATTGCGGTTGGCTTGTGCTTACAACGCGGAGTATGCAGCACGCTAATGAAGACACACATCTTCATGCATTTGGATGATCTTATCACAGTAGCTAACGTCAAATCCAAAACAGATTACGGTAAGAAACCACCTTCACCCAGGAAGTCAAGATCCCTTCAGGTAATTGACCCTGCCCTTCAGGCGATTGACTAACCCGTCGTCCCAATCCGTGGTCCGAGTCTCGCAGAAGACGAATCTTTTGAAAGGCAAACACAGCTAGAACATAAATTAGTTTAAAATTGTTAATACTCTAAATAATACAGCGACAGCTACAATATACGACTACAATTGTACAGCGACATCTACAGCACAGCGATGACGTTATATCGATAGGGAATAGACATCTGTCGAAGTAGACATGTGGAGAAATTGGCTGTGTCAATAATTCATCTGGAATTGTGTAAAACACCTTTTTTTATGGCAATCAAGGTTTATAATAATTTACCTACATCATTCATAGATCTTCTTATTAAAGTTAAAAATACGTACTACTTTTGGAAAATAATATATGAAATTTAAAGAAAAACACTTTTTTACGGATTATAGTTATGTATTATTGTATTTAAACGAAACGCCGGTTTAAATTTAAAATTATGTCTAAATAATTATAAGTTTAAATACAATAATACATAACTATAATCCGTAAAAAAGTGTTTTTCTTTAAATGTGTAAAAGTTATGTTAATAAAAGACATATCATACAATATATGAAATATTATATGATATGATTCATAGTGTAAGTAACTTTATTTATTACACGCTGTTTTTTGTGACTTTGGATTGTACCACCGGAACACTTTTGTACAATGTTCTTGAAAATAAATTATTATTATTACACATTTGACGATAAAAACTACGCAAGTCTCTACGCAGTACACAGACTTATTCTACCTCGATATAAAAATAATAAATTCTGTAGAGAAAAAAATTCGGATCATTTTTTTAAAAAACCTAATTTCTGTCCAACTGCCGATATTGTATAATATTTATTTTAAATAAAAAATAAAGCTCATACCACTAAAAGTTTGATACATAATAAATGAATATTATGTACCCTTAATATGAATGAGGGACATAATGTGATACATAATTCAGTAGTTGTCAACGATACCGTGTAAATGAATAAATATGCATTTGCGGTTAGCGTATGATACGTTCTAGGTTACCTTGATCTCTTTTTTTAATGTAATGATAACAATAATTTTTACTATTTGTCAAAGTACAATTATTTAAAACTCGCATATAAAAATAGTGGTGTTTGGACGATGGTGGTGCCTCAAGGGTTGACAATCGCAAATACTGTTTCAAACAGTAGGTTAGTTTAGCTGGGCTTTCAAAATGTAATAGTTATAGAAAAATTCCCGAGTGCTGATTTAAGATCTAAAAATAATAAGTGAGATCTAATCAATCTGTTTCTGAAAAAAATCTCACCCGTGCTGAACGATAATTGAATCAACAATGTGAAGCAAACAAAACATGTACTGACATGTAGCGCACATATCAGCTGGTAGCGTTACCTCTTGGTTCACGTGTGCTTATAATATTCTGGACAGAATTCGAAATACAACCGTGCTACACAGAATTCGGAACGAAGAAGCGACGGGCATGAAAAGGGAATTTAAATATTCGGACCCAGTGGAACCAGCTGCCCACTGAAGTGTTTCCGAACCTATTCGAACGAAAGAGCGTACCAATTCAAAAACATGCAACGCACTCGCGAGCCCTCTGGCATTTAGTGTCCATGGGCAGCGGTATCACTTAAAATCAGGTGAGCCTCCTGCCCGTTTGCCCCCAGTTCTATAAAAAAAGATCAATGCACCGAGTTAATAAAAGTGGCATCCAAAATTTAAAGTATGATGACTGCCAACCTTCGAACGGAGATGCTATAAGAAGAAGAATCGCAAAACGGGGTAGAAGGTCAAGGTCTGATAAAAATTAGGTCTTACATACTAAGGGAACCTTCATGAGGGTGAGCTCGTGATAAATAATCTTTTATATTATGTTGACAATGCTGTATCGTCCGAGTTTGACTAAAATCATCTTGTCGTGAAAAAAATAATATAAATAGTAAACAAATTATTTGACGCTAAGGTAATAAGTACTGTATTAGTTGTATAAGTATATAATTTCTTTCACAGAGATTTCACAGACTGCGTGCTTATACATCACAATTTTTATAAAACTATTATGATTGGGTTTCAGGCGTCAAAGTCCAAAGAGTACCCGCATCTCACAACCATTTGTTGTATTTTTGTTTTTGGACGAAGAGTCCTCAGTGACCAAGCAAACGGAAAGTTGTAATTGAAGCTTATTTGCACAGTAATTAGGCCTAAACTGTAACAATTATGTTGATAGGTTGATTCAGGATAAGGACCGACTTCGCCAGACGCAATATGCATGCATACTTACATACTATATTTATAATAAATTAAATAGGCTGTGTGACGCACACCGTCTACTAAAAATCTAAAAACATGACTAAAGATTTAGAGCTGCTTCTGAGACCTCGTATGTAATTACACACTTTATTCATTCCCTCACTGACTCACTCATTCACTCGTTCGCACATTTGCACCCACACACTCACTCATGCACTCAGGCGTGTTGATGACTGTTGAAAAATAAGTAAATAAGGTTATATAATGTAATTATTTTAAGGAACTTAGAATTAAGTTTGTTTATGGAAGAGCTGGGAACCCTGTCACAGGTATTTTTTACTTAAAAAGGTTTCCAAAACTTTCACCTAGGAATGCAAATGTACTTACAATTAATAAAGATTTTTTTATTTCTTTTTTCAATTGAAATTAGCTTCTTTTTCTATTGTTTATTACTCAGTTTCGGATAAAAAATAATAGTTTATTTATTTATATACAACCTTGCCCATTGTGTTAGTAACAATATCGTGACATTCATAGTTTAATTAATGAAGAACTTATAATTATTAACATCAGAAAATTATTGCTGTCTGAGTTTATGTGAAAACGTGTGAACGATTTTCTTAGATAAAGAGAAAATAATGTACGAATTAATATATAATTTCGATAACATCACAAAAGGTGTTTCTTTATTTAAAATTTACTTTTCATTGATATAAAAGGTTATATAAAACAAAAATTAAACATTTTTGCGAGTCGTCTGAAAATCAAAAGGTTCTTTGATAAAATAAAGAGATTGCTTTACTAAATATCATTACATTGTACCAAAAGGAAATTTATTATATTCACATAATTGGTACGAATGTCATGAAAATTTCCTCATTAAATAAACTCTGATGTCAACTGTTTCAAATTCAATATAATATTAATTACAGAACGGGTTCTAATGTGCCTTACAAAAAACACAATCTCCTTACATGAGACTTTCATGTTCTCAATTCGATTCCGAAGTTTGTCTCGTGACGGGAACACTGTAATTACGTAAAACTTTTGACACACACTTTTCAGATTCAAATCTTTACAGTATGAAATGAATAATGTAAAATTTAGAGTGAATAATTATCGTAAGAGCTTGTGTATGAGGAATATACATACGTAGTAAAAGTTATACACACATGTGTGTTGTTCGTAGCCTTTTGCTTTCCCATCTCTAAACCAAAGATTCAAAAAACCCTATAAATATAATATAATACATTGAATTAATTTATGAAATATTTCAAAAACATTTTTACGGACTGTGAAAATAAACAATTTTAAGTACCCCAGATGACTGCGACCTAAGAACCCTCAATGTGTCAGTCGCGAGCAGAAGAGTCAACCAATTCGACTTAGGGTCCTTCAACAAACCAAATCTTAAAATGCCATGCACTAGCTAGCCTGGCGATGTGAGTGTTCATGGGCGATTTCACATAGCATCGGATGAGCCTCCTGCCCGTTTGCCCCCTGTTCTAGAAAAAAAAAATTGTCGACCTATAATTTTTTATGAAATATATTTGTATAATAACATAGATAATTTTTATATAACGTGGGGCAATGGACTAAAAATAATGCAAATCATTTCAGATACAGAAATTTGTCTTAGCAGCCTTCAAAGATTATTATTTAATAAAATCTTCGCAAATAATTGCATGGAAGTGCGTATTACTCAAAGCCATTTAAAATTGGACATTGCATTTCGATGCAATATAAAAATATTGAAATGCAATGTTATGAATCATATTAAATTATTAACGATACAAAAATAATCCGAATATGGCAATCAAGTGAATAAATCTTTGACAGAGTGACGCGTGAATTTTGAGTGTTGATTGTTAAATCATTGCAGTGTAATGGCCGAGTCTATATTAGTGTATAATTTCTACGAGTCGTAAATTTTCATTACGTGTTTGCGTGTTGTGCAGTAATGTCAGTGCTCCTAACTATGTAACGTTGACTCGTGAAGGTTAAAAGTTATTTTAAATAAATAAATCCTTTATTTTCCTTGCAAATTGACATATTCAGGAAAATTAAAAATGAATCTATGAATTAAAAAAAAGCACAAACTCGCAAATGTCTAATTATAATTAGAAGCAATTCAATTATTTATTATGAGATCATTATACGCTGTCTCTAACCTAAGAGAAGGTGATTGAATAGTTATATTTATATAGTCGCTGTGCTAGATTTTATATATTATTGATTCTAGATGCGATGAGGAATAGTCCTCATCCATCACAGGATGGTAACACTGAAAATGTTAGAAAATGAAAAACAGCTTAATGTAAAGTTGCCAATACTTTTGTTTTTCAAAGTAATCTCCATTCCTCTCTACACATTGTCGCATCCGATGGAAACTCTGAGAAAAGTAGTAGGCCCATTCTTCCTTAGTATGGCATTTTCGCACGCTTTCACCGCATCTTCAGGGCTTGTAAAGCATTCGCTTTACAACCTATTTCTTGGGAATCAATGAAAGTCGCAGGGCGCCCGGTCAGGACTGTATGATGTACTATACTACTAGGATTATATATGTACTGGGCTGGGATGACTCATTATCTCGACACCTGCCATAGTCAAATTTTCAACAGTCCGTTTTTGCAGAGTGCGCTGAAGCATTGTCGTGGTGAAGAAGGATCCCTCTTCGAGGGCGTTGCTGTCGAATTTTTGCAAGGCAACAGGCAAACAGTGACTGACATACCAGTCTGCTGTAAATGTCCTTCTATAGCACAACTTTCGCGAAATAATCTTTCCGACCAAAGAATGAGGCAATCATCTTTTTTCCTTAACTTCTTCCTATAGGCTGTGTTACCACTTATCCCATCAGACGCAGCCACTCAAAAATATAAAAAACCGTGTGTGTACTTATGTACACGCGTTAGAAGTTATACTTCTTTGGCGTAACAAGATACTAATATTTTGAAATTTTTTATCTTCGCCTTATTGTACGTTTATTGTAAAAATGTTAACTACGCCTAACTTCGGGGTGTCGGTTTTTTTTGTGCGCGCCTTCAAATTTAATTTAACAATATTTTTAATATCTTTATTAATACATAATTTACTTCAATTAAACGTCGAATGAGAATATTAGCCCTTTTCAATTATTATCACTACATAGTATAAAACAAAGTCGCTTTTTCTGTTCCTATGTCCCTTTGTAAGCTTAAATCTTTGAAACTACGCAACGGATTTTGATGCGGTCTTTAATAGATAGAGTCATTCAAGAGGAAGGTTTATATATATAATAACATCCATTACATAGTGGAGAAGTACTGTTATTTTTGAGGTTTCTAATGTGATGTCGTAAATAATTACATTTTTTCCGCTTACATTTCAAACGCAGGCTGAACCCTACGAGTTTTATCAAAATAATGTACTAAGTATTGTACACATTGAAAAGGTCTACAGAATTCTGTGATGGTATATGTCTATCTGTTATGGATAACCCACAATAACTTTTTTTTGTCATTTACTTTTTACGACAAATAATGGCTAATTTTCGAAGCGATTTTAACCAATACAGCATTAATCCTTAACCAATTAAATACCTTGATTACATTTTTCATTTAATATAGATCTATACAGCCCATTACAGCTTTTTTAGCAGCGATCGAACGCGTATATTATCGGAGCTTTCCAGCGACGGAAATAACAATACATAATAAAAACCTGCTTTTCATCAGCATTGCACCCGTGCGAAGCTGGGGCGGGTCACTAGTTATATATAAATTAAATACCATAAATAAACAGCGCTTGACCAACTGTTACAGTGTTTAATGTGAATTTCCCCACTGTGGGAACTGCCCACTCAACTAATGGAACATGAAACTTCCATTCAGCGAAGTAGGCTGTTGTATTCTTTATTAGTATCGATGCTTTCAATTCTTATTAAGTTAATATTGACTTACGAAAGGTAAAGGTGAAAGATAAGGATAAAGAATTAAATTTTAATTTAGACACGGAAAATCTTGGAAAATCACAATAACAATCATTGTACCAGAATTCAAGATACTTTTACTAATTGTAACAAGGTCAAATTAACATTATTAAGTATTCATTAAGTTTAATCAAGGTAATAAAAGCCGCTGTGGAGTATTTAATACTTGGTAAAGCTATCGCGGAATATGGTTAAAAGGTGTATTAAGAATACCCATAGGGCAAAATCACCTGCAGAATGAGCATACCCCACATACACATCTTCAAGTACTTCACCATCACACACACACAAAATTAGGTACCATTTAGTAAAATGTTTTTCTAGGCAGTTTATGCCGCACACAACCACTTTGTGGAACCAGCTGCCCACTGAAGTATTACCGAACCAATTCGACTTAGGGTCCTTCAAGAAAAGAGCGTTCCAATTCTTAAAAGGCCGGCAACGCACTCGCGAGCCCTCTGGTATTGAGAGTGTCCATGGGCGGCGGTATCACTTAACATCAGGTGTGCCTTCTGCCCGTTTGCCCTCTGTTCTATATAAAAATAAATGAATAATTTTAATTTGTTGGTTTCCTTTTGTTAACTTTGAACCTTTTTGTACTAAAATGTATTTATGTATTCCATCTAGGCTATATTTTCAGTATATCTATTTGTTATTATATATAATTTATGTTAGCTGTTGGCTAACGAAATAAATAAATAGGTCTGTATGGTTTTTTATTTAACTTAATAAATAATTAAGCGTTTTGTTGCAAATTTTTAAAACTTAATAATGGAATTGGTGTTAGACGAGTTGTCAATCTTACACTATTTTAGTATATATATTTAAGGCAAGAAGTAAAAATATTTGCAGAATTTAACTAATTCAGTTAAACAGAATCTGGGTTTTAATTGTTTAAATAAGCTAAGAAAAAAATAGGGGTAGTGGGATTGCGACTCTGTATTCGTGAATCTAAATAATATGTTATTGGACATTATCGGAAACGAGAATTTTAACTTACAATTTAAGAGTTAGGTAAAAATTAAAGGGCTAATTTTGGCTTCAAGTGTGGGATTAATGGAAACATTTTGTTTACGCTTCTACCTTCTTTAGTAAAATATATAAATATAATTTAACTATTGTAAGGATACATAACTCCCCTAATCTGTTTTAAAATAACATTTACAGTTAGAAAATAAATATCACAGATTGTAAACTATTCTAATTAACAATATTTCGCATTCAGTAATAAAAAAGGATCAGCTGTTGCTACAACCTTTTTAGGTCTGACACACATAGTTGCCTTTTTTGGTCTACGGCAAGCCGGTTTCCCATGATATTTTCCTGCACTGTTCGATTGTTAAATCGAACTTACGACCTCAATGAGCCACACGCTGAAGCCACTAGGCCAATACGCATTCGGTTATAATTGTCAATATAAGACAGAATGTTAGTAGAATTCGTAAGCCTAATATAGAACAGTATAAACCACGTCAAACCATTTTAATATCATTTAATTTAACATCCAATTAACCTCGAAACCTGATTAAGGCCATCGCTCGGCTCACCCGGTAAACAACCATTTCATCCCAACACCTAAAACTTTAATAACAAACAGAATCCCGAACAAGTTGGAACAAATAAATGCAAATACGTAGTTCCACATGTCTGCACGACATTACATACGATATTAGTTGGTAACTCGTTAACCGTACTTACGGAAATTTAGCCGGGTCCTATCGTCCCATTTTCCCCGATTTATTGCGAACACCTATGTTCTTCTCACGAATCAAAGGCGATGCAGTTACATAGTATATAATCTTTGATGTAATAATGGTCTAGTGGATTTTTTTTTAATGGAATCTTGCTGTTGGCCATAAGGGCCTTTACAGCTCAGCACGGGCTGTTTCCTATTAAACGTTATACTTACTCGTGATGTCACCACGTCATTTGGCTTAATTACACAGAGAATTCAAGATCAACAGATGCTTTCGGGGAACTGATTTGTATAATTGTCTATTTTACATCAAGGACCCTTATGTATGTAAACGTAAACGTAGCTTCCCGTTATTACTGTTATAACTTAATTTTATTTATTTATTAACACTTAGGTTTTTAAGTCTAGTTATACTTTATAGTTATAGTTAGTGTTACATGTTATTATGTTTTTTTTTTAATTATGAATTTCCTGTACTTAAATAAATATCAAACACAACCAGAGACTATCTATTTGTATAAAGTGACGAAGTATAAATAAATAAATGAATTAACACTTTCTTGTTATCTATACATTCTACTGAGACTTCAGGCCGATTTTTAAAAAGTCCGCTTCGTCAACTGAAATCCTAGACTTAAATTATGTTCAAATGCAAGATTTTAAAAGAAATACAAAGTCGAGCTAGTTTCTCTCTTTATAACTACATAATTGTGGTAACTTTTATTGGAATAACAGAATAATGCTTCATATTCATACCTTTGTCACACAATCCATACCTGGAGGTCGTCATTTAAAAGAAAACATATACACAAGACCGATCAACAAATAACTGAAGGACTCTCTTTCTATATGAGCATTTAACATTTTAAAAACGAAAATACCGAGAGGACACCGGCTTGCCTAAGGCCCAAGAAGCTAACGGCGTGTATCGGGCACAGGAGGCTGATCTTCTACTAGCCTTAGATTTACATCATGCTCATAAAACAGATACAGAAATCTAAGGCAAAGACTGTAATTAAACATTGTGTTCCAGTGAATTGGAGAATTGTTTTTTTATATATATATATACCCTTATACGTATACGCAGCTAGTAATAAAGTAGAAAACAAAAAACAACTAGTATATTTTGCATTTCAAGAGAAGCCTATAATTATTGATACTAAGTATATAATGTTAACTTTTACTGTTACGAAGAAAATAAATATTGGAAGAAAATAATAATTAAATATTGGCAATTGTCGAATGCTATAAATAATTCAATATATCCGATATATTTGTTCCGTTTCCGTGTAATTTAAATTGTCATGCAATTATTGGGATTACTATATATAAGCTATACTATAGTATTAAGTAATTATTTTGGATTTGGATTATGAATATTATTAATCTTATGGCAAATATGAATCATGAAAATCTTAACAAGACAATAAAGAAACTGTCAAGAATTTGGGAACAAAGTATTCATGACCGTTAAAGCTGAAATAATTAAGTTAAATTTGTATTTGTTCCGTACTCATGGTATTGTTTGTGAACGCCAGTTCATTGAATATTTTTTTTCTCTCAATTCATATTATACTAAGTAACCAACGATATTTATCTTTAATAAATATAAGTCAATATTTAACGTTAGATTACTTAAACCGGGTATTAATTTATCGCTACCAAGTAATTAAAAACTGTTTAAATATTAAAGATAAATTTAGTAAAATTGTGTTTTTCGTTAATTTTTATTAATTTTGCCCTTAAATTATATCGTATATCGTCCTTTTAATTATATCGTGTATCGTTAGCGCAAAAAGCTGTTCGAGTCTTTTGAAGTCGGTTAAAAATCGGGGTTTAGTTAAATAAATATAATACATACATAAATATAATATACTTGTATAACTAAAAGCTATTATACTATCGATATGTCCATAGATTAAATAGTTTGAACCATTTACGAAAAAGAAAAATCAATCTTATACATAAAATTCTCGTGTCGCGGTGTTTGTGGTTTAACTCCTCCGAAACGGCTTTCCCAATCCTCATGAAATTTTGTGTGCATATTGGGTAGGTCTGAGAATCGGACAACATCTATTTTTCATCCCCCTAAATGTTCAGGGTAATCCACCCCTAAATTTTTTTTAAATTTTTAATAAAACATATATATGTAATATATATATATATTTTATGATACAGCATTAGTAAATACATATAACCCTGAATTTTCAAACCTTTACAATCAACCCCTCTTTTAACATCGCGATTTTATTTTTAATAATTTCTTTTTTTTTCTTAATTCAATTTGATTTCTTTGATTCTTTATTTTTCATATTTAGATAACTAGCAAGAATTGTAATTTATAATATATTATCTACATTAATAAACATTAATTTATTACATAAAGCATTCTTATGAACACTTATAGTAGATAATTATTTTTATTGACCTAAAAAAATGTTTCCTACAAATAATATACATGGCAAAACAACGTTTGCCGGGTCAGCTAGTATAATTATAAAATACATTTACCTTAATAATACAAAAATCGGTTGTGTTGTGTGCTGGTGTGAAAGTAAGGGTGTGCTCATGATGCAAGTGATTCAGCACTATGGATATTCTTAACTAATATTAAACATATTTCGCGATAACTTAAACACGACTTAAATATTGGTCCTTGCATATCCAGGCTGTGCAATACACAACTGAGTTTATGGCATAGTTAGTTGTTAGTGAGGAACGTGAAACAATAAATGAAACACCTGAACAGCTGACTGATTCAACAGTTTAGGATCACATAAAATAATGATTAACAAAATCAAGTTCGGTAAAGAAGTATTATTTGAATACTTATTTACTATTAATACCTTTACCGAGAGGCCTTTTGGTTTCAGATCGCAATTATCATACCTGATTTTTGCACAGCTGTAGGGATGGATTTTGTGTGTATGTGCAAAAACACTTTTCGATAACGTTTAACAACATACCTAATGAAAGTTTATTGTGATTGAAAATAGTGTATTATTTAAGATATACTTACGCTACAAAGAAACATTGCCTCATTGAATTGCTAAGCCAATTCCTTGCCGAGTAAACGGCTAGCTTCCGCGGGGTTTGTGTAATTAATTTAAATTGTGATACCTATGTATCACAATTTAAATTCTATAATTACTATAATTGTAAATTAAGGATCACTAATGACTCGAAATTTGTTGAAGCCTTTCACTGGTTCATAGACAATGTTAAAAAATAATTTTTGATATAATAATATTATTTACCGCTTAATATTACCGCTTAGTGGTAAATATAATAGAGTTATATGAAGTGCCTAATCGTTGTAGGTTTATTGTCCATATCTTGCTCTGTGCACTTAGCGATAACCTTAGTCACACTTTCTTTATAATTATTATTTTTAACTGATCTTTTTATATCTTTTATAAAAGAAGTAGGTTTTTTTGGAACGAAGTTCCTTATCGCGCGTTGTGACAGGGGGCTAGACGGAAAAAAATTCTCACGAAAAGTTGTCACGACACTTTTTGCTATAGTTGTTGTAATGCACCGGTTTTCGTCCAATCCTCCAAGTTAAGTAACATCGGGGGAGGTCAGTACTTCGTTTTTTTTTTCTTTTCCAATTTTAATATTCCTGGTCTCTTAAAAATTTAATGTACAATTTAATAATATTGGTGTTGAGAAAATATATCTTACTGTTATGATACCAATTAAAATATTAATTAATCGTGAGGAACTTTGTTCCATCCGGGTGTCCCTTGACACCTCTCAAGTTTTTTTATTATATTTAGAGCAGTATTGGCCTAGTGGCTTCAGCGTGCAACTCTCATACCTGAGATCGTAGGTTCGATCCCCGGCTGTGCACCAATGGACTTTCTTTCTATGTGCGTATTTAACATTTGCTCAAACGGTGAAGAACATCGTGAAGGTACCGACATGTCTTAGATCCATAAAGTCGATGACGTGTGTCAGGCACTGGAAGCTGATCACCTACTTGCCTATTAGATTTAAAAATGATCATGTAGCAGCTTCAGAAATCTGAGGCCACGACCTAAAGAGGTTGTAGCGCCACAGATTTTTTTACATTATATATTGATTTATAATATTTATTTTACATTACTGTGTATAAGTCTTAAATGTAAAGGTAGAATAATTATGTGGAAATAAATAAATAAAAACATGCCACTGTAAAAAATATACCCATGTTTTTATGACTCAATCTATAAATAATACACAAAATATCGAAGAATTACATCACGGAAATCGAACAGTTTTTGAAACAATGCTTCTTTACAAATACTTAACACATACCCGTTTGAAAGTTCGATCTTTAAGCAATGCTCCGTTATTCTCGATAAAAATTCAGTTCCACCAGACGGATACCACTGATGAATAGTCTTCGCTCAGTAACCAGATCACGCGCGAGCCGCGATTTATATACAAATACGTCCAGTCGGCTGTATTTATTTTTCTGCCCTAATGCGCCCTCTGAAATATTCATGTGAGAGTCACGCGATCTGTCTTCCTGATGGCCTATGATAATGACGTTATGCTATGACAAGTGTTATTATGATTTAATATCAGTGGCTCTCTCTGTCTTACCTGTTACGTTTAATTAGGGTGTCTTATATTTTATGATGGTCTGATTTACATTCGTATTATTTTTTAGTAAATCAAGACAAACCTTTACCTTTTACCTTAGTAAAGGGCGAAGAGAAAGATGTACTATATACTGAGATTTCATGTGTTTTGTAACGTAAATGTAGTGAAAAATCATGGAAAATTAAAATAGATTTTTCTCATAACTATATATTTTTTCCAATCATGCAAAAATGTTCAGATTTACATTCCGTTCGAATAAAGCGCAGACAAAAACTTTTATAGCATGCCTTAAAAAATATCTTTCTGTATTCGTATCGCATCTAATATTGCATAAATATGATAAATAACTATGTTGCCTGCTTATTAGATTGAAAATGATCATTGATAGAGAACTCTGAGGTAAAAAGACCAGACCAGACTTAAAAAGGATATCGGGCCACTGATTTTTTTATTTTATAAATAGCTTTAATGTGTTTGCGTAATTTCTAAAGAATTTGTATGCACAAAGAAATATTTAACCCTACAAAAAGGTGACTCTTATTAACGTCACAGCCTCATGTCCCGTACGTGGCTCTGTCACAGGCATTTTGTTAAGGACCGCATTTTTGGGGTCATATTAAAATTTCACCTATTCATTATAATATAGATTATCACTTTCTGTATTTATAGATTTAGGAATCATTCAACTTACTTCCTTATAGTGACATATAAGGAAACGGAAGGAAAAATATATACAACGTAAAAATTTTTTTTTTTACCAAAAGTACTTGCTAACATTACTTTTTCTTAAAGTTTATTAAATTCTATACAGTTCCCCTAAATAAACAATAACAGAAGAACAATCATTTGTTTGCAATAATATGGTACAAAATTATTATTGTGGTGCAATCAAAACTTTGCAAATTTGGCTTAAAAGGTAGAATTTTACATTACAGTTACATATTAAATTATAAATAGTCATAATCAATTATAAATATCACAGTTATTTATCATATTATTTTATCACTGCTCTTCACATTTTTTATATTATTACACACAATATTATTTATTTTTTAAGAGCAGTGTTTGCCTAGTGGCTTCAGCGTGCGACTCTCATACCTGAAGTCGGGCTGTGCACCAATGGATTTTCTTTCTATGTGCGCATTTAATATTTGCTCGAACGGTGAAGGAAAACATCGTGATGAAACCGACATGTCTTAAACCTAAAAAGTCGATGACGTGTGTCAGGCACTGGAGGCTGATCACCTACTTGCCTATTAGATTTTAAAATGATCATGAAACAGATTCAGAAATCTGAGGCCAGGACCTAAATAGGTTGTAGCGCCACTGATTTTTATTTTTATTTATTAGTTTTACTCTAATAATCTACGTGTTTGTTATATATCTGCGTGTACGACACGTAACAGTTCGAACTTTATAAATATGAATCGAAATTCAAAGCGAATCCAATAATTAAATAAGAGTCAAGAGAGTTACCGCGATCGCTTTTCGAATCTATAATTTGAGCCACCGAGTTAATTTCACTAAATTTGGTTAGAAAACGAGAGAGACAGTAGAGAAAATTAGACGAAGAAAAATAAATGCGGTGAAAGGTCGGGGCGTACAAAATTAGAGTGAAGTAGCGTCGTGCTTGCCACAAGTTATAAGCAAGAAATATTTCATGAATACAAATCTTTTTATCCACACTTATGAGATATGAGAAAATATATTTGATTATATTTTGTCTTTGTAACTTATATGATAATGTGGAATTTTTATTGGCACTTTTGTGCGATATTTGAGATCTATTCAGGCGATGACTTGGAATAGTTTGATTAAAATACAATAAGTATACAATTTCTGAAGCTTTGTACGAAAATTTATGGAAAAATATGTAAAAACTTAAATTTCTCTTCAGATATTTTAAACTGAAATAGAAAAAAAATACTGTGAATTGTGATGAGGAACTCTATCAACTTGTGATTGGAGACTATTTTCATTAACAGCTTTTCGAGTTTTGGCATGTTTAATCACAATAATATGAAAGTATTTCTACAGTATGAACAGTAATACAGTGGGGTTTTGGCAAAGTCATATGATTTTAACTGAAACCACTATAAATGGACTTACTGCTAAATGTATGTTTTCATGCCTCTGTGTGATAAACATTTTGTTTTAATTATTGTAAAAGATCATTATGGTTAATAGGTTAAAGGTTGATGGACTCGGTTTACGTACTTAGACTCTCATTAGGTCCATTGTGCGTAAAGACAATCTTAGACTCCCATTAAGTCCATTGTGCGTAAAGACAATCTGACACTCTTATTAAGTCCATTGTTCGTAAAGACAATCTTAGACTCCCATTAAGTCCATTGTACGTAAAGACAATCTGACACTCTTATTAAGTCCATTGTGCGTAAAGACAATCTTAGACTCCCATTAAGTCCATTGTACGTAAAGACAATCTGATACTCTTATTAAATCCATTGTGCGTAAAGACAATCTTAGACTCCCATTAAGTCCATTGTGCGTAAAGACAATCTGACACTCTTATTAAGTCCATTGTTCGTAAAGACAATCTTAGACTCCCATTAAGTCCATTGTACGTAAAGACAATCTGACACTCTTATTAAGTCCATTGTGCGTAAAGACAATCTTAGACTCCCATTAAGTCCATTGTGCGTAAAGACAATCTTAGACTCCCATTAAGTCCATTGTACGTAAAGACAATCTGATACTCTTATTAAGTCCATTGTGCGTAAAGACAATTTTAGACTCTCATTAGGTGCATTGTGCGTAAAGACAATCTTCTTCTGTGCTGAAACAGCCTCTGCACTCGAGACCGTCTGTCGCGCCTATAGTTATGGTTATATAACGAATTGATGTTGATATTGTTACGTTATATTAAATGCAACCTACTGATATCTATAATATAATAAGCTTGTATTTACTATTAATAAATTTTGTTAAGAGACTGTCGTCATGTCAGTTGATAAACATGATTTCAACGAAATTTTATAAGTTCGATATGCAATACAATACTTACATAACTTAACGTTTCGTGTGCTTTTTACAAGTTGTAATCAATGACCACATCAAGTTTAAAGTTGACAATTTGATAATTTTTTTTAATTTATTTCAATTGAATGAAATGAATTTCAATGAAAATTCAAATAAAACTAAACAAATTATAATAAAAAATGATAATCAATCTCTATTGTTGCGAACATAATAAAATTATATCACGTCTAATCTGATCTGCTAGAATGACTAGAACTAGAAGAACTCATAAGAATTTAAACGCTTATCTCTCTTAAATTGGATGACATAACAAGTGCTTTAAAAGAGATATGGCTGAAGCGGGTAACTGCAGCGGATATATGTTATCACTCTGGACTGACGCAACATCGCGATTACTATATTAAATATTCAGTTTTTATTATTCTCTCAAATGTCTACCATTGATGGAGGATATACACAAAAGCATTGTTCGCGTTGTATATATGTTTTAAATAATTTAAAACTACAACTACGGCCCCCTAACTTAGCCTTAGATAATAGTTATCTACATACTTAAGTGGTAATAATAATGAAAAAGGTTGGAAAATCACACCTCAATCATAAGCAATAAAAGACTGCGGATGCAGTATGAGCTACCAGACAATACTAATACATAAATAGATAGATAGACATTATATATAAGTACAAATAATTGGCCACGACACACCATGCAGATTTTAATAATAATAATTTGTTTCAAGAATATGGTACAAAAATGTGCAAGGTCACAATCGTAAATTCTCATATTCTGCCTCACACAATGGCGTGCAAATTCATTTCATACGTTATTAAATTTATTATAACAACTTGTCTCACGCAAATCAATTATCAATAGTAACGAAAAGTATTATTTATATTCCACACAAGTCATCAATCAAATACGGCTTAAGAATTCGAAAGCCCTCTACTATGCAGCAGATATATAAGTAAGCAGCCTTCCATCGGTGATGGGAAATATGCAGTACACATTGAGAATGAAATAATAAACAAATATCTTTAACTACTAGAGTATGTCCAACAACGTATGCGAACCTTCTGGCTGTGTTATTCATAGGCGGTGGCATCATCTAATATTAGGTAGGTCCCCTGTCAAATAAAATAAGTATGCGTATTTGAGTAAACGTGTCAGAAATGTATCTAGGTAGTACGCTAACGCTTAGACAATCAAATAGATAAGATACATCAACGTTCTGTGTGACACATGCGGTTGATATTCAAGTCCTCCAGAGGTTTCTTCACTATGTTTTTCTCCAGAAGTGTGTAAAAAGCAAAAACTAAGTAATATTATTCTATATATTTCTATGTATGCAGAATATATATAAATCTATTCGAATATTAACTTTATATGTTATTTAAATAACACGTACAAATCAACTTACATTAAGTATATTGAATTTTTAAATTGAATGGATCCCAAAGTGGTATTTCTTTATTAAAATCACCTTTTCCTTTTGAAAGAAATTGCGAAAATCGCGTCAATATGCTATAAAAGCCTTTCTACGATTATGATCGATGGTCATAATAAAGGAACTTTGCCCTTTATTTATTCACATAACACTGTAGGCGAGAATTTTTCATGCAAATATTGGACGTAACTTTTATAAACGCTTCTGTAATTTTATGAACTCCTATTACAGCTGGCCGAGTTATGAAGAGATAGTTTAACATTTTTTATTTTCAGCTAAAATATGTTTCAAGTAATATTTTTTACAGAACTGTTTTTGTTGGTAAGTTTTTGTAAGAAAATTTTAATTACGAATTGATTTTTGTTTATTTTTACAAACCTGAATCTTTTTCTATTATATATTTTAAATGTATATTTTTGTATTCACACTGTTTCTTGTATCTACCTGATTTCGCTGGTCATTTCCATGTTTTAGGGACGACACCGCTTTTTATATTTTCGTATGTATGTTAATTTTGACATGTCCTAATTTTGTGGTCCAAATAAAAAAAATAATCGGTTTATATAGCTTACTAGCTGACCTGGCAAAAGTCGTTTTGCCTTGTATATCATTTATATTAAAAAATAGGGGTTGATCGTAGAGGGTTCAAAATTTAGGGTTGTATGTATTTTTTAATGTTGTAGATATAGTTGATAAAAGAATAAAAATTTATCTAAAAATTAAAAAAATATATATTTAGGGGTGGACTACCCTTAACATTTAGGGGGATGAAAGAATAAATGTTGTCCTATTCTCAGACATACCCAATACGCACACAAAATTTCATGAGAATCGGTCAAGCCGTTTCGGAGGAGTTTAACCACAAACACCGCGACACGAGAATTTTATATATAAGATACCCAAAAGTGATATAGGACAGACTCTAACTACCCTGAACTGATATAAAACTGACTTCCACTACAATTATGATTGGATTCTAGAACAGATAGCAAAATTAAACATATTATAAAAACTATGGATCTAACGATTACGTCTCGTAAATATAAACTCGGCATAAGCTGTAACGTTTTCGTAACGGAAGCAAAAACTTTAGGCTATTAATAATCCCACCGTAGCGTGGAAAGAATATTTCACTCTTTTGAAGCCGCAAACTGGATACAATCAAATTACCATTTGAAAAGGTCTATTTAATGCGTTCCACCCTTATGTTAAATTGTTTTACGTCCGAATTTATATTATAATTAACCTTTCGAACATTCCTTGTTACATACTTTTAAATTAAACAAAAAGTTGTTCCCTTTTCAGTTGTTTGACCTCCTGAAACAAAATAAGATTGATAAATGTATACTGTTTTATTTAATGTATTACTGTTTTTTTAATGTAATACTGTTTTTTAATGTAATACTGTTTTTTTAATGTAATACTGTTTTTTTTATAGAACAATAGGGGGCAAACGGGCAGGAGGCTCACCTGATGTTAAGTGATTCCGCCGCCAATGGTATCTTGATACCATAGACCCAGTATACAGGTAAAAATATACATATAATTCGGTAATTTACGGTAATATATATGTATACTGACATCATTTTTCCACTCGTTACTTTTATGTCAAGATTTGTAGTTTTTAAGTGTAGTTAGTAGCCTAGCTGACGCCCAAAAAGGGCAGTCATTGCAGCCCATGGACACTTATTTTAGTGATTGCGTTGCCGGCTTTTACCACACTCTATGAACTAATAGTACTTATTATTGCAGATCATGTAAAGTATAAAATTGATTCGGTCGTTACTATATTATTCGGATGTTTTGTTAATTGTGAAATGAGTATATTTATAAACGTATATTTTATATGGAGTTAAATTTATTTGGGTTTCAAGTGCAACCGCATTTTTGTTAATCTATACTAAAGTCATAAAGATGTGATGTTTGTTAGGGTCTATGGGTAACCTCGTTTACTGAACTCATTTTGATAACAACAATAGGAAGACACATACACAATTATATTATATTATATGAAATACTAATCCGAAAAATTAAACGACTTCTATGAGTGTAAAGGTTCTGTGATAGCAACTGGATTTACGAACGCTGCCTAAGATATTTTCAAATTCTACAGAATTTTATTTTTAAATACTAACTTTAAAGAAAAACACTTATTTAACGGATTCAATACTTACTTTAATAAAATATAAATATAAAACGAGACCTAGGCCTCATCTGAAACTGTGTGTCTGAGGTCATGAGTGTGTTATTGTGGTTTCCACTAATATCATTCATGAGAAAGGTAATTTGTAATTAAATTATTATCAAACCGAATGCCGCACGGGTCAATCGGTAGAATTATAAATAATATCTATATAGTGACTAACTAAAGCCATGGTTCTTTCTAACCCATATATAATCTTTAAGATAATTTTGATTGACACGTCTAAGGGTCTGTTTCGAATAGCGCTATCTGACCGTCTTGAAACGCCTGAAAGAGATCGCAACAATAGAGTTTATTGAACCAATAAGTAATAAATAGCTTATTTGGACCTTATCCGGATATTGTGAAACAGACCCTAAGTCAGATCCATATCACTGGCAAACGTAATCATGTAATTATGAAAATGTTCCACTCTGGCAGTGCCGCAGAGTTTTAGAGAGAGAAAAAATAGATATCTCAAGACCAAGCGAAACGGTTGATCATTCCCCTGGCTCTGACAGTGGAGCAAGTTAAATAGTGGTGATAAATATCTTATGAATAAACAGGTTTATTTTAATAGTATACTTATTGATTGATTTACAGAAATTCAGTATAATGAAAGAGTTAATAAAAAAATACGTTTTGTAAAAAAGAAAGTGAACTAGCCCCCACACTAGACTTTACTGTGTCCGGTGCTTGACAATAATTTCTCCGTAACACTTACTTACTTAATTTGCAATTTAGGCCCTATCCCAGCATGAATTGCTGTGTCCGCGCCTCGGGGTGGTGCGGTGCGCAGTGGAGAGCTGGAGTGGAGGCGCGGTGGCCCGTAATATCTATGTAAAACATGAAATTAATGTAATTTTGTCAATTTATGTCTAAACTAAAATATATCGTCTAAATTTCAAAATTATGTTCTGTATTAATTTTGTCATAAAATGAATGCCAAAAATTGGCTATAGTTGGATTTTTCTAACTAGCGAAATTATTTAAATCATGTAATCGATCTTTCAAAATGGATATAAAACTATTAACGAAAGTCCATTCGCCCTACATTAAGAAGTGACAAAAATGGAAAGAAACAATGTACTTTTTTGAAGTTTAGGGATCGGATATGTCCTTAAACTATTGTTGTATAAGAATATTTTCGAACTCAGCATAGGACAGATTGAGAAGATGGTATTTAAGATAGTTAGTTAATGTATAAAAGAAAGTGTATAATGAAAGGAGAAAAAGCGTTGGGCGAAGAAAATGCGGTTTCGAGTAGCTGAATTGCAGGTCTGCGTTGTGTGTATTACGTGGTCGGTGTTTGTTTTAAAAAAAGGACATACTGAGATTTATGGAACAATCACCTTTGTCTTAACGCACTGATTCTTCTCTATCTGACCGGTCAACTGTCACTACACTGTAGTTGCCAAAATATATTCGCTTCAAAGGTTTAGTCATAATGATGGTTTTGACACTAGCGAAGTACCTTGTTGGCACAAATTAAAGCCATTAAAAAAATGATGCTTTTGTGGGTCGCTTGTTATCACAGTACACGTGCCTTAACTTTTAATTTTAACTCTTATAAGAATTTATTTATCCAGGCCGATATAAAACTCGTTGGTTAGTTAGACTTAGAAAGCATAAAACTTTTACAATGAGAAAATTTTCCATTCCCGGAATTATTTTATTGGAAAAGTAAGTTTCCTCATATCTCTTAAAGATATTTAAATTGTATTGTTTTTGTTAATTAAAGCGGCCCGTTACAGAAAACAATCGAGCCTGGCCTAATCAAGCCGTTGTTTCACAGAATCATAAATATTGAAAACTTTGACAAAAGAATCGCTTTAATAAGAAAGTCAAGATATAGGCTTACTTTGCATCTTGAAAAGGGCAATTATATTTATATCTTTACAGAATTTTGATAATTCTAAATTAGGTTAGGGCAACTGCAAAATATGGCACGTTTTTTACAAGCTTTAAGTTCCTTGGTATAATACCAACTATATTGCTTAAACGTCGGTACTACCTCTTTTTGTCGAATGTATAATTAAGCTGTGATACACAGAGACAAATGCTAAACGCTTTTAATATGAAACGGTTAACAGATAGTGATGTTGTCTCGGCCTAATGGCTTCAGCGTGTGGCTCTGAGGTAATGGAAAATCGAATCGAAGTAATGTGACTGAACCAGTCAAAGTCAAAATAACTTTTATTCATATACGTAAACAGGCACACTTATGAACGTCAGAAAAGTTGAATTAATTCTAAATCTAAATTTATTACTAGTTCGGAAGTCGAGGGTGTAGAGCGGGTAAGAAGAACTGGCCAGAAACTTTCCGCCACTCTTTAGTCTGAAATAAAAATAATCACAAGCGAATGCATTCTGAGATCGTCTCGAGAAGTCTCATATAGTGTTGCGGCGCCACTGGATTATCAATATTAAAATCAGGTAGTAACTTCGTTCGTATTAAAATAGTCAGTCTGAATATAATTATTATACTAGAAGAAAACATCCTTTCCAGCTGAGTTTCATCATCGGACGTCGAGGCAGAATACGAAATTTCAGCCGTATCCCTCGACGTCCGCCGTTGCACAACTGATCGTTTTTCAAGGTATTTTTTGCCACGCACCACCAATTTGTGGAACCAGTTCCCACTGAAGACTTAGGGTCCTTCAAAAAAGAAGCGAAGCCCTCCGGCATAGAGTGTCCATGGGCGGCGGTGTCACTCACCAACTGCACACAAACGGGCAGGTGGACCAAACCATGATGCTATTAGGTGATCGCTCACCTGATAGCACTTCCCCGTTTGCCCCTGTTTTATAAAAAAATCCTTTTCAACTAAGTATTTAACGGTTGAAAAAGCGTTTTATTCCCTCCGTGAAAATCTTATAATCACGAGATTAGAGGCGCAATGTATCTAAGTGTCCAGAATTGTTGGAACATTTAAACACTCTTAGAATTTAACTAGAGTTTTCGTTAACTTAAAATGTACCTACGAGTAAGATTTTTCAGTTGGTATTTAACATTAAATTTCACAATAGAATTATAAACTACCCTAACCGATCTTAGGAACTGGTTTACGATACGGGTTTTTTACTTAAATAGAATGATTAAAAAGAAAATTTGTTTTAATTCTAAGGAAATTAAACTATAATTTCATGTTTAAACAAATAGTTTATAACTTATAACCAAGGCACTCTAGGCGACCCAATGTAAAGGATAAAAATGACTAACGAATTTAGGATTTACGCTACACTTTTAAGAATACGCGGTGTGAAATATATAGTTTTAAAAAATCTATTTCAAATGAAAGTTCAAAAACTAAAACGTACTAATTCACAGAATATTTCATTTAAAATTCTCTACCGGAAACAGAACTATACGTATGTAGCGACCTCAGACGCAATTTGTTACTGGATTTGAAGCCTACTTCCGGATGACGTTCGTTTCAAAACTCGATTTGAACAGTTTTAAATATCAATATTTTACGTTCGGTAAAATTTAAAATTTACATTTTTAGAATATTTTTATTTTAACCCTTCCTTTAATTTTTTTTATTTCTTTATTGTATAAATAATCTTAAACAGAAAGAAGTTGGTATAGAGTGAAACACAAACTGGACACAGTTTTTCAGTCCACTAAGACGTCAAACATATAACACAGATAAATATTAATTATAAAAATGTAAAAATATTTATAATACATTTAAAATGTATTCTCCAAGGGCGTAGCTTGGGAAGATTTCATATTATGTTATGGTTAAAAATAGAGAGTAGATATAAATGTGAAATAAAGGTGCTATTGGTGCATTGAGGGCCATTCTTGTCGTATTGTATGAATGTACATTTTTAGTACACTGTGATAATATCTAAGCAATCTATTATTAGCGATAAATATTGTTTTGAAACTGTTATTTGTCTTGGTTCTGTTCCAGTGTCGTTTTTATAATCATCACATTGTCCTAGGCGCGACAGACAGTCCTTTGTGCACAGGACTCAGTCACCCACGTATTACTGGAATACTATGCTGCGGCTCCTCAACGAACAGAAATCCTCGGATCATTAAGGTCGCTTAAACATTTGACCTTCTCTAATAGGACAGGGCTTTACCCACAACGGACCAAATCAGCGTGTTAGTGCGGAATCTTTGTGCACACTACACTCAATTTTTGACACGACAACGTATTATAATTCGATAGAGTCGGCTGCACGCACGAAAAAACATGACGCATGCGGCGTTACTTAGCTCTGAGGCGTTCCCTTTAAAGCTTGCATTGCAAGTGAGACAACGTAACGAGCGACAAAGAGGCACAATAGGCCTCTTGGCGTTTGGCAGCGTTCAACACATGTCTCTTACATGGCGGCCGAACAAACTCGGTACAAATAAATTTAACTTGATCAATTCAGTTGTGATTTCCATTTAGCTCCTTCTCTATATCCATACAAAATATCTATTTAATAAAGAAAATTAAAAATTTTGCTTTTAAATATTGCAACCATTCCATCAATATTTTCTTATGACGTTGTCACGTTCAACTATCGTCAGTAAATCGACTTTACAGACGAGCAATTTTTTTTAAATAGAACGTTATTCAGATCTTGATGTTCATATACATATATACCATACTATTAGAAGTTTTAGTACATGGTTACTGTTCTATAACAAAACCTATGTATTACGTAAATCATTGGATATACAATCTACTAATGAGATGCAACTCAACACCAGTAATATTATATTGAATAAATAGAATAAAGCCGCGACGAGACAAGTGTTTGTCGCGGAGTTTGCTCTAATTTGTCAACCCTCATTACGTTATCATTCTGTCGTCTCTATTTGTGGAGTTTTAGTTCGCCGCTTGCTTTACTGAAGTGCAAGTGCAAGTGTACATAATATTTTGCTTAATGATGTCTTTAAATATAGCGGTGTTTTACTTTACAGATTGTTATATGGTGAAAAATTTCATAGATTTTCCGTTTGGTTGAATTACGTTAAGCATAGCAAAGTTTTTGTAAAACTTAATGAATAAGAACCAACATGTGCTAAACAGGCTACATCTAATTAATTTTCAATATTTTTTTTAAATTTTTGTTTGCTAATTTTCTATTTTAACAGAGCACCGACAGTTATTTACGCCGGCTTTTTCTCTCGGCCTACACCGTCTGTCATCTTTGCCGATGAGTAGGGATGCCCATTCAAATTTAATGACGTGTATTAAGTGATACCTGTGTCTAATATTCCAAATTAAACATATTTTATTTATATTTGATAGGAAGTTAGTAAAAAAAATTAACAAATATGGCACCCTTCCTGTATAAGTAAGGGATAGAAATGAATAAAAACTTCAAAAATAACACTAAAATATGAAACCACCAAAAATATAGACTTTTATTTAAAACTAAGACATAAGAGAAATGTGCTACACTGAAATAAAACATCATATAATTTATAATCATTTTTATTGCTTTTACAGTTCTTCATCGAAACAAGAATTTTTTAAAAAGTGTAAGAAATTTATTATTGTAACAACTTAGTTAAAAGAATACACTAATTGAAGGACACTTGTAATAACGCTATGAAGAAAATACCTTCTTTTTCTATTTTGCAAATTATTCAGAACAAAGCGGAGATAAGGTAAAAAGGAGTTTCACTTCAAAAGAATGGTTCGTTCATTTGTTTATCGGGGAAGGAAAAACAAAAGTGAAAACACAGCGAACTTGTTTAGCGATAATTGTAGAAACAAACCGTATTGATTCAAGCTATTAAATTGTTGCTTATACAGTTATAGCTATATATTTTTATGTTAAACATAATAGATAATTAAATTTCTCAAAACTAAAATCGTTAAGGTTACTTATACTGCATTTAGGCTACTCATTATTTAGTGATTCTGTATCAAGTTCCGTAACTCACAAATGCGCGTTTGTTTCATTGCAATTTTAATGTTTTAAATTCCACTTGTATCGGTATTAGGATGACATAGTCACAATATTTTTCTGTATATGACGGGTGAGGGTTAACAGTAAGATAAAATACATTATATAATACCGATAATATTGAGTAAAATATTTATTTCAAATATGTAATAAACATTTGAAACGCTCTTAAATAAGTCTCCGAATAAGCGTGTTTAAAAATCTCCATATTTTATTCGATAGTGTAATAAATCTTCGAGACGGGCTCTGGTAAATGTATTCAGATTGCTTCGATTGCTTCAGTAAACACTTGCTTCTATTACGATTAAGTTTCTATTTGTGTTAAAATAAAATCTTTTATTTATTAAAACCATGATTATTAGTTAGAGTTATGTGCCGTTAAAGTGAAATTAAGTAAATTAAATTCCGATACCAAAACCACAAAAGGATGTTTTTTGGTGATTAATTGTAGTAATGATCACTGAAGAGGTAGAAAAACCTTACGTTTTAGGGACTTTTTTACTAAAAATTTCTTACTCGAATCCGACACACTTCTAACACACAAATAAATCATTCTCCACTCGACTAGAATACACAAATAACAATCATCGAAACCCGCCGTTTAAGAGTTCAATTACGTACACATGGACAAAATATATACCTGCTGTTTATTTACTGTATAGATAAATAACCTAGGTAAGGTTTACGACTGCAGTGCCATCTGCCGGGTTGTTTTTGAGTCTCAAGCCTCTAGGGCGCCACCCTAACGTATACAAAAAAAATTCAAATCGGTCCAGCCGTTTAAGAGAAGTGACATACACAAATACAGTAGAATTATAATATATCTATCTATATAGTAATATATCTATATTAAACATTTTTAAGCATGTTATTTACGATCAATCTTATAAGTAATATTTACGAATGCGTGATTCTTTGTGTGTGTCAGTTGTTATTAAGTGTTGTTATTACTATCTCTTATCATCTTAGAGAAACTACATTACATTCGAAATTTAAATGTTTTTATCTTACTGAACAGTATGAAATACATTTGTATGCTTCCGTATTCTTTTCTATTTTCAAAAGTTTATAGACATTACGTATAATGAAAAAGCTTGGTGCATTGGCAGACAAATGCGGCATCACGTTTCCGGTTCTGAGCGTCCAGACAGGCATTTACATTCGCGATCCATTGCACTTAACGAGTCCGCTTTCAATAAATTCTGAAAATCCTCTGAATCTTGCAAAACATTAGGGGTAAGGGACTAAATCCACTTAGTAGTGATATATTATGTTAATTTTATACGCAACCGCCATAGCTAAAGTTCAATCTTTTTCTAAGAAGTCTCTCTTTACTAACGTATATAAAAAATTATAAATAATATATACACTAAACCATAAAGTGAGTATTTTAAAAATAACAATTTTCTCAATTCTAAATTTGTAAATAATAATAATTTTACTACAAAAGCCAAGAATGGAATACTTTCAAAATGTAAATAAGGAGATAAAAACGTTATCGTAAAAGCATAGTCATATTTTTATATAAATTTAATAATGCAGCGCGTACAAGCGAAAAGTGTTAAAAAGTATATATGGATATATATTACTATAAATAATTAGTAATATTAGTAATATGGTTGTTTTTTTATATATATATATATATATTTATTTTAATATTTACTATATATATATAATAAATAAGAAAATAAACTATAAATTACTAATATATGGTTCTTTTTTTATAGTCGATATTTTAAAACCCTTAAGAAACTAGGTTATGGAAGATTTTTATCATACCATATAACTCTTTATTTATATCAAGCTTATAAAATAATGGTAATAAATCGCGCTTTGAAAGTATATTTCTTTTAAACGCACCTTAATTTTTTTGTTTATAATGCAACCTTTTATAGAAGTCTGCCGTTTAACACTTCTAATAACGGGCAATCAACATTATCTTATTCAACGAGCTGAAATTAATATTAACGTTTATATAAAACAAAAGCAAGATGTATCTTTGCATTCTGGTTGTCAACCTAAAACGCAACAACTATCTAGTCAACCAAGCGTGATTGTGACTAGCGTTTGATGAATCGCTCCACTTTCTCGCCACTGTTATACGAAAAGCAACTCTATCTTCTATTGAATAATATTAAAAATAAAAGTGCATTTAATTATATAATTGTTTAATGAGTTAGACATGGGATTGAAATATATAAGACAAGGTATGGTGGAAACCCGTCTGTCAAGGACGAATATTTTTAAAATATTTGATATATTAAAGTTAAAAAAAAATTACGTTGTATGACTAGAAATCTTACCTTAGAACAATAAAATAATTTTTCCCTTTTACAAATGTAGAATGCTTGGTTAAGCCTTTGGTGAATAGATGACGATACTCATGACTCCATAGCTGGTGATCGCTCGGCGTATCAACATAGAGAGAGAATCGATTTCAAGTACAGACAGTGACGGAATGTTGGAAATCTCCCAGATATTCTTCGCAACGTCGGCACCATAAAGAAGCGGCGGAGAGGGCCAGGCAGATTGTTCCGCGTCGCTGTAAGATACCAAAGCGTTGCCGTTCCACCGTGTGTATTATTATGTAATGTGGCATGTAGATGCCTTAGCGTCATATCCAAAAAAGAGATGCTAGTTCTAGTAACCAGAAACAATTGGCCGATGTGACTAAGGCGCTTTCTGTGCCAAGAAGCATAATTCTTGGCTCTGACTTCAACAGCTGATTGCGTGGCTGGGGTGCGGACAAGCTGTTACCGTGTATTGCTTCGGGCGATTGCTGATGGTACCATAGGTACAGTAGCGAGTCCCCACCACACAGCTGTAATTATACGTACAAAGATGGGAATCACTCTCGATAGTACTAGGGGTTACAGTAAACAGGTACTGGTAGGATCTTCCGCTGACGGCTGCTATAAAGTATAGTATTGTCTTTTATTAACATAACTTTTACACATTTAAAGAAAACGGAGGACACCGTGAGCAATTCTGCAGAAACCCTACACCTTTTAGTCGATACAAACTCCGGGGAAATAAATACAGATAATACAACATTTTCTACAGCTGTGATACTTTTTGACATTTAACACCTTTGCCTTCAGTCACCGTGACCACGCACGCTGTAAAGCACGCGAAACGTCGGTTAAATTTAAAATTATGTCTAAATAAATAATACATAACTATAATCCGTAAAAAAGTGTTTTTCTTTAAATGCTATAAAGTATTTATATGGTACACTCGTTTTTACATACCACATATTTTATTCTTAATTAAACATTTAGTTTTCGGGTTTATAGGTTTATAGGTCGCGTTATAGGCGACATGATACTGTTTGCACATCGTAAATATCATATTTTTTCAATTCTGTCTCACTGATTGTAATTAAAAATTTGTAATTATTGTTCTATTTAATATGTCATGTTTCTTATTTTTTACTAGTGTAAAACACAATTAATTTATAAGCTCGCTTAATACTCATGAAAAAAAAAGTGTTGTTTAAATGTTTTAATAAGAGATATCTATATTAAACCTTGAAGCATTTCAAAGGTCAATTCAATATTACTTTTAATTTCATTACAATTAACATGTTTTTTTACATGTAGTGCTGATTTTTTTATATAATACGAGGCAAACGTGTAGGAGGCTCACCTGATATGAAGTGATACCGCCACCCATGGACACTCACATTGCTATAAGCGTTACCAGCCTTTTAAGAATTGGTATGCTCTTTTCTCGAATGACCCTAAATCGAATTTGTTCGAAAATTGGTTCAGTGGGTAGTTGGTTCCAATGGTAGTGCCTGGTTAAACTGCCACAAGATTCAGTAGTGTAACGGCGTATCTCGAGGAGACGTCAATAGACCAACATTGCATTCGTTAACTGTTTAGCAAATTGTTATTAAAATAAGCTGCATTTTGTGGTTTTATTTTGATAAAAGATCGTAAATTAATAAGTTTAGTCGTGGCCCGCTCCTGTGCCCAAGGGAGGTCATTAAAAACTTCGCCTAGTGACGGCGTTTACCCACTGCGCATCGTAAATATCTTATATATTTATTACGTTTCAATCAGGAAAATTTGCACGCCCGTAATCGTTACACTCTTACTGGCTAAGTGTAGTTTTGAAACCACCTAATCTGTGTACCTGATAATCGACATATACGCAAGGGAAGGAGAAATATATATTAATAACTGAAGAGAAAAAACAGCGTTGATCCAATCACGGCCTCAGATTTCTGTATATGTTTGCCATAGTTTTCCTAATACTATTTTATTAATAATATTTAGTGTCAAAGTCATGCTAGTAATCTCATGACGTATTTCACTGTATTAGAAGTAATGACTGAATAGAATTTTTTCTTTATAGAACAGAAAGCAAACGGGCTGTAGGATCTGTTGTTAAGTGATACCGCCAACCATTGATACTCTCAATACCAGAGAAGTCGCAATTAAGTAACCAGGGAAGGAAGATGAAGGATCCTAAGTCGAATTGGTTCGGAAATTTCCACATAGTGCTGCGAATATACGTTCAGTCCCGTTGTGTCCTCATTATTAATACAGTATGAAGCAGGAACAACTGATTGTAAGCTATCAATTAATCTATGCTTTCCTTTCCCACGCAATATTAATATAATTAAATGTCTTCCATTACAAAGTTTTATTATATTGTTCTTGTGTATTATGTCATTAATATTGCACAGTCAGTTAACCCTATAAGAGCAGTGAGACCACGCGACCACACCTCGCCTCTTGATTAGTTTTTGATAGACTTCGCAAGGATAGTCTATTTTTTAATAAAGTTATTTTCGCTTTCATATTATGATTAAAAGTTGCAACTCAAAAGGTTTAATGTAATTTCGAGTTGTCGGCAAAAGTTGTGAAATTGTTCGTCGCTTTAAAAAAGGTCCTTCGCAGTTCTTATTTATTTTTTACTTGAAATTATCAAGTTGGTATTAAGGAAATACAAATTGGCCAAAATGTAATACGTAGAGGGATGGTGTATAAATATAGAGTACGTTCTTTAAAAATAGATTTTAGCACCAGATTAAAATATGCTAAATTGTGTATTTATATAGATATTTATCAATAATGTTAATTTATGACAGACCTATAAATCATAAACAAAATAATAAATAAATTATTTTTTTACTTATTTTATAATTAATTGCACACTGGCTGAATTCAAAACATTTGGTTCACCATTTTCATTATAATAATAATAATAATAATAATAGCCTTTTATTCAGATCAATTAGGTACATGGATTTGTTAAGTTAACATTAAATTCTAAAGATTTATATTATGCTTAAATGTAGTGTAATATTTGTTGTTTTGTTATCTTTCCTAGATCTGTTTGCCAGTCGGCAAAGGCCTCCTCCAACCTTTTCCATTCCTTTCTTTCTTGAGCCACTCTGTTCCATGTGACTCCTGCCACTTGTCTAACGTCATCGTCCCACCTTTTCTGTGGTCGGCCTCTTTTCCGTTCGCCTTCCCTTGGGTACCACCATGTCACCCTTTTGCTCCATTTGTCGTGTCCTCTTACCAGGTGACCAGCCCATCGCCATTTGAGTCTCTTGATTTTGCTTATTACATCGGTAGTTTTTGTTTTGTTCCTAATGACGATTTTTTTAACTCTGTCGGACTTTTTAATTTTTAGCATGCTCCTTTCCATTGCATACTGGCAAGTTGCTAATTTGTTTGAGGTGGCCTGATTTAAGGACCATGACTGACACCCATACGTAAGGACAGGTAGTACGCAGGTGTTAAAAAGTTTACTTTTTAGGTTTATATGGAGCTCTTTATCCTTCATAGCCTCTTTTAGACTCCAGTATGCCTTCCAGCCATTTGTAACTCTTCTGTCCACTTCCTTCTGCATAGAATCTTTTTGAGTTATGAGCTGCCCTAGATATACGTATTCATCCGTATAGTTGATTTCGGAGTTACCTAAATCTATAGTATGTTTGTGCCCGTTTGTCATCACCCTAGTTTTTTCCGGATTCATTGCCAAGCCTACACTCTCACTTTCTTGCGCAAGTTCTTTTATCATTCTGGTTAGGTTTTCTGCTGTTTTTGCCAATAACACTATGTCATCAGCAAATCTCAAGTGCGATAGCAGTTGGCCGTCTATATTAATTCCCAGATGTTCCCAATTAAGTCTTCGGAAGATTGATTCTAGTACTGCGGAGAATAATTTCGGAGATAGAGGGTCTCCCTGTCTTACGCCTTTTTCTACTCTGAAAGGAGTACTTTTCTTTTCTAGTTGGATTCTTGCTCTGCTGTAGCTATATATATTTTTTATTAGTCGAATGTACTTGTGCTCGATCCCTTGTTCTTGTAACGCCTCCCATATTCTGCCATGTTGTAGAGAATCGAATGCTTTGCTATAATCAATAAATGCAATGTAGTATGTGAGTTGATATTCGTTGTATTTCTCCAGAATTTGACGCACTACGTGGATATGGTCGATCACTGAGAAGTCTTTGCGGAATCCTGCTTGCTCAATAGGTTGGTTTTCGTCTAGAGTTCTTTCGATCCGTTTTAAGATGATCTTAGCAAAAATCTTATATACATTGGACATAAGACTTATAGGGCGATAATTTCCTATGTCATATTTGTCGCCTTTCTTATACATTAGGATGATGTGAGATTCGGTCCATTGCTGAGGTATGATTTCAGTGTTCATGATATCGTTGAACATATCTGTGAGGACAGGTAGCAGGATCTCTTTGCTATATCTTAAGATTTCGTTGCTTATGCCGTCAGGCCCGGGTGCTTTCTCATTCTTTTGGGTATCGATAGCCTTGCTGACTTCAGCTTGGAGAATACTGGGGGTGTTCGAGGTTTCTACTAGATTGAATTCAGCTTGCGTGGTGTTGTTTCGATACAGTTTTTTGTAGTATGAAGTAGCTGTTTTTAGTATGTCAATTCTATGATGATCAAATTTTCCTCGGTCGTCTTTAATTTTTACGATCCAGTTCTTCGTGATGGTCAACTCTTTAAGTGCTTTTTTTGTTCCACCGGTTTTCAGTATGTAATTTTCTATTGTTCGCATCCTTCGTTGTTTTCTATCCTTCCTCATACTTTCTTTGATGTCTTTGCTGATTTTGGCTAATTTATGTCTTCTATTTTGAGTGCTTCTTTCATTAGTAAGGTGCTTTCTTTCTTCTAGGAGTTTTATGGTGTCTTGTGATAGCATTCCTTTTTCATCAATTTTAGTATCTGCTATGAGTTTTGTTTGAGTTTTGATAATATTCTCTATATAATTGTATTTATCTTGGGTTTCTAGTTCCTTAGTATTCTCTTTGAAATCTCTAAGTTCAGTTCTTAGGGCTGTTATTATTTGCTCTAATTGCTGTTCGTTGAGTTTTGTGCTTCCTGAGTTTTGTCTAGGTCTAGCTTTTTTCGGTTGGTTTATTTTAAGCTCGGTTCTAAGTAGCCTATGGTTGGTGTCGAAGTTAAATCTTTTAATGACGGTAAAGTTTGAGAAGTAGCTGTTTCTGTTGGTCATAATAAAATCAATTTCATTTTTTGTTTTACCATCCGGCGAGATCCAGGTCCACATGGTCTTTCGGTTCTTCTTGAACATAGTATTTAAGATTGTTAGTCTGTTTTCTAGCGCGAAGTTTGTGATTTTTTCCCCATTTCTGCTTCTAGTCTTGTTGTTATATGTAAATTGACCTAGTATTGCGTTTTCTCCTGGGCGTCTTGCTCCAATTTGACCATTGAAGTCACCCATGACTATAAGGTTTTTATGTGTATGTTCTTGAATGGCTTCGTTTAAGTTATGGTAAAAGTTGTTTATCGTTTCCAAATTTGATTGCTCTGTGGGTGAATATATTTGTACGATAGACCACGGTTTTTTATATCCCGGCAGTTTCAGGTTCATAATCGCTATGCGTTCTGAGATTCCTATGAATTCTTCCACATATTGTTTTAGGTGTTGTTTAATAATAAATCCTACCCCATATTGGCCTTGCGTCTCCCCTATTTGATATATTAAATAGTCTGGATGGCAAGTAATACTTTCGCCCATTCTTCTCACTTCGCTCAAACCAATTATGTCCCATTTAATAGATTTTAACGCATATATCAGTTCCGTAAGATTTTCTTCTTTTCTCAAGGTGAGTACATTGAGGGATGCTATGTAAATTACTGATTTTTGGTGGTTGTTGTCTTTATATGTTGGAGGGTTGTGGTCGCTTTCCCCCTCGAGGACCAGTCGGCTTGGGGGAGGTTTTTTTGTGGAGGGTGGTGGTCTACTGCCCCCACGGGGACCAGCCGTATTGGGGGAGATTGTTCTTATTATTTTATTTGTTTTCTGGGTACCAACACATGGTTGCTATGATCTTTTATCAGAGGAAGTAGGTTTAGAAAGAGAGTTCGATCTGGCCCTCATCACGTCAAAAGCACTTGTTCGATTAGTTTTAGACGAAAGAAGTGCCTGTTGTTTTTTTGGTTGAGCCATATGTTCAGTTTGTGGAGAAGCTGATAATTCTCTCTTCCTTTTGTCTGTGATAGAAACATTTTCCTTGACTATAAGTTGGTCGTATTTTAAATATGCAATCTTACCATTCTTTAGTTCCTCTATTAATTTTAATTTCAATAATTTTCTTTTTTCTAACACTTCTTTGGAAAAGTCTTCAGAAATAAACAATTGCTTGAACTTTCTCTTATTTTTTAAGATTTCCTGTTTCTTCCAACTATTAACGAAGGATATTAAAATGGGCCTTGGTTTTCCTTCCTGTTTTGTCGGTTTTCCGATACGGTATATTTTATTTACCTCTGTTTTTTCGAGTGTTATATTTAAATCCGCCAGACATTGCCTTTGGACATTCTGCAATAACTCGGTACTACTACATTCCTCCTCTTTCAAGTTAAAAATTACTAAATTGTTTTCCTTTTTTTCTCTTCTTAAACGTTCGACTTCGTTTTCTAGGGTTGCGACTTTTAATTTTAGGTTTTCATTTTCTGCTAAGATAGGTTTTAATTTCTCATCAATTCTATTTATTATTTTGTTAGTTAACGATTCTTCCAATTTTGTATTTTGTTCCTTCATTTCAATTCTCATTTTCTCAAACAACATTTGAAATTGGTCTTCCATTGTTGTTTAGTGGTAAAAAAATAAAAAAATAAAAAAAGTAAACTTCGCTTCGTAGTTATGAAAGCGACAGGATTCGATCCGGAAGCCTTAATGTGTACGATGTTCCCAACGACTCGTCGCAAGTGCCAATCGACTAATTACTTAACTCGCAAATAAATCGTATATAACACATATGATATTGTGATTCATTTAAAACAGTGCTTAGGATTTTAGATTAAAGTACTTGATTTGCACAGGACACTCTTAAAAGTCACTTCACTATACTTCGTCAGTTTTTTGCATCAATTGTAATTTTTAACTATAACCGAACGAGAAATATCCAACGCGGTATGGCGGATAGCAAATTGTTTGATCACGGCTAACTAAACACTGTTTAATGCACTGTATTAATTGTTCACATTTGCTGTGTAAAAATGTTGCTTAAAATATCATAGTTCCCGTTTTTTAACCTTTTTTACGCACCGATTCTATTTTAATTTTAAATAAATATACAGAGCTAATGTTAACTGTGCCGCGGTACCCTCATTATCGCGGTACCATTTTCATTAGGTATTTAAAATTAGTTTTTGTTTTAGTTTATATTATTTTTTTAATTAAATTTTATACTGTTACTGTAAACATAGGGAATAAATAAATGTTTTTGAAGTGAACAACTATTTTAGGCGCATGAGGGTAATTTTTTTACGGATGAAGACGTGCACCTTTTTTGTCGAAGAAATGCGAGAGAGCGATTGAGATCTATTGGGAGATAGAGAGTGAGAATGGGAGATCGAAAAACCACACGCTAGTGGTAAATGTGTTCGTTAAGTAGTTACATATTAGAACGTAAGATGGCACTTTTGTCTCATAATGTCTGGTGTAGACAAAGATTTTTTTATATATTTATACTAGCGGACCCGACAGACGTCCTGTCTGCACGTCTTTAATTTGAAAATTTCAAACTTTTTTTAATAAGCTAAAACATTCTGGACCATTTTGATGAAAATTATTATTCAAATGTTATGACAATATCTAACGTCATTACACGTAAATTTATTACAATTAGACTAATCGATAGCGTGTGAGTATGTGTAATGAAATCTTGAAATTGTTTTAATTAAAGGTAAAAAAGCTTACACTCAAACTATTTTATTTAAAAATTTTTTTTTTTATTTACAAAAACTTAATTTATCGTAATGCCATTGGATGTACAATATTTTTGGTTAAACTCTGAGGTGTATAAATAAATAAATTCGATGGTTTTCCAACTCTGGAACACGCAACATATAATTGGCCGTGAGAAAAACATGGGTTTTCTAAATCTAAGCCACAAATTGTCATTGTTTGGCCTTGTGACTTATTTATAGTCATAGCATATGCCAGGCGGATTGGAAATTGTAAACGTTTGAATGGTATAGGCGAAACTGAAGGAATCATTGGGATCTGCACTAAATTCGCAAAATGTATAGTTTTTTAAGCACACTTCAAAACTCTTCTCAAAACACTCAGTACCTTTTAATTTAATATTTGATCCAGCACATGGTCTACAATAACACAATGATAACAAAACTTTTTTTTTAATTTGATCGCAGCGCTAACTGTCGGGACAGACTAAAATTAAAATTCGAATATTATTTAAAATTTGACACTGCGATGGTAGCGCCGTCAGTCGGATCCAATGTAAAACATTCCAAAATCAAACAACTACTAATAAATTAAAAATTAATTAAAAAAACATTGTCCAGCGGACAAAATTGTGAATCTTAACCATTCCCAGATCCCCTTGAACACACACAAAAAATTTCATCAAAATTGGTCCAGTCGTTTGAGAGAAGTTCAGTGACATACACACTCACAGAAGAATTATATATATAAAGATTATATATTTATATTATCATGAGCACGTATACAATGTGAATACAAATACATGGAGTGATCATATACTGGTACATGATCATCTATTGGGGGGCTTTTACTTTAGTAACAATTAATTTACAAAGAAGTTTCAGTTGTGTGTGTACGTGTTGGACATGTGTACTATGTACGCACGCACTTTTTTAGCTAGAGGTGTGGGTATGCATTTTATCCAAGGAGTAAATTAAATTTATAAACCGAACACACACATACCCATCAGCCTCCATAGCGTTATTTACCTCGAAAAAGAATCCATCAAATGCAAGCCTGTTTAAAAGAAGTTGGATGTATTCGTATTAAGGATCATAAATTATGTTCCCAGTTTCAATAGAGGCTGAAACTGGGTCAGTGCGGCAGGTACCTTCATTCACACTGATGGAAATCTTTATTTTTCAGTTAAACTTTTTGCTGGCGATTTTGAATATTGCCTCCATAGTCTGGATTGAGTGCATCAACATTTGCACTGTTTGGTTATGTATATTTATGTTTATGTTATATGCGTTTGATAAATAAGCGTTGCCTAAATAAAGACAACATAATTAAAAGGAAACTAACATTAGGTAATTATTAAAGCAGGTTTTAATAGTAAATAGCAGTGTTGGCCTAGTGGTTTCAACGCGTGAATCTCATCCCTGAGGTCGCAGGTTCGATTCCCGGCCATGCACCAATATATTTTCTTTCAACGTGCATATTTAATTTTCATTACCTCGAACGCTGAAGGAAAACATCGTGAGGATTGATATGTCTTAGACCCAAAAAGTCGACAGCTTTTGTTAGGCAGCGGAGGCTGATTATTGACCTACTAGCTGTATATGAAAAATGACCAATAGATGCCGAAATCTGAGGCTTAGACCTAAAAAGGGTTGTAGCTCCACTGTTTTTTTTTGTCAGAGCAAATGAAAATAATATACAAAGATTTATTTGTACACACGAATATGGATGGTAAAATGGACGAGTGAATAAAATGTTATCTATGTCTGTTATCTTAATATTCTGTTAAACATTTCATTATTATGAGCGTCTCCTACGTTTGGCAGCGTCTTGATAGCCAACTACGGAATCCAGTACATTATAACCATAGGTCCCACATGCTAGGCAGTAATATATTGCCAACATCATAGCCTACGTAGCCAGTGTTCCTAGTCAATGTTGTGTGGTCGATGAACGTTATTTACCTTTATTATTGTTGATTATACATGTTTCATTATATAGGTTAACAATTGTTTTATGGAGAAATGCCGTTAATCAATGGGGTAGACATTTCTGCGTCTGTTTCTTTTGACGTGACAACGTCTTATAAATTGGTTTGCCGGGTGACACTTCAAGAAACTGCGTTACGCTCCGCTCACGTTATGCGCTCACAATGAGAGCGAGTGAGAGGCACGCGTCCCTTCCACTCGGGCATGGTTAGCCCGCCTAAGAGCGAGAGAGACAGACATAAAAAGTGAAAGGCACGCGTCCCTTCCACTCGAGCACAGTTCGAGATTCTTTGTATAAATTAATGTTTTAAATATAATTCTTTGTATAAATAAATGTTTTAAATTGTTACTATTATTTCATCCTTCTTCCTACTATACGAATGAATATTTACATTAAAATTATTTTACCACTCAAAGTCGTTGTCACGTAAAACTTTCGCCCGTATACCGACTTTACAGGCAACCAAATTTTTTTAATTTTAATGAATTGAAGAATTTCACACTTTAACGAATCTAGAATCTATTCAAGGCCCTCACTGAAATAGTGAAAATATAATGTATTATAAAACGTCTTTCAAATATATATATATATATATATACGTAAATAACTCACTAAGGTTCTCATATAAATTGAATCCATGTCTGTTTATTTATTTTGTAATCCTTCAGTTAACATGAATGAATTCAAATTCAAAACTATTTAAGTAACACAATGAACGTTAGTAACGAAATACATATCAAATGCTTCTAATTTTACATTAACTGCCAGTTCTCAAATCACGGGCGTAGAACGGACGAGAAGAACTGGCAATAAACTCTCCGCTACTCTTTTGAATGGCCAAGTTTTTTGGAGCCAATGTTTGTAAGGTGCTACAACTATTATCGACATGAAATCTTAAGTAATTAGTTAATTAATAATAAATAAAAACAAAAGATAAAGATTTGTCCTTTTATATCATTATAAAATACTAAAGTTATTACCAAAAATGAAAAATATAATTTAAAAAAAGGGGCAAACACTTAAGAAAAATCTTAGGAACAATCAATAAATATTAATTAAAACACAACCAAATAAAATTTATTTGGTTGTGTTGTGCGCAGTTGTGAGGGTGTGTAACGATCAAAAATCTAATATAGCATTTATTAATAATTGTAGTCAAACTCAGTGTAGTTTGCACTAAAACACACATAATGAATATCCTACCGTACGTTAATTTCGCAGTAGTTACTGCGAATGTTAAGAACGTTTTCTCCTTTTTAAACTTTCATAGGGCGTGTATTTTAAAAACCTCACCTAACGCTAACCATTCCAAAAAGCCAAACTTTTAATTAGTAAATTATGTCTCTTATTTTTTTAATTTTGGTGAATAAATTAATTGAAAAAGAATATGTTGGTTATAAAGCAAACAAGTGCGAGCTTCATTAAGTAATTAAAAATCTCTAGCTCTCAATGTGAAACCGTTAAATAAAACCCTCTATGTAGATAGGCTTAAAAGCGAACCTTTGAATGAAACCTTCAATATTTGCATTCAGTTTTACAATATCACGGCAGTGTGGCAATCCTTGGCAATTTCTTATTGTTGTCTATCTTTTGTACCGCATTATACTCGTCTTTACGCGGCGTTGCAGCATTTTATAACAACCTTACAAAGAATAGAAAGACAGCGGCATTTTAAAAATACGCTCTGAAAGAATCTCTGTTTTGTAATAGGTGAAACTATGGTTTGGTTGAATTAATATTATTGATATGACGATGCCATTTAAATTTCTATACTACATACGAGATTAAAGAACAAATGAAAAATTATTGCAAAATTCTTGTTAATGGCTAGTTGAATAACTACTTTATTTACGCGAGTTCCATATGAAGTGAAAATTCGACCGTAATTGGTATTTATTGTTCTTATGTTATTTAGAAAATAAATTACAGAATGTATAGAAAAGTCGAAAAAATAGACAAGTCGTTGAAATCGTCTGGAAAACGTTATTTTTGCTCTCAAAGGGAATTCTTCATAATATCAATTGTAATCTCATCAATCTTTCATACAACGAAGAATTCATGTCCTAAATTTTTCCAAATCTTTCTCTTTTCGTTACAACCATTACGATACAATACAGCGTAAATAGCTCAGAAAATTCACAATTCATATTGAATTATTCCTTCGAATATTTGGTTAAACCTACCTACAGTTCGTATGTGATGTGAATTTTATTGACATATTTTTGCTATTAGCTACCAAACAGCGTACACGTAAGTTTATTGTTCTACTTATGTTGTGTATATGAATTTAATCCAATAACGTTAAATAAAGTATTTATACGTTATTGAGTGTGTCCATGGGCGGCGGAATCACTTAACATCAGGTGAGCCTCCTACCCGTTTGCCCCCTGTTCTATAAAAAAAAAACAATCTGTTATTCATAAATTTAGTTGTCATAGATAGCATGACATTACTAAAGGTCAAAGTTTAGTAGTCCTCAATTCCAACCAGCGCGCTGGTTGGAATTGAGGCAAAAAAGGAATGAATTATGTATCTAACAGTTGTTCGTGTACCTAATTATAATAATAAATGGATACACTATAAATGTACCTTGTCCTTTAACATTAAATCACTACATAAAAGTTTGTACTTTTGTATTCTATTAAGTGTAAATTCGGACGGGACGGCCTAATAATTACGAACATAACGTATATTTAAATTGTTCTTCCGCTTAGTCCAAATCACTTTTTTTCTCTATAAATCCATTTCCACGGTAACACGATTTAGTGCTTCATATGTCTATTTACATATAACGCTTAAATAATATTTTACGTTTAAAAAACAGCTCTACACTAAATAAAACAAATAGGCGTAATAAAGGCACACAAGAACATAAAACGGGCAAAGAGAACGATGATTTATCCCAGCCTGAGGTTTTAATAAAACGAAATTGAGCTTTGACCGTCACTGGGTAAAGAACTCCGTCAAATTTATGAATAGATTGGACAAAGCCGAAATTTCCGCTTAACTAGAATCCATCTCGCACATCATTCGATTCCAAATTTGAAATGAAAAAGGCTGGAATGATAATATGAGCTACAAATTCAGACCCATGTCTTTTTAACCGTCACATGTCTGCCAGATTTATACCTAAAGGAAAATGTCTTTGGCGCCGAACGAACGCTTTTATTGAAATTGGCCGCATTACCATAATAATATTAGAGGGATTGGCAGCCATCGGCGAAGTGTAAAATCTTAGTATACTACTCTCTGTTATCTCCTTCAAGTACTGCAATCTACATACATTTCTTTTCCCCCGCGATTGTGAGGAATTCAATTACTAAATCTTTTATATTACGCGGCTTGTTAGCTACCGTTTTAGTGTTGAGTTTGTCAAATTCTTTAAGTATGTGATGTGATGCGTTTTTTGTCTTTTTGTCGATGCGCTCAGGTCGGATTAAATGCTTATTACAATCCTAAATTAATTTTAAAGCTAGACTATGGCAACTGCCGCGTTACTAACGCCCGAATCCAATAATAAATCCACAATCTCAGATTGAAATAATCTTAGATCAGAGCGTGACAGTCTACCGATCTCCTATCTGAATCCCGATAACCAAAGCCCACGAAGACAATTTCGGTGACGGAAAGAATGCAATCTCTTCGCTCATTACACTTATGTTTGATAATCAATATAAACCAAATAAAGTAAATAAAACCGTACAAATAATATTAACATTTACATGTCTTTTTTTAAAACAGATTAAATAGATTTTTAATTATTTCAAAAAGTGATGTAAGTTAAAATCTTAAGATAGGATATTGGCACAGTTGAACTGGCATTTTGGCAAGGTCTATCCATATACACAGATCTGACCTACCGTGGATAGCTTGTATCGACAGATGGCTATTAAAATCCGTCGATTGGTTATTGGCACACTTTTATCAATATTTGGATAAAGATGTCTATCTCAGATGGTAATGATGGAATAAAGAAGATGGATTGAGATAGGTTATTGGGTTTGGGCGTAAGTCTATTACAAAATGACGCTAAAAAACATTTAATAGACTTACTTTGGCTTGGAATTAATACAAAATACTTTACACGTTTATGAAGTTCTTTAACTCAAAAACTTAAACGAATCTAAATTTACATAAGACAACTTGTTTATGCATTGCTTAATAGCGGCATAAAACACTTAAAGTATTATTTACTTAAGTAACACTTATAATTTTTCATTATTTGACTTACTTAACTTTGTATTATGTAAAGACCGAAATGAAAAATAAATTGTTTGACAACTAAACGTAATTTATTTCGAAGCTAATTATATTTTATTTTACCTTATCTTTGCCGTTTGAGTTTTTTCATTACAATCATAAACCTTTATCAATCTCAGGCCACAAATTCAACAAAATGTAACGTTCTCTTACAACCTAGATACTTACAATGTTCATAGAGTCTTTATTAGACATAAGAGGACAACCGAAGAGCTCCGAATATAATACAACATTTAGCGGAGACGAATACTGACATTATCTACGATTCCATTTCTGTGAGGGCGCTCAAGTTGTGGCACGTAAAGCGACGCCATTTGTTCACTTGTAAGTTGTGTTTATTCTTTTTTTGTATCCTTTTCGGTTATGAAAAATGGAAGGATGGAGAACGCTTGACACGGACCAGGCTTTTATGAAATATGTTTATAATAGTTTAGGGGCGTTCAGCGTATTGTGATTTTCCGTCCGCCTATTGTCGGTTCAAAGATTCATCCTATTATATTGTATAATGCAATAATATTTCCATCAAATATGGTTGAACGCAATTACGAAAAATACCGTACACATTCTTAGGTGGAATTTTATAGGTGACGGAATTATATAAATATGTTTACGTAAAAGATTAGTGCATTGAACACTCATTACGACGAAAATCATTCTAAATCGTTTTAAGCAATAAGTAAACAAAACTCTTGCTTGTTAGTAGAAGATAACTCTTTATTAATGTAACGGTGCAAACATATGGGCAACACATGAGCATTATGTGACTATGGAAATTTTTTTTATAGTACATGGAGCTAACAAGTAGGAGGCTCACCTGATGTTAAGTGATACCGCCCAAGGACACTCAGATTGCCAGAAGGCAATGAAACGCTTGGCTTGAAAGTTCACTGCCAGTCCTTTAAGAATTGGTCTCTTCTTGAAGGAATGTAAGTCGAATTTATATGGAGAGTCATCGATAGGCAACTGGTTCCACATCCGCAAAACTGCCTAAAAAATGCTCAGTTGTGGAACGACGGACGTCGTTGTGTCGTTGTGTTGTGTTGTTGTGTTGTTGTGTTGTGTTGTGTGTTGTGTGTGTTGAACTAAGAGTCTGAGTTGCAATTTGATTAAATTATTTATTTGTTTTAGTATTTCTATTGTATATTTAACAAAAATAACATTTTTATGACATATAATAAAACGATTCTCAACATTTTATAATATGCTTTAGTAATGTTAACTTGAAAATAATTCTTCAAAGGCACTATGCGAAGTCTATGGTCACATGAACCGCCGATTAATAGAAAATAGTAAACACGGAAAAACTACTACACTCTAAACGGGCGCGGACTAAACCTCTAAATATCATTATTAATTATATCTTATATCTTTAAACGAGCAATACTTGAATATATATATATAATTGGAATCTCGGAATCGGCTCCAACGATTTTCTTGAAATTTAGTATAAGGGGGTTTTCGGGGGCCATAAATCGATCTAGCTAGGAATCATTTTCTAGAAAATGTAATTTTATTCGTGTTTTATTAACTTAGACATAGAATTGCTTGTTTTAAGACGTCAGTCAAATAAAAACTTAAATATGAATTAAATTATCTTTATTCGATAATTATATTCATATTTCATCATTTTATTACTATGTAATTCGTACTGAAATATAATTTCCAAAAAACACAATTTATAAAATAAATAAATACCGCGCAAAGCTCAGGCATCCAGGTACTATAAACTTATGCAACAAAAAATACCAGTTAAATTCTTAAAGCCGCAACGAATTAATAGTATTAAGTAAAAAAGCATCAAACAATGTAATCTGTAACACAAGTTACTAGTACAGTCAAAACGAGGGTTTCGAGAACATCAAATGAGCAATGGGAATTGTGCGGACAGTAAAGTTAAGTTTGTCCAGCGATGACAAAGGAACAATGGCTGACCCGGATGTGAAAAGTAGGCAAGTTTTTAGGAAACTGTGGTTGAGGCGAACTTGTCATTATAGAAATACAGTTGAAAGGTGTTAAGTGTAATTAAAATTTTGTGAATGCTTTGTTCGCATTTTTTAAATCCCGCTTTTCTTTATCATAAAAGACATTTATCAAAAATATTAAAATTAATTTCTTAATGTATAAATTCTTAATTACATATTTTTACATAGAGAAAATATTTTCAATGGAAAAGAATTCCATTTTACTTTGAATGAAGCATTGTCAATGTTTAACTGTAATATAAAATAAAAAGTAGCGTCCTTACGTCGTTCAGTTAACGTGGTCGAGTGGGTGATAGGAGAAAGAAGTATTATTAAAAACTTTAGATAGGCCATAACTGACTTAAACTTAAAAATACAATATTTCCACCAAATTTTGCTTTCCGAAACCAAATTTTGGAAAAATTATAAAAAAAAAATTAAATGCATTTCAAAGATTTTATCACGGAGACTTTTAGAATAAGGTTGAATTAGTAGTGAAAAATAAAATATATATATAATATATAAAATAACATATTATTCTCTTACAAATATTACTACTACTCTTCAGGTCTTGGCCTCAGATTTCTGAATCTGTTTCATGATCATTTTTAAATCTAATAGGCAAGTAGATGATCAGCCTCCAGTGCCTGACACACGCCGTCGACTTTTTGGGTATAAGACATGTCGGTTTCCTCACGATGTTTTCCTTCACCGTTCGAGCAAAGGTTAAATGCGCACATAGAAAGAAACTCCATTGGTGCACAGCCGGGGATCGAACCTACGACCTCTTGTATGAGAGTCGCACGCTGAAGCCACTAGGCCAACACTGCTCCGCTTTTACAAATATAACGTATTTTAATTATAGCTCTAGTTAGTTATGAAACAAAGAAAATCTGAAATATAAAAGAGAAAAGCTATGTTATCGGATAGTGACATAAAAGTAATGAGTTCGCTTGAACAACCAATTTTTACCACAATATTATATGCCACGACTTGTTTTATCCAATATTTTACATTGTAACTTTTTCCCAATAAATAATATCTTTAGGGTTATCTTAATATATATAAATCTCCTGTCATGATGTTTGTCCGCGATGGACTCCTAAACTACTTAACCGATTTTAAATTAAATTGGCACACCGTGAGCAATCTGGTCCAACTTAAGAGATAGGATAGCTTAGATTTTTAATTATAGTGGCAATTTTATTTTATTGCAAATTGTTTGTTTAATATTTGATAAAATTCTAACAGATGGCGCTGTGTTAAAAGTACCAACGTTTCACATAAGCTATCTACCTTTCACATAAGTTCTCCTACCGTTTCCCTTGAATAATTTACTAGTATTATATACTATTTACAAGTTTGAGATCTTAAATCTGTTGTAATAATACTCTAATACCGTTATGTAATGATTTATTGTTGTAACTTTGTCAATTGTCTCACAGAGGGTGTAGACTTTTGTAAGGTCTTTGCTTTTAAACCTTTTAGGACCCTTAAATAGTTCGTTGATTTTATACATTTACTAAAATGCCTCAACCTTTTTAGATTATCCAATATGATAATGATTTGAAACGAATACAGAAATCTAAACTTACAAATTAACATATCAAATTTGTGTATATAAGGCAAGACGGTTTCCTCACTATGTTTTCCTTCACGTTTTGATATTAAATGCACAGGAAATTATATTTAAGTACGAATTACATACTAATAAAATGATAAAATATGAATATAATTATTGAATAAAGATAATTATTTTCATATTTAAATTTTTATTTGACTGACATCTTTAAACGAGCAATTCTATGTTTAAGTTGATAAAACACGAATAAAATGACATTTTCTAGAAATGATTCCTGGCTAGATCGATTTATCGCCCCCGAAACCCTCCGTATACTAAATTTCATGAAAATCGTTGGAGCCGATTCTGAGATTTTAATTATATATATATATATATATATATATACAAGAATTGTTCCTTTAAATATATAAGATATACAATATACGTGGCATTTTGACCATTTGCTACATTCAAACATAACATACGTAAGTTTTGATTGTGAGAAAGTGTCATTCAAAAACACCAAAAGATTCGAGGTTTCTTCAACTTAAAATGTGTCATAAATGTGAAGAGAATCTTTTTATATTTCTGTTCTTTGTAAACCATTTGCCACCTTTTAAAATACAAGGTCGTTTCATTTCGACACGTTTTCAATGTACCAGGCAATAATAAAGTGATGAAAGGCGAAAAGATGAATGCCTCAAGAAAGGCTTAAGACAGAATAGATAAGAAGCCGTATTATCCGTCCCCATTAATTTAAACAATAATCTCCGAGGAAATTAACGGTTGCCATATTTAGGGAGCAATCGCCCATCACTGTTTAATTTACTTTACGTTTATTTTTAGCGACTCTTAGGAAAATTAAAAGCTTAGCGAACAGCGGGAGTTTAATCGTTGGCTAAAGTGGAAGGACAGTCGAAATTACAGGCTAAGTACATTGTTATACATTATTGTTGGTTCGTTTTTTTGACGAGTTTGCTTTACATAAGAATGTCTATTATTATTGTTGTTATACCATCCATTTGTTTAAACAAAATCTGGAAATATTAATTTGATTTTATTTTACTATATTTCACTTACTGAAAGACCCATATGCGAACAGTGTTGGCGTGGTTTCAGCGTGCGAGTTTCATCCCTGAGGTCGTAGGTTCGATCCCCGACTGTGGGCCAATGGACTTTCTGTCGATGTGCGCATTTAACATTCGCTTAAAGGGTGAAGGAATACAACAACAAACCGACATGCCTGAGTCCCAAAAAGTTGACGGCGTGCGTCAGAGGCAGGAGTCTGATGACCTTGCCTTTTAGATTGACAAATAATCATGAAACAGATTGCACTGATTATTTTTATTTTATTTTAAAAGACCCATATTGTTACAGCAGGTCCTTTTTTCTATTTTTATTACTCTAATAAATCTTTATGGTTAAAAAAGGGTCCAAAACAAAAAGTAAACATAATTTATGTCTACCAGACAGTTGTCTGAATTATAAAAGTGCATCCAAACAGTTGATTGTGTGAAATTTGTAGGTTTAGCGAAGACTGAAATATTTAAGAGCACACGTCTAGAAACAAGTCACGCGCTGTTGGGTCAGTGATTTAAGAACGTCTAGAGTCTAGACCAAGACATATTTCCTGTCTGACGACGTAGGCTGTAACGATTCACTTCTCGAATCATTTATTTTGTAAGAGACATGACTTCTGTTGGTCTTGGTTTTATTATTTTAAATTTAGAATTTCGTTGAATTTTTGCAATAGAAATGAAACTATGGAGTATATCACATTACTAAGATATTCCGTTCAAGTATTACGTAGGGACTATTATTTCGTGATTTCATCAACAATAATTATTTACTTTTATACACATATAAATAAATCAGTGGCGCTACAACCTCTTTAGGTCTTGGCCTCAGATTTCTGAATTTGTTTCATGATCATTTTTAAATCTAATAGGCAAGTAGGTGATCAGCCTGCAGAGCCTGACACACGTCGACTTTTTTGGGTCTAAGACATGTCGGTTTCCTCACGATGTTTTCCTTCAACGTTCGACCAAATGTTAATTACGTACATAGGAAGAAATTCCATTGTTGCACAGCCGGGGATCGAACCTACGACCTCAGGTATGAGAGTCGCACTCTGAAGCCACTAGGCCAACACTGCTCATATTACCCACACATTATAGTATCACAAGTCTATGCTTAAAAACGAAATGCATCATCGAGGATTCCTACAAAAAAAAAAAAACGTTTGTCTACTATTCATTATGAGAGCTTTGCTTACGTAATACTTGACCGGCCCCATAGTAACTAAAGTATATAATTAGAAAATATAATTAAGTTGTATTCATTAAAATACAAATTACAGTAGAAACATTATTAATACTAATGTTTATAATATTTTTAAGACAGTCATATATAACTGATATAATTATATTTACAGAATTTGGGTTTTTGAGATTTTTTTTAAATTACTCAAGTTTATTATATATTATTATTATATGCCTTTAATCATACCAAGCAAACTAATACAGTCCACGCTGGTATTCCATTGCCTTCTAGCAATAATCATTGGCATACAGTTTGGGGTCAGTTAAGTTGGGTATTCAAGGCACGTACGCCAGGCATCTTGGTGAGGCGCTCAAGGCTTCATCTTGAAATACAATGCGCACGCTTCTAAGAATACCTACTAGGATTGTATGGCAAGTGCCGGGTGGTAGATGCAATTTGGTGTCTAAAACGACATATATTGTGAAATTAGTTATTGAACTAACTTGCTTGATTATGGCAATAAAGACATTTAATAGTTCTCTTAGATTGATGTGGCAGTCGCTGCTCAATATTCCTTACACTGGAAATGTATTTTTAAAGTATTTGCATAATTTTATCTATTATTTACATAATGTATGACTTTAAAATGTATTTAAGAAAAAAGTTAAAGTTTGTTGGACTCAGTTTTCGCACGTAGACTAGATCCGTTGTGTATTGAGTCTTTGCTAAGCCAGTCTAGCTCCTTCAGGTCCTAAACGTCGCTGCTCCGAGGATTTCTGTACGTTGTTGTATGTAGTGTAATTAAGTTTACGTAAACCAAATATTTCATGATATTAAGGATTTTAGTTAAAGTTTATTGAAATAACAATGAACGTGTGGTACTCGGGGACTGCCGCGGTAAAGCTATTGAAACTTTTTATTATTATTATTTTTAATTATTGAAATTATAATTCTTTATTTATTTTTTAGTATTTTTTCTTTGATATTAATTCAATCTAGGTAGATTTAATCTACCAGATACAGACTAACACACCTATGTAGTCTGTCTCACTCTAACGCGTACCGGCTGCACTGGTCGCGTTTACGCTACGTCACCGATCTCGTTAGAGAGACGTGAATACGCAGTATGCATTCTGTCCCACTCTAACGCACCTGCGCTATGTCACCGATTACGCCAGACCGATTTGAGACACAGTATGCATTCTGTCAAGCATTAAATTTATGTAATACCTTAAAAAGAAGCCTTTATTGCTGTACATAGTCTAGGATATTTAAATCCATAATTTACTATTACCACTAAACATATTGTCTCTCGACAAAGGCCTCCCGCAAATGTTGATCTGTCCTTCGGTATGTTATTCTCTTTCTATCCTGATCCTGACTCTGACCGTCTTTTCACTTTTCCCTTTCTTCGCTAACCATATGTAATATGGTAATTACGTAAGTAAAAGTAATAGTTAAGCGTCTAAAGTTCTTTAAACATTGTTAAATGTAACAATGTTCATGTTCATGGAATAATATATTATTTATTTGAAATGTTGTCAATCGCGTGTCAACTTTTTATAGACAACTAACGGATTACGTTGCATCGATTTTGTATCGTAATATTTTTTTTTCCATAGCTTTGATTGGGCTTCTGTGCTTGGAAGAAAAGCGGCTGTCTAATCTGTGTACACCCAGGGTTTTAAGCGTCGAATTCAGGGGTGAGACACAAACACCAGCAACACTGCTTTTAAGATTATTACAACCATAGTAGTTTTGATTGTTATAATAATTGTAAAAATACACGTATTAAAGCAACTTGAAACTCGATAATTACATTATCATCAACTCTGTTTTGGAATTATTTATTTTAACTAAAATTGGAATCCATAAAATTTACCTTAATATACGCCAAACGCAAGGCACTTGAAGTTTGTAGGTTAAATAGAAAACTGACCTAGTATTACATTAAACTAATGTTTTAATAAAGAAATCTTGGCTCCACTCCAGAAGTTTTTTGTTAAACTTATGCACCCAGTTGCGGAGCGTAAATAGTAAAATTATGAACTGTTTAAATTAAATAATTAGATTAAACTCAAATGCTTTTAAATAAAATTTAAATATTAAAGCAAGGCATGTTAAATTTTTTATCGTATGTGAGAGGTGAATAACTTACAGTTCTAGAATTTTATGTATGTATATTTATGTCCGTCATTTTTTTTATACAGAAGTCTGATCCTCGTATTTTTCTTTTATTACCTATCTATTAACCGGTTTACTGTTAAGTTATACTGCCGCCCATGGACACTCCCAATGCCAGAAGGTTCGCGAGTGCATTGGCGATGTCTTAAGAATTCATTGGTACGCTCTTACTATGAAGGACCCTAAGTCGAATTGGTTCGGAAATACTTCAGTAGGCACCTGGAAGATTGTGGTTATGGGCGACAAAAACTTCCTTGAAACCAATCAGTTGTAGAACGACAGATGTCGAGGCGTTACGGGTAGTTTCGTATTCTGCCTGTACGTCCCAAGAGGAAACTCATCATCATCAATGGTTATACAGCCCCTTGCGGGCCTTAGCCTCCTCAATTACACTTCGCCATCGCGATCTATCTAGTGCTTCCCGCGTCCAATTGCGAACCCCTATTGTTTCGAGGTCCTTGACAACTGCATCCCACCAACGCAACCTCGGTCTACCGGTTTTTTTTTTGCCACCGGGTTGTGAGTTTAGTAAGGACCTTGGGGTTCTGTCGTTCGCCATTCGGTGCACATTGTCCCAGCCATTTGAGCCTGTTGCACTTTATGAATTGGTCGATGTTGGCGTCGTCTAGGATGTTATAAAGTTCTTCATTGTAGTGGATACGCCAAACACCGTCGTTGCAAGATGAAACTCAGCTGCATTATTTGCCTATATAAATTTGGTATTTTTTCAAATTTTATCACAATATATACCAAATGAACAATTGAGTAAAGCGGTCATGTTTTAACCTATTTAATATTTCGATATTGAATAGCGACTCCATTCTCGTCACGTACACGTCTTGCCATCTGGACTGTAACACTTCGTATCTGTTTGTTTCCAACTGCACTAGTTTTAACTCTTATACGTGACTCACTTGCTAAATGAAATTTGATATAAGTTCATTCTTGTTATGTTATTTTCAGTATCATGCCAGTTTAGTAACACTCTTAACGAGTGTTGTAGACAAGTTAATTTCATCTAGAGACTTTCTTTATTTATACGTGGGTAACACTGAAATTGTTTAGAACTGGCCGGTTAGAAACATTGGTAATGAAAACTTTTTTTTGTTTTCGCTTTACGAGCTGTGATGCGGTGAAAGCGTACGAAAATGCTATAGAACAGACCCTTCAGGAAAAATAGGGGCACTTCTTGTCTCAGTGGTTACATCGAATGCGTCGATGTGTAGAGAGGAACGGACATTACTTCGAAAAACAATGAAAGTATTTTTCTACATTAAGCCGTTTTTCATTTTCTAATACTTTTCAGTGTAGCCTAGGTATTAACAATATATGACCTGCACTATTTTTAGTGACGTTCCGGCAGAAGGTAATATATTTGGATTTCTAGAACTGAAAACGTAGTTGATAAGACTTTTTATGATACACAAAGCTGGCTAGTGAAGGCTAAAGTAATAACTACGCTTGTTTTATATAAGTTTTACGTTCTAATAAAAAATACCTTCCAAAGAAGTGTTTGTTAATAAATAAATTCAAATCACGCGTGAACAGAAATCTGCTTGCTAATGCGTATAACGTAACGTAACTTTAACGTATAACGTAATAATAATAATAATTATTTTTTTATAGAACAGGGGGCAAATGGGCAGGAGGTTCACCTGATGTTAAGTGATAGCCCATCTGCTCAAATAATTAATACAGAAAAAAAAATCTATTATGCACAAAATTAAAAATGATGTGTAGTTAAACAAGAAACAAAACAAAACGCTGATTACACAGAGTGGAGAAGGACCTGCTGGAGGTAGAAGCCAGAAATTTACGGGAGATGGCACAGAAATGGGAGCACTGGAAGATGCCCATTTTGGAGGCCAAGCTATTGGGTTCCAGCGCCAGCGGTGTGAGTGATAAATAAGAGTGACGGGCAGTTTGCCAGTGCTTCCCGTGAGTTATGAGTTACATTATGACTGAGCTGTTTGTTCCGTTTCAGTTTTTGTAACCTTCTCATTTGTACCTACAATGAAGTATGATGTAGTTTTCTATGCCTGACAAATATATATGTATATATATATATATATATATATATACACGTGGATACCATATCTTGCTGAATACCTCTTAATTAAAGGCAAGCTGCGTTTAAAGCGTGGGCGCATATTTTGACCATAAATTTGACACCAATAATAAATAACAGCTTATTATTATGACATTATGTTAATGTTCTTATTATATGACTTTGTAAAAATTAATGACATTATTTGCTTGTCTATTTATATACGGATAATTGTGTGGTTTTGGTTTTTGATCGATCTAATTGTCTCTATCTTGGCAAATAAACGATTTATTATTATTACTACGATATCAGGTTACCGAGGCAATGCAATCAATTAGCATCGTTTTAATTAAGGTAAATATATTTTAGTGTTCTACAAAACGTAATATTTTGCATTTTTTTAATTGTTAAACCAAAATTCGGTTTGAAATAGAAAAATATCGAAAATAGCCGACGGCCTAACAAAGTCGAGCTAAAAGTTAGGCCCGTTACAGGCACCCAGTTGCTATCCGTTTCTCTGAGTTTTTAATTTTATTCCGTAGCCACTTGCGGGAAACCTCGTTACAAGTTTAAATTGGCATTTCTCGGAGTAATAGTTAGACGCCATTGGACAACTTCCTCCGTCTCCTTCACTTGGTAATTCTTATTTAAAATGTATCTTGTTGGAGCGTTGTTTGACACTAAATGTTGCATGTACTCAAAGTTGGTAAGCACTGGACGAAGAATAATTGAATAGAACAGACGTTAAGTATCTTTGTTCTTGAGGTATTAAAGTGCCAAATTTGTAAAGTACCTAAATTTACCAATATTTACGTTGTTCTATTGTGAAATGATTTCTATATTTATTATACATTTGTTTTACATGTTTTAATCGAATCTTATACAGACCATAACATCAATTAGAGTCTGTTTCACAATCTCCAATGGCACGAGGCAAGAGTGCAAGAGGCATCAATGTCTGAATCAAAGCGATCGTTTGAGATTCACAATTCGACAAGACTTTGCTGAATTGGTTCACGGAAGAAGTTGGTATCTATCGAGTTTAAGTTACTCCTTGAGTCCAACAGGATGACATATATCTGTTTCTTAACCATTTTTTACCAAATAATTCGAACTGAGATCTTCTAAATTAAATTTAATCTGTTAGTTAATTGTATTAAATACTTTGTTTGTTTGTTCACTTTTGTAAATCTTTTTGTTATATAATTTATCATGTATTCCATCTGTGGCTATGTTCTCGGTGTATTTGTTTGCTATTATATGTATTTTGTGTTAGCTGTAGGAGTACAAAATAAATAAATAAATAATAAATAAATAGTATGTATGTATTAATACAGGCAACGATGGCGGAACGTCGTGAAGCGCATCACATGTGGGGCACATGTATGCATTCTATTACCACTACTACATAACGAACAAGACCGCTCTGTCAAGAGTGTACCGGATAAGAAGAAGAAATACAGTCAATCTTAAGATCTATACTTTTAAATGGTGCACACCTGTAGCACAAAGTATAGACAACGCTGAAATGAAAACTACGCAAAAATATCCTCTAAGATTTTAAAAATAATTCACGTTAACGTATAGAATAATGTATCCCATTAATCGCCTGTACATTTTAAGAGCTGTGGTCTATGTAAAGAGTATTTAGCATAAAGTGCAGTTTTTAAGACACCCCTTATATTTACACCCTCAGCAAAATTCACCAGTTCTCCTGAATAATAATAAAAAACTGCGCGCCTGAATTTTTAGTACAAACTAAGATACACTGCATAATTTTAATTTTGCTATCGTATGTTCTATGATGTAAAATGAGGGCCGTTAAGTCTAAAAAATGAAATGACGGCGCGTTTGTTTTCTTGTTATTGGTCTAAAGGGAACGGGCCGCGTGTCTATGGACTAGAGGCGCTGACTAATTTATTACACGCCAACCCCTCATTCTTTTCATAGTTCTAGAGTTAAAGCCTCTTTATCTCCAAAAGTATTCTTAATATTTAAATTTAATGTATTAATTACCTATTACAGCAGTGTTTGTTTAGTGGCGTTTGATTCTCATCTCTAAGATCGTAGGTTCGATCGCTAATGTGCACCAATGGACTATCTTTCTCTGTGTCCATTTAAAATTCGTTCAAGCGGTAAAAGTCGACGGCGTTTTGTTACTTTTTTTTATCACATATTAAATGCTGTATAACTGTAGTAAAGTAGTTAATTTAACAAATGTATATAGTTTCAGGACAGATATTTAGTTTATTAAAACAATTTAACAAAATTCGTTTTTTCTAATAATCTAGTTTCATTATATCTATATCTAGTTTAATTAAATGAATTTGTTTTGAATGACACAAAGTATGTGTAGTTATATAGTGAATTAAATCATAGTGGAAGGATTATCAGGAGATGGTGATCCTTAATAGCAATATTCTGATCATTACATTAGCTAATACGGCTAATGTTCTAGACAACTCATTAACCACAGTGTAGTAATTAATATTGCAAACGAAAATTAGTAATTTCCGCCGCATTAGTCTGATACAATAATATAAATTTATATACACTTTATATTAAAAAACTTATTTAAGTGAATTTTGTACATTATTTTAATTAACAATTGAGTAAAAGATTTTTTAAATTTCATTAACGGTATTTAGATCTCTATAAAATGATACAAACAAACAAACAAAAATAATTTATTCATATAGGTAACACAATGTACATTAACAAATTAAATGATTCTAATTTTACATTTACTGCCAGTTCTCAAATCAAGGGCGTAGAACGGAAGAGAAGAACTGTCAATAAACTCTCCGCCACTCGTTTTAATCGCCATTTTTTTTTACATAATATTTGAAGGAGCTGCAACCATTACACCATATGACATCTTGAGTAATAAAGAATAATATAATAAATTAAAAACAAAGATTTGTCCTCTATATCTAGATATAGGAAACGATATCAATATTTATAATTTCATAATTAAAATAACTTATCTTTATAATTGGTTGTATGTGGTGAGAACTCAGTTTCCGCACTTAGATGGTGATTTGATTCGTGGTGCGTGTAGTCCTGGCTAATTATGCCAGCCTAGCTCTTTCCACAATCTATATTTAATCCACTGTATTAATTAAACACATCATTAATAAACGGATTTGACAGATACAATACCAAGATAAAACAACCATGACATTATGGAATACATTTATTTATTACAAAATATATTAATTTTAATTGAATTTATAAAATTTTGAGCAGTGTTGGCCTAGTGGCTTCAACGTGCAATTCTCATACCCGAGGTCGTAGGTTCGATCCCCAATGCACCAATGGACTTTCTTTCTATGTGCGCATTTAAAATTTGCTCGAACGGTGAAGGAAAACATCGTGAGGAAACCGACTTGTCTTAGATACAAAAAAAAAGTCGACGACGTGTGTCAGGCACTGGAGGCTGATCATCTACTTGCCTATTAGATTTATAAAAATTAACATGAAACAGATTCAGAAATCTGAGGCCAAGACCTAAAGTTGTAGCGCCACTGATTTTTTTTAATATCAATTTTAATGAAAACTACATTAATATATTAGAAACGTATTTTTTAATGTTGTTTATGTATAAAATGGTGACTGAAAAATTATAAATAATATGATGAAAAATTAAAAAACAATATGTTACTACTGCCCTTTAAGGTAAGTAGCCTTTAAGGTAGTATTGCTGTTTTACTCTAAAAGTTGAGATCATTAAATGCGTATTATTCGTCTTTGAGGCATTGAGTTAAGCAAGTAGTCTTCCAAGTTTTTATACATACTTATAGTTTCCAAGTCTTTTAGCAGTACCAGGATGTATATCTATCAAGTTCTGTATCTAATATTACTGGAGATTGTAATTACTTAGAAGTTCGTCTCCTTTAATACTACCCAGTATTTGAAGTTTCAGCTCATTGAATATTGAAATAGTCTGCGAAGATCTCGAGTTGTTTAACTTTTCTTTCTTTCCTTAATATTTTTCTCCACAGTTAAAGTTCCACGGATGATTCTTTAAACTTAAATATTGACATTAGTTACATATGTAATTCATGAAAAAAGTGGCTTTACAACCACTTAATGTTTGTACCTCAGATTTCTGAATCTGTTTTATAATCATATTTCAATCTAATAGGCACGTAGTTGATCAGCACACAGTGCCTGACATACGTTGTCGACTTTTGGCAATGACATGTCAGTTTCCTCACCATGGTTTCCTACAGCGTTAAGCGAATGTTGAATGCATACATAGGAAGAAAGTCCATAGAATTGAACCTACGATCTCAAGGATGAGATTATATGCTAAAGCCACTAGGCCAAAACTGCTCAAATGTAATACATAAAGGTATGTAAATATAATAATCTTAGGACTGTTCTGATAGTCCACACAGTTTTTGACGCCAAAAAGTGCTATTTCTTATAAACGTCACATTATATTTCTGCAATTTTATCTACTAGGTATTAAATATCATTGTCCCACCCACTCACTCACCACGCTTACTGAAACATGTGCACCTCGGTCGTCAAGGCCGAACCAGCTATCTGCTGAAGTATTTCTAAACCAATTCGACTTAGTGTCCTTTAAGAAAACAGCGTACCAATTATTAAAAGGCCGACACGAGCATCGGTATCAGTTAATGTGAGGTGCGTGCTTGCCCACGTTACTACAAAAAAAACGCAAACATTTGCTTATAACGCTTATATATTATTCCAAAATATAAAAAAGCCCACAGCAGCCAATAAAACAACCACTCACAATTCTGAAATTGAAACTTATGCTAAAAGCACGTCAATAAATTTTCTGATGGTGGGATAAACTCGTTTTTACTAAAGTCACTATGTATGGATAACTATATTATATACGCAAACTCCTCAATCCAAACCTCATTTCTACATTGAATAATGAAAGCTCCAGCCAAAACAAAGTTGACCGCAGTCATATTTCATCGATGTTATGTGCGAAATATTACATTATGCAAATGAGGTGTACATTAAGCATCGTGCCGACTTGAATATTTAAACCGCAAACGAATCGCTCGAAGCACGGCCTAACGGGGATAAAATTCACCGAACGAACATAACTGGAGATCATAATTTTGGAAAAAAGGTCCTTTCGGTTTGCTGTACGTGCCTCGTTTACAAATAACTGACTTTAAATGGATGCTTTATGCGTTGATTGCTATTCGATGGCGATTTTACTGGATTGCGAAATTAATCATTTTATTACTATAAACTTTGAAAGCTTTTACCTTATCAAATAATGAACGAGTCAGTATCATTCAGTAACCAAGATAATTATTTGTAATAAAATACAAGTTAAATATAATCAGCTAACTAAATTTGAGTTGGGTAAATCGTATTTAAACTTTGGGATTACAAAATACATATGGGATAATAATTACTTACCTAAGCGTGGTGTCACATGTCGATTTTTTTTATCTCTTCATCGACATATTTATAAACACTGGCCTGAATTGCCGGTTAGCGCCTGAAATCACTTTATTCATAAATAATCATAAATTTGAAAAGAAAGTACATTCAGATTAAATATAAATTGGGTTATACTAATAATCGGGTTGTCTCTCTCTCTAAAATAAGGCGAGGGAGCCAATAGCTGGCCATGCGTCATACTCGTGAACGGGTGCTACTTGTGGTGACTGGTCGTACTTGAATTCGTGTATGCGGTGATATTAGTTGTTTCTACTATGTATTTGCGTGTTGTTCTCACGAGTATGTGAGTGCGTGCTCCTATTTCACCATGCCTCCTGCTGATAGAGGACAAATCTTTGTTTTTAATTTATTTAATTATTTTTTATTACTCAAGATGTCATATGGAACATGGTGTAATGGTTGCAGCTCCTTACAAACATAGTGTGAAAAAAACCTTGGCGATTAAAAAGAGTGGTGGAGAGTTTATTGCCAGTTCTTCTCTTCCGTTCTACGCCCTTGATTTGAGAACTGGCAGTAAATGTAAAATTAGAATCATTTAATGAATATTTCTTTTTTTTTTGACGTTCATAAGTGTACATTATGTTACCTATATGAATTAATGATTTTTGATTGAGTGATTGATTGAAATAAACTGCATAACATATAAAATAGGCATGCAAATGTTACAATAATTTCCATAATATCAATAAAATTAAGAACAGTTAAGTTATTTATAATTGTTGTCAAAATTTATGGTGTAATAACTCTCCCACACTATAAAGTCACCTTGCCTGGGCAGGTATTAAAAAGTGCATATTCTGCATTAAGTATACTGTTTTATTGATACGATGTTTTTTACGCACTGATTGATATTTATTTATTTTAAAAGGCACACGAATGAGACACATACAAACACATAGAATACATGACATACCAAAACAAGATACATGCATTTGCATCAACGTTGTGTGTGACAAGTGTGCACAACATTTAAAGGGAAACAATGATAAAGAGAAAAATACAAAAAATAAAAATGTGCAATTTATACATTTTAAGACAAAATGTACGAAAACTCAGCGATACTTGTTATACTACTACATGATATTAAAACAAAATGACATAATAAAAACAAATCGGTAAAAAAGAAAAATTATAACTATAGTTTCTCTGTCTGTTCCCCTTCCTACCAATATTTATTTACTTCTTTGAGATCCCCTGTATATGGTATTATAAGTATGTTTATTGTAAATAATAGCGTTAAACTATAATTTTGATTTCTTTATTCCCTTCTGTAATTATTCTGATTGTTTTGTAAATTTAATGCGTTTTCAATCACTTATGTAACCGATATACGGTTACAGTTTGTAAACTGTAACAGTTTGTAATTACCAACGAATTGTAAAAATCCCTTACTTGACGCTGGCTAATGCACAAGCCGTGCTAGAGCCAAAAAACATATTATAACTAACCGTAAACTGTAATAACTAAAATATATTATTAAAAGGACATTTAAATATATGTCTACTTATCAATTGTCACCATTTGCATCAACAGTGGCTGCAGCATCTTACACCTGAAGACATGGAGCTTGTCATTAAATGTATCTGCTTCGCATCAGAGCGTCGTTTAATGAAGATGGAGATCTACATATTAATATTCTCGTATAAGGGTATGAACGACTTATCATTATAAACGTATTATGAGCTAATGATTGCTAATGGGGGCATTCATTAGTTTATTTATTTATTTATTAAGTCTACAACATTATACATATTACGAAATCTACTGATAATTTTATAAAATCTTCTATCTAATATGTACGAAAATATATGTAAACATAAGTTTTGCTAAAAATAGGAATAAAAAAAAATACAATTAAAAGCATAAACAAGATAAGACAGTTACACAATAAAATAAAATAAAATTACCCAGAATGTTGGTACTTAAAGTAGAAAAAAAAATCATCAGCAAAACAGCGAATTTGGTTTGAGAAAGCTTTTTCTAAAACCGATCAGCCCACTACCGAATATAACCAGAATATATATATTAGTTAGTTAAGCCAAGGCAATCTTTGGGTTGCTGCTGCAGCAGAGTAAGTATTATTATTTTTTTTTTATAGAACATAGGGCCAACGGGCAGGAAGCTCACCTGATGTGAAGTGATACCGCCGCCCATGGACACTCTTAATGCGTTGCCAGCCTTTTAATAATTGGTACGGTCTCTCCTTGAAGGACCTACGACCTTTTAATATGAAGTGCTATGTAAAACCATTCTGTTTATTTAATCCAGTCAATTGATCTATTTCATAATAAAAGCATGGTAAATGGTAATTTCATAGTTGCATCATTTTTTTTAATTATATTGAAAAACTGAACTCCGCAAAAGAGGCCTATACTATTGAATCAATATTTTATCCTGTATTAGTCACCGAGGATTGTTATATAACTTAATAACTAGATCTCAGACTTGAAAATCTCACTTGGTTTATTGATCGTGAATTGGAAATGTCGACTTTAATAAGGGCCAAATATATTTTGGCCTCAATATACGTTTGGCATATTGTGAAGTGTATTAGGTGTCAGTTTTGTCAAGCCTTTAATTTATGTGGTAAACTCGATTCCTAGCCCAACAATTAATCCTCACTAACAGTACAATGACGCCGCAAAATTATTTCTGTATACCCCCTAGCTTAGTGGCTAGTTGAGTAAACAGGTTGTCTCAATCAATAGCATTAAACAGGTACGAAACCATCAAGCAAAATACTTGGAAACGGAAATTAATTTGGAAATCTGAAACGCGTAAATACGAAAGCATAATCGTTTAGAGACTGTAATACAAATTGCAATTTGTACATCGATACCAAAGTACTCTTTCAGAGCAATTTCAATAACCAGGTTGTATGACATTGCTGAATGGTACTTTTAATGACGATAAGATTGCATTCAAGAATTTCGACCGACGTTATTCACTATGGTATTTAGTTTACGATCAGTACAAGACTTAAATTGAACTATTTATCGGGCATTTTAGTCAATTATTACCAGCAAATATGAAAATTTTAGCACTGCAATTTATTTAAAACGATGAAATTGTAGTGTGATAAAGTCATTGCACAAACTACAATTAAACTATAAAACAAAAAAATACCGTTAATATGTAATCAAGAGAGAACTCACACAAATGTTCATAATGATTAAAAGATTCAATTCATAACCATTTATATTAACGCGATTTTTAGAAAATTAAATTTTTTAGATTTTAGGATAATCGAGTTACGTAAAGAATATAATCGTTATAATATGCTTAACTAAGACAAGACCACAATTATGACAAGAAATCGTAGAAATACTTATAGTACTTGCTAAATCACATGTTTTCTGCCCTCAAAGTCAAAGTCAAAATTCATTTATTCATATAGCATAATGTACACTTATGAACGTCAAAAAAAAAGAAATATTCATGAAATGATTCTAATTTTACATTTACTGCCAGTTCTCAAATCAAGGGCGTAGAACGGAAGAGAAGAACTGGCAATAAACTCTCCGCCACTCTTTTTAATCGCCAAGTTTTTTTTACACAATGTTTGTAAGGAGCTGCAACCACTACACCATGTTATATATAACATATTGAGTAATAAAGAATAATAACATAAATTAAAAACAAAGATTTGTCCTCTATCAGCAGGAGGCATGGTGAAATAGGAGCACGCACTTACATACTCGTGAGAACAACACGCAAATACGTAGTATAAACAACTAAGATCACCGCATACATGAATTCAAGTTCCACATGTATTTATTGTTAAATCGTATAACACGTATAAGTAAAAACGTGTGTTGCATAAGTTAAACCACATACTCATTACAAATAATGCGGCCAAACAGAAAACCAGAAATATTTAATAATCGTATAATGCTTTTATATATTTTATAAAATTTAAAAGATTTAAAAATACATTCAATTTTAATCAAGCTATAAAGATAACATCAATAATGTTTTCTCTTTCCGAAAACTCTACATTAATACAGCTTTTTGCAAAATAAAATCGAAAAACCCTTTGAAATATTCGCAGCGTAACTGTATTACGTTTTCAGTCTTTCAAAGAGCCGATACAAGTGCAAACTATAAATTATTTTGCTTTGACTAACGTACCGAGCGAGAATATTTACGATTGGCAAGTTAACGATAGCTTACTGTTTTTGAGTACCACTAGGGTGTGTCAATGATATCGTGTTGGTGACAAGGTACGTATTGAAAAGGGAAAAGAATTTGAAAAGATTTAGTAGTATTGGATTTGTGCTTTGACACTTGACTGTGGTCTGTGCACCTTAGTTACTTCTATCTACGTAATATTTGTGTGCGAGACAATATTGTAAGAACGTCCAAGAAGTGATGATATCTTATACTACTAGGTTTATAAAAAATAACTTATCCTTTGCACAATAACACAAAACCGGTGAAATAATATTAATAATAATAACAATAAAATAATATACAGCTTAGATATTTTACATTTTATTCAATATTTTTTATCTTTTTTTTTCAGTACTGTCGATCGGAACCAGGTAAAGACCGGTGAAGGGATTCCAATTCCCTAGGGGCTCACCTCCAACTTTTTCCAACTCTGTATATCACTTTTTTCTCCATTCGCATCATGAATCCACTTGTATTTCTTCTATCCTCCTCTTATTGCGGCGCCCTCTTCTCTTTCCCCTTGGTGCTTTCCAAACAGTTGTCTTTAAAGTCCATCGAAGAAAAATATTATTTATTTTATTTTATTTTTATTAACACTTCGATGCATTACATAAAAGGAAAAAAAAATTAAACATAATTTAATGAAAAGCAACTGGCGGCCTTATCGCTTTAGAGCGATTTCTTCCACACAACCACTGTGAGTAAATTACATAAGGTAGGCAAGAAGTGCAAAAATACATATTACAAATACAATAAGAAGCAAAAAACATACTTAACAGAAACATAAAGAAATAAACTAAACTGATATAGGATACATAAAAAAAAACTAAAAGTAAAAAGTGCACATGAATCATGATAATCTAATTCAAGATCGGTCTCATGTCAGTTTGTAGTCAGAGCGCAAGTTAGGGATATGACGTGGACAGGTAATGTTTATACAGCAGAAATTTAAAGGAAGATAGAGAAGGAGCTAAGCGAATAGTGACGGGAAGTCATTTCCATATCTATATATATATAATGAAAATGGTCTTCGTTTGAGGCTCAATCACGCCTAAACCACTGATCGTATCGACATGAAACTACCACCATTCGATGCGAAATTTTTTTTGAAGTGAAGTACCTTCTTATTATACTTAAACTCCGTTATGTTAACGAGTATGTTTTACGTCCCGGCAAACTCAACTTACGAGCGACGAGTCGTCGAATGTGAGATGGAGGAAGATTAATACTCATTTCTCCATGAATCGGACCATTTCTATTGGACAATTTTTCCATTTATTCTTTGTTTTGTTGTTCATCAACATTTATAATAAAAATAATAATAATAATAATTTATTATGTCAATAAATTTTATTTTAAGTGAATTTGACTCTTCTTTGAAAAATATTGTAAATTTCAGAAAAAAAATAAAAATTAACAAAAAAGCAAAAAAAAAATAAAAATGATGAATAAAATTTAATTTATTTCCTTTGAAAATTCGCCCAGCAAAGCGGGCGGGGTCGGCTAGTTATTAAATAAAGAGAGAAAAAGGATGTGAATGGGTGGTCTTACTCCTTAAACAAGTTTATTCTGGACAACCCAAATATTATTATTATAAACATTAATAAAATATTTAAAAGATACAACACCAAAATACAAAGGGTTCTGTGGTTATTTATACATTTCTTCCAGAATGTATAACGAACTGTACTTCCATTAAGTCGATTTTTAAAATCTTTAATCAGAATATTCTCAATCTCAATTCTCAGTCTTATGTTCAATACTTTATAATAATTATAACTATAATTTGTTATGAATTATATTATCTAGCTATTCGAAAAATTAGAAAAGTACTAATCTGATAACCTTGATTGTTGTTTTGTCTAAAAAAAAATAACAAAAGCTACGTATAAAATAAAAAAAACATAATTATATAACATACGTAAACAACCTATACCATACGATAAATTGGAATCTCTCTCTTAAAATCTCAAACTATTTCCTAACTAAATTTAATTACGCCGGGCTATTAGCATCTGCGGTATTATTCTATTAATTTTCTATTCATCAACTAACAGTCAAGTTAATACTGATTAATAATTAATTTTAAGTGACTTGGAGAAATGTGAAGCCTTTGATGGGAAACATTAGTAATTTGCATATATCCCTTGAGAATGTTTTGCATTAGTGACTTGACGTGTCTCGGTTTTTCGTCGGAGTCTCTGTGTTTTAATTAATCGACGATTATCAACATCTACAATATTTGGTGGTGTAGGTGGGGATTGTATTTACGCCTCGATGCGTGAGCGAGCTGTATATCTAGTAATGCGTGTGCGGAGGAGTCCTTACTGCATGCTCGTAATGTAAGAGCGGCCAAGGCTGGACTCTCCATGCCTCATTATGACTGCTGCTTTAACTAAAAAATAAAATAAAAAAACGTGTGGAACTCGGGGACTGCCGCGGCAAAGCTATTGCATAGCATTTTTATAAACTTACGCATTTATAATCATTTATTTATGCTTTTTTTGCGTAGTGTTTTTTCTTTGGTTTTGATTCTAGATACTATGCATTTATATATTTATAGCTAAATGGGGAAAAACTATATCAATTGTGCTACTAATTACATTTAAAGATATACCCCAACCATTGGTAGTGTATCTATGGTTATAAATATCTTAATTATATATGGACTTTGATTGTGATTGTCCGCTTTAATTATTAAATTATATCTAATTATATATAATTGACAAAATTCAAGGAATCTGACAGTTTCTACTAGTTTTATTAATTGCTATTAATTATTTAAACCCAATTGTAGCGGCAACGTGAGAACATTGTCGCATTGCAATTATTACGAGATTTGTAAATGTTTGCGAATAAGTTTATTGCCCCTAACCACGCGAACAGCGGAACTAGGCTACACTCAGCAAGATCCCATAGAGATTGCGAGGTGCTGCGGTATGAATATGAGTCGGTACTTAACATAATTATGGTACATACTTCAGATTTATGATGCTCTGGTACACCGTAATTATTCATACATTTTTTCCCGATAAATTTTATGAAGAAGTTTCACACGCAACTGCCTCAGAAATTAAAACGAAATCAGGTCGAAAATTCCAAATACCAACGTTACTTACGTTACAACTATGTGGTTGATATCCGCCGTTCTACATGTGAACGTACTAGAACGTTTCGTAGAACCCGTACAGTACGCCTTGGGTCGAAAGAAGACCGTAGCTGAAACGGCTGGTAAGACACAACAGAGCTTTTTACGACCTGTAGTAGTAATACTTAAAATGACATGTTTTCCTGTAACTTCCAATCGTAATACCAGTGTTTTAGAATGCAATTTTAATGTAGTCTACATTTCCGTAGTGCAGATTTTGCATCTTTCAGATCACGCCAAAGGAACTCAACATTAATATTGGTAGCACAATTAATATACAGTATTTACAATATCCTTAACCTATAAAGTAATAATAATAGTGAAAAATGGATAATGAAAATAAAAATAATAAATCAATGGCGCTACAACCTCTTTTAGGTCTTGGCCTCAGATTTCTGAATCTGTTTCATGATAATTTTCCAGTGCCTGACACACGTCGTCGACTTTTTGGGTCTAAGACATGTCGGTTTCCAAAAGATGTTTTCCTTCACCGTTCGAGCAAATGTTAAATACGCACATAGAAAGAAACTCCATTGGTGCACAGCTGGGGATCGAACCTACGACCTCAGGTATGAGAGTCGCACGCTGAAGCCACTAGGCCAACACTGCTCTGTGTGAAAATGAAAATCAAAACAAATTAAAAAAGTTTGGTTCCTATGGCAGTGTACCTTTAAAGCTGGCAGCATTTATTCCCTGTAAACTTATTCGTTGAGTGAGGAAAGCATTAGCTCTGGAGTCTCTTGTGCTATATACCAGGCGCCAACTTAAATCTTTAATTAGCGGCTTAGCACTTGAACCCCACGGCCGTAGAGTCTCTAATCTATAATATATATATAATAGCCTTTTTTCAGACATAACATTATTATTATTTTTTTTTCGTTCTGACTGTTCTTTTCTTCCACTTTTGCGTGTCCGTTTGCCAGGTGGCAAAGGCCTCCTCCGATTCTGGCCTTTCTATGGCCACTCTACCCCGTGTTGTTCCCGCGACTTGTCTCATGTCGTCGTCCCACCTTTTTTGTGGTCTATCTCTCTTTCTCTTTCCATCTCTTGGGTACCATTGTGTGATTATTTTACTCCACTTATCCTTTCCCCTGAAAAAAAAAGAGTCACTAGTCCAAAAAAAAAACTAAATCATGAGTTTGATACTCTTTTATATGATTTTTTATTCTTGTGTTAATTATATCCTTAGGGATCGGAAACCAGATGGGTTGCCGATCATTCATAACCAATTATAAATAGAGGTTATCATCTATGTGTGATATTATTGAAATCGGATAATATTTCAGTATCACGTTCATCTATATTCCAAGTTGTCTCTCAAGTAAGAATCTCGTCACGAGTGCTGTGAAATATGTGTCAAACTTCGTACAAAAATGACAAAAAATGTTTTGACAGCTCTTGAAACTAGATTTATTTTTGACGTTTGTTTAATGGTGATTATGTCAATTGTTGAAATGGTGACTTTCACCAGTATAATACGCGTAATAGAACTAATTTGAGTGTGCGACCAACCAGGCTCCAGAATATAAACCACTCCTTATATGGAAATTGTATTCGTTTTTACAACAAACTCCCACGCGAAATTAGAGAATTATCACTAAATAAATTCAAAGCCCTCGTAAGAAGTAAATTAATCAATAAAGCTTTTTATAAATGTGACTAATACTTAAATGATCCTAATCCTTGGGATTGATTTGCTCCAGTTCAAACAATTTGTATTAAAAACTTGGTGATTGAAAAGAGTGGCGGAAAGTTTCTTCCCAGTTCTCCTTACCCCCTTGACTTGCGAACTGGTTGTAAATGTAAATTTACAATAAATTTAATTTGTTTTTTTTTGACGTTCATAAGTGTACATGTTTACCTATATGAATAAAGATATTTTGATTTGATTTGAACAGAAGAACAATCATTTGTTTGCAATAATATGGTACAAAATTATTATTGCGGTGCAATCAAAACTTTGCAAATTTGGCTTAAAAGGTAGAATTTTACATTACAGTTACACAGTTGGCACAAATTAAAGCCATAAAAAAAAATATATATTTTTGAGTTTGAGTTTGAGTGATATTTGTAAACTTGTATCAAATGTTTTGGAAACAACATATCATATCGAGGAATATCCTTAGGTTTACCAATTGGTTAACAGTGTTAGCTTTATAAAAATCTGTTTAACTACATGAATTTCGCATTTCTCGAGGGGACTTGTACTATTTAGAAAATAAGGTCATTAAAGTAGGTAGAGTTGTACTAAGTGACTTCTTACTATTCAATGTTTCAATTATCTTTCCAAGCCGTTTTAAATTTGGAAACACTCGGATCAATAGAAGTGGCGAGCAAAAAGTTATCAATTCAACGTCTGTTAACGATCAGGCATGTCATATAAACAAGAGAAAAATCCCACAAAACAATTCGTATCCGAAATTGTTCACTTGTTGTGTTGTTGCGTTTTTGTTCATTTATTCTAGCAAATAAATTATTATTTTAAGTAATTGAGTTAATTTTCTGTAATAATAAATTGATTATTTGCAAGAAATAATATACATTTAGATCGTTTAATAATTAAAACCCACACATTCAGCAAGTTATGCAAATGTCATATTAATTTTCATAATATGGTAACATTAACAATTAATAACATTACAATTTCATAATAATAAGTTTAGTTATTTATATTTGTTCTAATAAAACAAATTACATCGTGTTCTATTATAACATAATCACTGACATATAGCCTTTTATACTATCAAAATACCGAGTTCGTAAGGAAATAATCTACAGTTTAGAAGGGGTCTAAAGCCCATAATAGCCGCTATACATTTTTTCATGAGCAAAGCGCTTGCCTATATACTTTTCTAGTAATAAATACAGCTGTTCAAATTAAACCAGTGCCGACGAGGTGAAAACACAGATACAGCTCTATTAATAATAAATAAAGCATTACGTATAAAAATTAAAATCCCTTAACGACATACATATATCTATTTTTCTATTGTATTAGTATTAAGTTACTATAAAAATAGGAAATGAGGAAATAAATAAATTTTGTTGAGCCTGATACAGGTTAAACGTGATACTGTTTAGTCACGTCCCATAAAAAGAAAAACACCGTAGTGACAAAACAATTCGCAATCGAAAGTTTAGTATAACTTAAACAAAGCGGGAGGAACGTTTAATGAAATCTGCATAAGTCCTCAGAACAACAAAGAACGTGGAGACGCAGTCTGCATTTCATTGGGGAAAAATATGAGGAGAAAATAAAATAGACTACGGGGCGGGGCGCAATCAACATCTCATTAGTGTGAACCTAAATTCCCTTGTCTCGAGAGACCTATGGCAATTTGAGGTAGTGAGTAATTCAATTCACTATTCGCTCGGTATATTTTTGGATTGCGGGGATATTGGATTTAATACTACGCTATTTTTATCGGAGATTTGTACGGATTGCGGTTTTGTAATTTTTGTTTAACCTTTTTTAATTTGTCGTATGGTATGTGGAAGTAAATAATGCGCATTAATTATTACGGTTTTTTGAAATGTCTTTGCGCAAACAACTCTTAATATACTTTATATTCTTTTAACAATCCTTGTAATTATACAAGGATTGTTACAAGTATATCTGTTCACATCTGTTTGACCTGAATTACTTAATAAGTTTTATTAACATATTTCCAATGGTTATTTGTTTGCATTAACAGCGCAATTCTTGCTCATATCAAGAAGAAAATTACAAGAGAATAAGACAAAAACCGCGGGCTTCAGGGACAAATTGATTCAATTCTTGCCAAAATCAAGAAAATATCGTTTGTAGGGCCACTAGTATTTTTTCATATCAGTTTCCACTTAACAGTTAGTTTAACTCAATACCAGTGTTTTAAGAGAACGTACATTATTTTTATACATCATTAGTATTGTAAATTGTCATTAAAGTTGGTAGTAAAAATGGAACGTCAATCGAGAATAAATTGAGTCAGAGGAAGTTTAATGAGCTCCGGTGGAAGCCAGCAGAACAATTTGCCTGTATCGCGAGATGGATAACATTCCCGACCGATTTATTGCTTTTGAATTGCGAAATATTGTCCAAACTTATCCCATTTCAATGTCCTGATTTTATAAT